>CM077163.1:53255949-53855949 GCA_039583875.1 Platanthera guangdongensis
AAACAATTCATTAACGATAAAAAGCTAAAACAATAATCAAGGTTAATGAAAGTGCACAGAAAATTAAATAACATAGAACAAGCTCGACAAATATTAATAATCGAGGGTTAATGAAAGTGCCAGAATATTAAATACGCATAGAACAAGCTCGACAAATATTTTTCTTTAGATGAGCAAAACTACGCAGTGGGTGATACAGCTGGGGCTAGTGCCTAGTGGGAGAAGAAGATGGTGGAGACGATGCCTAGTTATCAGGCAGCTGGGTGATACAGTGAAGGCTGCTAGGAGGAGGTGGAGGAGGCGTCTAGGTATCAGGAGGTTGAATGTTTTTTAGTTCGTGGACTGCTTAGGCTTCAGCACTAAGCGAGTGTCGTCAAGGCAGAATGATTAAGAGTTCTGCATAACTTCTCAACTCTCGATCCCCTTTACCGGATACATAAGGCCCAGATTATTGAACTTAACTTAAAATAAAAAAATACAAAAAATAACAGAAAAATAAAGACAACTCATAAAAATGCATTAAAAGCATCCACTGCTTTCAATCGTCCAAATAAAAAACGACCATTGATATATGTGCTCCCATTGAAGCTCCTAATTTCCACCATAGTATTTGTTAGAGAAGGCCCGTGTATGACTCATTGGGCTCATTCCTCTATTAGGCTTCTTTAGTCCTGCATCTTGTGTTCATTCTTAGCTCCTCTCTATATAAGGGGCATCTTGTACGTGTTTTAATTTAATTTTTCAAGAATGATCTATATTTTCTCATTTCGTACAAGTTATACGAATCCTGAATTTTTTTCTGGTTGAGCTCACACTCTTGTACCTACCTGTCTTGAGCCGTGCTCGCCTTTCTCGCAAATTGTGCCGACTCTCATAACCGCAACTCTCCTTTGCTTGCTTCCTCTGCATAGCTCTCACGCTACTCTCTTGCTTCCTTTATAGTCTCTCATGCTGCTTGCTGGGACCCACCACCGCTGCCCTCCAGTCCGCCAAAGCTCCTGCAAGTTCACCTCTGCTCCCGTCATCTATGAACTTCCTGCTTGCGCGGCCTCGCAGGTTTTCCCTCGTGCAGACTCATCTCTGTGATCGCCACACCTCTTGCGATCACCTGTTCGTAATCGAAACAGCAGCGGCCGCGTTTCCTGAGCCAACCAAGACCGCGCTCTCCAATTCCATTTGACACTGCGCACGTCGATTTTCTATTCCATTTGCGGACACATGTCTGTAACCAAGACCGTGGAGCCCGCACTTCCTAAGCCTGCCAAGATTGCCCTCTCCTATTATGTTTCACGCTAAGCTCTCCATTCCCCCGTCGTTACCACTAGAACTACACATGGTCTTCTCCTAGTGGATTCTCCCTCTGGTCGCACCTCCTGAAAGTTCGTCGAGCCTCCTTAGCTTGCTGAGCTCACTGCTTGCATCTTGAGTCTGCAACACTCAGCTTGTCTCCAGCGTCCGAGACCACTCCTCCTAAATATGCATAACTTAGACTGCAGCTCGCCTCCTGTTCTCGGCGAAATCGTTCTTGGAAACGCCCAGCCCCTCCTCAATTTGAGCTTTTGCGGTCTCGTCAAGCTTCTGAATCGCCCATGATGGGCACAAATGTTTTACCTACTACCTCGACACTTCTGACTCTTGCTCCAGCTCATCTCCCTGATGCTCGGAATGAACACCAGCGCTACTATCTCCCTCAACGGGAAGAAGAATTTCGTGAAATGGGCGCACTTGGTGCACCGCGTTCTCCAAACCAAGGAGCTTCTCCATCATCTCACTCGAGACAAGCCTACTGAGCCCACCGAGCAGTGGCTTCGAGACGATGACATAGTTAAATCTTGGATCTTGAACTCCATGGATAGTGAACCATATCGGATGGCTATGTATTACACTACCACAAAAGCTATGTGAGATATAGTGAACTCCACTCCCTCTACTCTGGGAAAGATAGCCTCCAACACTTATTTGACATTTTCAAATTGGCTTTACACTTTCGATCTTCCATCAATCGTTTTCTCTTCCATCAGCACTTTTGATTGAAATCGGCGTCTTGGTCATGCTCCTCTTCCCATCCTCCAGAAGGCTCTTCCATTTTTTCTGTCTAGTTTTGATTACGAATCATGAATATATGGGAAAGAAAATCGCTTTGTTTTCCCTTCTCGTTGTACTCGGAGCTCTGCTCCTTTTGATTTAATGCATTCTGATATTTAGGGTCTTTATAAAAACAGCTAGTGTATCTGGATATTATTATTTTCTTATGTTTATTAATGATCACTCATGCATGACATGGTTACACCCAATGTGCAATCTCTCTGAGCTTTTGGCTCTATTCCGCTCCTTTGCAGCTAAAACAAAAATGAAATTTTCTCGTTATAACGAAAATATTCGCATTGATAATACCCGTGAATAAACTGGGCATGCATTTCAGAAACCTCCACCAAACCTCTTGTACTTACACGCCACAACAAAATGGTGTTGCTAAGCGAAAGGACCACCATCTTCTCGAGGATGCCCATTCTCCCATATTTCAGGTGCACGTCCCCACTGCTTATTGGCACTTTGTTGTCTCTACTGTATGTTGTCTCATCAACCGCATGCCCTCGTCTATTCTCAACTTCGTCATGCCTTTCTCTATCTTATTTTGGAGAACGCCATTCTCCTTGATTCTCTGAGTCTTTGGCTACATCTATTTGTCTACCACCTGGGAGCCCCCGTAGATAAGTTGGCTCCTCGTGCTACAAATATATGTTTGTTGGGTATTCTCGCACCCAAAAGGGTATGTATGTTACTCACCTTCAACTCGGAAGCTCGTTATGTCTGCTGATGTGACATTTTTTAGAACCAGCCTTTCCATCTTCCATCCTCATTGGCTATGCCGATCCTGGTTCTACCACATCCCTTTATTCCTACCCACTCTCATCTTCCTTGACTTCTGATACCACCACACACCTCAGTCCCTCCTCTTTGATTCTACACTCATTATCCTCGATCCAAAGTACAGAACCCACTATCTTCTATTGTTTATGGTTTCGCACGTTGCTGATTCGACACCAGCCTCTACTGCTCATCCACTTTCTAATTAAGCTCCCTGCATTGTCTCTCCTCTGACTAGTGCGGGGTTTGCGAATTTTTTGTCTTCTATTTTCACTCTCTTCTTCTGTACTGGAGGCACTTTAGCATCCGGGGTGGCGGCAACAATGGATGAGGAAATAAATGCGCTTTGGGCCCCGTACTAGGGACCTCGTTCCAAATCCTCCTAATCAATATGTGGTAAGTTGTGAGTTTTCATCGTGAAACATCATCCTGATGGGATGATTGATTGCATCAATCCCGTCTTGTTGTCAAAGGCTTTACTCAACAACACAGTCTTGATTATGAGGAGACATTTTCTCCAGTTGCGAAACTTAACACCGTATGGGCTTAATTTCTCGTCTTCCATCAACACTAGTCGCTGCATCAACTTAACATCAAGAATGTCTTCCTTAATGATGATCTTATGGAGAATGTATACATGCAACAACCTCCTGGTTATGCAACCACGAAGGAGTCACTAATTTTTCATATGAAGAAATCTCTTTTTGGCCTCAAAAAATTTACATTGGTAGTTTGATGAGTTTAGCCGGGTGGTTCATGATTGTGGATTCACCCATAGCTCGACATAATTCTCCTTGTTTGTTCACTAACATCCATCAAGCACGGTGATTTATTCGGTCTATGTTGATGATATTCTTGTCACGAGTGATGATCTTCCAGACATTACGCAAATCAAGAAACATCTTGCTTCTCACTTCAAAATTAAAGATTTGGGTCGGTTCTGATACTTCTTGGGGATTGAGGTTGCATGACGACCTAATAGTCTTGACCTGTCTCAGCGAAAATATTGCCTCAATTTACTTCATAATGCCGGCTACTTTAGGTGTAAGCATATCCTATTAATGTCAATCACCAACTACATGCTCATGGTTCAAATTCTAGTTAACTTCTCCCTAATCCAGAGTATTATCGTCGCCACGTTGACAAGCTTATCAATCTTATCGTCACCCAATATATCCTTTATTGTCGGTACGGTCAGTCGCTTCATGCATACTCCGCGGACTTCTCATCTTCAGGCAGTAGAACGTATTCTTAGATAATTGAAGAATGCTCTAGGTCAAGGACTAGTATATAAGCCTTCCACTTTTCTGTCTCTTATTGCATATTGCGATGCAGATTATATTGTGTCTCGTGATGATCGTCGATCTACAAGTGGATACTGCAAATATTTTCACGAAAAATTTGGTTACCCGGCGAAGAAAGAAACAGGCTGTGGTTGCCCGCTCCTCTGCTGAAGCAGAGTATCGTTCCATGGCCGCCGCCATTTCAGAGCTGACATGGCTAGATAGTCTACTTATTGATGTTGGAGTCAAACTCCCATCATCGGCCGTTCTCTTTTCTCTTTTGTGATAGCCAAGTTGATATCCATATAACTAAAATCCTATGTTTCATGAAGGCATGAAATACATCGAAGTCGACTGTCATTTTGTGCGAGAGAAGGTTCAATTTCGAAGATTAATTCTGCGACATGTATCAGCTGCTGATCAAGTTTCTGATATTCTCACTAAGGGTTTGCCTCGCTCACTATATCGATAGTTTCTTTTCAAGCTTGGTGCATACGACTTGTATGCTCCAACTTGCGGGGGAGTGTTAGATAAGGCCTGTGTATAATGGCTCATTCCTCATTTAGGCTCCTTTAGACCAATATCTTGGATTCATTCTTAGCACCTTCTCCTTCTCACTAAGGACTGTTGTTGCTACTGTAATTCATATTCCTTCTACTCCTGAGGTCCCTGATTTCATTCTTAAGCCAAAATCATCCACTGGTGGATTTTGATTCAGACCTATCTGTTACACTACGAAAAGGTATATATGGTCATACACCACCCATCTTATTGCTAATGCAGTCTCTTATAATCAATTGATTTCTACATGTAGCAAATTTGCCCAAGCTTTATAGGTCACCGGTCTCCCTGCACATATGGAGAGGCTCTACAAATTTCTCATTGGAAAGCATCTATGGATGAAAAAATTTCACTTTCCATCCTCGAGATACTTAGACTCGTGTTCACTCTGCATCAGTGACTGATGTTGTTGGTTGTTATTCGGTATTTGTGGTCAGATACCTCCCAGATGGGCAAACTAATCATTACAGGATCATCCACTATTTTCGTTGCGGTCACACAGACCACTCTGTCTTGACACTGACACTGTTTCTTTAGCCATCTATGCTGACAATAGTCTTCTCACAAGTACTGATACATCCAGCATGGAGGCTACCAAAACGTATCTATGATGACACTTCGTGACAAAAGATCTTGGAGAACTTCAATATTTCCTTAGGATTTGTCAACAAAAATATGCTTTAGATCTTCTCAAAGAGAATGGGTTACTTTGAACAAAACTGGCTCAAATTCCTATGTATATGAGCATTGATCATCTCTAGGAATAGGATGAAGGATCTCCTCTTATGGAAGATGTTACCCGATACCGACAACGTGTAGGAAAGCTTATATTTTTTCACTATAACAAGACCAGACATCATCTTTGCAGTTAGAATGGTTAATTTATGCAAAACCAAGGCAATGTCATCTTGCAGTTGCTATACAAATTCTAGAATATGTTAAAGATTCTCCTAGCAAAGATTTAGGCTCTATTTGGTTCGGCGTTTTGCCGCTCCGTTTGGGGCAAACGCCGCCGGAAGGCGGGTAAACAAATGAACCTCCGGCGGCGTTTGCTCTGTTTCTACCGCCCACCTTGAGAAACGCCCAAAAAGCTCCGTTTGGAGAAGCCACCTCCCCCCTCCGATTCGAACACTCCGTTTCCACCAGCCGGATCGACCCGCCACCGCCGAAACAAATGAAGTCTTACTCTTTAAGAAGTACGGTCCCCTTCATATAGATGTTTACTTAGATACAAGCTATGTTGATAATAAACAAGATAAAAGATTAATATCAGGGCACATTTTTAGTACGAAATCTTGTCACTTGGAGAAGAAAAAAGCAGAATGTTGTCTCCAGGTCCAGTGTTGAATCTAAATATCAAGGGATGGTGCAAGCTGCATGTAAACTCAAGTGGCTCAAAATTTTGTTAAATGATACTAGAGAAATCTATACTACTAATCAGCCTATGTAAATTCGTTATTTTATGAAAGGACTGAATTTTGTCTCTCATCTGTGAAGAGATTCTTCACAAACGCATATGCACTTTTTGTCACTGCGGATAAAGAACTTACAGATATCTTTATCAAACCCTTTTTTACTACATTCTTTAATCTCTATAACAAGTTGGCATGATTGATGTATATACTCCAGCTTGAAAGAAAGTATTAGATACTGAGATATGTTTACTATTCATATTTTCAATTTTTAGTCTCCCATTGCCCACGGGCTCTTAGTCTCAATGGTATTTCCTTTATCTTCCCTACATTTGTGTGGGAATTAATCAATGCAGTGTTTTTTTCCTAACAATATATATTTGCACGTGAACACACATATAGAGAGAGGAGAGAGATAATTAGTGGGGTCACCTCTAAGACTTTGCATAATTACAGATACTTCCTTTATAGTTTTTAAAATTACAAAACCCCTCCCTCCTAGTTTACATTATTTATTTTTATGGTTTTTGTAGCATTGCAAACAAATTCATGGTGAAGGTTTTTGTAATTTCAAAAGGTAGAGAGAAGGACTGCATAATTATGCAAATCATGGGATAAATCCCGGTAATTAACCTTCTATTCCTAAAGAGAGGGATAGAGGAAGAGGGGGAGAGGGGAAGAGAGAGAGAGGGCAAGCAGCATTTATCCACCTAGGAGAAAATGATTTTCTTCCACTACCGCTGTTGATGATCTTTGAACAAAAGATTTTTCTTCCACTACCGCTGTTGATGATCTTTGAACAAAAGATTTTTTCTTCACTACCGCTTTTGATGATCTTCCAACTCAGCATCATATCATCAATTATAATTTGTAACATATGTAAGTCAATTTTCATTAATATTCATGATGGTTTAACCATTCGTCAATACTATGAAAAAGTCAAGGATGATTACAACAATGCAATTCAATGTTTGACTTTACTCATGTTTCACAAATCAAAATTATCCAAGACAAAATTTTAATGAATCTAATTGATGACCAGATGGCCTTTAAAATTCTCGAATCATGCATGAAATTAATTCAAAGGATGTAAGGAGAATGGATGTAGATCTAGTTCAAATAAGAGGAAAATAATATTTCCTTATTATTCATCCATAGATGGTTATATATAGGATTACAATAGACTTGTAAATATAAACACCCGATGTGGGACTAAACCCCACTTACACCTATAAGCGCTTGTAGTAATAATAATAGAAAAATATTCGACTTGTAAATAACTCTCAACTCTCCCCCTCAAGTCGGACGGAAGATATCAGTCATTCCAAGTCTATTGATGTCATCACTGAATGCGTCACACCCAAGCTTTTAGTGAACACATCTGTCAGTTGATCTTTAGAGTGGACGAATGGTGTGACTATAGCCTTTTTATCCAAGTAATCTTTGATAAATGTTGATCCACTTCAACATGTTTTGTCATGTCATGTTGTACTGGATTATGGGTTATAATGATTGTTGTCTTGTTGTCGCAAAACAAGGAAAACGGTGACGTCACGGGAAACCCCAAGTCATGTACAATTGTACGCAACCACAGGCCTTCGCACGTGCCTTGTGGAATTGCACGGTATTCTGCTTCAGCACTTGATCTGGCCACTACATTCTGCTTCTTACTGCGCCAGGTCACCAGATTTCCTCCAACAAAAGAACAATAACCTGTTGTAGACTTCCGATCATCACGACATCCTGCCCAATCAGCATCAGTGAAAACCCCAAATCTCAAATGGTCGTTCTTGGAAAATAAAAGACCGCGACCTGGAGCTTTCTTCAAATACTGTAACACCCGGTAAGCTGTCTCTTGATGTCTGATCCTGGGAGCATGAATGTATCTGCTCAGAATCCTAACTGCATAAGTAATATCGGGACGAGTATGAGATAAGTATATTAGTTTCCCGACTAATCTTTGGTAGCGTGTGACATCGGTCTGATCACTGTTACCATCCTCACAGATTCCAAGATTTTCTTCCATCGGGGTGTTCGCCGGAACACAGTCGAGCATCCCAGTCTCCTGCAACAAATCTAGAACATACTTCGTTGAGAAATAAAAATACTCTAATCAGATCTAGTCACCTCAATACCCAGAAAGTATTGTAATCTTCCAAATACTTTCACCGCAAATACGGCAGATAAGAGCGACTTGAGATTCACAATCTCTTCCAAATCGCTACCAGTGATCACGATGTCATCCACATAGACAATAATGACCACAATACCCTAATCACGTCTCTGAATGAACATAGTGTGATCTGACTGCGCATGTTTATACCCAAATTTGAGCATAGCCATGAGGAATCTGTCAAACCATGCTCTCGGGGACTGTTTCAAGCCATATAAGGACCTCCTTGCCCGACAGACAAGATCTTCAGCTCCCTTTTTCACGAACCCTAGGGGGATTTCATATATACCTCTTCATCAAGCTCACCATGGAGAAACACATTATTAACATCCAGCTGATGAAGTTCCCAATCCATGCAAGTTGCGCATGACAACAATACCGAATAAAATTCTTAGCTACAGGGGCGAAAGTCTCCTGATAGTCAACTCCCTGAGTATGAGTGTACCCTTGTGGAACCGGTCACGCATTGTACCGTTCGACCTTCCCCTCTTGATTCTGTTTGAAGAAAACACTCATCTCAAGCCAATAACTTTCTTTCCAGGAGGAAGGGAAGAAACATCTCAGGTATAATTCTTGTCCAAGGCTGACATCTCCTCCTTCATAGCCTGAGTCCAGGCTGGGATACCCAAAGCTTCCTACCATGTCTTTGGGAAAACAACCGAAGAGAGAGAAGCAACAAAGGCCTGATGGGTAGGGATAAGGTGGTAGTAAGCAACATGATTAGAAATGGGATGTTTTATACATGCAACCTTACCTTTCAACAGAGCAAGCAGAATATGCAAATATGCGTCATAAGAATCTGAGGCAGAAGCGGGCACTGGTGGAGGCGGAACCTTAGTAGCTTGTATGCTTGAGGAGCGTCGGTGGCACACGTGAGGAAAAGGAGAGATCGGAGTATCAGACAGAGGAACAGAGATAGGAGGACCCAGTTCTTGACACAATGGAAGTTTTGGTGGCAAAGAGGGAAGAAGAGGAAGAGAAACATCTGCATCACTACTACTTTCCCCCTGACAAAGAGGGTGAGTCGAAGGTAAGAAATATGAATTCCTTCCTAAAGGTGACATCCATAATGCAAAACATACGCCCAGAGGGAGGGTGGTAACACCGATACCCTTTCGTCGTAGAAGAGTATTAAAGGAACACGCACTGATGAGTCCGAGGGTCCAATTTGTCTCGGTGAGGCATGTAAATATGAACAAAACATACACAACCAAAAACACGAGGCAGATGAGAAGTATAAACCACGGTCTTGGTAGACAGACGAGCGAGGGGAGTACTATAGTCAAGAACCGGTGAAGGAAGCCGATTGATAAGGTGAGCAGCGGTGAGAACAACGTCACCTCAATAGGATTTGAGAAGGTGTATAGTGGTCAGAAGACAACGGGCGACATCCAATAGGTGCCGATTTTCCGTTCGGCTACTCCATTTTTGGTAGAGGTGTGGACACAAGTAGTCTGGTGGATGATACCATGACTAGTGAGATATGAATCAAATGCTCACTGATCATCATATTCCCGCCCCCCCCCCCCCCCCCACACACACATTATCACTACGCAGGGCACGAATAGCGCCCTTAAACTGGGTATGAACCATTCTATAAAAAGCCTGAAAACACGAGAACACTTCACTCATCTTTTTTAACAAATACACTCAAGTGGTGCGAGAAAAACATCAAGTCGAGTGGTACTGGGAGAAGATAAATGTGAGGAACTGTGTCTCACATGTTTAGATCTATCACAGACATCACAGACAAAAGTTTGTAAAAAAGATACAAAATCAGGAAACAACTTTTGATGATAAGTAGGAGAGAGGTGTCCAAGCCGCAAGTGCCATCAACAAACATCATCAGTTATAACCGTAGCGCAAGAAAGAGCCAGAGAATGCGAAGGCTGGAGATCCAAGTAATACAGATCACCTCGGTTCCTACCACTGCCAATGTTCTGCTTCGTACCCAGTTCCTGAAAAACACAAGAATCGGGAAAAAAGGTCACGAAACAATTAAAAGATAAGAGTAATATCACTGAGGGTCTGTTCGGATCTCTGAAATTGGAATTGAGAATTGGAATTGGGGCAACATAATTCCAATTCCAGTATTTGGATGTTAGGAATTCCCTTAGAAATGGAATTGGTCCAATTCCATGGAATTCAATTTTGTATTATGACCAATTTTTAGGGGTAAAGACAGATATTCCATGGAATTTAGTTTTTTACTATGGCCGTCGTCGCCCTATCTCATCGTCGTCGCCCGATCTCTCCCTTGCCGCCCGATCTCGCCGCCGCAGCCCGATCCCGCCGCTGCCGCCCGATCTCGCCGCTGCCGCTTCCTGATCTCGCCGCCGCCGCCGCCCGATCTCGCTGAAGCTGCCCGATCTCGATGTCGCTTCCTGCTCTCGCCGCCACCGCCGCCCGATCTCGCCGCCACCGCCGCCCGATTCCGCCGCCACCGCCGCCCGATCTCGTCGTCGCCGCCTGATCACGCCCTCGATCTCGTCGTCGTCGCCCGATCTCGTCGCCGTCGCCCGATCTCGTCGCCGTCACCCGATCTCGTCATCGCAGCCCGATCTTGTCATCGCTGTGTTGTGGGATTTCTCATTTGATCTAGCAACCGGCGGAGGAGCAATGGCGGCGGTGGAGGAGATGCGGCGGAAGGGGAAGACGTGATACCGCACGGGATGCGGTTAGGGCGACTCACGGGCTTTTCCCGTGGAGTTAGAGAGAGAGAGGAAGAGGGAAATGAGAGAGAGAGAGAGATTTTAGTTCTAATTTTCTTCTTAACAAAACAAGGCCCAACCGACCACTTAAGTAGGTTCCAACGCGCCCCCCATTTGGGCTTACTACATATGGGTAAATTACTATTAAAAATTAACACGACATAAACAACATAAATTTAAGATAACTGACGTCGTCACGCCTCATAACATCGCCGCCCCCATCCGAAGACAGCTTGTCCTCAAGCTGGATCAAAGGGAAATGCAATGGCCTCTCCTCCTGTCGCGTCATCATCGGGAAGATCATCCAGTTTGAGCCAAAATAAGCGTTTGCATCGATGTCCCGGTATGAAATGACCATCAAAATTGTAGCACAAGTCTTTCTCGCACCGCTCGGCCATCTCGGAGAGGGACAAACGGCGGCGAACCGTAGGCCGTGTTGTATCGTCCCGGGATGGAGCCTTGTCCGGCAAGCTGGCTTGAGAGTAAGAACCCTGATATTCCCGACGTCCCAAAGGCGGACGATCTAGTAGCAGTCGCCGTTCACAAGCCCTGGCGAGGCTCATAGCTGTGTTGAGATGACGAGGCATAAGGAACTCCACATCCCAATGTAATCGCTCGTGGAGGCAGGCGGTGAAGAAGGGAATCTGCTGCTCCGGTAAAACGGATGTTGCCCTAGACAGTAGCATTTGGAATTGCTCCAGGTAGGTGTCGATGGAGCCATCCTGTTTGAGGTTCGCCAGATCGCCGAGTGGGTTTCCTTGTAGAGCAGGTCCAAACCTCAGGGTGCAAGCCGTGCTGAATTCTGCCCACGAAGTGTTGGGGTGTTCCCATAGAAGTTGAGTAAACCATAATTGTGCTGGGCTGAGTAAGTGGAAGGAGGCGATGCTGACACGTTCTTCATCTGGTGTGAGCTGGTTGGCGAAGAAAATATCACAACGGGTAAGCTAAGGAAGAGGATCTTCGCGGTCCTCGTAGATTGAAAAATCCATTCGGATAGAGCGGGCGTAGGCGGGGTATTCCGCGTCCGGAGGAGCGGCGGAGTCCACGCTGCTTGCCGAAGGGAGTTCGTCCGTGTGCAACGGTGGAGGAGAAGGCATCCCCTGTAGGGCATCCAAACCTGCGTTGAGGGTGTCCATTTTGGCGTTCTGAGTCGCGAACATGGTGTGGAAAAGTGTCATGAGCTCGGCGAGAGAGGGGGGAGCATCCGCCATCTGGGATAGGGCTGGAAGGATGGCCGGTGGTGTTGGTAGTAGGCCGGCAGAATAGAGGAGGCACAGAACAGGCGCTGCGGGGCTAGGAAAGTGGGCGGTAGCCGCCAAATCGCTCGGAGGGAGGTACGCGAGGCAGGACGACGGGTAGGCTAGCTTGTCATGCCGGTGGGGGAATGTCGCGGGGGAGGGAAGACGCTGCGATGCACAGGAAGGGAGGCCTGCAAAGTTGGCGTGGTCGGCGATGTCACGGGTTGTCGCGGAATCAGGGGAGCGGAGGAAGGGCCGGCGTGGTCGGTGTTGGGCTCTGATACCAGATTGTTGTGGGCTTTCGCCTTTGATCTAGCAACTGGAGGAGGAGCAATGGCGGCGGTGGAGGAGATGCGGCGGAGGGGAAGACGCGATACCGTACGGGATGCGGTTGGGGCGACTCACAGGCTTTTCCCGTGAAGTTAGAGAGAGAGAAAGGAAGATGGAAATAAGAGAGAGATTTTTGTTCTAATTTTCTTCTTAACAAAACAATGCCCACCCGGCCACTTAAGTAGGTTCCAACGCGCCCCCATTTGGGCTTACTACATATGGGTAAAGCACTATTAAAAATTAACACAACATAAATTAAATATAACTGGCGTCGTCACGCCTCATAACACGTTGTCCGATCATAATTAATTATTGGTAGACTACCTGAAGTTGATTTCTCTAGTGTTGTGTTTATTTTTTGCCAACTTCTATATTTTCTTAGAGATTATAAATGAATAATTCTCTCCACCACTTGGTTTTGTTGCAATAACTTCGTCCCGAGTGACACAAGACTCCAACTACAAATTGTCGTTGTCGCCCGATCCTGCAAGCATGAGAAAAAAAGAAATTTCAAACCAATTTAATTCCAATTCTAATTCTAGAAATCCATCCTGCAGCCAAACAACTGCATTGGAATTCAGACCAATTCCAATACTCACAAGAATTGGAATTTGATGAATTCCAATTCTGCAATTTCAATACTGGCGATCCAAACAGACCCTGAGAGAAAGTAAATTGCGAGTAAAAGAAGGAACATGAAGAACAGATGACAGAGAAAGTGAAGGGGAACATGAGATAAGGCCTTTGCCAGCAATGACAGACAACAAGCCATTAGTCGAGATAACTTTGTCCTTACCATACAAAGGAGTGTAAGAGAAAACCCGAGGAGCTAGTCATGTGGTGCGTGGCACCAGAATCAATCACCCACTCAGAGGAGGAGGAAGTGGCGGCATGGGCACTGGGCATAGCAATAGAGGCAATGGAAGCATAGGCACTCAGAGGCTGATCAGGCTGAGAGTACAGCAGGCGTTGGAAAGCATCCAATTCAAGAGCAGTAAGCTGCCCCGGTACAGCACTAGAAGACTCGTCGTAGACGTCTGTAGAGTAAGCAGCATCATGAGGTCTGGAGCCACCTTGGCGATGTCCCCCACGCCCTGGCCCCCGTCCACGGCCACGACCACGAGGGGCAAGATGTGGGTGGAGCTTGTAGCTCATCTCCCGAGTATGGCCTTTGCGACCATAATCACAACTAGAGCAGACAAGCAGGGGCTGAGAGTGTGACCACATCCAACGCTAGTCAAGGCAGAGAACTCAGGAGTACTTGTACTAAGAGACTTTCGGCGGTCTTCATCACCAAGGACCATGCAAAAGGCTTCCCGAAGAGACGGGAGAGGGGATCAGTGAAGGATATGTGTCTGCACCATGTCGAATTCCATATTCAGCCCCATCAAGAAGACCTGGAGATGAAAGCGATCCTCTTGTTGTTTTAACTGAACAACATTCGCAGTGCACACTGGAGTGAAGTGCAAGAAATAGTTCAACTCCTGATATAGACGCTCAAACTCAGAAAAGAACGATGACACCGTTATAGAGCCTTGTCGCAGTTCCAAAATGCGGCGAGTAAGTTCACAAACCTGTGTAGAACTGTCAATTTGAGAATACGTCTCACGGGCACGGGTCCAAATTTTGAAGGCAGAGTTCATCAACATGTAACTCCGGTAAACCTTCGGAGACATGAAATGAAGAAGCTATGAAACCACCAGGGAGTTCTCTGAGTCCCATCGCTTTCAGGAGGGATTAGCTTTTTGGGGCTCCTTAACAGTTCCATCAATGTAGCCAAACATCGGATGGCTGCGTATGACATGTTGCGTCATACGGGACCATTCAAGATAGTTCGTGTCATCTAACGGGATGGTAGTAATCTTCAAGGAGACGGAGTGGTCATGGGACCGCTGAGGGTCACTCATCTGAGGCTGAATCACACCCGGTGATGATGCTGAAGAGTCACTCATGGAGAATGATCAAGCAGTCTCCCAAAGAGATGCGAAGGAGGAACCACGCCGCACGTGAGGTGTCGAAGCTACAGGAGAAAACACAGGTGGCACCACAGACGAAACCGGGAGAAGCAAATCCGGCGGAGTAGCGAATCTGCCATGGTGTGAGCAGATCTAGCGGAAGAGAGCCCGGCGCGGGAGGGGGTGCCGGAGCAAATATCAGAGGAGCAAGAGCCGTGCCGGAGCAGCAGGGCCGACTTAGGTCGCGCAGCGGAAGGAGAAGATCGGAAGAACGATCAGCAGTTAATGGGAAACGAGTCGGTGGCTTCATGGAGGGACGGCGGCTACGTCCCTCTCAGCGGCCGACTGTGGCGTGAGCGCCGCCCGTCAATCCTGTAGGGCGAGCAAGAGATGGGAGCGGGATCGAGCCGGCGGATTTAAGGCACGGAAGCCGATGGAAGTGGACGAGGGCGGTAGCGGAAACATAAAGTAGGTTTGGGCTCTGATATTAAGTTGAAATAAGAGAAAAATAATACTTCCTTGTTATTATTCATCCATAGAGGGCTGTATATAGGATTACAATAGACTTGTAAACAAAAACACCCGATGTGAGACTAAAGCCCACTTACACCTATAAGCGCTTGTAATAATAATAATACGAAAAATACTCGACTTGTAAATAACTCTCAACTGATCTTTGATAACATCAAAACCTAATTGTATGGAGAATGTTTACTATCCTTGAAAGTGGAGAAAAATCCAACCATGCACATACACAAAAAAGTTCATTTACCCATCCTTATTATTTAAAATTTGAATACTTAAAGATCAGGAAATATCTCGAAACTTTTATGAATCTTAAATGTTATTGTCATATGAAAATCGTAAATCTTTATTCATTCAATTGATTCATTTTATGATTGAACAAACTTGATTTTTTCATATGTTGGGAACGATAGTCAACCAACCGAGTCAAACATAATCCAAACTCAATTAATATATTTTTTTTACTGATGATTGAAAAATGAAGATACCTTCAGCAAGGCTGCGAGCTGTTGTTCTCATAGATGAAACTGAATAATTGAAACGTTGGAGAAGCTTTCCAGCCAGAGCATCTGCTGTATCAATCTTGTTCTCTATCTCCTCCTGCATCATTTCATGAATAAGGTGATGAATTCTTCTTCAGAAACCTAACCTAACAATACAATACAATACATAAATAACCTAAAAATCTTAATGTTCTATGGAAAGAGAGTAGGAATACTCGTCGAGAAGCATCAGACATGGTTAAATGGAGTAGACTCTCATCCTAGCAAAATGCATTGGAGTGAACTTTATGAAGTCCGAAGACTTTTAAAGATGACGGGCCTCAAATATTTCTGGAAGTCCCAATTTCGAGTCACTAAACAACTTCTCTCGATGGGTAGGGTAAGGCTGGTTACATCAAATCCTTCCCAACCTTGCATTAGTGGAGCTCTATATGACCTATGTATGCACCTCATTATTTTATGAATATCATCATTGATGAACCCGAGTTAGTATCATCCAATAGGAATAATTGCGAAACAATGCCCTAGGACTTGAGAAAATTATGGGGACATCCCCTTCTACGTTTTAAAATTATCAAGACATATTCTCTAAGTTTACATGTATGTTAAAATTTCATAATAGATGCATTAATTCTAACACATTTCATTGTTAATTAGGCATCACTTCATTTAGAACTTATTTTGATATTACCAGCATTTTACTCTAGAGGGTATATCATACAAGTTTTATTTGATACTTTGAAATTATCGTACCATTAACACTCTCCACTCCAATCAAAGAGAGCAATGGTATGGTGATGATTATAAAGTGTAGAGAATGATTCACATACTTTATGTAAATAAAAATTACCTGCTTCTGACTAATTTCCTTGGCCTTTTCTACCTGCCATTCTCGATAGTTCCAACAGAACATTAGGATTCAAAGTACCTATAACAAAAATGACATTTTCTTAGTTCGTATACCATCTCTAGGAGTGAAATTCATGCTATGGTAAATCTGGTTTGAACAAGTTGAAAATTGATAACTCGAATTTTTAATTGACAAACAGGAGCACGATATTAATAAGAAGATAGCTTACAGTCTTCCACAGGCTTACCATAGTACAATATTCTAGAATTTCATCTACTAGACATGCAAAATAATAGAACAGGTGCAAGCCAGTAAGAATTGGAGTAGCTCTCCGGACGGCACTCAAGTATGGTTGGTGGATTGGTGTTCTCTCCAACGTAGTAGATATTATGATGTAGATCCATCCAATGTCGTCTCGATGTGATCTAGGCTCTGTTTGACGCGGCTCTGGCAGCTGTAAAAGCTCTATTCCAGCCGCCAGAGCTGATTTTAGATTGTTTGTGCGCAGATTTTTGAAAATCCCGGATGCAAAAAAGCCAATTTAACAGATTTTTGGAGTGCTGGTCACCCCCCCCCCCCCCCCGCGTCTGACACCCGTAAAAGTGACTTTTTGGATTTTGCATCCGGTCCTCTTCCTCATGGCTAACCCCCTACGACCGCAACCTGTTACAATATAGTCGTAATTAGATCAAGTAAACGAAGAACATTACATTAAACTGCAAAGATACAATCGAGACGAGTCTCACAGAGCATCCGGAGGTTGGGTCCTCCTCGACACTACACTCTCCAAGAGAGCCAAAACACTCAAGACTCAAAGATAAACTGGACTCAACCCCTAGGGCTCCTTATATAAGACAAGCAGTCGTGCACGGGGGACCCCGTGCGGGCAACATTTGTCGTGGGGGTGACATTTGTCGTGGGGGCGACATTCGTCGTGAGGGCGACATTCGTCGTGGGGGCCGCATTCGTCGTGGGGGCCGCATTCGTCGTGGGGGCCACATTCGTCGTGGGGGCCACATTCGTCGTGGGGCCACATTCGTCGTGGGGGCAGACATTCGTCGGAGGGGCGACATTCGTCTGAAAAGCTAAATCTCAACCAAAAGTACCCTGTGAGGGCAACATTCGTCATGGGTGCGATATTTGTCGAGGGGGCGACATTTGTCGTGTGACGACATTTGTCGTGGGGGAGATATTTGTCGTGGGGGAGATATTTGTCATGGGGCCGTAATTTGTCGTGGCGGTGACATTTTTCAAGAGCGCGACATACGTCGTGGACGCGACATTTGTCGTGGGGGCGACATTCGTCGCGGGAGGCGACATTCGCCGCGGGAGGCGACATTCGCCGCGGGGGCGACATTCGCCGCGGGGGCGACATTCGCCGCGGGGGCGACATTCGCCGCGGGGGCGACATTCGCCGCGGGGGCGACATTCGCCGCGGGGGCGACATTCGCCGCGGGGGCGACATTCGCCGCGGGGGCGACATTCGTCATGCGTGAGACATTCGGCGGGGACAACATTCGTCGTTGGGGCAACATAAATAAAGTGAAGTAAACCTACTACCACTTCCACATGCATGACGAAAATGAGAACCTGTTAGAAAATTAATAACGGAAGTGTTCGAAAGTTTTGTTGGCTTAGCATGAAGTTCTTTATCAACACAACACGCATTATTGTGGGCAATATTGAGTGATTTTGTAGAAGAGATCACATTAAAACTTGTATATTGAAATAAACCATAAATAATTATGCTACTAATCATGACTTTCATCTTCTTTTTCACAAAATATTCCCAGTGCAGAGAAACATCATAAACACGCATTTTTGTCTTCTTTTTACCCAAAATAAACACGCATTATTGTCTTCTTTTAACCCAAAACAAAAATAGGGATCACATGATATAAATATGACCTGAAAATTACCTTGATGAAGAGGAATTTTATATTGCCCCTTTATACCAAATATTTCCAGAGCAGAGAGAACCAAAAAATAATTGGTGGTTGTAGGCTTGTAGCGAGAAGCAAATAGTCCAGGCGGTGAAGAGGTTGAGAAGAATAGAGATAAAAAGCGCACAGCTTTGGACGTCTTCAGTGGATAAGCATAGAAATAGGAAGTAGGAACCCTAGGATTCCATTGCAGCCCCCTAACACACTCGATCAAAGCCTCAGCTCTGTGATCTTCCTCTTGCCACTTACCTGACATTAAATTCCAAATCAGCCAAGTAGAAGAAGTAAAAGATCGATCCAGATCAAAAATGTGGAGGCGGCGACATCGAGGAAGAGCGAAAGTCAGAAACGCCGTAGATAATGACCTTGCATGCCCTATGTGGCGGGATGCGCGAGAGTGCAAGAGCATTGTGTGACGGCAGTTGTTGGGAAGAGCGAGCCAGCGAAAGAACCTGAGGGATGAGCTGCCAGGAATGAGGTACGGAGGAGCTCTCGAGGAGGAGCTCTGTGGAAGAACGCTCTGCCGCGGAGGAGCTGTGGAGGAGGCTCTGTGGAGGAGTGCCGCCTTTTGGTGGCGTGCAGAGCGGTCGAGGAGGAGCAGCAGGTTGAAGGAGGAGTTGTCGCTTGTCGGTGGCGTGCAGGTTGAAGGAGGCATTGCACTGCAGCGAGGAACAGTGAGCAGCTGATTTTGGTTTCTTGTAGGAGAGGTTTTGGGGAGTTGTACATTGATTTGAAATAAAGAAAAGAGGAGATTAGACCGCTGGTGGTGGGAAAATATTAGCGGTAAAACCAAATGACAAAAAAACCAACTAATTTTGAAATAAAGAAAAAAAAATTGAGGGCATTTTGGGGAACCAAATGTTACAGCATGGCTACTTTTGAGTTCCCTTATAGTATAAAGATATTGAAATAAACCATAAATAATTATGCTACTAATCATGACTTTCATCTTCTTTTTCACAAAATATTCCCAGTGCAGAGAAACATCATAAACACGCATTTTTGTCTTCTTTTTACCCAAAATAAACACGCATTATTGTCTTCTTTTAACCCAAAACAAAAATAGGGATCACATGATATAAATATGACCTGAAAATTACCTTGATGAAGAAGAATTTTATATTGCCCCTTTATACCAAATATTTCCAGAGCAGAGAGAACCAAAAAAATAATTGGTGGTTGTAGGCTTGTAGCGAGAAGCAAATAGTACAGGCGGTGAAGAGGTTGAGAGGAATAGAGATAAAAAGCGCACAGCTTTGGACGTCTTCAGTGGATAAGCATAGAAATAGGAAGTAGGAACCCTAGGATTCCATTGCAGCCCCCTAACACACTCGATCAAAGTCTCAGCTCTGTGATCTTCCTCTTGCCACTTACCTGACATTAAATTCCAAATCAGCCAAGTAGAAGAAGTAAAAGATCGATCCAGATCAAAAATGTGGAGGCGGCGACATCGAGGAAGAGCGAAAGTCAGAAACGCCGTAGATAATGACCTTGCATGCCCTATGTGGCGGGATGCGCGAGAGTGCAAGAGCATTGTGTGACGGCAGTTGTTGGGAAGAGCGAGCAAGCGAAAGAACCTGAGGGATGAGCTGCCAGGAATGAGGTACGAAGGAGCTCTCGAGGAGGAGCTCTGTGGAAGAACGCTCTGCCGCGGAGGAGCTGTGGAGGAGGCTCTGTGGAGGAGTGCCGCCTTTTGGTGGCATGCAGAGCGGTCGAGGAGGAGCAGCAGGTTGAAGGAGGAGTTGTCGCTTGTCGGTGGCGTGCAGGTTGAAGGAGGCATTGCACTGCAGCGAGGAACAGTGAGCAGCTGATTTTGGTTTCTTGTAGGAGAGGTTTTGGGGAGTTGTACATTGATTTGAAATAAAGAAAAGAGGAGATTAGACCGTTGGTGGTGGGAAAATATTAGCGGTAAAACCAAATGACAAAAAAATCAACTAATTTTGAAATAAAGAAAAAAAAATTGAGGGCATTTGGGGAACCAAATGTTACACCATGGCTACTTTTGAGTTCCCTTATAGTATAAAGATGAAGCCTCCTATCACAAGACAAAACATTAAAATAATACAATAAGGAATTGTACGATAATGCTCATGGGGCTACATAGACTCATAACAGTGCGTGGCGGCCGCGTCGTATCAACACTCCCCGCCCGAAAAATGACCTTGTCCTCAAGGTCGAGGGCCAAAGGGGTCGTCAGAAAGCGTCAACGGGTCTAATTCCCCGGAGTCTGGATCAATATCTTCAGATCCCAGCAACACACATAGATTCCTGAAGGGGCAGACGTGGGTGGGCGAGTAGGGTTACTCGCAGCGAAAACAGAGGCCCTTGCGACGGACCTCGGCTTGTTGTTGGTACGACAGATGATGGGTTCGTCGAGGGGTCGGTGGACGTGGAGCTGGCAGCTAGGGAGGTGGAAGTTGTAGTTGGGGCCCAGGTGGGGGCAGAGGGTCCACGTGCAGAAGAGGTTGCGGTAATGGCCACGACAATTGGGGAGGTCAGGTTGAGGAGAATGCTTGATCTGGGTAGAGTTCCGCATCGAGATACCTCGTCTGCTCCATTGCCCGGGATAGAGTGGTCGGATTGTGTACCCGCAGGCGCACGCGGAGGTGGGGGTGCAAGTCCACCAGGAAATAACCCAAGTAGTGGTCGGGGGCCAAGACAGAAACATGCGTAGCGACCGCGATGAACTCGTCGATGTAGGTGGCCACGGAGTAAGACTGGCGAACGGAGACGAGGCACTTAAAGGCGTTACCCGCTGGCGGTTCTCGTAGTGGCGGAGGAGCTCCTCCTTCAATGTGGGCCAGGACATGTCAGGTGCCTGTTGGTGCATCCATTGCACCCAATGGAGAGTTGAGCCTTCCATATAAATAGTGGCGGGGGGGACCTTCTGGTTGGCGGGGGTGGCCTGCAAGTCGAAGAACTACTCAGTGAGGGCGATCCAACAGAGAGGATCGGTGGCATCGAACACCGGAATCTCAATTCGATGGAGGTTGGTCGGGGCACAGTCGGTCGTGGGGTGTAAAAATCCCATGTGGTCAGGAACGGTTGGAATCGGTGGCGGTGGAGGGGTCAGGGGACGATTGACTGCCGCGGTAAGTCCTCGAAGGAGGAGCGTGAGATCCGCCAGCTGGGCTTTGATGTGATCCGTGCGTTGAGAGTCCGAGCTTGCCATGGTGGAGGTGTTCTCGTCGGCGTGGGGAGTCATGGCCCGAGTCTTGGGCATGGACCGCGGCTAAGAGGGACGGCAAGGACCGACGGAAGGCAACAATAGGTGGAGGAGGGAGGTCCGACACAGCGGAAGGGTGCAAGGAGAAATGAGCGTCAGATGGCCGCCAAAGCCAAAGGAGAGCCTCCGGAAGGCGGTGAAGAAGCAGGAGGCCGCTGGAAGCCGAAGTTAACAGCGCTGCGGCGGCGGCGTTGCTGGAAACCGTAGGCGGCGCTGGAATGGCCGGAGCAGTCAGCGAAAGGGAGGAGTGGAAGCAGACGATATGGAACAGGGAGGAAGCCGAGGTGGACGGCGCTGGGCTCGCCACAAAAGTTGCGGAAAGCAACCGACAGTGCTGGAGGCTGGAGTAGTGGGCGGTGCTAGAGGCGCTTGTCTCGGCGGAAGTGAAGATTGGGCCGAAAGGACAAGGCGCGGTGTGTGGAACAGCGAGCGGAGCGGAGCCCAATTGAAGCAGATATCGAGCGTCGAATCAGTAGCGGCGAGCAGGATCGGACTAGCTGGAGCAGAGATCGAGCGTCGGGAAAGAGATGTTGGAGCCGGATCGTCGGATCAGTAGCGGCGGGAAGGAGGCCAGGCTGGCCAGCGAATGTTATTAGGGTTCGGAAGAACCCTAATCTCCGGCAGGCCGGACCAATTTATTACAATACCGTCGTAATTAGATGAAGAAAGCGAAGAATATTACATTAAACGGCAAAGATACAATTCAGACGAGTCTCGCCAAACATTCGGAGGCTGGGTCCTCCTCGACGTTTCACTCTTCAAGAGAGCTAAAACACTCAAGACTCAAAGATAAGATGGACTCAACCCCTAGGGCTCCTTATATATATGAAACCCCCTACCATAAGACAAAACATTAAAATAATACAATAAGGAAATGTACGATAATGCCTATAGGCTACATAGACTCATAACAGTGTGTGGCGGCCGATTCGTATCACAACCCCTCCACCGCAGTGGATCAACCTCTCCCTCGATGACAACCCTCCACCCAGAAGCAGACGACGACAATCCTTTTTCAGGCGTAGATCTCGCTGACAACCCTCCACTGCAGAAGCAGACGGCGACAAGAACCTCTCTGCCGTGATCGCGGGCTTGGCCTCCTCTCTCCCTCGCTGACAACCCTCCACCGCAGAAGCAGGCGGCGACAAGAGCCTCTCTGCCGACAAAAACAACAATTTTTTAGGCGATTTCTAGGTCAATTCTAACGCCGGAGTTGAAAAAGAAGGGGAGAAAACTCTCGTGATCGCCAGCTTGGCTTCTTCTCTCCCTCGCTGACACCCTTCCACCGCAGAAGCAGGCGACAACAAGAGCCTCTCTGCCGACAGCAGGAGCAATTTTTCAGGAGGCGAGAAATGAAAATAGCAAGAAATGAAAGAAGCCGGCTCCATTTTTTTTTTATTTCCATCAGTCATTTTTTTTTCTTTTTCTCCCAAACAGCAAAAGCTTATTTAAAATAGCTTCAAAAAGAGTTCTATTGAGAACGTTCTACTAAATCATCACCTCTTCCATCCGTCAGAGTTGTCCAAACAGATAACTAGAAAGGTTGTAGTATCCTCTGAAAGGTGTCGTGCGCTATCCACAATGTCGAACGCGAGGGATCTACCTGCAATGCTCTCCCAACCATCCTCGGAAGTCACTAAAATATCTCCCTTAGCTTGTTGCTACCTGATTAGAATTAGACAAGCATTGGGTTATTGTGCGTCCTCCTATGGTTCTTACTTTTAGGTGTTAATCTGTCAATGTTAGTAGTCAAAGCATGTTAGAAATTGTGTATTTAAACCATTTAATTTGTAATGTTTCAATGGAACCTAGTTTGATGTTTGGTGTTTGGCTTCTCATAATTAATGAAAAGCTCCAGAAACAAATGGAGGGAATCCAAAAAATTAGAGAGAAAACCTTTTCATATAAAGGATGAAACTTTTAGTCCTATCATGTTATCTCTACATGATGTTAATGAGTATATAAATAAATTCACTCCTTATTTGTTCAAAGAAACACAAGGAGAAATTTATTTATATACGCATTAACATCATGTAGAGATCAAACATGATAGGACTAAAAGTTTCATCCTTTATATGAAAAGGTTTTCTCTCTAATTTTTGGATTCCCTCCATTTGTTTCTGGAGCTTTTCATTAATTATGAGAAGCCAAAAACACCAAACATCAAACTAGGTTCCATTGAAACATTACAAATTAAATGGTTTAAATACACAATTTAACATGCTTTGACTACTAACATTGACAGATTAACACCTAAAAGTAAGAACCATAGGGAGGACGCACAATAACCCAATGCTTGTCTAATTCTAATCAGGTAGCAACAAGCTAAGGGAGATATTTTAGTGACTTCGAGGATGGTTGGGAGAGCATTGCAGGTAGATCCCTCGCGTTCGACATTGTGGATAGCGGCACGACACCTTTCAGAGGATACTACAACCTTTCTAGTTATCTGTTTGGACAACTCTGACGGATGGAAGAGGTGATGATTTAGTAGAACGTTCTCAATAGAACTCTTTTGAAGCTATTTTAAATAAGCTTTTGCTGTTGGGAGAAAAAGAAAAAAAAATGACTGATGGAAATAAAAAAAAAATGGAGCCGGCTTCTTTCATTTCTTGCTATTTTCATTCTCGCCTCCTGAAAAATTGCTCCTGCTGTCGGCAGAGAGGCTCTTGTTGTCGCCTGCTTCTGCGGTGGAAGGGTGTCAGCGAGGGAGAGAAGAAGCCAAGCTGGCGATCACGAGAGTTTTCTCCCTTCTTTTTCAACTCCGGCGTTAGAATTGACCTAGAAATCGCCTAAAAAATTGTTGTTTTTGTCGGCAGAGAGGCTCTTGTCGCCGCCTGCTTCTGCGGTGGAGGGTTGTCAGCGAGGGAGAGAGGAGGCCAAGCCCGCGATCACGGCAGAGAGGTTCTTGTCGCCGTCTGCTTCTGCAGTGGAGGGTTGTCAGCGAGATCTACGCCTGAAAAACGGATTGTCGTCGTCTGCTTCTGGGTGGAGGGTTGTCATCGAGGGAGAGAGGTTGATCCACTGCGGTGGAGGGGTTGTGATACGAATCGGCCGCCACACACTGTTATGAGTCTATGTAGCCTATAGGCATTATCGTACATTTCCTTATTGTATTATTTTAATGTTTTGTCTTATGGTAGGGGGTTTCATATATATAAGGAGCCCTAGGGGTTGAGTCCATCTTATCTTTGAGTCTTGAGTGTTTTAGCTCTCTTGAAGAGTGAACGTCGAGGAGGACCCAGCCTCCGAATGTTTGGCGAGACTCGTCTGAATTGTATCTTTGCCGTTTAATGTAATATTCTTCGCTTTCTTCATCTAATTACGACGGTATTGTAATAAATTGGTCCGGCCTGCCGGAGATTAGGGTTCTTCCGAACCCTAATAACATTCGCTGGCCAGCCTGGCCTCCTTCCCGCCGCTACTGATCCGACGATCCGGCTCCAACATCTCTTTCCGACGCTCGATCTCTGCTCCAGCTAGTCCGATCCTGCTCGCCGCTACTGATTCGACGCTCGATATCTGCTTCAATTGGGCTCCGCTCCGCTCGCTGTTCCACACACCGCGCCTTGTCCTTTCGGCCCAATCTTCACTTCCGCCGAGACAAGCGCCTCTAGCACCGCCCACTACTCCAGCCTCCAGCACTGTCGGTTGCTTTCCGCAACTTTTGTGGCGAGCCCAGCGCCGTCCACCTCGGCTTCCTCCCTGTTCCATATCGTCTGCTTCCACTCCTCCCTTTCGCTGACTGCTCCGGCCATTCCAGCGCCGCCTACGGCTTCCAGCAACGCCGCCGCCGCAGCGCTGTTAACTTCGGCTTCCAGCGGCCTCCTGCTTCTTCACCGCCTTCCGGAGGCTCTCCTTTGGCTTTGGCGGCCATCTGACGCTCATTTCTCCTTGCACCCTTCCGCTGTGTCGGACCTCCCTCCTCCACCTATTGTTGCCTTCCGTCGGTCCTTGCCGTCCCTCTTAGCCGCGGTCCATGCCCAAGACTCGGGCCATGACTCCCCACGCCGACGAGAACACCTCCACCATGGCAAGCTCGGACTCTCAACGCACGGATCACATCAAAGCCCAGCTGGCGGATCTCACGCTCCTCCTTCGAGGACTTACCGCGGCAGTCAATCGTCCCCTGACCCCTCCACCGCCACCGATTCCAACCGTTCCTGACCACATGGGATTTTTACACCCCACGACCGACTGTGCCCCGACCAACCTCCATCGAATTGAGATTCCGGTGTTCGATGCCACCGATCCTCTCTGTTGGATCGCCCTCACTGAGTAGTTCTTCGACTTGCAGGCCACCCCCGCCAACCAGAAGGTCCCCCCGCCACTATTTATATGGAAGGCTCAACTCTCCATTGGGTGCAATGGATGCACCAACAGGCACCTGACATGTCCTGGCCCACATTGAAGGAGGAGCTCCTCCGCCACTACGAGAACCGCCAGCGGGTAACGCCTTTAAGTGCCTCGTCTCCGTTCGCCAGTCTTACTCCGTGGCCACCTACATCGACGAGTTCATCACGGTCGCTACGCATGTTTCTGTCTTGGCCCCCGACCACTACTTGGGTTATTTCCTGGTGGACTTGCACCCCACCTCCGCGTGCGCCTGCGGGTACACAATCCGACCACTCTATCCCGGGCAATGGAGCAGACGAGGTATCTCGATGCGGAACTCTACCCAGATCAAGCATTCTCCTCAACCTGGCCTCCCCAACCGCCGTGGCCATTACCGCAACCTCTTCTGCACGTGGACCCTCTGCCCCCACCTGGGCCCCAACTACAACTTCCACCTCCCTAGCTGCCAGCTCCACGTCCACCGACCCCTCGACGACCCCATCATCTGTCGTACCAACAACAAGCCGAGGTCCGTCGCAAGGGCCTCTGTTTTCTGCTGCGAGCAACCCTACTCGCCCACCCACGTCTGCCCTTTCAGGAATCTATGTGTGTTGCTGGGATCTGAAGATACTGATCCAGACTCCGGGGAATTAGACCCGTTGACGCTTTTTGACGACCCCTTTGGCCCTCGACCTTGAGGGCGAGGTCATTTTTCGGGCGGGGAGTGTTGATACGACGCGGCCGCCACGCACTGTTATGAGTCTATGTAGCCCATGAGCATTATCGTACAATTCCTTATTGTATTATTTTAATGTTTTGTCTTGTGATAGGAGGCTTCATCTTTATACTATAAGGGAACTCAAAAGTAGCCATGGTGTAACATTTGGTTCCCAAAATGCCCTCAATTTTTTTTCTTTATTTCAAAATTAGTTGATTTTTTTGTCATTTGGTTTTACCGCTAATATTTTCCCACCACCAACGGTCTAATCTCCTCTTTTCTTTATTTCAAATCAATGTACAACTCCCAAAACCTCTCCTACAAGAAACCAAATCAGCTGCTCACTGTTCCTCGCTGCAGTGCAATGCCTCCTTCAACCTGCACGCCACCGACAAGCGACAACTCCTCCTTCAACCTGCTGCTCCTCCTCGACCGCTCTGCATGCCACCAAAAGGCGGCACTCCTCCACAGAGCCTCCTCCACAGCTCCTCCGCGGCAGAGCGTTCTTCCACAGAGCTCCTCCTCGAGAGCTCCTCCGTACCTCATTCCTGGCAGCTCATCCCTCAGGTTCTTTCGCTTGCTCGCTCTTCCCAACAACTGCGTCACACAATGCTCTTGCACTCTCGCGCATCCCGCCACATAGGGCATGCAAGGTCATTATCTACGGCGTTTCTGACTTTCGCTCTTCCTCGATGTCGCCGCCTCCACATTTTTGATCTGGATCGATCTTTTACTTCTTCTACTTGGCTGATTTGGAATTTAATGTCAGGTAAGTGGCAAGAGGAAGATCACAGAGCTGAGGCTTTGATCGAGTGTGTTAGGGGGCTGCAATGGAATCCTAGGGTTCCTACTTCCTATTTCTATGCTTATCCACTGAAGACGTCCAAAGCTGTGCGCTTTTTATCTCTATTCCTCTCAACCTCTTCACCGCCTGGACTATTTGCTTCTCGCTACAAGCCTACAACCACCAATTATTTTTTTGGTTCTCTCTGCTCTGGAAATATTTGGTATAAAGGGGCAATATAAAATTCTTCTTCATCAAGGTAATTTTCAGGTCATATTTATATCATGTGATCCCTATTTTTGTTTTGGGTTAAAAGAAGACATAATGCGTGTTTATTTTGGGTAAAAAGAAGACAAAAATGCGTGTTTATGATGTTCTCTGCACTGGGAATATTTTGTGAAAAAGAAGATGAAAGTCATGATTAGTAGCATAATTATTTATGGTTTATTTCAATATCTTTATACTATAAGGGAACTCAAAAGTAGCCATGGTGTAACATTTGGTTCCCCAAAATGCCCTCAATTTTTTTCTTTATTTCAAAATTAGTTGGTTTTTTTGTCATTTGGTTTTACCGCTAATATTTTCCCACCACCAGCGGTCTAATCTCCTCTTTTCTTTATTTCAAATCAATGTACAACTCCCCAAAACCTCTCCTACAAGAAACCAAAATCAGCTGCTCATTGTTCCTCACTGGAGTGCAATGCCACCTTCAACCTGCACGCCACTGACAAGCGACAACTCCTCCTTCAACCTACTGCTCCTCCTCGACCGCTCTGCACGCCACCAAAAGGCGGCACTCCTCCACAGAGCCTCCTCCACAGCTCCTCCGCGGCAGAGCGTTCTTCCACAGAGCTCCTCCTCGAGAGCTCCTCCGTACCTCATTCCTGGCAGCTCATCCCTCAGGTTCTTTCGCTGCTCGCTCTTCCCAACAACTGCCGTCACACAATGCTCTTGCACTCTCGCGCATCCCGCCACATAGGGCATGCAAGGTCATTATCTACGGCGTTTCTGACTTTCGCTCTTCCTCGATGTCGCCGCCTCCACATTTTTGATCTGGATCGATCTTTTACTTCTTCTACTTGGCTGATTTGGAATTTAATGTCAGGTAAGTGGCAAGAGGAAGATCACAGAGCTGAGGCTTTGATCGAGTGTGTTAGGGGGCTGCAATGGAATCCTAGGGTTCCTACTTCCTATTTCTATGCTTATCCACTGAAGACGTCCAAAGCTGTGCGCTTTTTATCTCTATTCCTCTCAACCTCTTCACCGCCTGGACTATTTGCTTCTCGCTACAAGCCTACAACCACCAATTATTTTTTTGGTTCTCTCTGCTCTGGAAATATTTGGTATAAAGGGGCAATATAAAATTCCTCTTCATCAAGGTAATTTTCAGGTCATATTTATATCATGTGATCCCTATTTTTGTTTTGGGTTAAAAGAAGACAATAATGCGTGTTTATTTTGGGTAAAAAGAAGACAAAAATGCGTGTTTATGATGTTTCTCTGCACTGGGAATATTTTGTGAAAAAGAAGATGAAAGTCATGATTAGTAGCATAATTATTTATGGTTTATTTCAATATACAAGTTTTAATGTGATCTCTTCTACACAAATCACTCAATATTGCCCACAATAATGCGTGTTGTGTTGATAAAGAACTTCATGCTAAGCCAACAAAACTTTCGAACACTTCCGTTATTAATTTTCTAACAGGTTCTCATTTTCGTCATGCATGTGGAAGTGGTAGTAGGTTTACTTCACTTTATTTATGTTGCCCCAACGACGAATGTTGTCCCCGCCGAATGTCTCACGCATGAATGTCGCCCCCGCGGCGAATGTCGCCCCCGCGGCGAATGTCGCCCCCGCGGCGAATGTCGCCCCCGCGGCGAATGTCGCCCCCGCGGCGAATGTCGCCCCCGCGGCGAATGTCGCCCCCGCGGCGAATGTCGCCCCCGCGGCGAATGTCGCCCCCGCGGCGAATGTCGCCCCCGCGGCGAATGTCGCCCCCGCGGCGAATGTCGCCCCCGCGGCGAATGTCGCCCCCGCGACGAATGTCGCGCCCACGACAAATGTCGCCCCCACGACGTATGTCGCGCTCTTGAAAAATGTCACCGCCACGACAAATTACGGCCCCATGACAAATATCTCCCCCACGACAAATATCTCCCCCACGACAAATGTCGTCACACGACAAATGTCGCCCCCTCGACAAATATCGCACCCATGACGAATGTTGCCCTCACAGGGTACTTTTGGTTGAGATTTAGCTTTTCAGACGAATGTCGCCCCTACGACGAATGTCTCCCCCACGACGAATGTGGCCCCCACGACGAATGTGGCCCCCACGACGAATGTGGCCCCCACGACGAATGCGGCCCCCACGACGAATGCGGCCCCACGACGAATGTCGCCCTCACGACGAATGTCGCCCCC
The DNA here is from genome assembly GCA_039583875.1 of Platanthera guangdongensis. Lineage (NCBI taxonomy): Eukaryota > Viridiplantae > Streptophyta > Magnoliopsida > Asparagales > Orchidaceae > Platanthera > Platanthera guangdongensis. The sequence goes on from CM077163.1 coordinate 53,285,794, forward strand.
ACGACAAATGTCACCCCCACGACAAATGTTGCCCGCACGGGGTCCCCCGTGCACGACTGCTTGTCTTATATAAGGAGCCCTAGGGGTTGAGTACAGTTTATCTTTGAGTCTTGAGTGTTTTGGCTCTTGGAGAGTGTAGTGTCGAGGAGGACCCAACCTCCGGATGCTCTGTGAGACTCGTCTCGATTGTATCTTTGCAGTTTAATGTAATGTTCTTCGTTTACTTGATCTAATTACGACTATATTGTAACAGGTTGCGGTCGTAGGGGGTTAGCCATGAGGAAGAGGACCGGATGCAAAATTCAAAAATCACTTTTACGGGTGTCAGACGCAGGGGGGGGGGGGGGGTGACCAGCACTCCAAAAATCTGTTAAATTGGCTTTTTTGCATCCGGGATTTTCAAAAATCTGCGCACAAACAATCTAAAATCAGCTCTGGCGGCTGGAATAGAGCTTTTACAGCTGCCAGAGCCGCGTCAAACAGAGCCTAGATCACATGATCGAGACGACATTGGATGGATCTACATCATAATATCTACTACGTTGGAGAGAACACCAATCCACCAACCATACTTGAGTGCCGTCCGGAGAGCTACTCCAATTCTTACTGGCTTGCACCTGTTCTATTATTTTGCATGTCTAGTAGATGAAATTCTAGAATATTGTACTATGGTAAGCCTGTGGAAGACTGTAAGCTATCTTCTTATTAATATCGTGCTCCTGTTTGTCAATTAAAAATTCGAGTTATCAATTTTCAACTTGTTCAAACCCAGATTTACCATAGCATGAATTTCACTCCTAGAGATGGTATACGAACTAAGAAAATGTCATTTTTGTTATAGGTACTTTGAATCCTAATGTTCTGTTGGAACTATCGAGAATGGCAGGTAGAAAAGGCCAAGGAAATTAGTCAGAAGCAGGTAATTTTTATTTACATAAAGTACGTGAATCATTCTCTACACTTTATAATCATCACCATACCATTGCTCTCTTTGATTGGAGTGGAGAGTGTTAATGGTACGATAATTTCAAAGTATCAAATAAAACTTGTATGATATACCCTCTAGAGTAAAATGCTGGTAATATCAAAATAAGTTCTAAATGAAGTGATGCCTAATTAACAATGAAATGTGTTAGAATTAATGCATCTATTATGAAATTTTAACATACATGTAAACTTAGAGAATGTCTTGATAATTTTAAAACGTAGAAGGGGATGTCCCCATAATTTTCTCAAGTCCTAGGGCATTGTTTCGCAATTATTCCTATTGGATGATACTAACTCGGGTTCATCAATGATGATATTCATAAAATAATGAGGTGCATACATAGGTCATATAGAGCTCCACTAATGCAAGGTTGGGAAGGATTTGATGTAACCAGCCTTACCCTACCCATCGAGAGAAGTTGTTTAGTGACTCGAAATTGGGACTTCCAGAAATATTTGAGGCCCGTCATCTTTAAAAGTCTTCGGACTTCATAAAGTTCACTCCAATGCATTTTGCTAGGATGAGAGTCTACTCCATTTAACCATGTCTGATGCTTCTCGACGAGTATTCCTACTCTCTTTCCATAGAACATTAAGATTTTTAGGTTATTTATGTATTGTATTGTTAGGTTAGGTTTCTGAAGAAGAATTCATCACCTTATTCATGAAATGATGCAGGAGGAGATAGAGAACAAGATTGATACAGCAGATGCTCTGGCTGGAAAGCTTCTCCAACGTTTCAATTATTCAGTTTCATCTATGAGAACAACAGCTCGCAGCCTTGCTGAAGGTATCTTCATTTTTCAATCATCAGTAAAAAAAAATATATTAATTGAGTTTGGATTATGTTTGACTCGGTTGGTTGACTATCGTTCCCAACATATGAAAAAATCAAGTTTGTTCAATCATAAAATGAATCAATTGAATGAATAAAGATTTACGATTTTCATATGACAATAACATTTAAGATTCATAAAAGTTTCGAGATATTTCCTGATCTTTAAGTATTCAAAATTTTAAATAATAAGGATGGGTAAATGAACTTTTTTGTGTATGTGCATGGTTGGATTTTTCTCCACTTTCAAGGATAGTAAACATTCTCCATACAATTAGGTTTTGATGTTATCAAAGATCAGTTGAGAGTTATTTACAAGTCGAGTATTTTTCGTATTATTATTATTACAAGCGCTTATAGGTGTAAGTGGGGTTTAGTCTCACATCGGGTGTTTTTGTTTACAAGTCTATTGTAATCCTATATACAGCCCTCTATGGATGAATAATAACAAGGAAGTATTATTTTTCTCTTATTTCAACTTAATATTAGAGCCCAACCCTACTTTATGTTTCCGCTACCTCCCTCGTCCACTTCCATCGGCTTCCGTGCCTTAAATCCGCCGGCTCGATCCCGCTCCCATCTCTTGCTCGCCCTACAGGATTGACGGGCGACGCTCACGCCACAGTCGGCCGCTGAGAGGGACGTAGCCGCCGTCCCTCCATGAAGCCACCGACTCGTTTCCCATTAACTGCTGATCGTTCTTCCGATCTTCTCCTTCCGCTGCGCGACCTAAGTCGGCCCTGCTGCTCCGGCACAGCTCTTGCTCCTATGATATTTGCTCCGGCACCCCCTCCCGCGCCGGGCTCTCTTCCGCTAGATCTGCTCACACCATGGCAGATTCGCTACTCCGCCGGATTTGCTTCTCCCGGTTTCGTCTGTGGTGCCACCTGTGCTTTCTCCTGCAGATTCGGCACCTCACGTGCGGCGTGGTTCCTCCTTCGCATCTCTTTGGGAGACTGCTTGATCATTCGCCATGAGTGACTCTTCAGCATCATCACCGGGTGTGATTCAGCCTCAGATGAGTGACCCTCAGCGGTCCCATGACCACTCCGTCTCCTTGAAGATTACTACCATCCCGTTAGATGACACGAACTATCTTGAATGGTCCCGGATGACGCAACATGTCATACGCAGCCATCCGATGTTTGGCTACATTGATGGAACTGTTAAGGAGCCCCAAAAAGCTAATCCCTCCAGAAAGCGATGGGACTCAGAGAACTCCCTGGTGGTTTCATAGCTTCTTCATTTCATGTCTCCGAAGGTTTACCGGAGTTACATGTTGATGAACTCTGCCTTCAAAATTTGGACCCGTGCCCGTGAGACGTATTCTCAAATTGACAGTTCTACACAGGTTTGTGAACTTACTCGCCGCATTTTGGAACTGCGACAAGGCTCTATAACGGTGTCATCGTTCTTTTCTGAGTTTGAGCGTCTATATCAGGAGTTGAACTATTTCTTGCACTTCACTCCAGTGTGCACTGCGAATGTTGTTCAGTTAAAACAACAAGAGGATCGCTTTCATCTCCAGGTCTTCTTGATGGGGCTGAATATGGAATTCGACATGGTGCAGACACATATCCTTCACTGATCCCCTCTCCCGTCTCTTCGGGAAGCCTTTTGCATGGTCCTTGGTGATGAAGACCGCCGAAAGTCTCTTAGTACAAGTACTCCTGAGTTCTCTGCCTTGACTAGCGTTGGATGTGGTCACACTCTCAGCCCCTGCTTGTCTGCTCTAGTTGTGATTATGGTCGCAAAGGCCATACTCGGGAGATGAGCTACAAGCTCCACCCACATCTTGCCCCTCGTGGTCGTGGCCGTGGACGGGGGCCAGGGCGTGGGGGACATCGCCAAGGTGGCTCCAGACCTCATGATGCTGCTTACTCTACAGACGTCTACGACGAGTCTTCTATTGTTGTACCGGGGCAGCTTACTGCTCTTGAATTAGATGCTTTCCACCGCCTGCTGCACTCTCAGCCTGATCAGCCTCTGAGTGCCTATGCTTCCATTGCCTCTATTGCTATGCCCAGTGCCCATGCCGCCACTTCCTCCTCCTCTGAGTGGGTGATTGATTCTGGTGCCACGCACCACATGACTAGCTCCTCGGGTTTTCTCTTACACTCCTTTGTATGGTAAGGACAAAGTTATCTCGACTAATGGCTTGTTGTCTGTCATTGCTGGCAAAGGCCTTATCTCATGTTCCCCTTCACTTTCTCTGTCATCTGTTCTTCATGTTCCTTCTTTTACTCGCAATTTACTTGCTCTCAGGGTCTGTTTGGATCGCCAGTATTGAAATTGCAGAATTGGAATTCATCAAATTCCAATTCTTGTGAGTATTGGAATTGGTCTGAATTCCAATGCAGTTGTTTGGCTGCAGGATGGATTTCTAGAATTAGAATTGGAATTAAATTGGTTTGAAATTTCTTTTTTTCTCATGCTTGCAGGATCGGGCGACAACGACAATTTGTAGTTGGAGTCTTGTGTCACTCGGGACGAAGTTATTGCAACAAAACCAAGTGGTGGAGAGAATTATTCATTTATAATCTCTAAGAAAATATAGAAGTTGGCAAAAAAGAAACACAACACTAGAGAAATCAACTTCAGGTAGTCTACCAATAATTAATTATGATCGGACAACGTGTTATGAGGTGTGACGACGCCAGTTATATTTAATTTATGTTGTTTATGTTGTGTTAATTTTTAATAGTGCTTTACCCATATGTAGTAAGCCCAAATGGGGGGCGCGTTGGAACCTACTTAAGTGGCCGGGTGGGCATTGTTTTGTTAAGAAGAAAGTTAGAACAAAAATCTCTCTCTTATTTCCATCTTCCTTTCTCTCTCTCTAACTTCACGGGAAAAGCCTGTGAGTCGCCCTAACCGCATCGCGTACGGTATCGCGTCTTCCCCTCCGCCGCATCTCCTCCACCGCCGCCATTGCTCCTCCGCCAGTTACTAGATCAAAGGGGAAAGCCCACAACAATCTGGTATCAGAGCCCAACACCGACCACGCCGGCCCTTCCTCCGCTCCCCTGATTCCGCGACAACCCCGTGACATCGCCGACCACGCCAACTTTGCAGGCCTCCCTTCCTGTGCATCGCAGCGTCTTCCCTCCCCCGCGACATTCCCCCACCGGCATGGCAAGCTAGCCTACCCGTCGTCCTGCCTCGCGTACGACCCTCCGAGCAATTTGGCGGCTACCGCCCACTTTCCTAGCCCCGCAGCGCCTGTTCTGTGCCTCCTCTATTCTGCCGGCCTACTACCAACACCACCGGCCATCCTTCCAGCCCTATCCCAGATGGCGGATGCTCCCCCCTCTCTCGCCGAGCTCATGACACTTTTCCACACCATGTTCACGACTCAGAACGCCAAAATGGACACCCTCAATGCAGGTTTGGATGCCCTACAGGGGATGCCTTCTCCTCCACCGTTGCACACGGACGAACTCCCTTCGGCAAGCAGCGTGGACTCCGCCGCTCCTCCGGACGCGGAATACCCCGCCTACGCCCGCTCTATCCGAATGGATTTTTCAATCTACGAGGACCGCGAAGATCCTCTTCCTTAGCTTACCCGTTGTGATATTTTCTTCGCCAACCAGCTCACAGCAGATGAAGAACGTGTCAGCATCGCCTCCTTCCACTTACTCAGCCCAGCACAATTATGGTTTACTCAACTTCTATGAGAACACCCCAACACTTCGTGGGCAGAATTCAGCACGGCTTGCACCCTGAGGTTTGGACCTGCTCTACAAGGAAACCCACTCGGCGATCTGGCGAACCTCAAACAGGATGACTCCATCGACACCTACCTAGAGCAATTCCAAATGCTACTGTCTAGGGCAACATCCGTTTTACCGGAGCAGCAGATTCCCTTCTTCACCGCCTGCCTCCACGAGCGATTACATTGGGATGTGGAGTTCCTTATGCCTCGTCATCTCAACACAGCTATGAGCCTCGCCAGGGCTTGTGAACGGCGACTGCTACTAGATCGTCCGCCTTTGGGACGTCGGGAATATCAGGGTTCTTACTCTCAAGCCAGCTTGCCGGACAAGGCTCCATCCCGGGACGATACAACACGGCCTACGGTTCGCCGCCGTTTGTCCCTCTCCGAGATGGCCGAGCGGTGCGAGAAAGACTTGTGCTACAATTTTGATGGTCATTTCATACCGGGACATCGATGCAAACACTTATTTTGGCTCGAACTGGATGATCTTCCCGATGATGACGCGACAGGAGGAGAGGCCACTGCATTTCCCTTTGATCCAGCTTGAGGACAAGCTGTCTTCGGATGGGGGCGGCGATGTTATGAGGCGTGACGACGTCAGTTATCTTAAATTTATGTTGTTTATGTCGTGTTAATTGTTAATAGTAATTTACCCATATGTAGTAAGCCCAAATGGGGGGCGCGTTGGAACCTACTTAAGTGGTCGGTTGGGCCTTGTTTTGTTAAGAAGAAAATTAGAACTAAAATCTCTCTCTCTCTCTCATTTCCCGCTTCCTCTCTCTCTCTAACTCCACGGGAAAAGCCCGTGAGTCGCCCTAACCGCATCCCGTGCGGTATCACGTCTTCCCCTTCCGCCGCATCTCCTCCACCGCCTCCATTGCTCCTCCGCCGGTTGCTAGATCAAATGGGAAATCCCACAACACAGCGATGACAAGATCAGGCTGCGATGACGAGATCGGGTGACGGCGACGAGATCGGGTGACGGCGGCGAGATCGGGCGACGACGACGAGATCGAGGGCGTGATCAGGCGGCGACGACGAGATCGGGCGGCGGTGGCGGCGGAATCGGGCGGCGGTGGCGGCGAGATCGGGCGGCGGTGGCGGCGAGAGCAGGAAGCGACATCGAGATCGGGCAGCTTCAGCGAGATCGGGCGGCGGCGGCGGCGAGATCAGGAAGCGGCAGCGGCGAGATCGGGCGGCAGCGGCGGGATCGGGCTGCGGCGGCGAGATCGGGCGGCAAGGGAGAGATCGGGCGACGACGATGAGATAGGGCGACGACGGCCATAGTAAAAAACTAAATTCCATGGAATATCTGTCTTTACCCCTAAAAATTGGTCATAATACAAAATTGAATTCCATGGAATTGGACCAATTCCATTTCTAAGGGAATTCCTAACATCCAAATACTGGAATTGGAATTATGTTGCCCCAATTCCAATTCTCAATTCCAATTTCAGAGATCCGAACAGACCCTCAGTGATATTACTCTTATCTTTTAATTGTTTCGTGACGTTTTTTCCCGATTCTTGTGTTTTTCAGGAACTGGGTACGAAGCAGAACATTGGCAGTGGTAGGAACTGAGGTGATCTGTATTACTTGGATCTCCAGCCTTCGCATTCTCTGGCTCTTTCTTGCGCTACAGTTATAACTGATGATGTTTGTTGATGGCACTTGCGGCTTGGACACCTCTCTCCTACTTATCATCAAAAGTTGTTTCCTGATTTTGTATCTTTTTTACAAACTTTTGTCTGTGATGTCTGTGATAGATCTAAACATGTGAGACACAGTTCCTCACATTTATCTTCTCCCAGTACCACTTGGTTTGATGTTTTTCTCGCACCACTTGAGTGTATTTGTTAAAAAAGATGAGTGAAGTCTTCTCGTGTTTTCAGGCTTTTTATAGAATGGTTCATACCCAGTTTAAGGGCGCTATTCGTGCCCTGCGTAGTGATAATGAGGGTGGGGGGAATATGATGATCAGTGAGCATTTGATTCATATCTCACTAGTCATGGTATCATCCACCAGACTACTTGTGTCTACACCTCTACCAAAAATGGAGTAGCCGAACGGAAAAATCGGCACCTATTGGATGTCGCCCGTTGTCTTCTGACCACTATACACCTTCTCAAATCCTATTGAGGTGACGTTGTTCTCACCGCTGCTCACCTTATCAATCGGCTTCCTTTACCGGTTCTTGACTATAGTACTCCCCTCGCTCGTCTGTCTACCAAGACCGTGGTTTATACTTCTCATCTGCCTCGTGTTTTTGGTTGTGTATGTTTTGTTCATATTTACATGCCTCACCGAGACAAATTGGACCCTCGGACTCATCAGTGCGTGTTCCTTTAATACTCTTTTACGACGAAAGGGTATCAGTGTTACCACCCTCCCTCTGGGCGTATGTTTTGCATTATGGATGTCACCTTTAGGGAAGGAGATTCATATTTCTTACCTTCGACTCACCCTCTTTGTCAGGGGGAAAGTAGTGGTGATGCAGATGTTTCTCTTCCTCTTCTTCCCTCTTTGCCACCACAACTTCCATTGTGTCAAGAACTGGGTCCTCCTATCTCTGTTCCTCTGTCTGATACTCCGATCTCTCCTTTTCCTCACGTGTGCCACCGACGCTCCTCAAGCATACAAGCCACTAAGGTTCCGCCTCCACCAGTGCCCGCTTCTGCCTCAGATTCTTATGACGCATATTTGCATATTCTGCTTGCTCTGTTGAAAGGTGAGGTTGCATGTATAAAACATCCCATTTCTAATCATGTTGCTTACTACCACCTTATCCCTACCCATCAGGCCTTTGTTGCTTCTCTCTCTTCGGTTGTTTTCCCAAAGACATGGTAGGAAGCTTTGGGTATCCCAGCCTGGACTCAGGCTATGAAGGAGGAGATGTCAGCCTTGGACAAGAATCATACCTGAGATGTTTCTTCCCTTCCTCCTGGAAAGAAAGTTATTGGCTTGAGATGAGTGTTTTCCTTCAAACAGAATCAAGAGGGGAAGGTCGAACGGTACAATGCGTGACCGGTTCCACAAGGGTACACTCATACTCAGGGAGTTGACTATCAGGAGACTTTCGCCCCTGTAGCTAAGAATTTTATTCGGGTATTGTTGTCATGCGCAACTTGCATGGATTGGGAACTTCATCAGCTGGATGTTAATAATGTGTTTCTCCATGGTGAGCTTGATGAAGAGGTATATATGAAATCCCCCTAGGGTTCGTGAAAAAGGGAGCTGAAGATCTTGTCTGTCGGGCAAGGAGGTCCTTATATGGCTTGAAACAGTCCCCGAGAGCATGGTTTGACAGATTCCTCATGGCTATGCTCAAATTTGGGTATAAACATGCGCAGTCAGATCACACTATGTTCATTCAGAGACGTGATTAGGGTATTGTGGTCCTTATTGTATATGTGGATGACATCGTGATCACTGGTAGCGATTTGGAAGAGATTGTGAATCTCAAGTCGCTCTTATCTGCCGTATTTGCGGTGAAAGTATTTGGAAGATTACAATACTTTCTGGGCATTGAGGTGACTAGATCTGATTAGAGTATCTTTATTTCTCAACGAAGTATGTTCTAGATTTGTTGCAGGAGACTGGGATGCTCGACTGTGTTCCGGCGAACACCCCGATGGAAGAAAATCATGGAATCTGTGAGGATGGTAACAGTGATCAGACCGATGTCACACGCTACCAAAGATTAGTCGGGAAACTAATATACTTATCTAATACTCGTCCCGATATTACTTATGCAGTTAGGATTCTGAGCAGATACATTCATGCTCCCAGGATCAGACATCAAGAGACAGCTTACCGGGTGTTACAGTATTTGAAGAAAGCTCCAGGTCGCGGTCTTTTATTTTCCAAGAACGACCATTTGAGAATTGGGGTTTTCACTGATGCTGATTGGGCAGGATGTCGTGATGATCGGAAGTCTACAACAGGTTATTGTTCTTTTGTTGGAGGAAATCTGGTGACCTGGCGCAGTAAGAAGCAGAATGTAGTGGCCAGATCAAGTGCTGAAGCAGAATACCGTGCAATGCCACAAGGCACGTGCGAAGGCCTGTGGTTGCGTACAATTGTACATGACTTGGGGTTTCCCGTGACGTCACCGTTTTCCTTGTTTTGCGACAACAAGACAACAATCATTATAACCCATAATCCAGTACAACATGACATGACAAAACATGTTGAAGTGGATCAACATTTTATCAAAGATTACTTGGATAAAAAGGCTATAGTCACACCATTCGTCCACTCTAAAGATCAACTGACAGATGTGTTCACTAAAAGCTTGGGGTGTGACGCATTCAGTGATGACATCAATAGACTTGGAATGACTGATATCTTCCGTCCGAGTTGAGGGGGAGAGTTGAGAGTTATTTACAAGTCGAATATTTTTCTATTATTATTACTACAAGCGCTTATAGGTGTAAGTGGGGTTTAGTCCCACATCGGGTGTTTATGTTTACAAGTCTATTGTAATCCTATATATAACCATCTATGGATGAATAATAAGGAAATATTATTTTCCTCTTATTTGAACTAGATCTACATCCATTCTCCTTACATCCTTTGAATTAATTTCATGCATGATTCGAGAATTTTAAAGGCCATCTGGTCATCAATTAGATTCATTAAAATTTTGTCTTGGATAATTTTGATTTGTGAAACATGAGTAAAGTCAAACATTGAATTGCATTGTTGTAATCATCCTTGACTTTTTCATAGTATTGACGAATGGTTAAACCATCATGAATATTAATGAAAATTGACTTACATATGTTACAAATTATAATTGATGATATGATGCTGAGTTGGAAGATCATCAAAAGCGGTAGTCGAAGAAAAAATCTTTTGTTCAAAGATCATCAACAGCGGTAGTGGAAGAAAATCATTTTCTCCTAGGTGGATAAATGCTGCTTGCCCTCTCTCTCTCTTCCCCTCTCCCCCTCTTCCTCTATCCCTCTCTTTAGGAATAGAAGGTTAATTACCGGGATTTATCCCATGATTTGCATAATTATGCAGTCCTTCTCTCTACCTTTTGAAATTACAAAAACCTTCACCATGAATTTGTTTGCAATGCTACAAAAACCATAAAAATAAATAACGTAAACTAGGAGGGAGGGGTTTTGTAATTTTAAAAACTATAAAGGAAGTATCTGTAATTATGCAAAGTCTTAGAGGTGACCCCACTAATTATCTCTCTCCTCTCTCTATATGTGTGTGTTCACGTGCAAATATATATTGTTAGGAAAAAAACACTGCATTGATTAATTCCCACACAAATGTAGGGAAGATAAAGGAAATACAATTGAGACTAAGAGCCCGTGGGCAATGGGAGACTAAAAATTGAAAATATGAAATAGTAAACCTATCTCAGTATCTAATACTTTCTTTCAAGCTGGAGTATATACATCAATCATGCCAACTTGTTATAGAGATTAAAGAATGTAGTAAAAAAGGGTTTGATAAAGATATCTGTAAGTTCTTTATCCGCAGTGACAAAAAGTGCATATGCGTTTGTGAAGAATCTCTTCACAGATGAGAGACAAAATTCAGTCCTTTCATAAAATAACGAATTTACATAGGCTGATTAGTAGTATAGATTTCTCCAGTATCATTTAACAAAATTTTGAGCCACTTGAGTTTACATGCAGCTTGCACCATCCCTTGATATTTAGATTCAACACTGGACCTGGAGACAACATTCTGCTTTTTTCTTCTCCAAGTGACAAGATTTCGTACTAAAAATGTGCCCTGATATTAATCTTTTATCTTGTTTATTATCAACATAGCTTGTATCTAAGCAAACATCTATATGAAGGGGACCGTACTTCTTAAAGAGTAAGACTTCATTTGTTTCGGCGGTGGCGGGTCGATCCGGCTGGTGGAAACGGAGTGTTCGAATCGGAGGGGGGAGGTGACTTCTCCAAACGGAGCTTTTTGGGGCGTTTCTCAAGGTGGGCGGGTAGAAACAGAGCAAACGCCGCCGGAGGTTCATTTGTTTACCCGCCTTCCGGCGGCGTTTGCCCCAAACGGAGCGGCAAAACGCCGAACCAAATAGAGCCTAAATCTTTTCTAGGAGAATCTTTAACATATTCTAGAATTTGTATAGCAACTGCAAGATGACATTGCCTTGGTTTTGCATAAATTAACCATTCTAACTGCAAAGATGATGTCTGGTCTTGTTATAGTGAAAAAATATAAGCTTTCCTACACGTTGTCGGTATCGGGTAACATCTTCCATAAGAGGAGATCCTTCATCCTATTCCTAGAGATGATCAATGCTCATATACATAGGAATTTGAGCCAGTTTTGTTCAAAGTAACCCATTCTCTTTGAGAAGATCTAAAGCATATTTTTGTTGACAAATCCTAAGGAAATATTGAAGTTCTCCAAGATCTTTTGTCACGAAGTGTCATCATAGATACGTTTTGGTAGCCTCCATGCTGGATGTATCTGTACTTGCGAGAAGACTATTGTCAGCATAGATGGCTAAAGAAACAGTGTCAGTGTCAAGACAGAGTGGTCTGTGTGACCGCAACGAAAATAGTGGATGATCCTGTAATGATTAGTTTGCCCATCTGGGAGGTATCTGACCACAAATACCCAATAACAACCAACAACATCAATCACTGATGCAGAGTGAACACGAGTCTAAGTATCTCGAGGATGGAAAGTGAAATTTTTTCATCCATAGATGCTTTCCAATGAGAAATTTGTAGAGCCTCTCCATATGTGCAGGGAGACCGGTGACCTATAAAGCTTGGGCAAATTTGCTACATGTAGAAATCAATTGATTATAAGAGACTGCATTAGCAATAAGATGGGTGGTGTATGACCATATATACCTTTTCGTAGTGTAACAGATAGGTCTGAATCAAAATCCACCAGTGGATGATTTTGGCTTAAGAATGAAATCAGGGACCTCAGGAGTAGAAGGAATATGAATTACAGTAGCAACAACACGTCCTTAGTGAGAAGGAGAAGGTGCTAAGAATGAATCCAAGATATTGGTCTAAAGGAGCCTAAATGAGGAATGAGCCATTATACACAGGCCTTATCTAACACTCCCCCGCAAGTTGGAGCATACAAGTCGTATGCACCAAGCTTGAAAAGAAACTATCGATATAGTGAGCGAGGCAAACCCTTAGTGAGAATATCAGAAACTTGATCAGCAGCTGATACATGTCGCAGAATTAATCTTCGAAATTGAACCTTCTCTCGCACAAAATGACAGTCGACTTCGATGTATTTCATGCCCTCATGAAACATAGGATTTTAGTTATATGGATATCAACTTGGCTATCACAAAAGAGAAAAGAGAACGGCCGATGATGGGAGTTTGACTCCAACATCAATAAGTAGACTGTCTAGCCATGTCAGCTCTGAAATGGCGGCGACCATGGAACGATACTCTGCTTCAGCAGAGGAGTGGGCAACCACAGCCTGTTTCTTTCTTCGCCGGGTAACCAAATTTTCGTGAAAATATTTGCAGTATCCACTTGTAGATCGACGATCATCACGAGACACAATATAATCTGCATCGCAATATGCAATAAGAGACAGAAAAGTGGAAGGCTTATATACTAGTCCTTGACCTAGAGCATTCTTCAATTATTTAAGAATACGTTCTACTGCCTGAAGATGAGAAGTCCGTGGAGTATGCATGAAGCGACTGACCGTACCGACAATAAAGGATATATTGGGTGACGATAAGATTGATAAGCTTGTCAACGTGGCGACGATAATACTCTGGATTAGGGAGAAGTTAACTAGAATTTGAACCATGAGCATGTAGTTGGTGATTGACATTAATAGGATATGCTTACACCTAAAGTAGCCGGCATTATGAAGTAAATTGAGGCAATATTTTCGCTGAGACAGGTCAAGACTATTAGGTCGTCATGCAACCTCAATCCCCAAGAAGTATCAGAACTGACCCAAATCTTTAATTTTTAAGTGAGAAGCAAGATGTTTCTTGATTTGCGTAATGTCTGGAAGATCATCACTCGTGACAAGAATATCATCAACATAGACCGAATAAATCACCGTGCTTGATGGATGTTAGTGAACAAACAAGGAGAATTATGTCGAGCTATGGGTGAATCCACAATCATGAACCACCCGGCTAAACTCATCAAACTACCAATGTAAATTTTTTGAGGCCAAAAAGAGATTTCTTCATATGAAAAATTTGTGACTCCTTCGTGGTTGCATAACCAGGAGGTTGTTGCATGTATACATTCTCCATAAGATCATCATTAAGGAAGACATTCTTGATGTTAAGTTGATGCAGCGACTAGTGTTGATGGAAGACGAGAAATTAAGCCCCATACGGTGTTAAGTTTCGCAACTGGAGAAAATGTCTCCTCATAATCAAGACTGTGTTGTTGAGTAAAGCCTTTGACAACAAGACGGGATTGATGCAATCAATCATCCCATCAGGATGATGTTTCACGATGAAAACTCACAACTTACCACAGATTGATTAGGAGGATTTGGAACGAGGTCCCTAGTACGGGGCCCAAAGCGCATTTATTTCCTCATCCATTGTTGCCTGCCACCCCGGATGCTAAAGTGCCTCCAGTACAGAAGAAGAGAGTGAAAATAGAAGACAAAAAATTCGCAAACCCGCACTAGTCAGAGGAGAGACAATGCAGGGAAGCTTAATTTGAAAGTGGATGAGCAGTAGAGGCTGGTGTCGAATCAGCAACGTGCGAAACCATAAACAATAGAAGATAGTGGGTTCTGTACTTTGGATCGAGGATAATGAGTGTAGAATCAAAGAGGAGGGACTGAGGTGTGTGGTGGTATCAGAAGTCAAGGAAGATGAGAGTGGGTAGGAATAAAGGGATGTGGTAGAACCAGGATCGGCATAGCCAATGAGGATGGAAGATGGAAAGGCTGGTTCTAAAAAATGTCACATCAGCAGACATAACGAGCTTCCGAGTTGAAGGTGAGTAACATACATGACCCTTTTGGGTGCGAGAATACCCAACAAACATATATTTGTAGCACGAGGAGCCAACTTATATACGGGGGCTCCCAGGTGGTAGACAAAATAGATGTAGCCAAAGACTCAGAGAATCAAGGAGAATGGACGTTCCTCCAAAAATAAGATAGAGAAAGGCATGACGAAGTTGAGAATAGACGAGGGCATGCGGTTGATGAGACAACATACAGTAGAGACAACAAAGTGCCAATAAGCAGTGGGGACGTGCACCTGAAATATGGGAGAATGGGCATCCTCGAGAAGATAGTGGTCCTTTCGCTTAGCAACACCATTTTGTTGTGGTGTGTAAGTACAAGAGGTTTGGTGGAGGTTTCTGAAATGCATGCCCAGTTTATTCACGGGTATTATCAATGCGAATATTTTCGTTATAACGAGAAAATTGCATTTTTGTTTTAGCTGCAAAGGAGCGGAATAGAGCCAAAAGCTCAGAGAGATTGCACATTGGGTGTAACCATGTCATGCATGAGTGATCATTAATAAACATAAGAAAATAATAATATCCAGATACACTAGCTGTTTTTATAAAGACCCCAAATATCAGAATGCATTAAATCAAAAGGAGCAGAGCTCCGAGTACAACGAGAAGGGAAAACAAAGCGATTTTGTTTCCCATATATTCATGATTCGTAATCAAAACTAGACAGAAAAAATGGAAGAGCCTTCTGGAGGACGGGAAGAGGAGCATGACCAAGACGCCGATTCCAATCAAAAGTGCTGATGGAAGAGAAAACGATTGATGGAAGATCAAAAGTGTAAAGCCAATTTGAAAATGTCAAATAAGTGTTGGAGGCTATCTTTCCCAGAGTAGAGGGAGTGGAGTTCACTATATCTCACATAGCTTTTGTGGTAGTGTAATACATAGCCATCCGATATGGTTCACTATCCATGGAGTTCAAGATCCAAGATTTAACTATGTCATCGTCTCGAAGCCACTGCTCGGTGGGCTCAGTAGGCTTGTCTCGAGTGAGATGATGGAGAAGCTCCTTGGTTTGGAGAACGCGGTGCACCGAGTGCGCCCATTTCACGAAATTCTTCTTCCCGTTGAGGGAGATAGTAGCGCTGGTGTTCATTCCGAGCATCAGGGAGATGAGCTGGAGCAAGAGTCAGAAGTGTCGAGGTAGTAGGTAAAACATTTGTGCCCATCATGGGCGATTCAGAAGCTTGACGAGACCGCAAAAGCTCAAATTGAGGAGGGGCTGGGCGTTTCCAAGAACGATTTCGCCGAGAACAGGAGGCGAGCTGCAGTCTAAGTTATGCATATTTAGGAGGAGTGGTCTCGGACGCTGGAGACAAGCTGAGTGTTGCAGACTCAAGATGCAAGCAGTGAGCTCAGCAAGCTAAGGAGGCTCGACGAACTTTCAGGAGGTGCGACCAGAGGGAGAATCCACTAGGAGAAGACCATGTGTCGTTCTAGTGGTAACGACGGGGGAATGGAGAGCTTAGCGTGAAACATAATAGGAGCGGGCAATCTTGGCAGGCTTAGGAAGTGCGGGCTCCACGGTCTTGGTTACAGACATGTGTCCGCAAATGGAATAGAAAATCGACGTGCTCAGTGTCAAATGGAATTGGAGAGCGCGGTCTTGGTTGGCTCAGGAAACGCGGCCGCTGCTGTTTCGATTACGAACAGGTGATCGCAAGAGGTGTGGCGATCACAGAGATGAGTCTGCACGAGGGGAAACCTGCGAGGCCGCGCAAGCAGGAAGTTCATAGATGACGGGAGCAGAGGTGAACTTGCAGGAGCTTTGGCGGACTGGAGGGCAGCGGTGGTGGGTCCCAGCAAGCAGCATGAGAGACTATAAAGGAAGCAAGAGAGTAGCGTGAGAGCTATGCAGAGGAAGGCAAAGGAGAGTTGCGGTTATGAGAGTCGGCACAATTTGCGAGAAAGGCGAGCACGGCTCAAGACAGGTAGGTACAAGAGTGTGAGCTCAACCAGAAAAAAATTCAGGATTCGTATAACTTGTACGAAATGAGAAAATATAGATCATTCTTGAAAAATTAAATTAAAACACGTACAAGATGCCCCTTATATAGAGAGGAGCTAAGAATGAACACAAGATGCAGGACTAAAGAAGCCTAATAGAGGAATGAGCCCAATGAGTCATACACGGGCCTTCTCTAACAAATACTATGGTGGAAATTAGGAGCTTCAATGGGAGCACATATATCAATGGTCGTTTTTTATTTGGACGATTGAAAGCAGTGGATGCTTTTAATGCATTTTTATGAGTTGTCTTTATTTTTCTGTTATTTTTTGTGTATTTTTTATTTTAAGTTAAGTTCAATAATCTGGGCCTTATGTATCCGGTAAAGGGGATCGAGAGTTGAGAAGTTATGCAGAACTCTTAATCATTCTGCCTTGACGACACTCGCTTAGTGCTGAAGCCTAAGCAGTCCACGAACTAAAAAACATTCAACCTCCTGATACCTAGACGCCTCCTCCACCTCCTCCTAGCAGCCTTCACTGTATCACCCAGCTGCCTGATAACTAGGCATCGTCTCCACCATCTTCTTCTCCCACTAGGCACTAGCCCCAGCTGTATCACCCAGCTGCGTAGTTTTGCTCATCTAAAGAAAAATATTTGTCGAGCTTGTTCTATGCGTATTTAATATTCTGGCACTTTCATTAACCCTCGATTATTAATATTTGTCGAGCTTGTTCTATGTGTATTTAATTTTCTGGCACTTTCATTAACCCTTGATTATTGTGTGTTAGCTTTTATCGTTAATGAATTTGGTTTCATTGCATAAATCTTTAAAATGTTATTATTTGATTAATTATGCATCAAATTTCATTGTATGCGATTCATATAGGTACACTGCAGCATTGTTAAATTGTTTATTTATTATCAATTGTTGCATGTCCGCTTACTTCATCATACAACATGGCGATCATCTGAAATTACTAAAATCGTCCTTCTGAGTGTAAATAATTTTGAGGTCCTAAGAACACTCAACCAACCAAGAGATTAAATCAATAGCAATAAAAAAGGAGAAGCATCAACAACTTGTATGAAATTCAAACTGAGATACAATGGTGAGACATACAATCGCAAGACATGATTTCGTGTTATATTGGACAAAGACAAAAACAAACAAAAAAACAATAGTGACTGCCCAAACTCTCCCTGACCGCAGAGGTCGCACCCTTGATTGCCTGTTCTTATGATGGAGGTCGCTACAAAAAGATTGCCACAGACTGGTTGCTTAACCGTTGTTACCTCTAGTGGTAAGACTTACCTCCGCGCGCTAATCGTGTTACCGCTGAGCTCGCCTGAAACAGTTCTACTGCAGATCGCAGTTACAGCCGCTCGCTAGCCACCTTACCACAGACACTAGTTGTAGAGCTCCAAACTGTTACTCTCAGACCTCTTCTCCTTTCCGCAAATTGCTAACCGCAACCTTGCCTCATGATATGTCGCCCTGTTTGAATGACGTGGGTAGGACAGCAAGGAATATTTCAGAATCTTTAGTATCGCGTGGCGATAGCTTATCGCGGGGCGGTAGCTGCGTTCTCGCGGTCTCACTTCAATTTTTAACACTCCCACTTGAAGTGAGAATCGGGAACAACACCAAGCAATCTCTGCAATCGCTCAAACGGCCCCTTCGAAATAGTCTTCGTGAAGATGTCAGCAACGTTGTCCTTACTCTTCACATACTCCACGATCAGAGATCCATCCAATACCTTCTCCCGAATGAAGTTATGCTCGATCTTAATATTTTTTATCCGCGCGTGACAAACTGAATTTGTAACCAGCTTCAATGCACTCTCATTGTCATCGCGAAGCAAGGTAGGTCATCACACCTCCTCATAGATGTACTCCACCAACCTTTACAACCAAATGCCCTCCTAGGCCGCCGAGGATGACGTCTTGTATTCTCTCTCAGCGGTGGAGATGGACACTAAATTCTGCTTCTTGCTGCACCACGAGACAGCTGCTGGCCCGCACATGAAGGCATACTCAGATGTCCACTTCCGATCATCTGCATCTCTACCATAATCAGCATCCGTGAATCCGGGCAAGGTGAAGCTCGTGTCCTTTGAAATGAGGAACAATTATACCCCCGAGTCTTCTCTAGAGGGGGGTGAATAGAGATTTAAAAATATTTACTCAAACTATAAACTAGATTCAGATATTTCTCAGATTCACATCCACAATCACACAACCACAGTTAATTAAGCACAACAGAAATCAAATTGCATGAAATAAAAATAGAATCATCACAAAAAATATACAACACAAAGGACACAAAATATAATGGTTCTCCAAAATCTGGGTACGTCCACTCTTCTACCACTTTGATAGAAATCCACTATCACTGTGCCTGAGTCTTTTGATTAGAAGACTCTCAGAACCAGGGACTGAGTCTTTCGATAAGTAGACTCTTAGAACAAGACCAAGTCTTTTGATAAGCAGACTCTTAGAACTAAGACCGAGTCTTTTGGTAAGGATACTGTAAAAACCAATACACTAGATCTTTTAATAAAGAGATCTTGAATCAGACTGAATCCTTTGAAGAGAGATTCTAAAACTTTACTCAATGACAGAAAGTGAGAGAGTAAGAGAAGAAGAAATAAGTCTTTAGAAATTGAATTCTCTTTCAGCAGGTTCTGAGGATTCTTGACACTTTAGTGGACTGGATCTTTTCAATAGATGAATCTTTGTTGAGAAGGTGCAATGATTATAAGCTCTATGATCCACTGTCTTTCAGCTTGTTCTCCGAATTTTTTGTTGCAGCAAAAAAGAGAGAGAGAAGAATTGCAGTCGACAATTTGTCTGATTGATTCCTTGAATTTTTGTGTTGGTTCTGTATTCTCTTCTTCTGCTTGAAATCTGGGTATATCAATCTCTGAATCATTTCGAATTGCTTCCTCTAGGAAATTATCTTCAGAAGGAATAAAATAATATCTTTCTATCTTGTCTTCAGTAATTTCGTTGACCTATTCAAATGTCTTCCATTTATTCCTCTGAAAGTTTATTAGAAATCTCTTTCCTCATTTTAGCTCTCTATGATTCAAATAACTTCCTCTGAAATTTTCATTCTGGATATATATCAACACTGGTTTGAGTTCTGGTAGAAAGTGTGTCGAAATCTGCCTCAGAACAAGACTCTGCCGACTTGACTTAATACTCGACGTTACGCCGATATCTTACATATGCGTCGACTTATGCTCTGGAGAGGCGTCAACATTACTTGAGAAGATTCATCGACAATTTGTCGAAGATACTTCATCTGCTAGTCAATGTTGCGTCGATATCTTCTCGACGTAACTATGTCTTGACTGATTTTTTTCCTATTTTCAGTTTTTCTTTCTTATGTCCTTGATATAACTGACTTCCTAAGACTTCTATGACCAAATTACCTTATCTATACAAGATGAGTAATTATCCTACAATGTAAAATCAGTCATAAATAATTTGTTAAGTTAAATCATATGATTTTTCCCAACATCCTTCTCGTAGAACAATGCCATGTCCAAGGTTGATTTCACGTACTTCAGTATCCCCCTTGCTGCCTCCAGATGAGGCTTTCTGAGCTTCTGCATGTATCAACTTACTCAGTCGATGACAAAAACGATGTCCAACCTCAAAATCGACAACGATTATGACCGCCACCAATAAAAGAAGAGTAATTTTGAACATAAGAATGAATGAAGTTCGATATGTGAGGTTTTCAGTGCCTGAAATATTTTAGCATACAGAAGAATCCTTTCATCACGCCGAAGTTTCAAAGCAACTTTGAGTGGAGTAGAGCTGCTCTTCCCCTCTTTCATGCTGAATCTCTCTACGATCCGCTTCGCATAAGCCTTCCGAGACACAAAAACTCCGCTCTTCTTCCTCTCCACCTCCAAACCAAGGAAATGGTGCAGTTCACCAAGATCCTTTATGTCAAACTAAATTGATAGCTTTGCCCTAAGCTTTGCTACCTCTCTTTCAATGCTCCCTTTCACGATCATATCGTCGACGTATAGTAACACCAACACATGGAGATCCCCCTTCTTCACAAACTGAGCCGAGTCTGAGTCAGATGCATAGTACCTGCAGAACTGTAGGTATTCCCTAAATCTTCTCGAACCAGGCTCGAGGCGTCTGCTTGAATCCATAAAGTGCCTTCTTCAACTTGCAAACATGTCCTGGATGAGTCTCAAATATATATTCCGGTAGTTGCACCATGCAAATGTTCTCGTCAATCTTTTCGTAAAGAAAAGCGTTCTTCACGTCAAGTTGTCAAATCCTCCAACCATGGCATGCCGCCAAGGCAATCACCATCCGCACCGACGTTATCTTCTCCACAAAACTGAATGTCTCTTCGTAGTCCTCTCCATACTGTTGTGAGAATCCACGAGCAATAAGACGAGTCTTGTAGTGCTTTATGCTTCCTTCTGCCATCTTCTCCACCTTATACACTCACTTGCAAGTGACAAGTGCGATGCTATCTACCTTGGGCGCAAGGTCTCAGGTCTCGTTCTTCTTGAGGGATGTCATCTCCTCATCCACATCATCCTTCCACTCTTGCACTCCAATAGCGTCCTCAAAGCACGACGACTCTTGTTTCTCCAAAGGTCCTGCAAAGAAACATGAACACATGCTTGCCATGTTCCCTTCTTTGTACCGAGTTGGTGGCACGATGGTCCTCTTAGACCTTCGCAAGATCGGACACTCTCCACCACTTCTGTTATATCCTCTGCATCAGCTCTCCCGTTAAAGTTACCAGGGACATCACTCCACCTGCTTCTGGAACCTAAAGCACCTGAACCTGAGCTTGATAGAGTAGGAGCTCCTGGAGACATAGACAGCTCCACGAGAAAGTCATAAGCGACTCTCATTTCTTCCTTCTACTCTGTTTTTTTGCAGCTCTATTGTAGAACTTCCCTAGTATGACATAAGGTTGCCAAATACCACATTCCGCGAGACAATGAAACGCCATGTCTCCAGATCCATGCACTTCCATCCCTCCTTCCGCTCGTCGTACTCAATGAAGACACACTTTCATGTCATTACATCCAGCTTGGTTCTGAGAGCATCTGGAATATTCACAAAGCAAGTAGAACCATACACCCGAAGGTGCTTCACACTCGACATCTTCTTGAACATAAACTCACGAGGAGACTTCATGTTAACAAGACTTAGTGACATCCTATTGACAACATAAGTAACACAGGTCATTCCCGCCGCCCATAAGGCCTTGGATATGTCTTTGGGATGTAGCCAGCTCTTGCAATTCTTTGCCAAGTGACGAATCTTCCTCTCCGCCACTTCATTATGTTGTAGAGTATGTGCACAAGATAACTTTCTCTTAATCTCGTGCCTTCTGCAAAAAGTTAGATAACTTAATGGAGGTAAACTCTCCTCCATTGTTCGTCCTCAGTTTCTTAATCTGCAGTCTCAACACTCCCTCAACAAGTTCCTTGAACTCCATAAGCTTATGGAAGACTTTCGGCTTCTCCTTCACGAAGTACACTCACATGTATCGTGTAAAGTCATCAACCAACACCATCATGTACCTATTCCCCGAGCAGGTGTGGGCGACACACGGTCTCATTAGGTCATTGTAAATGCACTACAGAGGTGCCTTGCAACTGGACAAGGACTTGTCAAATGGGAGACGATGTGCCTTCCTAAATTGACAACCCTCGCACACATGATCGTTGCCAAAGAAGGATAGCCTAGGCAAGGCTCTTTCCAGGCTCTTTGCCGCCATATCATTTAGCTTGCCCATCCCAACATGTCCCAACCTCTCATGCTAAATGACAACACTTTCATTTGTCCTAATCTTCTCCACATAGAAGCTTGTCGACAACACGAACAAGTCCTTCAAACGTCGCCCAGTGTGAGTAACAGCAGCCTTCACTGCAGATATGTTCCTTAAGAGCTTTACCTCTGTCAGCCCGAACAACACATGGTAACCAGCATCCACTCTTCATACCTGACACGTGATGCACACTCTTTAGAGTTTGTTGTCTCCCATCACTACCTAAAGATATCATCTCATTTTTCTACACCGCATGCACTATATCATCCGTCGTAGTGATCGCATCATTTCCCTTGTAGACCTGAAGAGAAGAGAATATTGACTTATCTCCAATGAGCTGATGACCGCACCCAGAGTCAACTATCAAATCTTCCTGGAAGTTTATGGAGGCCAAAGCGTCGACTAATGTTGCCATCATCTCTGCCAAGAAACGGTTCCCCCCACTCATCTCCATCTTTGGACCCTCCTCCTTTCTCTGCTGCATGTCCCGACTGAAGATTCGCCTTGCAGTATTTTCTCATGTGACCCTCCTTGTGACACATGTAGCACCTGAGTCACTTGTGACCTCCATCAGGCCTAGGAGGAGCCTTGCCTCCATCCTTGTGTGATGAGGTAGAAGTACTCCTACCACCATATGTATTCCTCTTCTTGTCTCATTTTTTCTTCCCAGAGAAAAGAACCTCACTATCTCCCCCCGAGATAGAACATTTAGACATCTGCCCTGGTAGGCTCTCCTGAGATGCCAATAAATTCTCCAACTCCTGCAAGGATGGTTGGGTAGCCCATTGCACTGATGTGATAAAAGCAACATAATCCTTCCGCAAGCACAGATAATGAGTCTCTTTAACTTCGCCTCAGATATATGCTCATCTAGATCCAATACTGAGATCTTGACACAGATTCTTCATCTTTAAGAAGAACACGGAGATTGACAACTTTTCCTGAGTGGCTTTTGCTAACTCATTATCTAGAAACTGCAGTTTTGCAACGTTTTTCTTATTGAACAGCCTATCCAGAGATCCCCAAATTTCAGGAGCTGACTTGCATCGCATGATGTGATCAAACAAGTCTGGAGAGATCGCCCGTTACACCCGCTCGCTAGACATCTTGCCGCAAGCGCTAGTCACAGAGCTCCAAACTGTTACTCTGAGACCTCTTCTCCATGCCGCAACTTGCTAACCACAAGCTGGTCTCCTTATCTGCTGCTCTGTTTGAATAACGGGTATGAATCCCTATTTATAGGATAGTAGGGAATATTCCGGAATCTTTAGTACCTCGTGGTAGTAGCTTCTCGCAATTTCACTTCAATTTTTAACACGGAGTTTAGCAACTTAACAAACACAGTTGGCAAACAAAGGAAGACGATATTTCGCCCGGTTAAAAAAAACAAAATCAGACAACTTTTAACTTTTTATTGTTAATTTATGATAACTATGATTAGTGTGCATTTATGTTTGCTTAATTTGTTGTGGGGGTGGGGATGTCATTGTTAGTTTATATACCATGGATTTATTTATTAGTTTTTTTTATGTTTTAAATAACTGAATCTAAACCAAAGGGTAAATTTGGAAAAAAATTTAAAACTTTCGCTGATGTCATCATTTGCCATCCAAAACCATAACAAAGGGAGATGTTCTGTTTAGGAGATTTTTATGGTTCATTTGGGGCGGCGTTTTCACGCCGGTGCGGGAGCAGACGCCGTCGGACGGCGAGAAAACAAATGCTCGGTGTCTACTCCCGCCTCACCCTGATGAACGGAGAAAAACACTACGCTTCGAATCCTCGCCTCCCTCCAGCTCCAAATGGAGGAGACATTCCCGCCCTCCCGTCTGCTCCCTCCGAACCAAACGAAGCATTGGTAATTTCAAGAGATCACTGTGATTAACCAAATATATATATAATATATATATATATATATATATATATATATATATATATATATATATATATATATCTTTATTATATAATACAATATGTATATTTGGATCACACCATAAAACTCATTTGGACCATCCGACCTCCAAAGAATTGCTTCTGGCCGTTGGATTCATAGACATTGACCTGCAAATAACAAAAACCCCAAAACAAGTTACTGTTCATTTCCGGAAAACGCCCGATACCGCATCTTTCTCCCGCACCTCCTCGGTCGCCGGCGGCGGAGCCGCCGGCGCCCACCGGCGGGTTCGCCGGCCTCCGACGAACCCGCCGGGGGTTGTCCGGCGGCGAGCGGGCAGGGCCACCGCCGGCGGCCGGCGAACCCGCCGGTGGGCGCCGGGCAGGCCGCCGACGACAGAGGATGGGCGGGAGGAGGGGGCGGGTTGAGTTTTTTATTTCCTTTTTTATTTAATTATTAATTTAATAATTTATATGTTTTATAATTAATACATTATTAAAATAAAATGTATATGTTTTCTAATTAATAAATTTATTAAAATCATTTTAAATGCTTTTATAATTAGGCTTCGCGTGCCGGGAAGCTTTTATAATTAGGCTTCGCGCGCCGGGGGGCGGGCGAAGCTCGCCGGGGCGTCAAGCGGGCGAAGCCCGCAGCGACGCATCGAGAACGGGCGAAGCCCGTTCGAAGATGCTAGTATATATATATATATATATATATATATATATATATATATATATATATATATATATATATATATATATATATATTATAAAACAATAAGCATATTTGGAGGCACACCATAGGTTGGATCTGGACCGTTGGATGTGACTACTTCAAATAATGGTCGTTGGATTCAAGAGATGTGGACTGCCTATATCCATTCCTCCCAAAAAACCTTCTCTGCAACTCCCGAAAATCTCGATGTCTGTTCCACCTAAAACCGGAACTCACGGTTCCTTATGCCTCCGCCGCCGTCGGCCTGCCCGACGCCCACCGGGAGGTTTGCCGGCCTCCGGCGAACTCGCCGGGGGTTGTCTGGCGGTGGCCCTGCTCGTGAGACCCAGATTTGGGTCTCACGGGCAGGGCCACTGCTGGGTTCCCCGGAGGCCGACGACAGTAAAGTAGGCGGAAGTGGAATCGGGGGGGGGGGGGGGGGGGTTGACACGGGGTTTCTTTTCTTTTCTATTTTAATTAATTAATTAAATTAATTATTTTTTTAATAATTATTAAAATTTTTTAAAAAATATTCTATTATTAAAATTATTAAAACAAATATTCTATATGTATATATATATATATAAATATATATATATATACATACATATGTATGTATGGATATAGATACATATATATATATACATATACATATACATATATATATATAGATACATATACATATATGTATCTATATAGATACATATACATATATGTATGTATATATATGTATGTATGTATGTATATATATATATATAAAATTACTAAAACTTCACCTAGAAGTTAGCATAATTAAAACTTCACCTAGAAGTTAGCATAATTATAGATTGCCCCCCTTATTATTGAAATTACAAAACCTCACATTAAATTACAAAACATAACATTTTCTTCACTTGTAGTTAACATTTCATAACATCTACGCACAAAATATCCACCTTGAAAATGTATTCGGAGGGGGGTATATTTGTGTATGGATGTTATGAAATGTGAACTTCAGAGGAGGTAAATGTTATCTTTTATGACAACGGGAGGGGGGGGGGGGGGGGGGGGGGTCCAAAACGGCTCCAAATCAAAAAGTGGTCAGCATGAAAGTTGTTCTTCTCGCCGAGATCTACAACTTTCATGTTGATCACTTTTCATTTTGAGCCCATCTTCACTCCCAAAATCACTTGTCCGTACAGTATGCACCTTATAGTTGCCTGTATATTATATATATATATATATATATATATATATATATATATATATATATATATATATATATATATATATATATATATATATGGGTGCAATTTGTAATTTTTCAATCTGAACATGAACATATTTGAAAGTCCCCCTTCATAATATTTATAGCATTACTATGATAATATTACCTTGCAACATATGCAGTTCATCAATTGAAAATAGAGGTTGGGGAGCTCAAAGGCAGGCTTACAGAGGTGATTAGCAACTGTGATGCATTATGCAAGAGACTTGCAGTGGAAGGGCCGGAATCACTTCGCGCATCAGTTGTATCTTTTTCTGCCGGAGATGGCGCTTCACCTGACCCGATTTCATGGTCTAAAGAATCTTGACATTAAATATTCACATTCATTGTATAATTCTCTCTTCCTCTGATGCAAATATTCAATCGAACCTCTTAGATTGAGGTTTGAGCAATTAATGGATGCACTTTTATTTGAAAGTATAATGCATTAAAAGTTATATTCAAACATTTGGGCTCCGTTTGGGGGGGGGGGGGGGGGGGGGCTTATTTTCACCGGTCAAGCAGTTACGACTGCATGAATCGAACCTAAGGTCTGATTCATGCTGTCGTAACCGCTTGACCAATGAAAATAAATCCCCCCCAAACGGAGCCTTGGTGAAGCCGCAATCAGTTGGATTCTTTGATAGAGGGCAATGCTACTAATAGCAAACTACTCATTATTCTTCAAGGGGCCATTGACAATTCTGTTTGTTATTAACAAATCATATATCAAAGTTTTTTATTATTAACTTTTATTCTACCAAGAACTAATTCTTCTTTGAGTGAATGATGCTCTTGGGCTCTGTTTGAACATGCATTTGATTTCACAATGGTGAAAACAACGCTTCTTCCAAAAATATATTTTCATGGTTTTTTTGGAATTCATTCATGTAACACCTGCCCTGTAATGATCATATAATATGAGTCCGGTCGGGATCACACAACATACAGACGCCACAGTTTAAATATTATAAGATGTTATAAATTACTCAAACTCAAAACTTAGATTACAATCGTGGAAACATACAACTAAGCCGGAAGTTATCCACTAATCCAAGAGTATCAGAATTGCCTTAAGGCCTTACACATCATAAATCCAAAAACTGAATGACAACAATATCAATCATCAACGTGCATAAGCACTTTTAGGCTACCTCGGCATGCAGGCCAAAAATATAGATCATGAAGTAAAACATTCAAAAAGACAATCTACCAAGCATAGAAGTCACTTCATGAGGCTTAGGCCTTTTTGGCCGGCGAGTTTGATCCCGCTTGTGAGTCTTGCTCTGTAAAAATTTGTGGTAACGTGGGTCAGCAAAGAGTGACCTCAACTATGTAACCAACACATCTCCTCTCGGTCGTCCCTAGCAGACCCCGGGGCACTCCATCACCCTGCAGGTCAGCACTTCGCATGAAAAAAATACAAGTACATTTAAAGTAGTAAAACAGGCTTGAATGTCTCATACATCAAACACGTTTCTATGTTGAGCATATAATAAAAAGTGGACCTACAATGCAGTATGTATACACACGTGGTGTAACGTCCCGATTCGCACTAGGCCCCTCGTGCGCGTTTTTGAGTCAGGAGAGCTGACTTGGGTTCAGGGGTGTGCTGGTAACTGGGCTGCACTTGTAAATAGGAGGAGAAATCAGTCGAGCATAGGACACGGGTAGAGACACGGGCGTGTCCCTACCCGTGTGGGAGAGGCCAGCTCTCGAGTCGACGACTCGAGTATGTCCAGAGAAGGACACGGGTAATGACACGAGCGTGTCACTACCCGTGTGAAATGACACGGGTAGCGACACGGGCGTGTCCCTACCCGTGTGTGTGTCGAGTTGAACTCGACGAAGCGTGTCCTGGTCGACGAAGTGTAATGAAGTGACACGGGTAGAGACACGGGCGTGTCCCTACCAGTGTGTGTGTCGAGTTGAGCTCGATGAAGCGTGTTGAGATCGACAAAGTGTACCCTGTGAAGTGACACGGGTAGAGACACGGGCGTGTCCCTACCCGTGTGTGTCGAGTTGAACTCGACAAAGCGTGTCGAGATCGACGAAGGGAATCCTATGCAGTGACACGGGTAGAGACACGGGTGTGCCCCTACCCGTGTGTGTCGAGTTGAGTTTGTCGAGCAGTATCCAGAGAAGGACACAGCTAGGGAACACGACCGTGTCATGTGGACACGGGTCAGGACACGGGCGTGTCCCTACCCGTGTCGAGTATTGAACCGACACTAAAACCGTCATTGACGCTTCACCCAAGCAGGACGCGGGTAAGGACACGGGCGTGTCCCTACCCGTGTCACTTTTCATATATAAGGGTTGTAAAAATCCTAGCCGTTTTCACTCCTCATTCCAGCCATTTTTCCTGAGGGAAACTTCTATAGAGGGAAAACAGCTGGAGCAAGTCTTGGAGGAGAAGATGCCGCCGAGAAGAGATCCATGGCCGGAAATAGTGGAAACGCCGGAAATGATGTGAGCTTTCTCCCCTCTCCCTTGGTGCTAGATCTGTAAATATCTAGGTGAGATGTCGACTCAAAAGAGTCTTGACTAGCGAGATGGTGATTTCTCTAGGAAGAGGTCGTACTAGGGCTTGTGCTCTAAGGCTAGTTGTGTCTTCAACCTCTCCAACCTTCTATGTGAAGGTGTGGGATGGTTTCGTGAAGAATCATGGCCTCAAGAGGGTGAATAAGGGAGGATGAATTTCTGGTGTGATTTTGGAAGACCAACATGAGGAGGAAGATGAACCGATGTCGTTCACTCCGCCTTAAGATGCGTGCAGAATCTGTGTTCTGCACGCAACGATCTTCTTGGCCATTTTCAGGTGTGATATGTCCAGATCTGGGCTTTCGACTGAACACGAAAGTTGAAGTCCTTGAAAATACCTTTCCAACGAGTGGTTGCACGACTTCAGGCGAAGTCTGTAGCCACGGGAAAGTCTGAACGAATATGACGTCCGATAAATCCTGCATGCAAAAATTGTGTTCTGTACGCAACGGATTTCAAGGCTGATTTCAAGTATGATACTATTGAATCTGAGTTGTGGTCTGAACATGAAAGTTATAACCCATGGAAACACCTTTCCATCGAGGGGTTACACGCCTTCACCGGGTTTTTGTAGCTTCGGGAATCTTCGGTCGAAGCTGCTGTCCAGATTTATCATGTACTTAAATTCTGGGTCTGGAATAATATTGGATTTGGACTCGGTAGAGATAATGTTGCAAATTAACTTGAGGTTGTTAAACTCTTTTATGTTAACCATCTTAGTCCAATGAATGATGATGTTTATTAGTTGGATTCCACATAATTTTTTTGTGAAGCGAAGCATACTTAAACGAAACGATTTGATAGAAATTGGTAGACTATTATAAATGCGCATCATGATAATAACATGTTGAATCATTTGGGATGAAAGGTAGGATGATAACTTATGGCCATGTGTATAATTATTTAACGGAATGAATTTAGTGTCCAATGCTTATAGTGTCGTCTCCCTACGGGTAGCATTGTGAAGGGATGTAAGTGCGGTGTTGACCGTCACTAGTTGGGATAGCAATGAGATGAGTCAAAGTCGGACGGTTGGGCTTGGTCCTTGGTGCTCATTTCCCGGGGTTCCTTCCGTGCCTAGTGGATGGTTGGGCTTGGTCCTCGTGCTTTCTTCGAGGCTCCTTCCATGCCACGGTGATGTGGAATTGCATGCGGTGTGAGTCGACACGCGGTGTCGTAATCCTGGGTTGAGGATAGTTTGGCAGGTCTACGGGCTCGCCGATCGTCACACCGACGGGAGTTGACAGTTAGACTTTGGGCGGTTGGGCTTCGTCCTCGGTGTTCACGTCCCGGGGCTCCTTCCGTTCCAAGTGAACGGTTGGACTGTGTCCTCGTGCTTACTTCCGAGGCCCCTTCCGGGTCACACAAGGCCAGTTCGGGGCTGTGTTCTCGGTGCACATCTACCCGAGACCCCCGCTAGGCCATAGTACGCATGGGCTCCGCTGTTGTGTTCTTAGCATTGAGGCGTACGGAGGCCTACGTGAAGTAGTGTGGATACCCGCCTAGTAGTAGAGATGCCCGCTCTACTATCACCGCCTGTCCACGACGGTTGATGCCTGAGAGGTTAGCTACCTGCTCGAATAGTGGGAACTACTAGTCTATGTCGACATAGCAATTACATGTTCTTGAACATGGGTGAGTCTTTTCATAGCATACATACCATTTCATAACATTGCACAACAAGATTCTCCATCGTATAAGTTTGTTTGGGCACTCCTATACGATGAGTTACTTTATGTAAACCGATCCTTAACTTATAAGCTTGTATGGGCATCCTTATAAGTTAAGTTACTTTCCTGCTGTAGTTACTTACTCTTGATGATTGATATAACTCTTGTAGAATTGCTAGATAAATTGTTGTTAATCTTATTGTACCAGTTCCACCTGCTTGTACCTGCTTATACTATTTATTATACTTTGTACCCTTGCTCTTTTCTCCGCCCTGTGTCGAGGAGTCGCCGGGGGAGCGGATGTGAAGCCACTTTGTCTTTTCGACTAACGGTTGCTACGTCTCCCTTTTTACGAGGTCACCCTGCAGGTAGAGCAGCCGCAGACTTTGCAGCAGGATAGCCAGGCCAGGACGACAGGGCCTGAAGGGACGGTACCGTCACTATTGTCAGTTACTGATGTGAGTGTTGAGCGACTCTAATGTAGCCCTTTTGGGCGTTTATTAGCTGTACTCTGATATATTGTAGAAGCGTGTTTTAGCTTATCTATTTTGATGTACTTTGAACTTATATACTTATACTTGGTGTGGATTTGACTTCTCTTATTATATTTTGGTTGGGTTGGCATATATATATATATATTGATATTGGTTGTAGCCGGCGAAACAGGCGTCTTGTGGTACAAGTTAGCCCGTGTGCTAAAGACCCCCTTCATGTCGTGTTTTGGGATCCGGGAAGGGGGTCTTACAAATGGTATCAATTTGCCACGATCCTCAACTAAAGAAGTCATTCAACAATGGTACCACCCCAGTTCGATTAGTCAGTTTGGGGACAACCTGACTTAGCGGAAGCATTGGTTTGCCCATATGTAATTCACACTAAGTTTGTCCAACTTTGACCTTAAGATTAGCCAACCTGACCATACGTTTGTGTCTTACATGTAGATTCTAGTGCACGCTGAGCCGATGGGGGGCACTCCTGCCCCTTCCATACCCACTCAGTTCCAACAATACAAGTTGGGGCAGACACTCACCGCCATCCTGGATGCCTTTAGGGCGCAGCAGCCTCTGGTGCAACAACAGGCTCCGGGCTCTAACTGGTTGAACACCTTTTGGGCCCTCTCCCATCCCTCCTACCTCGGGACGGAGTCGGCCGTACTCACGGAGGAATAACTTGACACGGTGCAGGAGTTGTTGGCGGGGATCCGTTGCCCAGCCAACATGTTTATGACGTTGGCGGTGTCCGTCTGGGAATTACATGCTAAGAGGTGGTGGAAGTCCCTCATGGGCTCCACCTTCCAAGGTCGAGTCTATACAGAGATAAGTTGGAGCGAGTTCTCGGATGTATTCTTGGAGCACTTCATTCCCACATCCGCTCAAAATGAACTCGAAGAGAGGTTTCTTCTGCTGAAGCAAGGATCAAAATCATTTACGGAATATCAGCGAGAGTTTCAACACCTCGCGAGGTTCGCAGATTCTTATGATTTGGATGATAGAGGATACGCCAAGCATTTCTACAAAGGGCCGCGAGATCCCCTAAGGCAGACCCTTTTGTTTATAGCGGATGCTAGCTTGGCGGAGATTATCGACATGACGAAGAGATTGGAGGCGGACCACTTGAGTAGTGGTAAGAGACCTGCGGAGGGCGTGATAGAAGCTGGCCCAAGCAACAGAAGAAGGCGGGACTTTAGAGGAGGAAGAGGACATTAAAGAGGTGGAGGACGTTTCCACCGAGATTTTAGAGTGGAGCACCAGATTCCGCAGCCGCCCGCGTTGCCTCCACCACCACAACCTCAACAATTTCAGCAACCTGAGGGGAGTCGTGGGTTGGTGTGTTTTGAATGCAACCAGCCGGGCCACATTCAACGTTTCTGCGCGCGGTTGTTTGGGAATGTCCCTCCTGCTCTCCCTCCGGTAGCTCCGCGGGGGCATGGTTATATGCATGGTCGAGGACGAGGACCGCGAGGAGGAAACCCCGGTCCTACCCAGGATTAATTATACGCTCTGGACATGGTGCAAGAACGGAATCCCCAGGATGTGATTGCAGGTATGTTGCAGTTAGCTTTTACATTTTCTTTGATTAACTTAACTTGCTTAAAACATACTAAACACCTACTGTTGAGTTTTGGTTATTGGTACTTAGGCACCGTGGTAGTCGACGGGAAGACGGCCTATACGTTGTTCGATACCGATGCCTCACACTCTTTTGTGTCTGAGAACTTCATTAAAAACATGGAAGGTGTACAATACTTTACTGGGATAGCTCAACGAGTATGCCTCCCGGACGGCTCTGAGATGACCGCAACCGCTAAGTGCGAGCTAGAGATATTCATTGGGGGAAAGGCCTTTGATATGCCTACCACGGTCTTGAGAATGTCGGAGTTTGACATCATTTTGGGCATGGCGTGGTTGGACTGGCACTTTGCAAGGATTGACTGTGTAGAGGAACGAATCTATTTGAGACATGGAGACACCGACGTCATCTTTCAAGGTATTAGCTTCGCACCTCGTATGATGTTATCTTCAGTTCAGGCAGTAAAAGCCCATATGAATGGGGATGAAGTCTTCATGATCTGTTTCAAGTTGAAGGAGATGGCGTTGGATATGAAAGATGTACGGGTAGTGCGGGACTTTCCCCAGGATTACCCCCGCATAGAGAAGTTGATTTTCAAATTAATTTAGTACCGGGCGCCAAGCCTGTATCCAGGGCCCCTTACCGAATGGCCCCGAAGGAACTCACAGAGTTTAGAGTTCAACTGCAAGAACTGGTGGAGTCAGGGTTCGTTCGCCCCAGCTCGTCACCTTGGGGAGAACCCGTGTTGTTCGTCAAGAAGAAGGATGAAACCCTGCATTTATGTATAGACTATCAGGAACTCAATCGACTGACGGTGCAGAACACTTATCCGCTACCCCGGATCGACGAGTTGTTCGATCAACTGGTGGGAGCGCATTGGTTTTCTAAGTTGAATTTGCGCTCGGGATATTATCAGTTGAGGATACAAGAGGAGGACATCTAGAAAACGGCCTTTAGTTCAAGATATGGACTGTACGAGTTCACTGTAATGCCATTTGGGCTCACTAATGCCCCTTAGGCCCTCATGAGCCTGATGAACAAGGTGTTTGGACCTTATTTGGACATCTTCGTCATTGTTTTCATTGACGACATCCTGGTCTACTCAAAGACGGAAGAGGAGCATATTGAGCACCTGACCTTGATATTGAAGAAATTGAAGGAGCACGCCTTGTTCTCCAAGTTCAGCAAGTGCGAATTCTGGCTTAAAGAGGTTGCTTTATTGGGACATGTGATCAGTGGAGCAGGACTAGCAGTGGATCCGGCCAAGGTGCGTGCCGTGAAGGAGTGGTCGCCCTTGAAGTCGGAGGCCGACGTGCGGAGCTTCCTTGGACTTGTCGGGTACTACCGTAAGTTCGTAAAAGGATTTTCAAAGATTGCTCTTCCTCTTACTTCCTTGACAAAGAAAGGTGTGCCATTTGAGTGGACACACCAGTGCGGAGCGGTGTTCCAAGAGCTGAAGGATAGACTTACCTCCGCCCCCATCCTAGCACTTCCGTCTGGGAAGGAAGGATTTCAAGTCTACACCGACGCGTCATATCAAGGGATGGGAGCAGTGTTGATGCAGCATAGACACGCGATTGCTTATGCTTCAAGACAGCTGAAGAAGCATGAAATCAATTACCCGGTTCATGATTTGGAATTGGGAGCAGTGGTGTTCGGCTTGAAGGTTTGGAGGCATTATCTATACGGCGTTCACTGCGAAATCTTCTCAGACCATAAAAACTTAAAGTACGTTCACACACATAAGGAATTGAACCTGAGACAACGGCGGTAGTTAGAGTTTCTGTGCGATTATGAGTTCACCTTGAACTACCACCCCAGAAATGCGAACTCGGTTGTCGATGCATTGAGCAGAAAGGTACCAGACTCGAGCCTAGAGCCTCTGTTGATGAGTATGGAGTTAGCTTGGATGATTGAAGAGATGAATATCACTTTGGTATTTGAGGCTCCTTCGGCAGAGTATACGGAGTACTTGGCAACCATGAGCATAGTTTGTGATATCCGGGACCGAATCCGGGCGGAGCAAGGAAGGGATGCGGCTCTGGCCCCGACAATCAAGGCAATCGAAGATGGGACTACTGATGAGTATACACTAAAAGACGGCCTCGTTTATTTCTGCGGCCGGCTCTACATTCCCAAGGGCGATAAAATCTGGGAGGATATCTTGAGAGAGGCACATTGCTCTCAGTATTCAGTGCACCCAGGTATTGCCAAGATGTACGCCGGCCTACGGAAGACCATGTGTTGGCCAGGAATGAAGAAAGATGTCTAATATTTTGTTACACATTGTGAAGCTTGTCAAAGGGTGAAGACGGAATGCAAGAGTCCCGGTGGTTTGTTACAATCGTTGCCCATCTCCATGGACTTTGTCCATGGGTTACCTCGCTCAAGATCAGGGAATGGTTCGGTGTGGGTGATCATTGATCAGCTGACGAAAGTAGCCCGGTTCATCCCTATGAAGAAAGAGGCTCACGTGCATGCCTTGTTACACCTCTTTGTGGAGCAGTTCGTACTGTATCATGGCGTTCCTAAGACAATCGTTTCTGACTGGGATGGTCATTTCACCTCAAGGGAGTGGAAGGCGGTATATGCGTATTTGGGTTCACGCCTTACCTTTAGCACCGCGTTTCATCCTCATACGGACAGGCAGTCTGAGAGGACCATCAGAACACTGGAGGATTTATTGAGATTATGTGTGTTGGATAGAGGAGAGCCGTGGGAAAGGCTCCTATCACTGGTAGAATTCTCCTACAACAACAGTCATCAAGCTAGCATCGGCATGGCGCCCCATGAAGCTCTTTACGGAAGAAGGTGTAAAACCCCCTTGTCTTGGGTGCAAGATGAAGACCGGAAGGCCTTGGGAGTTAAGTATATTGATGATACCGATGCGTTGTTTAGACTAATATGGGATCACATGTTGGAGGCTCATAGTCAACGGGCGAAGTATTACAATGCAAAGCACCAGATGGTGGAGTTTTAAGTGGGTGATAAGGCGTTTCTGAAGATTCGGCCGATGCATGGAGTGTCACGGGTGCATGGTGTGAAAAAGCTCAGCCTAAGGTACGTTGGGCCATACACTGTATTGGAAAGCATTGGCCCGTTGGCCTATCGGTTGGAGTTACCTCTGTACAACCCCATATTCGCCGAGTCGGACCAGGAGACACCAACAGTCAGGATTAGGCTAGCTAGAGGAGCTCCCGCCCTGAAGAAGTTCCCGCCCATGAGTGGGCGGGAACGCTTGCGCTTGCGCCAAGCTCCTGCCTTGGAGGAGCTCTCGATTATAAGGAGGCGAGACCGCTTGTGCCTGGCTCTAGACAAGAAGGCTCTCGGCTCAGAGTTCTCGCCAAATGGGGCCCAGGGCCCTAGGTAAAATGACCTAATTACCCTCAGGTAAAATTACCCCTATACCCTTAGGATAAACAACGGGATTTGGCTATTGGCAGATCAACTAAGGGTATTTCGTTAATCTCAGGTCAGCAAAAGGCTATAAATAGACCCATAAGGGCTCCTTAGGAAACAAGCTTTCATTATCTTCCAATCTCCAGTGCTTTCTGAGGAGCTCCTAGCCCAGCTTTTGGCTTTGGAGGGGAAGCTCTCAGAGATCTTCCGGGTGTGAGGTGGGACCTCCCTGCTGAGGCTTTGGGTCAGTCTTAGGTCCTTTGAATCTAGTCGAGGGTCGAGGCTTGAGAGAAGTAGGTGTTGGCTGCACCCCTGTTTTGAACTCCCGTTGAGGTCATTTTTGGCTTCAACAGTTCTGGTGCGGTGAGCATGGAAAGCAGCTGATACAAGAAAGCCTTAAGTTTTGTCCCATGGCTGGAGGTGAAGGTGAGGGGTCTGGTTCTGGAGGCTCCCCCACTCGGGGAGAGGAGGAGACGAGGAAGATGTTGGATGACTTCAGGCGAGAAGTCCTGCAGACCATCAGCTTGGCCTTCTCGGCCCGAAGCGAGTGGGCCACACCTCAGGTTCCGATAGAGGAGGTCCCGCTCTTGGGCGAGAATGCCCCTGGACAGCGCCCAGGGAAGGAGGTCCCGACGGAGGCTGGCGAGAGGGATATGGCCGCGCGGGAGCTCTTCCCAGGCCAGTGCCCGGGCAAGGAGGCTCTGACAGAACTGGGCGAGAGGGAGGCGGCAGTGCGAGAACTCTTCCCTGGGAACGGTCTCGCGGATCGGGCCAGCCAGCCGAGGCCGCGGGACGTGCCCTCTCACTAGGCAGGAGGTGAGAGCCCTTTCAGCGAGCTCATCATCTCAGCTCCGGTACCGGAGGGGTTCCGGGAGCCCGACATGTCCTACTACTCGGGGAAGGATGACCTTGTACAACACGTGCAGTGGTTTGAAGATGTCGTTTCGATAAGGCAGATGACGGATGCCTTCAAGTGTCGGCTATTTGCCATCACGTTGAAGGAGAAGGCTCGGGACTGGTTTCACCAGTTTCCAGCAAGGTCGATCTACTGTTTTGAAGATCTGCAAAGAAGTTTCCTGTTGAGGTTCTCAACATCAAAGAAGCGGAAGAAGGAGGCGGAGTGCCTGTTTGCGGTGAGGCAGAAGCCGGATGAGACACTGGGTCACTATGTCGACCGGTTTCAGGAAGAGATCCTCCTGATCCAGGAGGTCCCAGGGTACGCACTGATGCTCGCCTTCACCCTGGGGCTGAGGCCGAGATTCTTCAACATGGAGTTGAAGAGAGTGCCCCCCTCTCCTTTGAGGAGCTCATGGAGAGGGTGGCAAAAGAGATAGACTTCGAGAGGGCAAATCCAGCGTTCGCTAGGAAGTTGGCCAGGCTGGCAGAAGATGATGTGAAGGAGCCTGCAGCAGGAAGGCAGAAGGAGCCGAGGGAGCAGAGGGAACAAAGAGAAGAAAGAAGGGGGGAAGAACCCCGAAGACATGGGCAACAGCCGGGATGGGGGGCCCGGGAGCCGAAAAACCGGTTGGGTTGGAGGCCACAGGAGGATCGCCCCCAGGGCCAAGGAGGAGGCTACCGGGGGAGAGATAACTTACGAGTGCCCAGGAGGTTTGACCAACCGGCGTGGAGGCAGGAGACAAGGGGTCACGTCCCGCCGCCGCAAGAGGCCATGGAGGTGGGCAGAGGAAGAGGAGCAAGGAGAGGAGTTCGAGGAGCTGGGAGAAGAGGAGGAGAAGGAAGAAGGGGTAGGGCGGCGTTGCTCTTTTGTGACTTCCACCAGGAGGAGGGTCACGCGACGACCACCTGCCCTGAGTTCTTAGAGATGAGAGAAGCAAGAGGAGCAGGGAGGCAGGATCTGCCGGTTAGGATCATGGAAGTACAGCAGGGAGAGATGGAGGATAGATGTGAAGATCGGGTAGACGTGGGAACCCAGGGAGGAATCGGGGTGATCCACGGAGGAGTGGGGATCGAGGCAACCCGCAAGGGGAGCCTTCAAACCATGTACCGAAGGAGGGTCGCCTCTACCTCCCATGCTCCCGCACCGGAAGAAAAGATCACCTTCTCGTCAACAGACATGCCGGACTATGAAGATCCGTTCTATGAAGCCCTGGTGATCCAGACGGCAGTAGAGAATTTCACGGTCTCGAGGATACTGGTGGACAACGAGAGCTCATTAATTGTTATCTTCAAGAAGGCCTTTGATGAGATGAGGGTTGAGGGGACAAGGATCTTGGCTTCGGATGGACCGATGTTCGGATTCTCTGGAGAGAGGAAGGAAGTAGAAGGAGGAGTAGGGCTGCATGTGAAGTTGGGAGGCGTGTCACGGAACTGCAGGTTTGTGATAGTGGACGCTTCGAGCAGTTACAACGCCATCTTCGGGCATCCCCTCATCAGATCCTTTCGTTGCGTCCCCTCCTCTTTCCACCAATGTCTTAAGTTCAATAACGGAGGGGTGCAGGTTAGGATCAGGGGAGATCCGAAGGTGGCGAGGCAATGTTATGTGACAGCGGTCAACACCGTATCCTGGATGGCCGAGGCAGAAGAGCTAGAGAGGGAAATGGCGGAGTAGGAGGAGGACGTCGAGGAAGAGGGGATGAGCCTAGAAGAGGCGAGGAAGGAGACTGCGGAGGAGCAGGAGAAAGCTGAGAGAGAGGCCCGGAGGGGCGTGGAGGCTGAGCAGCAGCAGGAGAGCCCAGAGGGGGCGATGGAGGTAGAAGAACAAGTAGCGGGAGGAGTGGAGAGAGAGGCCCAGAGGGGCGTGGAAGTCGAGTAGCAGCAGGAGGGGCCGGAGGAGGCGATGGAGATTGAGGAGGAAGTAGGAAGGGAGGAGTTGGAGTTGGAGGAAGAAGCAAGGGTTGGATGGGAGCAGTCGCGGCTAGAGCCGACCGAGGAAGTAGTGGAGATGGAGGTCTTCACCAGCGCAGGGGCTTGAGTCCCGAGGACCGGGAGCGAGTGCGGGCCTGCATTCAAAATAACATCGACATCTTCACTTGGAGCGCGACAGACATGCCGGGCATCGACGCGGACGTGGCCTGCCACCGCCTGAACCTGGACCCCTGCACTCGTCCCATACGCCAAAAGATGAGGGCCATCGCCACCAAGCTGGAGGAACCCATCCGCAAAGAGGTCAGGAAGCTCCTGGAGGCCGGCTTCATCTCAGAGATCCAGTATCCAGGCTGGATTTCCAATGTGGTAATGGTTAAAAAAAGGGGGTGGGAAATGGAGAATGTGTATCGATTTCTCTTTGTTAAATAAATCATGCCCTAAGGATTGCTATCCCTTGCCTCAGATCGACGCGCTGGTTGATGCAGCCGTCAGTTTTTCTATTATGAACTTTTTGGAGGCTTTTTCAGGTTATCACCAGATCCGGATGCACCCTCCCAATGTCAAGGATGTTTCCTTCATCATGAGGGAGGGATGCTTCAGTTATAAAATGATGCCCTTTGGGTTGAAGAACGCAGGGGCTACATACCAACGCATGATGGATCAGATCTTCTGAGATCAAAGGTGGAGAAACTTGGAGGTCTATGTCGACGACCTGATGATCAAGAGCAAGTGCGTGGATTCGCACCTGAAGGATCTAGAAGAGACGTTCGCCACCCTGCGGAGAATCAATATGAGGCTGAACCCCTTGAAGTGTGTCTTCGGGGCCAGCCGCGGGAAGTTCCTTGGGCATCTCTTAACCCCGGCAGGGGTGGAACCCAACCCGGACAAGGTAAAGGCCATCCTGGATTTGGAATCACCTCGCGATGCCAAGGAGGTCCAGCGCTTGACAGGCAAACTGGCTGGGCTGAGCAGGTTCCTCTCCAGGTCAGGAGACAAGTGTTCTTCATTCTTCAAGGTGCTGCGAGGGAACCAAAGGTTTGAGTGGACCACCGAGTGAGCTCCGTCCTAGTAAGGGAAGAAGGAAAGAAGCAACTGCCCATCTACTACGTCAGCCGGATCTTGAAGAAGGCAAAGCTCCGCTACCCCATCCTTGAAAAGTTGGCTTACGCTTTGGTCATCTCTGTAAGGAAACTCTGGCCATACTTTCAAGAACATTCGATTAGGGTGGTAACCGACCATCCTCTTCGCAAGAGTTTTGAAGGGGTAGAGCACTCGGGAAGACTTGCTAAGTGGTTCATTGAAATAAGCGAGTTCGACATCTCTTTTGTTCCGAGACTCTCCATTAAGGCGCAAGCAGTAGCGGACTTTCTGGCGGATTATGTTGTCGAAGTCGAGGAGGGAGAGCAGCAGCCACAGGAAGCGTGGAAGATGATGGTTGATGGGGCCTCGGGAAAACATTCCCTCGGGGGAGGAGTGGTGCTGATAAGCCCCCAGGGAGTCGCGATAGAGCAGGCGGTGGCTTACCACTTTTCGGTGACCAACAACCAAGCAGAGTATGAGGCCGTGATCGCCGGCCTTCGCTTGGCAAAGGAGCTTGAGATCCAGGATGTGGAGGCCTTCACCGACTCAATGGTAGTAGCGTCGCAGATCCGAGGAGAGTTTGAAGCTCGGGAACCTACCCTCATAAAATACCTATCCAAGGTAAGGGCGATCATCAGTGAGTTCCGGTCATTCTCAATCCAGCATGTCCCCAGGGAGGAGAGCGCGTCCGCCGATCGATTGGCAAAGTTTGGGCCTCGGGGAGGAGGGACCCTGACTGAACTCTTTCGGCTAGCCATTGACGAAGGGGAGTTGATGGAGGTAGGTCGACGATCCTCGTGGGTGGACCCGTTGGTAACCTTCCTGACCACAGGCAGGTTGACAGAGGAGGTTAAGAATGCAAAGAGCTTCAGGCGCAAGGCAGCTCATTACCTGATGATAGAAGGGGGGTTGCATCGTAAGATGTTGTCAGGGCTCCTAGCAAGATGTGTAATCGAAGAAGAGATCCCAAGGATCTTGGGAGAGGTGCACTCGGGCGAGTGCGGTAGTCATTTTGGAGGTAGGATGTTGGAGGCAAGGGTGGTCAGGCAGAGGTACTTCTGGCCCACCCTAAGGAAGGATACCGCGGAATTTGCAAGGAGGTGTCAAAAGTGCTAGCTCTGCGCCCCCTCCAGCTCTTAGCAACTCAAAGGCTCCGAAGCATCGCGGCACCGTGGCCATTCGCTATCTGGGGGATGGATTTAGTTGGGCCTTTTCCTCCGGCTAGCGGGCAGATGAGGTTCCTCTTGGTCATGGTCGATTACTTCTCAAAGTGGCTGGAGGTTAAGGCCTTGGCCAAGGTCACCTCGCAAGTCATAAGGAAGTTCATCTGGGGGGAGATCATATGCAGACATGGGCTGCCTCAAGCGATAGTGACAGATAACGGTCCCCAGTTTGCCAGTGAAGAGTTCATCAGCTTCTGCGCCCAACTGGGGATAAACCTCAGATTTGTCTCTGTCCGCCACCCCCGGAGCAACTGCCAGGTGGAAGCAGCAAACAAGATTATTGTGAATCTGCTCAAGAAGAAAGTGGAAAACTTAGAGGAAAATTGGGCGGAGCAGCTTCCCTCGGTCCTGTGGGCCTTGCGAACGACCCCAAACACGGCCACCGGTGAGACCCCCTTCAAGCTTTCTCACGGGTGTGAGGCGGTCCTACCAGTGGAGTTCGAGGTTCGGTCCCCACGGGTCATAGCCGCAGGCGAAGGCGACGAGACGTGGAGGTTGGAGAATGAGGAGGGGTTACGCCTCTCGCTAGACATGGTGGAAGAGCTACGAGACATGGCGACCATCATGCAAGAAGAGATCAAGAGGCGGATGGCCAGGTATTTCTATAAACATGTCAGGGTCAAGCAGTTTGCCGAAGGAGATCTGGTGCTGAGAAAGGTCGACGCGGCAGGAAGGTCGGCTCCCGTGGGCAAGCTCAACCCAAACTAGGAAGGACCTTACATAGTGAAGGAAGTCCTTGGAATGGGAGGTTACTACCTCCAGGACATGGAGGGGAGGGCCTTAAGCCACACTTGGAGCGGCGATGACCTAAAACGCTTCTACCCATGAAATGGGGAGGATGTAATTACGTATCCAAAATCAAACTTATTATACTACATCAGTTGACTTGATTTTCTCTTGCCTATTACAAAATTTTTATAATAGGATACAATCATTTGTTTTGTAACACCCAGAGCTCGGCTCGGCCCCAGGTAGACCCGCTGCGCATGTTCTCATCTAACTGGAAGGTCTGAAGGCTCGCCTATGGGGGATATGTTTGGTTTGAGTAAACTTCATCGGCACCCCGAGCTCGGCTCGGCCCCAGGTAGACCCGCTGCGCAGGCTCTCATCTAGCTGGCAGGTCCGAAGGCTTGCCTGTGGGGGATAGGTTTGGTTTGAGGAAACTTCATCGGCACCCCGAGCTCGGCTCGGCCCCAGGTAGACCCGCTGCGCAGACTCTGATCTAGATGGCAGGTCCGAAGGCTCGCCTGTGGGGGATAGGTTTGGTTTGAGTAAACTTCATCGGCACCGCGAGCTCGGATCGGCCCTAGGTAGACCCGCTGTGTAGGCTCTCATCTAGCTGGCAGTCTGAAGGCTCGACTGTGGGGGATAGGTTTGGTTTGAGGAAAGTTCATCGGTACCCAGAGCTCGGCTCGGCCCCAGGTAGACCCGTTGCGCAGGCTCTCATCTAGCTAGCAGGTCCGACGGCTCGCCTGTGGGGGATAGGTTTGGTTTGAGGAAACTTCATCGATACCCCGAGCTCGGCTTGGCCCCAGGTAGACCCGCTGCACAGGCTCTCATCTAGCTGGC
Source organism: Platanthera guangdongensis (assembly GCA_039583875.1). Classification (NCBI taxonomy): domain Eukaryota; kingdom Viridiplantae; phylum Streptophyta; class Magnoliopsida; order Asparagales; family Orchidaceae; genus Platanthera; species Platanthera guangdongensis. The sequence goes on from CM077163.1 coordinate 53,328,344, forward strand.
AGGTCTGAAGGCTCGCATGTGGGGGATAGGTATAGTTTGAGTAAACTTCATCGGAACCCCGAGCTTGGCTCGGCCCCAGGTAGACCCGCTGCGCAGGCTCTCATCTAGCTGGCAGGTCCGAAGGCTCGCCTGTGGGGGATAAGTTTGGTTTGAGGAAACTTTATCGGCACCCCGAGCTCGGCTCGGCCCCACGTAGACCCGCTGCACAGACTCTCATCTAGCTGGCAGGTCTGAAGGCTCGCCTGTGGGGGATAGGTTTGAGGAAACTTCATCGGCACCCCGAGCTCGGCTCGGCCCCAGGTAGACATGCTGCGCAGGGTCTCATCTAGCTGGCATGTCCGAAGACTCGCCTGTGGGGGATAGGTTTGGTTTGAGTAAACTTCATCGGCACCCCGAGCTCGGCTCGGCCCCAGGTAGACCCACTGCGCAGGCTCTCATCTAGCTGGAAGGTCCGAAGGCTTCGCCTGTGGGGGATAAGTTTGGTTTGAGGAAATTTCATCGGCACTCCGAGCTCGGCTCAGCCCCAGGTCGACCCGCTGCGCATGCTCTCATCTAACTGGCAGGTCCGAAGGCTCGCCTGTGGGGGATAGGTTTGGTTTGAGGAAACTTCATCGGCACACCGAGCTCGGCTCGGCCCCAGGTAGACCCGCTGCGCAGGCTCTCATCTAGATGGCAGGTCCGAAGGCTCGCCTATGGGGGATAGGTTTGGTTTGAGGAATCTTCATCGACACCCCGAGCTCGGCTCGGCCCCAGGTGGACCCGCTGCGCAGGCTCTCATCTAGCTGGCAGGTCCGAAGGCTCGCCTTGTGTGGGATAGGTTTGGTTTGAGGAAACTTCATCGGCACCCCGAGCTCGGCTCAGCCCCAGGTAGACCCGCTGCGCAGGCTCTCATCTAGCTTGCAGGTTCTGAAGGCTCGCCTATCGGGGATAGGTTTGGTTTGAGTAAACTTCATCGGCACCCCGAGCTTGGCTCTGCCCCAGGTAGACCCGCTGCGTAGGATCTCATCTAGCTGGCAGGTCCGAAGGCTCGCCTGTGGGGGATAGGTTTGGTTTGAGGAAACTTCATCGGCACCCCGAGCTCGGCTCGACCCCAGGTAGACCCGTTGCACAGGCTCTCATCTAACTGGCAGGTCCGAAGGCTCGCCTGTGGGAGATAGGTTTGGTTTGAGAAAACTTCATCGGCACCCCGAGCTCGGCTCGGCCCCAGGTAGACCCGCTGCGCAGGCTCTCGTCTAGCTGGCAGGTTCCGAAGGCTCGCCTGTGGGGGATAGGTTTGGTTTGAGGAAACTTCATCGGCACCCCGAGCTCGGCTCGGCCCCAGGTAGACCCCCTGCGCATGATCTCATCTAACTGGCAGGTCCGAAGGCTCGCCTGCGGAGGATAGGTTTGGTTTGAGGAAAACTCATCGACACCCCGAGCTCGGCTCGGCCCCAGGTAGACCCGCTGCACAAGCTCTCGTTAGCTGGCAGGCCCGAAGGCTCGCCTATGGGAGGGAGGTTTTTGATCCTAGGAGACACGTCGACTCGGATGTTCTGAACAGGGCAAGAAACGCACCTGGAACACGGAATGAAAAGAGGTAGGACCCCTTCAGGCAGGAGAGGTCTTGGCCAGAGGAGATCTCAGCGGGGAGGTCTCCGCCAGGGAGATCTCAACGAAGGAAGTTCTCGGCGGAAAGGCTCCTGAAAAAGTATCCTTGGTCAGATAGTGGGAAGTGTTAGGCGAAAGCTTCGAACAGTTTGCGCAGGGTAAAGAGGGACGACCTCGTCTTAAAGGGCCTACGAGCATGTTCCCGGCAGACGGTTCTCGGCAGAGCGCGGAAACGAAACGTCTAAGCTATTCGACAGGTTCCTGATCACTAAGGGAGACTACCCTAGGGGTGCCAGGGCCTCGGCGGAAGCATAAGAAGCAGTCGGCCTCAACAGTTGTATCAAACATTTACAATAAAAAATGGCATACATACAAAATATTTACAATATATTTAATGTAATTACAAGTCTAGAGCATCTCGCTCAGTACAACCAAAAGAGAAGAAAGGAGGTCCCTTCAGGGAGACATGTTGTACCCCTCCGAGCTCTCGTTTGAACTCCCGCGAGAGCTCTCGCCTGAGCCCTCCCCTGATGTCTCGCCGCCCGTGGCAGGGGATTTCGGGACATCCGAAGGTGGGGAATCGGGCGCGCCTGGGGGCTTCGGGACGGGCTCGAAGAGCCAAGGGACGAGCTGGAGATCGGTGATGGACTTGCCTCTCCCGTCCAAGCAACCTACGTCCCGCAGCGTCTCCAGGGTCAGCTTGACTGTAGCTTGAGCGTTGGCCTGAAGGAGCTTGTCAATGCCGTAGACTGAATAGTGGCGACTCTTCAACCTTTCGTCCAGTGGAGGAGGAGCGACGCCGGAGCTGGTCCCTCAGCAGGACGTTCTCGTATCGCGTCTGGGCTAGCTCCGCGGAAGCGCCACGGCCTAAGCAGAATCCTGTGTAGCGAGAGGTTAGCATGAAGGAAAAAGGTCGAAATCTGCAGTGGCGAGAGCGAGTGCCGCGAAAGGTCACGCTTACCTTTTCCGCCGGGCGCAAAGATAGCAATTGAGTAGCATCTGCCAGCTCTTTCTTCAAGGCAGCCGTCTGAGCCACCGCCTCCTCCCTGGCCTTGAACATATCTTGGAAGTTGCGGTCTATGGTGATACTCCGACGTGCGCACATATGCGCAAGATCGATCCCGCGCATCAGGGACCAGGTGGAGTCGTAGGCCAGGAGCCTGGTTATCATTTATTGTATATACTGGCGTTCTCCCGGCTGTAGAGGCCATAGCCCAAGGAGAAGGCCTCGCTGGTGACCTCATCTCGCTCCGCCCAGCTGGGTAGAAGAGACGAGATTGAGACCCTGTTGGTGTCAGGGTCCCACTGAAGCAGCGGTTTATTTTACGCATCAAGGCACTTCGTACCGAGACCAAAATTACGGTGACCCCGCGACACCTCTCCAAGCGGAGACTGAGCGGAGCTCTCAGCGACAGCTCCCTCGCCAACTACTCCACCGAGGGCCGGGGGGTTCTCGGCAGGTGCCTCGGCGCCACCCCTGGTAATAGCGATCTCGCTGGCGGCCTGTAAGATCTCTTCAAAGGAGCGGCCTGGAGCGGGAGGTCGGGAGGGCGGAACCGCTACGGCTTTACCCTTCTCGACAGCAGTTATTTTGGGCCTATTGAGCGCCGGGGGAAAAGGGGCGCCGGGCTTTCGCTTCCCGGCGCCGGTCGAAGGAAGCGGGGCCGACTCGTCCCGGCAAGCTTGAGCCGCGGACTTCGTGAGAGCCAGCAGATCTCTCACGGTTTGGCTCTCGGCAGCATGAGCCTCGTCGAAGGGTTGGCGTAGGGGGATCTCGCGCTCTCCTGCATGGGCGACAACACTCAGCCCCTAGTCTTAAAAGAGGGGGAGGAATAGCGAGTCAAAGGCGAGACCGTACCTTCGCCTGGAGGCACGGGGAGGAGAGAATCGACGCCCCGCCGGAGGAACTGGACGTCGAAATCCTTGGTTACGAAGAACTCAAGGAGGGCGCTCTCGCGCGAGCCCAAGGAGGGCGGCTTGTAAGCGGCGTCCTCATACTGAATGGGCACGAGAGGAACATTCCCGAAATCGCCGGAAACGAAGACGAACTTCTCGCCCCAGTGATGGTGCTTGTTGGCGAGACCGATGGTCTTGAGCAGCTTCCCCGAAAAGAAGACCACCCTCCCTTAGAGCGGAAGGTAAACAACTTCCGAAAGATAGGGAGGATGAACTCGATCCTTTCGGATCGCATGTAGCAGATGAACGCCACAAGGATCGCGGTCGAGTTAGGATTCAACTGCGCGGGAACCACTCCATAGTACCGGAGGGCCTGGCGCATCTCTGGCCAGAGGGGGAGGCGGAAGCCCACCTCAAAGTGCTCAAGGGGGATGGCGAGCTCCCCCTCCCCCGCACTGTTCACCCTGTCGCAGTTGCCGGGGTTTCGCGCGGTGAAGCCGGCGGGAACATAACGGGTCTGGATCAGTTGGAACTCCTCCATGGTCAGGCTACAAGAGGGGAACTGATGCTTTTGGAAGGCTTCCGCGCAATTAGAGCGTCCCTCGCTTCCGCCCAGCATCGTGCTTGTGAGGTTGGGGGTGAGGTCTTCAGAAGAGAGGCGAGAGCGAGAACTGAGCGAGAACGGGAAGGGGAAGCGGAAGCAAGCAGGAGCTCTCGGCAAACCACGAAAGCGACGAGAAAAAAGGCACGGGTTTCAGATTGGAGAAATAAATATGGTAGGTGGACTTCCCTATTTATAGAAAACCGTGATCATCATGACTATTCCCAAAAAGGCGGCGGGGGTACAGCCGTCACGCCCAAAGTCGGCGGCGCCTCGGTTTCCCGCCCAAGATTGACAGCGACTGACCGACAAATTCGATTAGCGCAAACATTTTGAGATGACACGCGACAAGTAAAATGAGCGGAAATAGGGGTTACTCTCGCCGAGCGAGGACTGAATAAAAAATAATAATATTAATAACAAAGTTATGAGTTACAGACTGATAAAAATAACAGGGTACATTGGGGAAGGGGATGGCCGAGGGTAAGAAATGATGAGATCTCGCGAATCAATAAGGTTCCCACCTCCATTGTCCCCATTCTCACTGCCTAGTCCTCAGTGGCACCTGCGGGTTGAAATAGGACGATAAGACAGTGCATCCTAGGTTGATTCGGTGGGACAGATCTCGAATCCGCGCAATACAACTTTCGGGAGAGGACCTGGCGGTAGGCCCACCTGGCCGATCCGTCTCGCCTACGAAGTAGTCTCGCTCCAGAGCCTCCAGCCTCTTCTCCACCGATTGGCGGAACTCTCTCGCCGCGGAGTCATGGGCCCGCTCCATCCGTATAAGCTTCGACAGGACGGCGACAACCCTCTTCCCCCGCCTTTTAGCGCTCCCGGCACTGGTCAAAGATTTCCTCCATCTCGTCAAATGAAGGGAAGGGGGAGCTTTTGCCGTCCTCCCCCTCTCTGTCTTCGTCGTCTTCTTCATCTTCATCCTCTGCATCAGCTCCCGACCGCGAGCCCGGATCCCCTAACAAAAGAGTTCCACGGTCATGTCAAGTGCTAAGCGATAATTATGATAAGCATACCACATACCTGCAGTATGGAGAGAACCACCGGCCGACGGCAGGCGAGAAGGCCCAGTCCCCCCCCTCAGTTCCAAAGAGGAGGTGGATCGGCTTTCCTTTTCCCAGGGGGAAGCTTTTGCGAGTGGTGATCCAGGCTTGGCCGGAAGCAGGGGGGAGTTGTCCTCTCCCGCGGGATGGCTAGCATCCTGGGGAGCTATGGAAGATTCGACAGCCACTCCTCCCGCCGATAGGGAGGAATCAACTGCAGGGGCAGACCAATTAGCGACCCTTACTTCGTTCTCCCGGGTGGCGAGACCCGGTTTGGCGGAAGCTGGTGCTGCGGGAAGTCAATTCAGCAATCTGAGACTGAGTTAGGAGTGAGATTGGAAAAGATACCTGCAGTTCTCGGGGAGTCAGGCGGAGGAGCGACCTCCGAGACCCGCAATTGATTCTCAAGAGGACGAGATGATGAGTCCAAGGGCTCCCGCGGGGGCCTGACGTCGTCAGGGGCCGTTTCCTGCGTGAAATATCGCGTCAACTGCAAATCCTTCCGCGTAAACAGCTAGTGGTTTCAATGATTAGCGATTCGAGAGACATACCTTCTATGGAGAGGGATCATCCGCATGGCTTGGGGTTGATCCCTGGCGAGCTCCTGTTCTCGTGAGACAGGTCTCGCTGAACCACCTTCGCCGTCTTCTTCTCTTTCTTTTTATTCTTTAGCTGAGAGGGCTCAGCGGCTGACGACTTTCTCGCCAGCCAGGGGCAACCAAGGCGCAGTTAGCCTTGGCTCGCGCCTGGGTCGCATCGATACGGTCTTGAAGGTCCTGTGGGAGTGGTTTGTCAACACGCTTGGAATGCATCGCGGGAGGAAGCGAGAACTCAGCCAAGGAGCGACGATTCAAGGGCAGATTTATGGCCGTCTATCAACACATATATATATATATATATAGCCAAGATACGTCCCACCAAAAGATTCTCTGATGTTGACACGTGCTCAGCAAATATTTACGGGTTGGATGTGTCTTTTCGAGCGCAGAGCTAGCTCAAAAAGAGCGGGGATTGTGTACAACCTCATATTCGTTGAGTCGGACCAGGAGACACCAACGGTCAGGATTAGGCTAGCCAGAGGAGCTCCCGCCCTAAAGAAGTTACCGCCCATGTGTGGGCGGGAACGCTTGCGCTTGCGCCAAGTTCCTGCCTTGGAGGAGCTCTCGCCTATAAGCAGGCGAAACTGCTTGCACTAGGCTCTGGACAGGAACGCTCTCGACTCAGAGTTCTCGCAAAATGGGGCCCAGGGCCCTGGGTAAAATGACCTAATTACCCTCAGGTAAAATTACCCCTATACCCTCAGGATAAACAGCGGGATTTGTCTATTGGCAGATCAACTAAGGGTATTTCGGTAATCTCAAGTCAGCAAAAGGCTATAAATAGACCCATAAGGGCTCCTTAGAAAGCAAGCTTTCATTATCTTCCAATCTCCAGTGCTTTCTGAGGAGCTCCTAGCCCAGCTTTTGGCTTTGGAGGGGAAGCTCTCAGAGATCTTCCGGGTGTGAGGTGGGACCTCCCTGCCGAGGCTTTGGGTCAGTCTTAGGTCCTTTGAATCTTGTCGAGGGTCGAGGCTTGAGAGAAGTAATTGTTGGCTGCACCCCTGTTTTGAACTCCCGTTGTGGTCATTTTTGGATTCAACAACCTCCAGAGCTAGAGAATCTCCACGACGTGTTTCATGTGTCGTCGCTTCGAAAGGCGTTGTTGCGGCCCGATCAATATATCCCCACTACTGAAGGTGCAGTGGCGACTGATAGGTCTGTGAAACTGGAGCCGGTGTGGATCGTAGACAATGAGACAAGAATATTGCGCCACAAAAGTGTTCCTTTAGTAAAGGTGCTATGGTCTAATCATGGGAAGGAGTATACATGGGAGCCGGTGGACTTGATGCAAAAACGCTACCCGGAGTTGTTTGCTCAAGGTAATTTTGTTTAAAAGCATATTTTATATTATGTTATGCTTTTACCCCCACAGCCCTAGCCTGATTTTGGGGACGAAATCTTTTATTTTGTTTATAGGATTTGTAACGTCCCGATTCGCACTAGGCCCCTCGTGCACGTTTTTGAGTCAGGACATCTGACTTGGGTTCAGGGGTGTGCTGGTAACTGGGTTGCACTTGTAAATAGAAGGAGAAATCAGTCGAGCATAGGACACGGGTAGAGACACGGGCGTGTCCCTACCCATGTGGGAGAGGCCAGCTCTCGAGTCGATGACCCGAGTATGTCCAGAGAAGGACACGGGTAGTGACACGGGCATGTCACTACCCGTGTGAAATGATACGGGTAGAGACACAGGCGTGTCCCTACCCGTTTGTGTGTAGAGTTGAACTTGACGAAGCGTGTCGAGGTCGACGAAGTGTAGTGAAGTGACACGGGTAGAGACAAGGCATGTCCCTACCCGTGTGTGTGTCGAGTTGAGCTCCACGAAGCGTGTCGTGATCGACGAAGCGTGTCGAGATCGACGAAGTGTACCCTATGAAGTGACACGGGTAGAGACACGGGCGTGTCCCTACCCATGTGTGTCGAGTTGAAATCGATGAAGCGTGTTGAGATCGACGAGGGGAATCCTGTGTAGTGACATGGGTAGAGACACGGGCGTGTCCCTACCCGTATGTGTCGAGTTGAGTTTGTCGAGTCGTATCCAGAGAAGGACACGGCCAGGGAACACGGCCGTGTCATGTGGACACGGGTCGGGACGGGGCGTGTCCCAACCCGTGTGGAGTATTGAACCGACAATAAAACCGTCGTTGACGCTTCACCCAAGCAGGACACGGGTAAGGACACAGGCGTGTCCCTACCCGTGTCACTTTTCATATATAAGGGTTGTGAAAACCCTAGCCGTTTTCACTCCTCATTACAGCCATTTTTCCTGAGGGAAACTTCTATATAGGGGGAAAACTGCTGGAGCAAGTCTTGGAGGAGAAGATCTGCCGCCGCCGTGAAGGAGAAGATGTCGCCAACAAGAGTACAAGATCCATGGCCGGAAATAGTGGAAACGCAGGAAATAATATGAGCTTCCTCCCCTCTCCCTTGGTGCTAGATCTGTAGATATCTAGGTGAGATGTCGACTCAAAAGAGTCTTGACTAGCGAGATGGTGATTTCTCTAAGAAGAGGTCGTACTAGGGCTTGTGCTCTAAGGCTAGTTGTGTCTTCAACCTCTCCAACCTTTTATGTGAAGGTGGGGGATGGTTTCATGAAGAATTATGGCCTCAAGAGGGTGAATAAGGGAGGAGGAATTTCTGGTGTGATTTTGGAAGACCAACTTGAGGAGGAAGATGAACCGATGTCGTTCAATCCGCCTTAAGATGCGTGCAGAATCTATGTTCTGCACGCAGCGATCTTCTTGGCCATTTTCAAGTGTGATATCTCCATATCTGTGCTTTCGACTGAACACGAAAGTTGAAGTACTTGAAAATACCTTTCCAACGAGTGATTGCACGACTTCAGGAGAGGTCTGTAGCCACTGGAAAGTCTGAACGAATATGACATCTGATAAATCCTGCATGCAGAAATTGTGTTATGTACGCAGAGAACTTCAAGGCTGATTTCAAGTATGATACTATTGAATCTGGGTTGTGGTCTGAACATGAAAGTTGTAACCCATGGAAGAACCTTTCCATCGAGGGGTTACACGCCTTCATCGGGTTCCTGTAGCTTCGGGAATCTCCGGTCGAAGTTGCTATCCAGATTTATCATGTACTTAAATTCTGGGTCTGGAATATTATTGGATTTGGACTCGATAGAGATAATGTTGCAAATTAACTTGAGGTTGTTGAACTCTTTTATGTTAACCATCTTAGTCCAATGAATGATGATGTTTATTAGTTGGATTCCACATAATTTATTTGTGAAGCGAAGCATACTTAAACGAAACGATTTGATAGAAATTGGTAGACTATTATAAATGCGCATCATGATAATAACATATTGAATCATTTGGGATGAAAGGTAGGATGATAACTTATGCCCATGTGTATAATTGTTTAACATAATGAATTTAGTGTCCAATGCTTAGAGTGTCGTCTCCCTACGGGTAACATTGTGAAGGGATGTAAGTGCGGTGTAACATCCCATTTCTGGCTAGACCCCTAGGAGTCGGTCTGTCATGACGGAACCCCCGTAAACCCCAGAGATTGACAGTAACCGACCTAAAAATATATTCAGGCACGACGACTAGCCAAAGTCACAATCCCCCGAAGTCCGTCGACCGAAATCCCGAGTCACGGGTTGGTCACGCCAGTGACCGGCCCGTCACGCCCGTGACTTCCTTCAATGTTTGACGAAATCAGGAAGCTAATCGCCGAGCTCAAAACTCATGTCACGAGTTGGTCACGCCCGTGACAGGCCCGTCACGCCTGTGACCTAGGGCGTGACGCCCCCACCGACAGTCGACGATCGGCGCTCGACGATCGTCGAGCGGTGTTTGAATGAGTACACGGCCGTGTCACGGGCGTGTCGTATCTGACACGGGCGTGACACGGGGCTTGTCTCTCTGTTCGACGATCGCCACTCGACGATCGTCGAGCGGTGTTTGAGTGAGTACACAGCCGTGTCACGGGCGTGTCGTATCTGACACGAGCGTGACATGGGGCGTGTCTCTCTGTTCGATGATCATCGCTCGATGATCGTCGAACTGTGTTTGAATGACAAGCCCGTCACGCCCGTGACAGGCCCGTCATGCCCGTGACCTAGGGCGTGATGCCCCCACCGACCGTCGACCTCAGCTCGACGTGTAACACCACCTATCCGTCGCATAGCATATAACAGTAGGTCCGGCCGGGGCCCGACGCTATATACCACAAACAGACCGGGTGGTTACTCAATGGAAACCATCCAACCAGACATAACGTCCTACACAGAGCATTCTAGCAGAAGCAGTATATAAGTTGAGATTAAAAGAACCCAGCACAAGCATGAATGTCCACTAACACACCAAATAGGAATGTAGTACATACACAAGTACTGGCCTTAAGGCCTTACAAATGGTTTACTCTTAATACATGTTTTTCATACCACGGCATGCAGGCCGGTCATATATGAACAAAAGCAAGTAAACACTTCAATTAGGCCTTCAAGGGCAGCTTTGCAATTTGGGCTTTAGCCCGCTATTGACCGCTTGGTCCAGCAGCACCTGCAAGCAACAAACCACACACGGTGGCAAACAAAAGCAACGGTCAGCAATGCTGACCAAATTATAACGATCCTGCCACCAACTCGGGGCGGCGATGCTCCTTCCATGCATTCTATTAGCACAACCAAGAAGTATATAAATTCAGTGCATCACAGGCGTTGGCACGCATGACCACACGCCCCGTGCTCTCAGGGCACATTCTCGGTGATCACGGTCTAAGCCCGTCGACTCACCACCATCCCAAGGACGGCAATCTCTCGTAAGCAATTTGGTCTTTTAGGCAGATGTTACGACACTTTAATATCATCAACAGCCTATGTCACGACACTTTAAAATCATCGATAGCAAAGGCCCGACCTCTATGCCCTCGGCATAAAGCAGGAACGGTTCCACTCAACCCGTTGCTCACTTGCCACGACACTTTAAAATCATCGGCATGAGTTAAGTTTCCCCGAAGCCCGTGAATCGAACACACAATATTACATAACCCAGTTATGTACAAGTTGGCTCCCAGGCCCACAAGTTTGGCAGAACCACGCATCTGCCCAGTTTTCCGGGTGCACCTTTGGGTTAATCCCCAAGGCTCCCTACTGCAATCTACCGCGTAGAAAACCCGAAAAATAAACATTTGCGCGGAGTCTTCTCCGGCCATTATGCAATGCAACATCACCGATCCAGACCAACTTGTCCGGGTAGGCTTCACACATCATGCCTATGTCCGTTCTCGAATACGGACTCTAAATAATAGGGACTTTACATGTCTACCCGAAGGAACACCTCCAACTCACCGCAAACTCGCGAGAGCGGGCTTCCTATGAAAAGAAGGAGAGCTTCACATGCTCAAGTAGAGAATCGTTACCCTAGCGTTCTTCCTTGGCGCCATGGAAATGTAAGCGGATGAAAAACACCGCACTCTCTTTGCCTCCGTAGATCCGAAGTCGGTTCGCGATTTGGAGCTCCGAAGCTCCTCCAAAGACCGGATCTAAGCTTCTTCTTCCTCCTTTGCTCTCCTCTCTCTCTATACTTTAAAAAGAGAACCTCTCAAGTGAAATGAGGGTTTCTGTAACGCCCCGAAACTCAAAGGAGCGATGGGGGACGTTTTGGGCCAGTTTTGGGTTCTGGCTGCAGGCACACGGCCTGGGACACGGGCGTGTCCCAGGGCGTGTCAAGCTTGTGTCGACACTCACCCGGGAAGTCGACACTTTGGTCTCGACATTGTGTCGAGACTGGGCACACGGCCTGCGACACAGGCGTGTCGCAGGGCGTGTCAACCCGTGTCGACACTTAGCCCGCAAAGTCGACACTCTGTGTTCGACGAAGTGTCGAGACATGGCACACGGCCCGCGACACGGGCATGTCGCAGGGCATGTCAACCCGTGTCGACACTCGTCCTGGGAAGTCGACACTTTGGTCTCGACATTGTGTCGAGATAAGGCACACGACCTAGGACACGGGCGTGTCCAAGTCTGTGTCATCAGGTCGACGATCTTCGCTCGATGAAGTGTCGAGTGTCGAGACCGTATACACGGCCTGGAGCCCAGGCGTGTTGAGGTGATACGGGCAAGGACACGGGCGTGTCCTAGAACCCGTGCAGTGCTCGGGTTGTTTTCAGGGAAAAATGATGGGGGTACACGGCCGGCCACACGGCCGTGTCAGGTGGAACACGGGCGTGTCAGGTCGAACACGGGCGTGTTCGATACCCGTGTGTTGTTCTAGGCGAATCGATTTTGACGGCGAATGAGGCACACAGCCCTGGACACGGGCGTGTGCCAGGTCGTGTTCGGTCCAGATTGGGCATTTCAGTCCCAAATCAAAGCCGTTCATTTCTTTAATTGATGATCCAACGGCTGGGGGTTGTTCCTGAAGGGATATACCCGGGATTGGACTTAGAAACCCTCACTTTTCATAAGTTATTATCTTTCTAAAAGCTTAGAGAGAGCGGAGAGCCAATGAAGGAAGGAGCTAGATCCGGCCATTAGAGGAGCTTCGAATCTCCAAATCGCGAGCCGACTCCGGATCCACGGAGGCAAAGCTAGTGCGGTGCTTTTCATCCGCTTACTTTTCCATGGCGCCAAAGAGGAACGCTAGGGTAACGATTCTCTTCTTGAGCATGAGTAGCTCTCCTTCTTTGCATAGGAAGCCCGCTCTCGCGAGTTTGCGGAGAGTTGGAGGCGTTCCTTCGGGTAGATATGTGAAGTCCCCGTTGTTTAGAGTCCGTAAGCGAGAACGGACATAGGCATGATGTGTGAAGCCTACCCGGACATGTTGGTCTGGATCGGTGATGTTGCATTGCATAAATGCCGGAGAAGACTCCGTGCTATTGGTTGTTTTTCGGGTTTTCTACATGATAGATTCCAGCAGGGAGCCTTGGGGATTAACCCAAAGGTGCACCCGAAAAACTGGGCGGATGCGTGATCTTGCCAACTTGGTGGCCTGAGAGCCAACTTGAACATAACCGGGTTATGTGATTTGTGATGGAAATGGGACTCGGTGGAAGTTTGACCCACGCAAATGGCTTTAATTGTCGTTGCGATGTGAGCACGGGTTAGATGGAACCGTACCCGTTCTATGTCGTTCGGTTAAAGAGACCTAAGGGTACGTGGCACTTGCCGTTGGCATAGATTAGGGTCTTCGGCGGTCAATGGCTTAAATTGTCGTGACCCAGGCCAGGAAGACAAAATGCTCATAGGTTTGGCCGTCAAAGTGGCGGTGGTGAGTCCGGAATGTCTATGGCTTTAATTGACATGACATCGAACGGTTCACCGAGAATGTGCCCTGAGAGCACGGGGCGTGTGGCCGTGCGAGCCAACGTCTGTGATGAAATGGTTATATATATTGCTCGCTTATGCTAATGAAATGCAGGGAAGGAGCATCGCCGCCCCGAGTTGGGGGCGGGATCGTTATAATTTGGTCAGCATTGCTGACCGTTGCCTTGTTTTGCCACCGTGCGGTGGTTTGTTGTTTGCAGGTGCTGCTGGACCAAGCGGTCAATAGCGGGCTAAAGCCCAAGTGCGAAGCCGGCCCTCGAAGGCCTAATTGGAAGTGTTTACTGTTTTATTCATGTATGACCGGCCTGCGTGCCGTGGTTTGTAAATCATGTAATATCATGTGAAACATTTTGTAAGGCCTTAAGGCTTATGTTGGTATTTGTATAACATTCCTATTTTGGATTAGTGGACATTCATGCTTTAATGCTGGGTTCTTTATTGCAACTTTTATAAACTGCTTCCGCTAGAATGCTCTGCGTAGGACGTTACAATTGGTTGGATGGTTTCCATGAGTAACCACCCGGTCTGTCTGTGGCATACGGCGTCGGGCCCCGGCCGGACCTACTGCTATATGCTATGTGACGGATAGGGGGTGTTATAGTTTCAAGGGTCCAATCCAGGGTATATCCAATCAGGAACAACCCCAGTCGTTGGATCCCAAAATAAAGAAACGAACGGCCTTGATTCGGGCCTGAAATGCTAAAACTGTGTCGAACACGGCCTGCGACACGCCCGTGTCCAGGGCCGTGTCCCCCATTCGCCGTCAAAATCGACGCGTCTGGAACAACACACGGGCATCCGACACGCCCATGTTTGACCTGACACGCCCGTGTTCCAACAAACACGGTCGTGTGGTCGGCCGTGTGCCCCCATCGACACAGCCCCGAAAACAACCCGAGACTCACACGGGTCTTGGACACGCCCGTGTCAAACCCAAAAATGCCTGGGCTCCAGGCCGTGTTCACTGTCTCGACATTTCGTCGAGCGAAGTTCGTCGACCACCCGACACGACCTTGGACACCCCCGTGTCCTAGGCCGTGTGCCTTGTCTCGACACATCGTCGAGCGAAAATGTCGACTCCCGGGCCGATCGTCGACACGGGCTCGACACACCCTGAGACACGCCCGTGTCTCAGGCCGTGTTCGCTGCTCGACGATCGTCGACTCCAAATTTCATCGACATCGCGGCCAAATCGTCGACTCGAGCCTGGCACGCCCGGGGACACGCCCGTGTCCCAAGCCGTGTGCCCCCTGCCAAATACCAGATTTGGCCCAAAACGCCTCTCATCACTCTTTTGAGTTTCGGGGCGTTACAACTCTCCCCCTCTTAAAAGAATTTCGTCCACGAAATTACATAAAGAAAGATAAGTACAAAACCAAAATTTGTACCAGAGCGGAACAACTCCGGATATTCGTCAAGCATAGTCTGCTCTCGCTCCCAAGAGAGCTCCTCACGACCGCAATTGTCCCATCGGACCTTGACCATCCTGATCTCTTTATTGCGTAGCCGCTTGACTTCCGAGTCTTCAATCCGCACGGGCTTGACCTTTGCCGTCAACCCACTATCCACCGGCACTTGATCAACCGCGATCACTTGCGAAGGCTCTTGCACCGCCTTCCGAAGCACCGATATGTGGAATACATCATGTAAACCACTAAGCTCCACCGAAAGCTTCAACCGATAGGCTGCTTCACCAACACGCTCCAGAACCTCGAACGGCCCAAGGTAGCTCGGGCTTAACTTTTTCAATCGCAGCACCCGCGGGACACCCTTGAACGGCTTGATCTTTAAGTACACCCAGTCGCCCACAGCGAACTCCACGTTCCTGTGCTTGGCATTATAGTACTTCGCCTGACAGTCCTGAGCGATTAGCAACCTTTCCCGAATGGTACGAACCAAAGACGTAGCATCTTCCACCTCTTGGCGCTTGTACAACTTTGACTCACCCGTTTCTAACCAAGACAACGACGTGCGACATTTTCTACCATAAAGGGCCTCGAAGGACGTCATTTGAATACTTGCCTGGTAGCTATTATTGTACGCAAATTCCACCAAATAAAGATGGTCTTCCCATTGCTTTCCAAAGTCCAAGACACACGTGCGGAGCATGTCTTCCATAGTTCTATTGACCCTCTCGGTCTGCCCATCTTTTTGCGGATGGAAGGCTGTGCTGAATTTTAACTTTGTTCCCAACATTTACTGCACTAGCCTCCAATCATTGGACGTGAACCGCCCATCTCGGTCACTCATGATGCTGCGGGGCACACCGTGAAGCCGTACTATATTATCCACATAAAGTTTTGCCAACTTCTCCACCGGATCATCCTTCCTATGTGGAATGAAATGCGACACCTTGGTTAGCCGATCTACGACCACCCAAATGGCGTCGTTCCCCTTTTGCGACCTTGACAAACAGTGCACAAAGTCCATAGAGATGTCATCGAATTTCCACTCCGGAATAGGCAAGGACTTCAGAAATCCTCCCGGCTTTTGGCATTCCGCCTTCACCAAGGCGCAAGTTTGGCACTTCGCTACGTATAGCGCCACATCCTTTTTCAAACCCGGCCACCAAAACAGTTTCTTCACATCACGGTACATCTTTGTGCTCCCCGGGTGAATCGAGTACTTGGTATGGTGCGCCTCGTACAACAACTCCACCCGTAAATTGCCCACACTTGGGACGCACAAACGACCGCCTTTCCACAGCAATCTGTCCTCCACGACGAATTGGGAATTTGACCCATCCAGAGCCTCTATCATGAACTGCTTCATATGAGCATCCATATCCAAAGCCTGCCGAATCCGATCAGCCAGGTCATATTGGACTTCAGTCCAATTCAGAACTGCTTCAGCACTTGATTGCCTGTCCACACAAACAATCTCCAACGCCTCCAACTCCTGCACCAACTGCTCATCGTGCACCGATAGCCAATTGGCTTGAGCTGGGGCTCGACGACTCAACGCGTCCGCAACCGCATTGCCCTTACCAGGCACGTAGTGGATATTGAACGTATAGTCCCCCAGGAACTCCATCCATCTACGCTGCCGTATATTCAGATCCTTCTGATCAATAAGATACTTCAGGCTCTTATGATCGGTGTAGAAATCAATCTTCACACCGTACAAATAGTGTCTCCACAGCTTCAAGGCAAATATCACGGCCGCTAACTCCAAGTCATGGACCGGATAATTCCTCTCGTGCACTTTTAGCTGTCTCGAGCCATAAGCTATCACGCTTCCGTGCTGCAGTAGCACGCAACCCAAACCGCTGCCCGAAGCATCGCTATATATCTCATAGCCTTCGGTCCCAACTGGCGAACTCAGCACAGGCGCCGTGGTCAACCGACACTTCAGTTCCTCAAAAGCTCGTGCGCACTCCGGCGTCCAAACGAACTTATGCTCCTTCCTCGTCAAAGTAGTGAGAGGTAATGCTATCCGCGAGAAGTTCTCTATGAAGCGCCTATAATAGCCGGCAAGCCCCAGAAAGCTTCGGACTTCCGCTACCGTAGAAAGCTCAGGCCACTCCCGTATCGCAACAATCTTCGCTTGATAAACTGCAATACCTTCCCCACTCACTATATGACCGAGGAATGTCACTTAGGACAACCAAAACTCGCACTTCGAGAACTTGACGTACAATTGATTCCTCCTTAGCGTCTGCAAAAATAAATGAAGATGCTTGAAGTGATCTTCCTCACTCTGCGAGTACACCAAAATATCGTCGATGAAGACGATCACGAAATGGTCTAAGTACTCTCTGAAGGTCCTGTTCATCAAATCCATGAACACTGACGGTGCATTAGTCAGCCCAAACGACATGACCGTAAACTCGTAATGCTCGTATCTCATACTGAATGCTGTCTTCGGGATATCACTTTCCCTTATTCGCAGCTGATAGTACCCGGACTTGAGATCCAACTTGGAGTACACCGTCGACCCGACCAACTGATCAAAAATATCATCGATCCGGGGGATCGGGTACTTGTTCTTTTCCGTCAACTTGTTGAGCTCTCGATAATCAATACATAGCCTCAAGCTTCCGTCCTTCTTCTTAACAAAGAGGGCCGGCGCTCTCCAAGGCGAAGAACTTGGGCGCACATACCCTTGCTCCAACAACTCTTGCAGTTGAACCTTCAGCTCCGCCATTTCCTTAGGCGCTAGCCGGTATGGAGAGCGTGATACAGGCTTTGCACCTGGTACGAGCTCTATCGTAAAATCTATCTCCCATTGAGGCGGGGCTCCAGGAAGATCGCTAGGGAAACATCAGGGTACTCCGATACCACTGAAATACTATCCAACGCGGGCTTCGGCTTTGCAACCTCCACTAGTGTAAAGAATAGTTCTGCACCGGCACGAACCGCCTTCACCACCTGAAGAGCAGATGTCAATGTCTTGCTCGACCCCTTCAAGCCCTTAAAAGTCATCTCACGACTTGCTCCCAACTTGACTTCCTTCCGACCGCAGTCAATATAGGCTTGCTACTCCGAGAGCCAGTCCATGCCAAATATAACGTCGAACTCCACCAACAGAAGTAACAACGCTTGCAGATCGAACTCCTGATTCCCAATGCGAATCTTAACACCGCAGATTCTATCCGCGCGCCTCGAACACCCATTGGGCAACAACACATCCAACTTATCCTTCATCATCGAAGAAGGTACTCCGATGCGTGATATAAATCCTTCGGACAAGAAGGAGTGTGAAGCTCCTGTATCGAAGAATGCTCTTGCCGGATTTTCACAAATCAAAAAATCCTAAACAGGCAGTGGTACGGTAACATGTGCATAACAAGTAATTAAAGAAATTAACTTGCTATAAGTTAAACCGTACCTGTCACCACATCCGCCTGTTTGATGGCCTCCTGTTGGCCAAGATTGTACATCCTCGGTTGGGCCGGAGCATAATGGGATGCGGTTGACTTCACCGCCTTGCCCTTTTCTTCATAAGTTGCTCCCGGCTTCCTTTCGGACTTGGGACGTCCACTCCGGCACTCACGGGCATAATGCACCGGCTTCCCAAAGTTGTGACATGCGCCCGGGGTCCGACCCGTAGTCTCCCCAGAAGCAACATCAGAGGGGGCTGGACCCGAAGTCCTAGCTTTCTTGTTCCACTTCCGGAACACAGACTTTGAGGAGTTCGACACTCTGAACTACGACTTCTTCTCACCAACGCTCTTCTTCGCTTGAACATTATTCATGTCCTTCTCCAAGGACCGGGTCGTGTTGACTAAGGTCAAGAAACCCTGCGTCATCGGCCCCGAGAGTAGTAGCCTCAAATCATCTCTCAGCCCTTCATAGAATCAGTTCGTCTTGCGCTCCTCATCCGCGATGGTGGAGCTAGCATATCGACTAAATCGAGTAAACTCGTGGAGATATTCAGCCACGCTACTGTCTCCTTGAACCAACTTCAGGAACTCATTCTCCAACATTATCCTCTGCGCCGAAGGGAGGTACCTAGCCAAGAATAGTCTCGAGAACTCTTCCATCGAGACGTCAATAAGTTGCCTACCTCTCAATAAGTGCAGCTCCAATCCTTCCCACCACAAGCTCGCTTCACCGTCCAGAAGGAACGTAGCAATAGTGGTCATTTGCCACTCCTCCGTCTTTGTTGCTGTCATGACTCTCTTCACCCTGGAGAGCCAGTCTTCAGCTTGAGATGGGGTTCCCAACCCCGAGAATACCAGAGGATTAAAGCTCATGACATGTTTGAGCTGTCTCTCGGTAGCCCTCCTTGGCACCAACGGTTCCTATACTACCTGCTCCACTCTTCTCTGCTCAGCCACTTGCAGCGGTACCTGCTCCATCACAGGAGCGGGCTGTTGCATTTGCCTTGCAGGCCGCGCATTCATCATGGCAAGCACTGCTTCGGCCACCAATCGTATGGTCTCAGCCAATGGAGGTGTTGCAGGAGCTTCATTAGGTGCACTGCTAGCCTCAAAAACTCGACGTTCCGACGGCCCAGCACCACTTCTGGTCACCTATAGTGGTACAAAACACCATTAAGCGACCAGATAAAATTACAAACAACAATTATAGGAACACAAAGGTTCCCCAAACACGTGTATTTTCATTCCTAAGTGGACATTCATGGGTTCTTTTACTGTTATAACGATGACGCACATACATTGCTCACCACCCCTTTAAAAGAATTCGCCCACGAATTCATTTTAAGCCCGACCAAAACCAGTAGTCTGATACCAAATTGTAACACCCCCTATCCGTCGCATAGCATATAGCAGTAGGTCTGGCCGGGGCCCGACGTCATATACCACAGACAGACCGGGAGGGTACTCAATGGAAACCATCCAACCAAACATAACGTCCTACACAGAGCATTCTAGCGGAAGCAGTTTATAAGTTGAGATTAAAAGAACCCAGCACAAGCATGAATGTCCACTAACACACCAAATAGGAATGTAGTACATACACAAGTACTGACCTTAAGGCCTTACAAATGGTTTACTCCTAATACATGTTTTCCATACCACGGCACGCAGGCCGGTCATACATGAACAAATGCAAGTAAACACTTCAATTAGGCTTCAAGGGCCGGCTTAGCAATCTGGGCTTTAGCTCGCTATTGACCTCTTGGTCCAGCAGCACCTACAAGCAACAAACCACACACGGTGGCAAACAAAAGCAACGGTCAGCAATGCTGACCAAATTATAACGATCCCGCCCCCAACTCGGGGCGGCGATGCTCCTTCCCTGCATTTTATTAGCATAACCAAGCAGTATATAAATTCATTGAATCACAGGCGTTGGCACGCACGGCCACACGCCCCGTGCTCTCAGGGCACATTCTCGGTGATCACGGTCTAAGCCCGTCGACTCACCACCATCCCCAGGATGACAATCTCTCGTGAGCAATTTGGTCTTTTAGGCAGATGTTACGACACTTTAATATCATCAACAGCCTATGTAACGACACTTTAAAATCATCGACAGCAAAGACCCGACCTCTATGCCCTCGGCATAAAGCAGGAACGGTTCCACTCAACCCGTTGCTCACTAGACACGACACTTTAAAATCATCGGCACGAGTTAAGTTTCCCCGAAGCCCGTGAATCGAACGCACAATATTACATAATCCAGTTATGTACAAGTTGGCTCCCAGGCCCACAAGTTTGGCAGAACCACGCATCTGCCCAGTTTTCCGGGTGCACCTTTGGGTTAATCTCCAAGGCTCCCTGCTGCAATCTAGCGCGTAGAAAACCCGAAAAAAAAACATTTGCGCGAAGTCTTCTCCGGCCATTATGCAATACAACATCACCGATCCAGACCAACTTTTCCGGGTAGGCTTCACACATCATGCCTATGTCCGTTCTCGAATACTGACTCTAAACAACGGGGACTTTACATATCTACCCGAAGGAACGCCTCCAACTCACCGCAAACTCTTGAGAGCGGGTTTCCTATGCAAATAAGGAGAGCTTCACATGCTCAAGTAGAGAATCGTTACACTAGCGTTCTTCCTTGGCGCCATGGAAATGTAAGCGGATGAAAAGCACCGCACTCTCTTTGCCTCCGTAGATCCGAAGTCGGTTCGCGATTTGGATCTCCGAAGCTCCTCTAAAGACCGGATCTAAGCTTCTTCTTCCTCCTTTGCTCTCCTCTCTCTCTATACTTTAGAAAGAGAACCTCTCAAGTGAAATGAGAGTTTCAAGGGTCCAATCCCGGGTATATCCCATCAAGAACAACCCCCAGCCGTTGGATCCCAAAATAAAGAAACGAACGGCCTTGATTCGGGCCTGAAATGCTAAAAATGGGCCGAACACGGCCTGCGACATGCCCGTGTCCAGGGACATGTCCCCCATTCGCCGTCAAAATTGACGCGTCTGGAACAACACACGGGCATCCTACACGCCCATGTTTGACCTGACACGCCCGTGTTCCAACTGACATGGCCGTGTGGTCGGCCGTGTGCCCCCATCGACACAGCCCCGAAAATAACCCGAGACTCACACGGGTCTTGGACACGCCCGTGTCCTATTTGACACGCCCGTGTCAAACCCGAACACGCCTGGGATCCAGGCTGTGTTCACTGTCTCGACATTTCATCGAGCGAAGTTCGTCGACCACCCGACATGGCCTTGGACGCGCCCGTGTCCTAGGCCGTGTGCCTTGTCTCGACACATCGTCGAGCGAAAATGTCGACTCCCGGGCCGATCGTCGACACGGGCTCGACACGCCCTGAGACACGCCCGTATCTCAGGCCGTGTTCGCTGCTCGACGATCGTCGACTCCAAATTTCGTCGACATCGCGGCCAAATCGTCGACTCGAGCCTGACACGCCCGTGTCCCAGGCCGTGTGCCCCCTGCCAAATACCAGATTTGGCCCAAAACGCCTCCCGCCGCTCTTTTGAGTTTCAGGGCATTACACGACGAACGTCGAACAAAGAACACCTGTCACACCCGTGACATGGGGGGTGACCCGTGAACCGACGCAGAAAAATCGGTCGTCGACTTGAGAACGACGAATGGACTAATGTCACACCCGTGACAGGCCCGTCACGCCCGTGACAAATGCCGAAACATCAGCCAGGCTGGAAATTACTTTAACACATGCCACAATTAACTCTGATTATGGGAAGTTACACCAGGAGTATTTATGGGCCGTTTCGTTCTCTAATTACTTAATAAAATGAGGAAGTGTTGGCCCAATGGGAAATCGCCACCTGGACACATCTTTTCATCTTCCACCTTTTCCTCTCCCTCCACCATAACTGAAATATTATTAAGAGGAGAGCCTTCATGACCATAAATGCTTTACCCTTTCCCCTCCCCACATGGTGATCTATAAAAGCCCCCTTAGGGCAAGATGAGAAGTTTACACTCTTGACCAAACAGATTAGAATTGTTGTTCTTGCTGTAGGAGAAGTTCGGCAACGCCACCACCGCTCCATGACAACCCGACATTCATCTCGCCTCCAAACTGCGAACAAGGTCCTCCTCTACTTCTTCTTTTATGGGTGGATCTTAGGATCTTAGAAAGAAAGTTCGTGCTCAACGGAGCCGGACCTATCTCGCGTTTTCATGAAATAAACCATGAAAAAAAATATATTTTCGGGTTCGCCGGAAACCGCCACCTCCGGCGGCCAAACCACCGCCGACCGATAGCCATCGCCTCGACGGAGGTGGTGGTGGTGGTGGCTGTTGGAATAAACATCTTGCCATTTCCTAGCTTTTAGTAGTTTCCTAGTTTGTCTATGCTATGTTTAGAAAACATTAGATGTCATGAGCTGGATGTTTAAAGGCTCTGTTTATTTCAGTTTCTTATTTCTTTATTTAGCGTATGTGCCTATTTTGGCTCCCTGTATAAGTTCTATAAATTACAATGGAATAGCAAGAGTAAAGCAGTGCTTAGAGCATCCCAAGTCTCATTGTCCTCCTGCGAGTTATCGATTTTTTAGTTTTTCTAACATCTGGTATCAGAGGGGTTGCGATCCTCCTGCCTTGCGAAATAATGGAGAAGGCCGACTCGTCCACCTCGACTGACGGCACCGTAATCCAAAGGGTGATTCGTGAGGTAGGCAGCAGGAGTAGCTACCCCGTGCTCACCAAGACCAATTACTCCGACTGGGCACTCCTAATGAAGGTGAAGTTAAGGGCGCGGGCTCTCTGGCATGTCATTGAAGGAGCCGGCGCCGATCCGCAGGAGGAAATGATGGCGCTCGATGCTTTGTGCAGCGCGGTACCACCGGAGATGGTGCCGACAATCGCCAAGAAGGGAACAACCAAGGAAGCTTGGGCCGCAATCGCAACCATGAGGGTCGGAGATGACCGCGTGAAGAAGTCGACGACACAGCAGATGCGCCGGAAGTTCGACCTCGCCAGTTTCAACGACGGCGAGACCGTTGAGGACTATGTACTGCGCCTAACCAACATGGCGGCACACCTCTCCATGCTCGGAGAAAATCTGCCAGAAGTCGAGATCGTCGCCAAAATTCTTCGTAGCCTGCCGCCCACCTTCAAGCAAATCTCGATCGCGTTCAAGGCACTATTGGATGTGTCAACCATGACGATCGCCGAGTTGGTGGGGCGGATCCGGGAGGCGGATGAGACATTCGAGGAAGCACCGACATCATTACAGCATGAAGGGAAGCTATATATAACGGAGGAAGAATGGGACGCACAGAGAAAGAAGCACGAGTCGGAGAACCACTCCGGCGACAATACTAGAGGTGGCGGCAGCACAAACAGGGGAGGAGGAAGACGTGGGCGCTACCGGGGGCGCGGTGGTCGTGGGCATGGTGCTTGGGACGGACCGCCTAATTCAAATCAGCCCACCAGCGACAAATGCAGACGATGCGGGAAGATGGGCCATTGGGCTCGTGATTGCTGGTCAAAACCCGAGCAAGAGCAGGCCCATGTAGCATACGATGAAGAGGAAGCCTCTCTCCTATTAGTCAAGTCATCTCCAACTTTTGACACCTCACCGCCGCCAAAAGTTGATCCGGTGCTACAGGAGGCAGACCGAGAGCACATAAATTGCGGATCTGGGCCGGAGTCAATAAGAGCTGCCACCCAGATCGAGATCCGGGAGCAGAAGGTGTTTGCCCATCTCCGTGAGGCGAAGGAGCGGGAGGCGGAAACCTGGGTCCTGGACACCGGCGCCACAAACCACATGTCAGGAGCCAGGGACGCCTTCGCGAGGCTGAACATGGAGGTGCTAGGCACTGTTCGGTTCAGGGACGACTCGGTGGCACGTATCGAGGGCCGGGGAACTGTCACGTTCATATGCAAGAATGGTGAGCTACGCTCATTCTCTGGGGTATATTTCATTCCCCGGCTGACGACAAACATCATCAGCATCGGTCAGCTCGATGAAGGCGGCTACAAGCTGGACCTCGACACCGGGGTAATGAGAATCCGCAAGCCTGGAGGACAGCTGCTAGCAAAAGTGACCCGGACGACAAATCGTCTATACCTTCTATGCATCAAAATAGCACCACCGTCATGCCTGGCAGTGCGCGGCCGGGAGGACGGGGTGGCATGGCGTTGGCATGAACGTTTCGGCCACGTCAACATAGCGGCACTATGGAAGCTGGCCCGGGAGGGGCTGGTGCGTGGCCTGCCGGAGCTCGGGCAGGTTGATCAAATATGTGAGGCATGCCAAGCTGGAAAGCAGAGGCACACTCCTTTCCCAGCACAAACAGAGTACTGGGCTCGGCAGCGTTTGGAATTAGTGCACGGTGACCTGTGCGGCCCCATTAAGCCAGTGGCACCCAGAGGAAACAAATATTTCCTATTGCTTGTGGACGACCTCAACCGGTACATGTGATAGTCGTGATCCCTTCAAAAGATCATGTCGCGGCCGCCATCCAGGAGATCCAGGCACGGGAAGAAGGCGAGTCCGGCGTCAAGCTGAAGGCGCTCCAGACTGACCGCGGTGGAGAGTTCACCTCGGTCGAGTTCGCAGAATACTGCGCGGTTGAGGGCGTGTATCGTCAACACACTGCGCCATACAGCCCGCAGCAGAACGACGTCGTCGAATGCAGAAACGACACGGTGGTGGCAACTGCGAGGAGAATGCTAAGGCAAAAGGCCTGCCCGGGTGGTTCTGGGGTGAGGCAGTGAGCACCGCCGTTTACCTTCTGAATCGATGCCCGACGAAGAGCGTGGCCGGGATGACACCATTCGAAGCGTGGCATGGGAAGAAACTGGCGGTACACCACCTCAGGACATTCGGCTGCATCGCAAATGTCCGGAACACAACACCAAACCTGAAGAAGCTGGACGACCGCGACCGCAAAATGATCTTCATCGGCTATGAACGCGGCTCCAAGGATTACCGTGCGTACGATCCCACTACAAAGCGCGTCCACGTGACACGCGACGTGGTGTTTGAAGAAGAAGCTCAGTGGGACTGGGGCGCCGACGACAAGGACATTGAGCCAAGTGGTGGAGAAGATGGTTTCACGATGGAGTACGCGACCATGGGGAAGGCAGTACACCCAACTGATGATGCTGAAGGTGGAGCACTAGGAGAGCAGTCGCCACTCCCCAACGCGGTCGGTGGAGAACTGGAGCATGGCTCACCGGACGGCATAAGCGACGACAACCTCGACGCCGACCATGACAGTGATATGCCTCCTCGGTACCGCGACATCAACAACATCATCGGGCCGGCCTCTCCGCCTGGTTTCGCTACACGAGCACTGGGAGTCGAAGTGCTATATGCAGTAAGCGCCGACGAGCCTGCCTCATTCACCGAGGCTGAAAACATCCCTAGCTGGAGGAAGGCAATGATAGAGGAGATGGAGTCAATCGAAGAGAATGGTACTTGGAGCCTCACTGACCTCCCACCCGGTCGCAAAGCACTAGGCGTGAAATGGGTGTTCAAAGTAAAAATGGATGAGCATGGGGCGGTGTCCAAACACAAGGCGCTCCTCGCGGTGAAGGGCTACGCACAGCAACACGGCATCGATTATGACGAAGTATTTGCGCCGGTAGCCCGACTCGACTCGGTGCGCCTGCTCATTGCGCTCGCAACACACGAAGGGTGGGAGGTGCACCACATGGACGTCAAATCGGCGTTCCTAAACGATGATCTACAGGAGGAGGTCTACGTCGAGCAACCAACAGGTTTTGTCATCACCGGCAAGGAGCACAAAGTGCTCAAACTTCGGAAGGCGTTATACGGCCTGCATCAAGCTCTGCGCGCCTGGAATGCAAAGCTAGACGACACACTATTGTCACTCGGTTTTAGGAGGAGTTCCTCAGAGCACGCCATTTACATCAGGCGAAGTGGCGACGCTCAGCTAGTGGTCGGGGTCTATGTCGATGACCTTGTGATCACCGGTTCAAGCCCCAACAATACCAAGGCGTTCAAAAGGGAGATGGCAGCAGCTTTCAAGATGAGCGACCTCGGCCTACTTCACTACTACCTAGACATTGAGGTACAACAGGGCGCCGGGGGAATCTCTCTGAGTCAAGGTGCCTATGTCGGCAAGATCTTGGAAAAAAGCAACATGATCAAGTGCAATCCTTGCTAAGCGCCAATGGAGGTCCGCCTAAAGCTGAGCAAGCTTAGTACGCAGCTGACGGTCGACACAACGGAGTACAGGAGCGTTGTGTGGAGCATCAGGTATCTGGTTAATACTCGCCCGGATCTAGCATTTGCGGTTGGATACGTTAGCTGTTTCCTGGAGGACCCGCAGGAGGACCACCTCGCCGCGGTAAAACATATCCTACGCTATGTAGCAGGTACTCAAAATTGGGGCCTCTGGTTCGGTAGGAAGGAGGAGGGCGAAGCTAAGTTAACTGGTTTCAGTGATAGTGATTTTCCTGGAGACATCGATACAAGCAAAAGTACGACGGGGGTGATATTTTTCCTTAACGACAGCCCGATCACTTGGCAATCCATGAAGCAAAAGGTGGTGGCCCAATCAAGCTACGAGGCGGAGTACATAGCGGCTGCAAATGTCACTAGTCAAGCTTTATGGCTCAGTCGGGTGTTGGCAGAAGTGCAGGGAACAACACTGAAGGCACCAATGCTGCGGGTGGACAACCAGTCTGCCATTTCTTTAATCAAGAATCCTGTACTCCACGGACAGAGCAAGCATATTCGAGTAAAGTACCATTTTGTCCGGGAGTCTGCAGAAGAGGGCCTGATTAGTGTGAAATTCATCAGAAGCGAGGACCAACTAGGAGACATCCTCACAAAGTCGCTCGGTAAGATCAAGTTTCATGAACTAAGGTCAAAAATCGGCCTCATTAATATTGACAGCAAGCACGACAAGGTTTAGGAAGAGAATGTTGGAATAAACATCTTGTCGTTTCTCAGCTTTTAGTAGTTTCCTAGTTTGTCTATGCTATGTTTAGAAAACATTAGATGTCATGAGCTGGCTATTTAAAGGCTCCGTTTATTTCAGTTTCTTATTTCTTTATTTAGCGTATGTGCCTATTTTGGCTCCCTGTACAAGTTCTATAAATTACAATGGAATAGTAAGAGTAAAGCAGTGCTTAGAGCATCCCAAGTCTCATTGTCCTCCTGCGAGTTATCAGTTTTTTAGTTTTTCTAACAGTGGCTGGCCAGGGAAGTGACGGGACGGCCAGCGACGGATTACGGAAGAGCTACAGGAAATATAAGTTTTCTAAGTTCGGGTTTTCGGGTTCTGTAGAAGATGAACAGTAAAAACATTTTTATAACATAAAATTATGTATATAATATATAAGGAAAAGATACATTAAATGGGCATATTTTGATACTGCAAAACGAGGCACTTAGATGCCTATTTAGGTCAAATGGCCAGTCACGAAAGTTGTAGCCCTTCGAGTCTAGATTAATTTAAAATTAATTTCAACTCGTTTGGTTAAGTGGTTTGACCGTAGTACCCGTTTTAGTGGGGGCTGCAGTTAGAGTTGGGCAGAAACTAAAATGAATACCCACTCTTCGTCCCTTGTTCAAATGACCTGATATTTTGGCAGGGGGCTACCCTTAGCAATTCCTAGAGGCTGTCCAAAAATGGGAATTTTTGAATATAATTTGCCTAAGGTTTTTGTTTTAATTTAATAAAGATAGAGTAATTTATTTAAGTGGTCAAATGACCTCCAAACCCTCCTAAATTTTGGTGAGTGGTCCCTATCTATAAAACCTAGCTCTGTACAAAATTCCAACTCATTTGGATGAGTTTTGGGTAGGAAATCACCTATCCTTAACTAGGCATTAATGAGGCGTTTTTGAGTAAAAAGTGCACTAAGAGTTTGGAACGGTCAAATCACCTCAACAGAGACTGATATTTTGACCACTGACTTAGAAGGGTTATTATAACCCACTTGGAGAAAATGGTGTGGTTTAGGATTGATTTACCCTAGGATCCAAACTCAAACCCTAAAGGGAGGGTTTTGAGGGTTGTGAAGGACATGAGGGCAAATGCCCTCGTATTGCCTTAAAACTCAGTATAGTCGACGTTAGCATAATATAAATCATCTTTATGGAATCTCAGAGGATTTGGAGATAGGTAGAGACCTCAAAACCCTAACCTTAGTTTTAGGGTAAAATCTTAAATGAGTAAAATAAGTCTGTAAACTTTATTTAAAAGCTGTGAAACTCGGGTCGAGTGAGTTTTGGAATGGGAAGAACCTATAGAAATTTTACTGGAATTTTATGATGTTTAATTCTAGTACTTCATTTGTAAAGTTTGCTATAGCCATAATTGACGCTTTAATTATTTAGATCCTTCTGTTCA
This sequence comes from Platanthera guangdongensis, assembly GCA_039583875.1. Taxonomy (NCBI): domain Eukaryota; kingdom Viridiplantae; phylum Streptophyta; class Magnoliopsida; order Asparagales; family Orchidaceae; genus Platanthera; species Platanthera guangdongensis. The sequence goes on from CM077163.1 coordinate 53,356,575, forward strand.
TTAAAACCCCATGAAATCTTGGTAGTAAGTGTTTTAGGTCAGAATTGTTGCTCCTGATTTTTTGTATAATTTTTAGTTGAGTAAATCTAGTACTTCATTCACAAATGTTAAAAAGGGGTTTTATGGTTTAAAATTTAATTATGGATGATATTGCTGTTGAAATATTATGAGACTTAGGAATTGAGATTTTCAGGCCATTATATGCTTGTAGACATTTATTCATGATTTTTAGAATCCTAGTTACGTCACTTTCTTTACAAGTCCACCTTATGGAGATTTTTGATAATTATTTTATTCAGAGATTAATACTTGCTGAAAAATTATGAAACTTGGCAAATGCTATTTTTAAGGTTGTATCTGCATAGTATAATTAATTTATAATTTCTGGATGGAGATTTTTTGTACTTGATTCATAAATAACGAAAGATATAAAATATTGCTAAAATAGTTTTAGTGCCCTTTTGATGATAGAAAAATTGTGATACTTTGGATTTACCATATTAATATAACATAATATTTATAATAATTTTGTTGGACATCTTTCATGAGTAGTTAGGGTAGTTCATGTTCAAACTGGTAGCCCTTGGAATTTTTGAGGAAATTAATTAAATTCCAGATAAATTAGGAAAAATTATAATTTTTTGGTTATAGGCTAATTATATCATGAATTCATGATATACCTCCAGTAAATAAGTTAGGGCATTTGGGTGAGTATTGGATCATTTCCTATCCGGTTCGACATATAGCATAGGATAGTCTGCAATTAGCAATTTGAGTTAACAGTCATAGGATATGATGGGGCACAACGTTGGAGTTAGTTAATCAGCTGAATTGGATGGATGTGAAAGTGTTCACCATATAAGTATGGGAAGGTTGCTGAGAAGTGGTGTTGGCTAGAGTTAAGAGGTGCTCGGGTTCGACGAAAGATCGTCTTTCCCGAAGAGAGGAAGGTTAAAAATCACACTAGGTTAGTCTATCGTATCACGAGAAGGTAATGGGTAAGGGAGTCAACCAATAATAATAATAAGTACCTTGCGAAAGGGAACGATGGGCTTAATCCCATCATAGTTCCTAGTGCCCCTTGAGAGCCCTTCACATGGAATACCGGGGGCAGTCTTAGGTTAACGTAAACTGTATTAACAAGCTGAAAAGAGTAACTTAGTAATTTGGGTTGCACATTTCACGAACACAGATAACACAGGAAGATAGTTGGGAGCTTCGGCTTGGATAGTTAAGAGACGGACGTTTTGTTCCGGAGAGCTTCGGCTCAGATAGTTAAGAGACGGACGTTTTGGTCAGGGGAGTTTCGGCTCGATTGTTTGAGACAGACATTTAGTACGGGGAGCTTCGGCTAGGTTTTTGAATACGTTAAATTTGCATGTGCATAAAAGGAAAGAAAATTAAGGTGGTGGGTCTTCGGTATTGGAGGGTCGATGCACCGACGCCAATACGCTGACTCGGCAAGTGTGGTTAGCACTTCGACAACAGAAGTCCGGTGCGCCAGCCGGCAAGAGTACGCATGAGTCCGCTTCATGTACCAAGCGTTGAGGCGTACGATAGGTCTGACCGGTAGTGCTTTACTGGTTTAAAGGTGGGCGAGGCCCAACCCACCGCTTCCGTCAGCAACTACGGAGGTATCCTAGGAGGTTACGACTCCAGAAAGGGGGAACTAAAGGTCTGTGTGCACAGAGTCAGGTGTGTGTGTTGCACTTGCATGTTCCATCATACCCACTTGCATGTCATAGCATAATCGATTCATTTAACCCCTGACACCTAAGGTATAAGTGGAATGAGACTCTTATACATTAGGACTTGCAAAACGACCCCTTGGTTTATAAGCTTGTGTGGGCAAGTTTATAAATTAAGGTCAATTTTGATATATATATATATATATATATATATATATATATATATATATATATATATATATATATATATATATATATATATATATATATATATATATTGCTGTTTGATAACCGACACCCCAACGTATAAATTGGTATGAGACTTTTTATACGATGGGAGCCTTGCAGAAGACCCCTTGGCTTATGTGTTCTCACATAAGTGAATGTTACTTTTCATATTTCATCTTATTGCCATTATTTATTATAGAATTACTAGATTAGTTCTGCTGCCACCTGTTTCTTTAAATTTATTCTCCACCTTCATGTCCTTCCCTTTCTTCCTCTCCGCTCGGTACTTAGGAGCCATGAGGGAAGGGGTAGGGGATGATAAGGCTTAGTCTTTATGAGTAACGGTTTTCGAACCGCATCATTTTAGGGAATCGTGGAGCCCAGCACGGGGGAGCAGTCCCAGAGATCGGTGCTCTTGGAGATGGGGCAGTCTAGCTCCGGAGTTCATACAGCCGGGACCGTGAGCCTCGACCTTGAGTAGATGTTCTGTTTTTGCTTCCGCATGAGTGATTTGTAGTGAGGACATGATGTTCCGGGCACAAGCCCGTATTTTAGTACTATGACATATTATTCTGTGGACCCTCCCTTCGTGAAGATTACTATATGATATGTGATTTTCTGTGGACTTACATGTCTATTCTCTTGTACTGCTACTTTTGTGATCAATAAGGCCGACAAAATCGGCGTTTTGTAGTGACGATCTTCCCGGGCGCGAAGGTGTCACCGCAAAGCGGTGGTTCTGGGCAAAAGAACCCAGGGTTTGAACGAGAAAAAAAGGGGGTCTTACATGCGGTGTTGATCGTCACTAGTTGGGATAGCAATGAGATGAGTCAAAGTCGGACGGTTGGGCTTGGTCCTCGGTTCTCATTCCCGGGGTTCCTTCTGTGCCTAGTGGATGGTTGGTCTTGGTCCTCGTGCTTTCTCCGAGGCCCCTTCCATGCCACGGTGATGTGGAATTGCATGCGGTATGAGTCGACATGTGATGTCGTAATCCTGGGTTGAGGATAGTGTGGCAGGTCTACGGGCTCGCCGATCGTCACACCGACGGGAGTTGACAGTTAGAATTTTGGCAGTTGGGCTTGGTCCTCGGTGTTCACGTCCGGGGCTCCTTCCATGCCAAGTGAACGGTTGTGCTGTGTCCTCGTGCTTACTTCCGAGGCCCCTTCCGGCTCACACAAGGCTAGTTCTGGGCTGTATTTTCGGTGCACATCTACCCGAGACCCCCGCTGGGCCATAGTACGCATGGGCTCCGCTGTTGTGTTCTTAGCATTGAGGCGTACGAAGGCCTGGGTAAAGTAGTGTGGATACCCGCCTAGTAGTAGAGATGCCCGCTAAACTGTCACCGCCTGGCCACGACGGTTGATGCCTGAGAGGTTAGCTACCTGCTCGAATAGTGAGAACTACTAGTCTATGTCGACATAGCAATTGCATGTGCTTGAACATGGGTGAGTCATTTCATAGCATACATACCATTTCATAAGATTGCATAACAAGATCCTCATCGTATAAGTTTGTATGGTCACTCCTATACGATGAGTTACTTTATATAAATCGATCCTTAACTTATAAGCTTGTATGGGCATCTTTATAAGTTAAGTTATTTTCCTGCTGTAGTTACATGCTCTTGATAATTGATATAACTCTTGTAGAATTGCTAGATAAATTGTTGTTAATCTTATTGTACCAGTTTCACCTGCTTGTACCTGCTTATACTATTTATTATACTTTGTACCCTTGCTCTTTTCTCCGCCTGGTGGGGGGTGCGGATGTGAAACCACTTATTCTTTTCGACTAATGGTTGATACGTCTCCCTTTTTAGGAGGTCATCCCGTAGGTAGAGCAGCCGCAGACTTTGCAGTAGGACATCCAGGCCAGGATGACAGGGCCTGAAGGGACGGTACCGTCGCTACCGTCAGTTACTGATGTGAGTGTTGAGCGACTCTGATGTAGCCCTTTTGGGTGTTTATTAACTGTACTCTGATCTATTGTAGAAGCGTGTTTTAGCTTCTCTATTTTGATGTACTTTGGACTTATATACTTATACTTGGTGTGGATTTGACTTCTCTTATTATATTTTGGTTGGGTTGGTATATATATATATATATATATATTGATATTGGTTGTAGCCGGCGGAACAGGCGTCTTGTGGTACAGGTTAGCCCGTGCGCTAAAGCTACCATAAGGCGACTGTTCTAGGCATAAGACCCCCCTTCGTGCCATATTTTGGGATCCGGGAAGGGGGTCTGACACGTGGCCTTCACCCAAGGCACCCTAAAGCATATGCTTCTAACACATCATCAATCGGGTACATCCAATTTCCCCATCGGCGTTCAAGCCACAATCACAAGGGTACTTCTAATTTCCCCCAAATGGCATACAAGCTGCCACACGAAACGCTCGCCTAGGCCCCACCCGCTCATGGGTCTCAAACCCCGGCTTGCCTGCAAGCTCTGACTTCTTATGTCAGGATTCCGCCATACAAACAAACCGATGCTAAGAACCCTCGCTAGACCCCACCCATTTGTGACAACCCAGGCCCGACACTAATATTGGACCAAGTCCACCGAAGGAGACCCAACAGGACCCAGCTGGGATAGTCCGGGCTTGTCCAAAGCTTGGCGTTATCGTCAGTTCCACAGAAGGGGACTTGTCTCGCCGGGACACTCTCCACACATGACTTGCAACGTCACGGGCTAGCCAGCCGACCACAGAGACAAACTACGCCTTAACACATCACAATCTCATGCCTTTCCCACCCTAATCCAACATTTATATCGTACCATCCCCGTGCCCCCACGTGTACTCTAATTTCCACCCGGTCCGATTCTGGCCACACGTACTCGCACGAAAAAGGGGGAAAACATCATCACAAACGACGTCTTGTCGCTAACGGATTTCTACAAAATCCTTAAGGCTCGCTATGCAACATCACCAAGTCGGACTAACGGTCGCAACTACGGCATCACCCACAATGCCTAATCCACTAATAGAGCGGATTTCTAATGTAATATCATGTCGGGGATGTACACAACAACCTGGTGGCCCCGCTTAAACCATGGCAACCCGAATCCCTCTCACTTGAGAGATCTGGTTCCTATAATGCTTGAAAGAAAGAAAGAAAAGAGTAGATGTCATGCAAGCATCCTAAAACTGAGAGGAGAAGTGTCCTTACCTTGCGACTCCTCTTCCTAGCCATGAAAACTTGCTTTGCACAGATGAAAATGAGCACCTCCACGTCCTCTCCACGGATCTGGCCTTAGAACGACGATCAGAGCTCCGAGGTTCGTCAATGGCCGAAGAAAGCTCTATTCTTCCTCCCCTAACTCTCTCGCTCAAACCCTAAGTCAACTCCAAAATGAGGATAAATGCGGAGAAATCCCGCTCGGCCCTTCTTAAGCCCTTTGGGCAGAAAATTCTAGGCCCTTAGATCAGATTTGATGTGAAATCGGACGGGTACGAAGGCAATCGATGGAAATGCCCTTCGACTCGATGATTTTCGTTCGTCGACCCATCCATTCGACGGTTCGTTGAAGTAATCGGACGTGGAGTTCGACGTTCGTCGAAAGAATACAGCATCACAAACCTACTGAAACACGTTCGACGTTCGTCGGGCCCGTTCGACGTTCGTCGGACCCGTGAACATGGTTTGACACTCGTCGAACTACCCACGCCGGCTCACGTGAACCATGTCTAATGCGCATCCGAACATCAGAAAAAAGGTTGCAACCCCAAAATTTTGGGTTGCAACATCTAAACTTACTCTCCTAAGTTCTTCCCCGCACGTCGCTTCCAGAGATTCAAGGTCTAGAAAACCGAGGTGTTACAGCTCCTCCCCCCTTAGAAGAATTTCGTCCTCGAAATTAAGTATGCACTCAAACAAAACATACCTGAAGTAAACAGCTCTGGGAAGTCCTCCTACATTGCTTAACCTCTTTGTTCCAGCACACATTTATCCCAGCACACCTTCACGAGCTTAACCTCTTTGTTTCGCAACTGCCGAACCTTTGAATCCTCTACGCCAACCGGACAGACCTTCGTCCTTAAGCCCTCTTCTACCGGCATCGTCGCCGATTCGATCACAACACCAGCCTCCACCAAGGCTTTCCGCAAGACGGAGACATGAAAGACATTGTGTAATCCACTCAGCTCCGCAGATAACGCTAATCGGTAAGCTGCTTCTCCAATACGTTCTATAAGCTCGAACGGTCCCAAAAACCTCAGACTCAGATTCTTGAGTCGGCGAATCCGCGAAATGCCTTTGAACGGCTTAATCTTGAGATAAACCCAGTCGCCTACCGCGAACTCCACATTCCTATGGCGAGCAATAAAATACTTTGCTTGTCGGTCCTGGGCAACCTTCATGTGTTCCTGGATGGTCTGCACCAATTCACAAGCATCAGCCACCACTTCTTTTCCACCAAGTTTGATGTCTCCCGTCACTGCCCAAGACATCGGTGTTCGACACCGCATTCCATACAGAACTTCGTATGACGCCACCTTTATACTTTCCTGGTAACTGTTTTTATAGGCGAACTCTAGCATGAAGAGGTGATCTTCCCACTTCTTCCAAAAATCGAGAGTAGATATTCTCAACATATCCTCCATTGTACGATTCGTTCTTTCTATTTGTCCATCGGTTTGAGGATGGAACGCTGTACTGAACTTAAGCTTCGTGCACAGACTCTTCTGAACCAACCTCCAGTCTTTGGACGTGAAATGTCCATCGCGATCAATAACTATACTTTTAGGAATCTCATGTAGTCGCACAATGTTGCGAACATACAACTCTACCAGCTTCTCCACGCTATCCTCTTTCCGATTTGGGATGAAATGAGCCACTTTGGTCAAGCGATCCACGATCACCCAAATCATATCATTTCCCTGCTGCGACCGAGGTAAATCATGGACAAAGTCCATGTAGATGTCATCAAATTTTCATTCGGGAATAGAAAGAGGCTTCAGGAACCCGCCCGACTTTTGACAATCAGCCTTCACTAAGGCATAAGTTTGGCATCGACTCACATACAAAGCTATATCTCGCTTCAAACCAGGCCACCAAAAGGATTTCTTCATATCCAAGTACATCTTTGTACTGCCCGGGTGAATGGAGTACTTCGTAAAATGAGCCTCAAACATCAAATCCTCACGAATTTTGCCGAACTGCGGTTCACATATCCTTCCATCCTTCCTTAAGATCCCATCAATCATCTCCTAGGCACTACCTTCGCCATTTTGAGCTTCCACCACAAGTGGCCAAAACTCTTCATCCAAACTAGTCGCTTCTCGAATACGATCGGATAAGTTATTTTGCAACTCGATCCAGTTCAATCGAGCCATGCTAGACTCGCCTCTTGCTACACACTTAATGCTAAGGGAGTCACAGTCCCGCATCAACTGCTCATCATGAACTTCGATCCAACTCCCTTGTCCAGAGTATATTTCTACTCAAGGCATCCACCACCACGTTGGCTTTGCCTGGCGTATACTGAATCTCCACGTCGTAGTCTCCAAGCAACTCGACCCATCTGCGCTGCTGCATATTCAAGTCCCTTTGATCTAGAAGATACTTTAGGCTTTTGTGGTACATGAAGATATCCACCTTCACACCATGCACATAGTGCCGCCAAAATTTCAACGCAAAAATTACCGCCGCCAATTCCAAGTCATGGATGTGGTAATTCCTCTCGTGAGGCTTCAACTGCTTAGACCCAAAGGCCATCACACTGTCTTATTGCACCAACACGCAACCCAAACCGCATCCTGATGCGTCACTAAAAATCTGAAATCCTTCAGTCCCTTTAGGTAGACTTAGGATTGGATCTGTCATCAGCCTTCCCTTCAGGGTGTCAAACGACTGATTGCACTCTTGAGTCCATACGAACTTCTGGTCCTTGCGAGTCAGAGAAGTGAGGGGTAGAGCTATCCGCAAAATGTTTTCCACAAACCTTCAATAGTACCCGGCTAGTCCAAGGAAACTCCGGACTTCCGCCACGGTTCTCAAAATCGACCAATCCATGATGGCTTCAACTTTTTCTGGATCCACCACCACCTCATCACAACTAATCACATGGCTCAGAAATTCCACCTTCTCTAACCAGAACTCGCATTTTGAGAACTTTGCATACAATTGGTTCTCTCTCAACACTTGCAAGACTACTCTCAAGTGAGTTTCATGCACCACCTCCGATTTGGTGTATACCAAAATATCATCGATAAAGACGACAACAAAAGAGTCCAAGTATTCTCGAAATACTCGATTTATCAAATCCATGAATATGGATGGCGCGTTCGTCAACCCGATCGACATCACCGATAACTCGAAGTGACCATACCTCGTACCAAAAGCTGTCTTGGGTATGTCCTCATCTAAAATTCGCAACTGATAGTACCCTGACTTCAACTCCAACTTAGAATACACCATTGACCTCACCAACTGGTCGAATAGGTCATCTATCTGAGGAATCAGATACTTATTCTTGACAGTCAGTTTGTTCAACTCTTGGTAATCTATGCACAACCACATACTACCATCTTTCTTCTTAACGAACAGCACTGGTGCGCTCCATGGTGAGGAACTGGGTCTAATATACCCCTGCTCCAACAGTTACTGCAACTGTACTTTGAGTTCGGCCAACTCCTTTGGTGCCATACTAAAAGGAGGACGTGACACCGGCCTAGCCTCTAACACTAACTCAATCGAGAAATCGATCTCCTGTCGAGGAGGTGCTCCAGGAAGCTCCTTAGGAAACACATCCTCGAACTCTGACACTACCGGCACATCTCCAAGTGATAACCTGTAAAGGTGAACCTCCAACAACACTACAAGTGCTACTCCCTGGTTAACTGCCCGCACCAACTGCATGGCCGAAATCAGGGAGCAAGCCACTCCACTAAGATCCTCAAACATAACTTCTGCCTGCCCTTCGCTTCTCAAGGTCACCACCTTAGATAGGCAGTCAATACTAGCACACTTCTCTGCAAGACAGTCCATTCCAAATATTACATCGAACTCAACCAGTGGTGGAACAGCTGCTTCCAACGTGAAGTCAACTCCGTCTAGATTCCAACAAATGCGCCCCTTCGCCCCGGTAGTCATGGAAGACCCATTGGACATGTGCACCTTCAGCTCTACGTCCGTCGAGAATGACTCAACTTCAATTCTCTGGATAAAGCTTTTCTCAAGAAAGGAGTGCGACGCTCCCGTATCAAACAATACCCTAGCGGGGTATCCGGAAACTAGCACAAAGCCTAAACATAGGCAACATACATAAACGGTCTTGAAAGTCTAATGCAACAAATAACTACACTTAAACTTTCCATACCCGTCACCACATTGGGTTGGCGGATCGCTTCCTGCTGCCCAAGGTTGTACGCCATTGTCTACACGGGTTGGAAACGAGAAGCGCTCGACTCCGCCATTTTTCCTTTCTCCACCGCGCTGGACCCAGAGCGCACCGACTGCTCTTGTCTTGACTCCTGCTCAGGGCCCCCTTCAGTACAGAAACGAGCTATGTGGCCTGACTTGCCACACTTGTAGCATGATAGTGGTCCCTTGAAGTGAGACCCCCTAATGTCGTACTGCTCTTCTCCCAATTCTTGTAGTGATGGGACTTCATCTTCCACTTACTTCCGTCAGACATCCATTGAGATTGAGAAGGCTTTCTTTCTCCCTACTTGGCTGCAAAACCCTTCTGACATTTGGTTCGCTCCATATCGCTCTCCAACGTCCTAGCGGCCTCGGCCAACTCGTTGAAGCCCGCATTCTTCGTAGCTATGAGGGGTTGTCTCAGATTCTCCCTCAATCCATGGTAGAAGAGGTTGTCCCTCTCCTCATCGTCTGCCATGGTCATCCCAGCATAACGTCTCAAACGTGTGAACTCCTGGGCGTACTCATCTACTGTCTTGTCCCTCTGCACCAAGTGCAAAAACTGCCTTTGAAGGGCTAGCCTTGTCAATGCGGGAATATACTTCTTTAAGAAAGCATTCCCGAACTCTTCTATGGATGGGGTGCGTCAAAGAAACTGGCGACCGCTAAGACTTACCCACCACAGCTTAACGTCACTTCCAACATATAACTTGCAAATTCGGACTGCTTCTCTACTGGCGTCTCTGCCGCCCTCAGAAGTTCATGAATCCTTGCCCACCAATTCTCTACATTAGTTGGTGTACCGACTCCCTTAAATGTTGGAGGATAAAAGCTTAGAAAATATTTCATTTGTTGGTCTCTGTGTCCGACAACCACTCTTTCAGCTAACGGATCTACTTGCCTGGCTCCTCCACCTGACATGGCTGTTGCCGCATCCGGGATAGCAGGAGTTGCTACCTGTGCAATAGGGGTCATAACTTGTGCTGCTGCAGTAACTTGGGCTGCCACCATTGCTTCTGCGAGCATGCTACAGAAATCGGCAGAGGTTACTGATGGCGCGGCCCCTCCAACACTTCCTGATGATGACCCGGTTGCCGCGGCGCAACAATTTAAAGATTTGCGACGTCATGACAACGCCACGGACGCTAACGGAAAGCTGCGCTACAACCTCCGTTCGCGGCGCGCAAAGCTTGCTTAAAAGTTTTACTTAGTTTTATTTTAATTGCTTTAAACATATGGCTTGTATTAATTTTTATTTTCATGGTGGTGTGCTACTAAACATTTGGTGTGTATTTAACCGCCCGGATGGATGAGATTTCATCTCCATCATGGACGGTTGGATCTCTTTTGTAACTCCTATTTAAAGGAGGCTATTATGATGAGTTAGAGGATTGGAAAAGAAAACCTAAAACCCCCTTTGAGGAATTTCAGCCACCATGGAGAGATTCCATTAGCCCCCCCCCCCCCTTGGTGTGAAGCCTAGCCTTGCCTCCTCCATCCCCGTTCGGTGCGACTCCGGCGTGGCTTCTATCGGTGCGACTCCGTGGAAGAAGGAAGCAGCCCCATTCGGTGTGAAACCGGTGGAACCGTGGAGAGAGTGATTCTCCCACAAATCTTGTGTGATCATCTTCTTGGTTGGGTAATCTCTTCCCTATCTTTGTGTTTCTTGTTGTGAGATTTTGTGGATGTTATTCAACCGTCTTTTCTGCGATTTTAAAGGTGTTTTCCGCTTGCAAAAATCTGAATCGAAACGTTGTTATTGACCCTCTTGTTATCCGGATTGGGAAGATCCGTTGGAGGACAAACTAAGCCTAGCCTTGACTTGTTCTCCAAGTTTGGGCACGCTTTGTGCTAACAAGGGAGTTATTCTCAACATGTTCTTGATCGCTCTTTATCGTTTACCACCGCTCCTAAATATTTTATTGCTGCGATTGACGGCTTATTGTGAAAAGAATAGATGCTTGAAAGTCCACCTAGTGTCAGCTATGTGCACCTATGGGGGGGGGGGGAATAGGTGACGAGTAGCGCTTTTGCGGAATTTACGAACGTACCTGCACAATAAAAATAAAGAGCACAGCACACAGAATACACAGGAAATTTATAGTGGTTCCCCGACTTGGGTACATCCACTTTCCCCCTTCGACCTATCTCCCCAACAAGGGACGACTCGGTCACTTCTCCAACGGGATTGAAATCCAATCCCTGCACTAACGGAAGGAACCCTTCCACACGTGAGAGTCAACACTCCCACAAAACTGGTTGCACCCAACCCTTACAACACGGAACAAAAGTTCCTTTACAACGAAATTAAATATAGAGTGTACACGTGATACAAACTTCTTTTGGAGACTACGGTGTTCCTCTTCGTTCGACGACGTGTTCTTGAAGTCGATGAAGAGTCTACAACCTTGGTCTCTCTTGGAGAGGATCTTCCCGGAACCGGCGGCGGCACACGAGCGGCGGCTAGCTTCGGGATTGGCGGCTACGATGATGAGGGGCTGCTGAACTTGGAGATCCAAACTTCGTAGCGAAGCAAGCTCGGTCTACCAACGGTCACACGAGGATCGGTCGTCTCGATCGATTCGGATGGGAGAGTTTTTCCCGGTCAACAAATCGAGAGACAAGAGATCTCTGGATAGACACGTGAGACACAAGCTTTGCTAAGCTTCTGTCGCCGGAGATTACGAAGGAATCTCAAATGTTGACGGCGACCAACAATCCCGAGCGCGACGACGGCGGCGGAGAGGAGTCGCGGAATTAGGGTTACGAGGCGGCTCGGTTTCTTTCTCCTTTTCTTCGAGTCTTTACTGTTCAAAATACCTGTATATAAATACTGTAGAAGTTTTCCAATATGACCGTTTGTGGGACCCACAGTAGAAATCCTCAAATCCCGGTCCAGGAATTTAACATCGGCAGAATCCGGTTCAGGAAATTCCAGAGAAAACGCCAAGGAAAAATCGGCGAGAATCACAGGCGATTCTCGACGAATCGGCGAGAATCACCAAGTGATTCTCGACGATTCGTCGAGAATCGTTAGTGATTCTCGCCGAATCACTTATTAATTCTCAACGAATTTCACTTTGTATACATGGGCTGCTTGGCCACTGGTTCGGCGAGAATCACTAGTGATTCTCGCCGAATCTTACTTGGCACCGTTTTGAGGTAGCCAGAAGGAGTCGACGAGAATCACTAATGATTCTCGTCGATTCGGCAAGAATCACTAGTGATTCTCGTCGAATCGGCGAGAATCACTTGGTGATTCTCGTCGAATTTTCCTTGGACGAATTTTCGTCTTCCACTCTGGAGCTGCTCCTTGACCCATCCATGCTCCTTGTCTTCTCTTTCATATGAACGACCCTGTACTTGAAAGTAAGTGCACTCCAATAGAGAGAGTACACGTAGGCCAACACACTGATCTGCTCAACGAGGGATTACGTCTTGCAGACCCGTGTATATTGACCTACTGCACCCTGACATTGGTGTGCACTTAGCGTGGAGGAGCTGCAAGTACAACTTAAGATGTTTCATCAAATACATTGTGAATTCATCTTAGCTTGACAGGTGGCATCCTCAAATCTAGGTAATCGTGGATACAATACCCAACAATCTCCCCCTATTTGACGAAGCCAAAACCCTACTAGCTAAGATGAATAACACATATCAAATAATAAACATTGCATTCAGAAATTAAACATGCAGCACAAGAGAATATATGCAATCAGATCAGGACTTGAGTCATTCACAAATTCAAATATATATACCAATATAAATATATACACATATAATCCAGAATTGTTTCTATGACAACAATAATCATTAAATGTTCTTAAGACAAGGTGACAAGCTATAAGTTTTTGACTATTTTTCCTTAGCTAAGTCACCCTTAGGATTTTGAGCCAAGTACTTCTTGCTTTGCCTCTCCATGTATTCTTTGGGCTTCGGGTAATACCTAGGAGGAGCAACTTTATCTGCATCCTTGTTGTTTCAGAAAAAGATGTTGCGTTTCGCTTCAAACGTTTTATGCGTTTCCCACTCATACTGGCTATATACTTCGTTTCGATTGATCTCTCCTCTTTCTTGCAGCCAGAAGGTGTCTAAGATGATGTTCCTTGAAACTGGACTCCACCTTTCGTTTCGTACATCCTCCTCATTCATTCGAGTTCTCTTTGCAGCCTGTGTCTCCTTGGAGGTCCCTTCTTGAACTTTTCTCTTTCCCCTGGCTTTTGCTAAGGCCTCTTGGTCAAACATGCTCCTCAGTTTAGCTTTGGAGAGAGCCCTAGCATCAGCGTCATTTGTGGGAATATCTGCAGCACTTGCACTTACATCCTCAGCAACACTTACTTCCTCAGCGGCCTTAGATGTCTCAGGGACATGAATACCGGCAGGATTGTCAGGCAGAATGACGCCAAACGTACCTAGCGCCTGTTGGAGCATCCACCAGCAGCTCTCATAGACATATTTGCTTGATTGTGCGAAGTTTGTGTCCATGCTTTCTTGAAGCTCGGCCAGCTTAGCTATATACTCTTTATCCCCCTTTTTGGCTTCGATAGCTATGCAGTTGGCATATGAGTGCAGGGAGTCATCAATATGCTTCGTGGTCTTGGTGAATTCAGTGATCAGGGTCTGCTGATTGGCATTTAAAGTGACCATATTACCATCAAACTTTTGAATGTTGTTGGCTACAACGTGTGCGTTCTGATTTACGACAGCCAGAGTATCAGTATTCTTTTTTAAGCCGGCCATTAAGAGTGTGACAGCTTCGCCGGCCGCGGTATACTTCTCTTCAAATTTCTTCTCCATTACGTCCAATTTATGGTTGATCTCCACCATATTCTTAAGCATGAGATTTTCAGAAGTCTTAATTCTTTTCAGCAGTGTTTTCTGAGCGTTATCAAAAGAAGCTTTAAGCTCATTCACTATACCTTGAATGACATTGATCGTGTGAGTGGCCAGCTCATCTCGTAACGGTATAGTCGGAGGCACTTCTTGGCCTTGCTCGTGCTCTTCAGCAGACGCATCGGTAGAACTGGATACAATCACTGGCTCTAAAGGAGGAATGCTGGCTGCCTCTGTAGATTTATCTAACTCCCCCTCCACTGGTGCAGACTTGTCAGATGGAGGTTCAACATGATCCGGAGTCTCAAATGCTTCATGTCCCTCATTCTCAGCTTCCTCTCCGTCCTCATCCAAGAATTCATCTATATCAGCAACCTCTTCCAATTCTCGGTCAGCAGTCTCCAGTGCTTCAGCTTCGGTTCTTTGAGTGTTTCGGTTCAGGACCTCCTCATCCTCCAGCTCAGGTTCACTTACTTCATGAATTTCGGCCACCGCATCCCTGGCCACTTGGGCAATTTCAGAAACTACATCTGTATGATGGGGTAGAGTCTCCCCCTCGATTCCTGCAGTCAGGGTATCAGGAATTTCACGGGGGGTGACTGCTGGAGATACTTCCAGTTGCTCTTCCACAGCAGGCTGCCCGATACGCCGCTCCCATCTATCAAACACACTTGCATCCATCTTTTTCAAGTAGTGGAGAGGGACTCCTTTGCTCATGTCGAACTTGTCTCCGTTGAGCTGGTTGAGATATAGACTTATGATGCGACCGAAACTAGGAGTGCCCAGAGTGTCCTTGATCTTCTCGAATAGCAACTCCCCCCAGTTGAACCTCTTGCGGCAGACAACAGCTATGAGAATCTTGAACATATCACCTGAGATATGGTCATGTGAGCCCGGCTTGCAGATGAGCACTTTTCCAATAATGTCAGATAGGAGCTTCCCTTCTTCATTCATCTCCTTTCTCTTTATGGATCGAGTTCCTCGTGGAAGACCGCAGAACAAGAGAGTTCTGCTCTTGTCCTCGTCCTCCAGATAGTCCTCCTGCTCCGAACTAGAAAGCTGCAGGTAGCGAGTCAGCTTGCTGGCAGACATCTTTACTTTTGCTCCAGCCACCTTGCCCCTGATTATGGAGTCTCCATCTCGGAGTCTTGCGGTAGCGAAGAACTCCAGCAGCTCTTTGTCCAGGATTTTGCAAGGGTGCTCCAAGACGAAGGTTAGCCCAGCCTCTTCCAGCATGAGAATAATGTTGCGGAATTCGTCCGAGGCATGAGAAAACCCAGTTCGAACCAGCTCGCAGCCAGAGACCAACCCTGCAGTTGTCCTTGGAGCCATCGTAGATCTAGAGAGAGAAGCCCTATTCATCGCTTAATCAAAAATCAAAATAGAAGTGATTCGAGTGATCACGTCCAAGTGAGGGTGAGGGGATACTTAGAGGTGAAGTCGGTGAGGTGGTTCGAGCGGGGAAAAATCGAAACTTGGGGATATCGACGGTGCGAGCTTCGGCGGGATTCGTCGGGAGCCTTTCGACGAGAACTTTGCGAGAACCTTGCAGGAGCTTAGGGGGAGACGATGCGGGAGCCGACGAGATCTTTGCGCGATTTCTAAGTGAGAAACTTTGCGGGAGCCGAAGGAAGAAGCTTTGCGAACTGGCGTGGTTTCTGCGAGAGTCGGCGGGACTAGTATCGCCTGCGCCTTCTGCGGTAAACTTGAGGAAGTTGAACGGTCGGCGAGCTCCTTCGGCGGGTTGCGGCGAATCGGCGGAAGAACTTGGGAGAGCTCTTGCGGGTCGTCGGGAGAGCTCTTGCGGGTCGTCGGGAGAGTTCTTGCGGGAGAAGTCTTGCGGGTTTCGGGATACTTGCTGCGACGTGAGGCGGGAGTCGTGAAGAAGGCGAAGGGTTTTGCGGGATTTGACTGATTCGGCGAGATTTGTCAAATTCGGCGGGATTCGTGAAGAATGCGAAGGGTCGGCAGGATTCAGGAGATTTGGTTAATTCGGTTTCTGATACTATTTATCTAATTCGAAATTGAGGGGTCTCTTGACTAGAAATTTTCACGTTGAGAAGCTTGCAATTTTTTTTTTTGAAATTTTCCGATGTCAAGTCAATATAAAAATGATAAATACATGTATATTCTAAAGTCAATCTATTTGGATTTTAATGAGGCTTTTCCAAAGACTTCTTAATGCCAATTGTGTGTTGTCGAGATTCACAATGACATGTGTTCGTTAACCCTTTATTGATGTGTAAAGGTTTGCATGCATCGAGTTAACCAATCCTTAGACGTGCATACATACACTAATATACAAAGAAGGATCTGTATATAATGATATATATATATGTATATATGTAATTGTCAATTGAAAATGACTCAAGTCTTGAAACTGATCATGAGTACCTGGGATTTTAAGAGTCATCGTTTTAGGCCCTCAGGTAGAACATATCAGAAGCTCAATGTGAGTATGCTCAAATTGATATCACATCTGTTATTTCAGACGATTGTTCCATTTTAGTCTTGAGCCACCTACTGTCTAGTTCCCATCAAATTCCCGGGAACCTAGACTACCCTGCAAGAGAGAATTACTTTACCTTAGGAACCCAAATCATATTGGGTCCTAGGTTCCTATTAGCATGAGCACGCCACTGCCTTCCTTCAGAAAACCTGTCTGGAAGACTACCTTTGTCCCTAGAATGTGGATAAGCCCTTGCCGTGGGCACAGAGGGGTTGTGCCAATAATCGATGGCAAAGTGTCCCACTTTGCCACAGCACCAACATGGGTGAATGTTGTATCGCCGTTTCCGACCTGATCTCGTGACTGATGTAGTCACGGTCCTAGGTCTAAACGGGATAGGGCATGATCTTGTCACAAAAATTCCTCTTCCATCGTGACACGTGGAAGGGTGGAAAGAATGCATGTTGTGAGCGTTATGAGACCGGGAAGGTGGTGCCATTCTTTCAGGCATCTCCCTTACAGGGGCCCCATGGAACCTGACATCATGACTTCTATCCTCTCTATCCCGTGTCCTCGAGTGGTGAGAAGTCTTCTGTGAGCTGGGACATGCAGACCCACACTGTGTTGAGGCAGTGGCAGTGAATATGAAGGGCTCAGAATGAGCCTTAGATATTTCCTCATGGGTGGCCATGACGCCCCTTGCACTATGGACGTTTCCACATGGGGACAAATCACCCTTACAGTGACCACGACCATTCCTGTGGTCATACCTGAAGGCATGATGAGTTGCCTTCCTGCCTGGAGTGGGGGGTCGGAATACCGTTTCCCCATTTCTCCACGAATTGACAATCCGGGAGATCCACCCGTTTTCTTGCTTTCTCTTAATGGCATCAACCTTGGAGAAGTTTGATACTATTCTTTTCTCATTCTCCAGACTACTCTCTAGAGCTGAGATCTTAGAGTCCTTGGCCTTGTTGGACGCCAATTGGAGGACCAACAAGACCTTCAGTCGAGCAATCTCTTGTGCTTGCTCCTCAGCAAGTAGATTGCTTGACTGAAGGGCTCTCTTCAGGGAATCAGCATTTTCTGAAGGAGGGCAGTTCCTGTCTTCAGAAATTTCAAGAGATACGGGGCAGGATGAGGAAGTTACCTGCACTTCTGTGTTATTGTCGTTAGATCCAGTGACTATTGTTTCATCCACATCAGAGCTGCTTTCCTCACTGTCCTCTTCAGTCTCTGACACGGACACTGGAGCTCTGATGCAGTCCGAAGGATCCTTGCCTTCATCTTCAGAAGTGAGGACTCCTACATACGCTTCATCCTCTGATTGACAGCATAATCCAGCTTTCTCTGACCCCCCCATCAGCTCTGAGATCATCATCCACAGAGAATTAGCGCTTTCTACATTTTTCCAATCTAGAGCGAGAGGCTCCAGACCAGACATCCATGATGATTTGTCGAATCCTCTCGTCCAAGTGAAATAGTGATAGTTCCGTCTCTGACATCTCAGCAATGCCCATGGGCACTTGGATCCCAGAGTCGGAGGTCTTCATGGGGATAAACGGACCCTCTTCCAGGATGAAGGAAGCTCGAGGATCGATAGCATCAAGGTGAAAGGATACTCTCATTCTCCAGATGGGATAATAATCCTTTGTGCATGCGGGGAGTTTGAGTGGCGGAATCTCATAATCCAGATCCATGCTTCTGACAGTGGTGGCAGGATTCTACTCAAGGTGTTAACCTTTTTGAAGAGTAACCTGCCTCTGATACCACTTGAAAGTCCACCTAGTGTCAGCTATGTGCACCTATGGGGGGGGGGGGGAATAGGTGACGAGTAGCGCTTTTGCGGAATTTACGAACGTACCTGCGCAATAAAAATAAAGAGCACAGCACACAGAATACACAGGAAATTTATAGTGGTTCCCCGACTTGGGTACATCCACTTTCCCCCTTCGACCTATCTCCCCAACAAGGGACGACTCGGTCACTTCTCCAACGGGATTGAAATCCAATCCCTGCACTAACGGAAGGAACCCTTCCACACGTGAGAGTCAACACTCCCACAAAACGGGTTGCACCCAACCCTTACAGCACGGAACAAAAGTTCCTTTACAACGAAATTAAATATAGAGTGTACACGTGATACAAACTTCTTTTGGAGACTACGGTGTTCCTCTTCGTTCGACGACGTGTTCTTGAAGTCGATGAAGAGTCTACAACCTTGGTCTCTCTTGGAGAGGATCTTCCCGGAACCGGCGGCGGCACACGAGCGGCGGCTAGCTTCGGGATCGGTGGCTACGATGATGAGCGGCTACTGAACTTGGAGATCCAAACTTCGTAGCGAAGCAAGCTCGGTCTACCAACGATCACACGAGGATCGGTCGTCTCGATCGAATCGGACGGGGGAGTTTTTCCCGGTCAACAAATCAAGAGACAAGAGATCTCTGGATAGACACATGAGACACAAGCTTTGCTAAGCTTCTGTCGCCGGAGATTACGAAGGAATCTCAAATGTTGACGGCGACCAACAATCCCGAGCGCGATGGCGGCGGCGGAGAGGAGTCGCGGAATTAGGGTTACGAGGCGGCTCGGTTTCTTTCTCCTTTTCTTCGGGTCTTTACTGTTCAAAATACCTGTATATAAATACTGTAGAAGTTTTCCAATATGACCGTTTGTGGGACCCACAGTAGAAATCCCCAAATCCCGGTCCAGGAATTTAACAGCGGCAGAATCCGGTTCAGGAAATTCCAGAGAAAACGCCAAGGAAAAATCGGCGAGAATCACAGGCGATTCTCGACGAATCGGCGAGAATCACCAAGTGATTCTCGACGATTCGTCGAGAATCGTTAGTGATTCTCGCCGAATCACTTATTGATTCTCAACGAATTTCACTTTGTATACATGGGCTGCTTGGCCACTGGTTCGGCGAGAATCACTAGTGATTCTCGCCGAATCTTACTTGGCACCGTTTTGAGGTAGCCAGAAGGAGTCGGCGAGAATCACTAATGATTCTCGTCGATTCGGCGAGAATCACTAGTGATTCTCGCCGAATCGGCGAGAATCACTTGGTGATTCTCGTCGAATTTTCCTTGGACGAATTTTCGTCTTCCACTCTGGAGCTGCTCCTTGACCCATCCATGCTCCTTGTCTTCTCTTGCATATGAATGGCCCTGTACTTGAAAGTAAGTGCACTCCAATAGAGAGAGTACACGTAGGCCAACACACTGATCTGCTCAACGAGGGATTACGTCTTGCAGACCCGTGTATATTGACCTACTGCACCCTGACATTGGTGTGCACTTAGCGTGGAGGAGCTGCAAGTACAACTTAAGATGTTTCATCAAATACATTGTGAATTCATCTTAGCTTGACAGGTGGCTTCCTCAAATCTAGGTAATCGTGGATACAATACCCAACAATGCTTGTGTAGGTGCGGTGAGGCGTGTGCTTGTTGGAGAGCTAGGTCCTAAGGACGTGGTATCGAGTCCGGCTAGGAGCGAGTTGTGTGTTTGTTGGAGAGTAGGTCCTAAGGACGTGGTATCGAGTCCCGTATTTTTGAGAGCCAACCGACCCCTTTACGTTCGCTTTTGGTCGGAGCACTCTCTTTATTTTCTATGTTCTGTGATGGGTAAGCTATCATTAGCGTAAGCACGTCCGTGTCACGTACACCCCTACACCAATTTGGTATCAGAGGCGGTCGTTTCAACTTCTACGTTGCAAACATCCTCGCTGCGTTCCTTGTCGGTCCACCTAAACTTAGAAAAAAAAAATCAATCAAAAATTTTTTTTTGTGGTCTGCCAATAGCGGGCTAAAATCTGTAATTTTCTGCGAAATCTGAAAAAACAATTTTTTTAATGATCTACGCCTTACTCCAATCGGGAATATCTAAAAATATTCCATTTCCAGTATAGCTTCAACCCTAGGAAAATTCATCTTGCCTGGGGTCTCCCAAACCTGAATGCGCACTAGGCTAGGATCGGAGTACTCAACCCCGTCTACGTCTAGGATGGCTGCGAACGAGCATGGTGATCCCAACACCGAGGCTATAGCGGGTCTTCGTGCCGAAATGGCTGAGCTTAGGAACGTCTTAGCCCAGATCCTACGAAATCAGGAAAGGCCACCCCCACCTCCCGTTGATGTTGGGCAGCCCAACCGACACCAACCGAACTTTGACTCGGATTCTGAGGGAAACTCTCCCCGTGTGCCCCCTCGAGAACCCCGCCCCGAGCGAGGATTTGATATCACGAGGGCCATCAAGATAAATGCCCCCACCTATGATGGCATGGGAGATCCCCAGATCTTACTCCATTGTGCTATAGACATGGAGTGCTATTTCGAATGACACAACCTCACGGACCCCAAAAGGTTCAAGTTGCCAGGATGAAATTAACGGGACGTGCTAAAACTTATTGGCTGAATGAAGAACGTAGGTTAGGAGCTGGGCACGGGGTCCCACTCATTGGATGGGCTGTGATGAAGAACCTGCTAACCGATCAGTACGTTCCCGCGTACCATCGGACGCAGATGTTCGATGAGCTTGCCACCCTTCGGCAAGGCTCAATGTCTGTTGCTGAATATATGGGAGAACTTAAGGACCGTATGGTACGATCTGACCTTCGAGAGCTCCCCGAAGTCACTTTATCTAGATTTCGAAAGGGACTTCACCCCGACATTCAGCGGAAACTCTTGCGTTACGTTCACACGGACTTGAATATGACTTTCAATGCTGCCTTGGACATTGAAAAGCACCTAGCATCTAAGGCTCACTCCCGTTATTCTAATACGAAGAATAAGTCCACCACTGGGGCATCTTCTTCCACTTTTCCTGATAAGGGAAAATTTAGATCCTCTGAGTCGCAATCCGTAGTGATTACCGCTAGAAATACCAAGAACCCCGCTAGTGAGCGTATCCCCGTTGGAAAGGTTAGCAAGGCTAACACCACTTGTTACTCATGCGGTGTTCAAGGCCACTATGCCTACGAATGCCCCACCAAGACGAAGGCCATAGCCTTGCTAGAGTCCGCTACCGACCCTGACGATTATGTCTATGAGGCCGAAGAGGAGAGCGACCCCGACGGAGTCCCTAGTGACTTGGAGGACGATCACCGCCTTATGGTGATGCGTTGCATTATGACCACTCCTCGTCTCGTAGACGACTGGAAGAGGACGAGCATATTTTCCCTGATCTTTAAGAGTGGAGAAAAACTTTGCAAATTAGTTATCGATGGTGGTAGTTGCGTAAACGCCGTTTCTGAGAACGCTGTTAAGCGTATGTCCTTGACTGTCGAGCCGCACCCGACCCCCTACCAGGTCGCTTGGATTAGTAAGGTTACTATTAAGGTTACCCAACGATGCCTAGTCCCCCTGTCTTTCAAATCCTACACGGATGAGGTTTGGTGCGACGTCCTACCGATGGACGTTTGTCATGTGTTACTAGGCCGCCCTTGGCTATACGATCGTGATGTGACGCACTATGGTCGTGCAAACACTTATGAGTTCAAATTCAATGGCAAGATCGTCACCTTGAGACCTACTGTGCCAAAAGAGCCGGTAGTGTTGGCTAAGGATACCACCATCCCAGTAGAGAGGAAAGCCTTGAGTTTAGTTAGTAGGAAGGAATTCGTGAAGGATCCCTTCATTGGGGGAATAATGTACGCTCTCGTACTCCTGAGTGCAAAGACTGATAGTGGCGTGTTGGAAGATTTACCCCGAGAGCTACGGGTATTGTTGGATGAGTTTAGGGATGTATACCCGGAAGAGTTGCCTTCGTCGTTACCACCGCTTAGAGATATACAACACGCAATAGACCTTATCCCCGGATCGTCCTTACCCAATCAGCCACACTATAGGCTTAATCCTACCGCCCACACGGAGTTACAAACCCAGATAGAGGATTTGCTAAATAAGGGATTTATTAGGACGAGTATGAGCCCATGTGCTGTCCCCGCTCTTCTTGCCCCTAAGAAGGATGGCACCTGACGCATGTGTGTTGATAGCCGATCTCTCAACAAAATTACTATAAAATATAGATTTCCAATTCCGCGTCTAGATGATCTCTTGGATGTCCTATCGGGTGCCACTATCTTTTCAAAATTGGACTTACGGAGTGGTTACCACCAGATTAGGATCCGAGAGGGGGATGAGTGGAAGACGGCGTTCAAGTCTAAGGACGGGTTGTATGAATGGCTTGTGTTATCCAATGCCCCCAGCACCTTCTCCCGGATGATGGCGCACATCTTTAGGCCATATATGGGGAAGTTTGTTGTAGTATATTTTGACGACATCCTAGTCTTTAGTACCTCCCCTGCCGAATACCTCTCCCACATCAAAGTAGTCCTCTCCACCTTAAGGACTGAAACCTTATATCTAAATCTTAAGAAATGCATGTTTTATGTTTCAGAGGTTGAATTCTTAGGTTACATAGTTGGCTCTGAAGGAATTCGTGTTGACCCAGGAAAGGTTCAGGTGATTAGAGACTGGCCCGAGCCCACTAGCCTTCGTGAGGTGCATAGTTTCCACGGGTTAGCTACCTTTTATCGTCGTTTCATACGCAATTTTAGTAGCATTATGGCACCCATTACGGACTGCATGAAGAAAGGCGAATTCACATGGTCCAAATCCGCCACGTTTGCATTCCATCGTATTAAGGAGCTTATGACCGAAGCACCGGTGTTACGTCTCCCAGACTTCACCAAGGTCTTCGAGCTTACTTGTGATGCATCTGGCGTAGGGATTGGAGGTGTCTTGAGTCAAGAGGGTCACCCAGTTAGTTATTTTAGTGAGAAGTTAGCGGGTGCTAAATTAAATTATTCCAATTACGATAGGAAGTTTTACGCGGTCATTAGTTGTTTGCATCATTGGAGGCACTATCTCCTTCATAAGGAGTTCGTGATCCTCTCTGATCATGAAGCGTTACGATTCATCAATGGTCAACACAAAATCAGCCCGCGCCACGCTAAATGGGTATCCTTCTTGCAAGAATACACATTTACTCTCAAGTACCTTAAGGGGTCCGACAATCGAGTTGCCGATGCACTCAGTCGCCTCACCCTCTTACTTTCCTCCATGCAAGTCCACGTGGTAGGGTTCGAGCGCATAAAGGATGAATACGCCACATGCCCTGATTTTCAGGAGCCATACTTATCTGCCCAGGATAGCTCTCCCGCGACCATCACGGCCTTTTCACTTAGAGACGGATATTTATTCAAACACGGAAAATTGTGTATCCCTCACTCCTCTTTGCGACTCCACATCATTTGGGAGTTACATAGTGGTGGCTTGAGTGGTCACTTTGGCAGAGACAAAACGATAACGCTCGTAGAGGAGAAATTCTTTTGGCCTAAACTAAAGGCGATGGTTGGGAAAGTACTGAGCAGTTGTCGTACGTGTCAAGTTTCTAAGGGTACTAAGTCCAATGTAGGTTTATACACCCCGTTACCTATTCCGTCCGTTCCGTGGGAAAACGTGAGCATGGAATTCGTATTAGGCCTTCCCCCTACCCTTCGACGTCATGATTCTATACTCGTTGTTGTGGATAGGTTCTCCAAGATGGCATACTTCCTCCCATGTAGTAAGACCAACAACGCTTCTCACATTGCGAAACTGTATTTTAAGGACGTCGTTAGTCACCGTGGAGTTCCGAAGACTATTGTCTCGGATAGGGACGTCAAGTTCACTAGCTACTTTTGGAAAACCTTGTGGGTTCTTATGGGCACAAAATTATTATTCTCCGCGGCTTATCACCCACAAACTGATGGCCAGACGGAAGTAGTCAATCGGAGCCTAAGAAATCTTCTTAGATGTCTAGTGAGCGATCATAAAGGCACTTGGGATTTACTTCTTCCACATGCACAACTGGCTTACAATAATTCTAAAAATCGGTCCACGGGTATGTCTACAAATGAAATTGTTCACGGGTATAAGGCCCCTGTGCGACTTGACTTGGTCCCCTTACCTCCCACATACAAAACAAGTCAGTTTGCACAATCCTTCGCCCAACATATTCACGACTTACATGCACGTATATGAGCTACCTTGACTGCTCAATATGAGTCATATCAAGCGCACGCTAATCTACATAGGAAGGTGTCACACTTTAAGGTCGGCGATCTGGTTTTAGTACGGTTAGTTCCTGAACGAATGCCAACTGGCACCGTTAAAAAGTTAGCTCCAAAGCGCGCCGGTCCTTTTCGGATTATAAAGAAGCTAGGTGACAACGCTTTCGTATTGGATTTGCCTGCTGAATGGGGAATCTCTCCTATTTTTAATGTCTCGGATTTGACGCTGTTTGTTGCGCCTCCACAAGAGTTGGTTTCTTTGTCGTCTTCTCCCTCCACTAAAATTTCTAATGGGTTGGGGAGTGGTAGTTCGGATGATCTCTCTCCATCGGTCCCCGCAGGTATAACATCGGATGGTATGTTGCCTTCTTTTATTCCTACTGCTGACATGTATCCCAGGTTTCCCAAGACGTTTCTCCATCCAGATATGATACTCGCTGCTGAGCCACTTACTACTCCTGACGGTGCTACCTACCGCTTCCTCATCCGTTGGCGTGACCGCCCACCTTCGGACGACTCATGGGTACTCGCGACCGAGCTTCAACGTTTGGATGCCGAGCTTCTCCGCCGCTTTCTCTCGGCCCACGCATCGGAGATGCGAGATTTTGAGTGGGGGAGGATTGATGGAGCGGCCCCTCCAACACTTCCTGATGATGACCCGGTTGCCGCGGCGCAATAATTTAAAGTTTTGCGACGTCATGACAACGCCACGGACGCTAACGGAAAGCTGCGCTACAACCTCCGTCCGCGGCGCGCAAAGCTTGCTTAAAAGTTTTACTTAGTTTTATTTTAATTGCTTTAAACATATGGCTTGTATTAATTTTTATTTTCATGTTGGTGTGCTACTAAACATTTGGTGTGTATTTAACCGCCCGGATGGATGAGATTTCATCTCCATCATGGACGGTTGGATCTCTTTTGTAACTCCTATTTAAAGGAGGATATTATGATTGGAAAAGAAAACCTAAAACCCCCCTTTGAGGAATTTCGGCCACCATGGAGAGATTCCATTAGCCCCCCCTTGGTGTGAAGCCTAGCCTTGCCTCCTCCATCCCCGTTCGGTGCGACTCCGGCGTGGCTTCTATCGGTGCGACTCCGTGGAAGAAGGAAGCAGCCCCATTCGGTGTGAAACCGGTGGAACCGTGGATAGAGTGATTCTCCCACAAATCTTGTGTGATCATCTTCTTGGTTGGGTAATCTCTTCCCTATCTTTGTGTTTCTTGCTGTGAGATTTTGTGGAGGTTATTCAACCATCTTTTCTGCGATTTTAAAGGTGTTTTCCGCTTGCAAAAATCTGAATCGAAACGTTGTTATTGACCCTCTTGTTATCCGGATTGGGAAGATCCGTTGGAGGACAAACTAGGCCTAGCCTTGACTTGTTCTCCAAGTTTGGGCACGCTTTGTGCTAACAAGGGAGTTATTCTCAACTTGTTCTTGATCACTCTTTATCGTTTACCGCCGCTCCTAAATATTTTATTGCTGCGATTGACGGCTTATTGTGAAAAGAATAGATGCTTGTGTAGGTGCGGTGAGGCGTGTGCTTGTTGGAGAGGTAGGTCCTAAGGACGTGGTATCAAGTCCGGCTAGGAGCGAGTTGAGTGCTTGTTGGAGAGTAGGTCCTAAGGACATGGTATCGAGTCCCGTATTTTTGAGAGCCAACCGACCCCTTTACGTTCGCTTTTGGTCGGAGCACTCTCTTTATTTTCTATGTTCTGTGATGGGTAAGCTATCATTAGCGTAAGCACGTCCGTGTCACGTACACCCCTACACCAGTTACCCCCACGCCCAAAGGACCCTACTGCTCGCCGAAGGCTCTTCTCGTGGCCTCGACGTCCCCGCCTCATCACTTGCACCCATCACAAAAGCAAAGTAATACAAGAATCAGCTTCTAGTCGCAAAACTAGACACAAAGACACTCATAGTATTGCGATACTCCTTAGTGGATAACTTCGCGATGCGATCCGATTACGACATTTGACCACTAATCTTTACCTTGGACACCAATCTCCCTCTGATACCAAATTGTAACATCTCCCATGTAATGACCGTATAATATGGGTCCGACCGGGGCCCCACAACATACAGACGCCACAGTTTAAGCATTATATGATTATATAAACTACCCAAACTCAAAACTTAGATTACAACAGCGAAAACATACAACTAAACAGGAAGTTATCCACTAATCCAGGAGTATCAGAATGGCCTTAAGGTCTTACACATCATAAGTCCAAAAATTGAATAACAACAATATAAATCATCAACGTACATAATCACTCCTAGGCCACCTCGGCATACAAGTCAGAAATATAGATCATGGAACAAAACATTCAAAAAGATATAATCTACTAAGCATATAAGTCACTTCATGAAGCTTAGGCATTTTGGTCGGAGAGCTTGCTCCCGCTTGCGATCCTTGCCCTGTAAAAATTTGTTGTAACGTTGGTCAGCAAAGGCTGACCTCAACTGTGTAACCAACACATCTCCTCCCGGCCGTCCCTAGCGGACCCCGGGTCACTCCATTACCCTGCAGGTCAGCACTTCGTTTGCAAAAATACAAGTACATTTAAAGTAGTATGAAAGTGCAAGTTAGACCTTAAATACTCTAGAGGGGGGGGGGGGGGGTGAATAGAGTATTGTGCTCACTACAAACCTTTTACAGCTTATGCTGTAATCCTAAGTGAACAGATTAGGAAACAAGAAAATAAGCACAACAACCTAAACAATCACAGAACAACACAACCAAAACAAAAGAAAAGGGCAACCAGACGACACAAGAAATTTTATAGTGGTTCCCCAACCTGGGTACATCCACTCTTCTACCACCCTGGTAGGAATCCACTCAGGTTTTTGATCAGGTGCCTGACACCAATGAGCTTTTGTTCAGGTGCTCAAAAACCAAAACCTCAAGTCTTTTGGTAGGAGACTTGCAACCAGGAATAATTTTGAAGGGAATTAAAATCCTGTACAGAGGATGGAAAAGGTGTGATGAGGTCTTGTCTTTCTCAATGACAACTGAGAAGACTTGTGGATTGATTTCAGCAGATTGCTCCCCCTGAGATCTTGAATGAATCAGGAAATCTGGAGCACTGCTTCAGGGTGACAAGTCTTCAAAAGCTTGAGTGCCTGGACCAGAGATTGCTTCAGGAACTTATTTGACAGATAAAGTTTAGTTGTCCATCTGAAGTTATCCTGTAGAGTTGAAGGAAGAAGACTCTTGATAGTGATTGAATGTTCTTCTTCTTCTTGATGATGATCTCTGGCTTAGGCTGATTGCAATAAAACTTTAGATTTCTGTGAGACTGTTCTTCAGTATAATGTCTGTCTGTGTAGAGTACTGCTTAATCTTTTCTTCTTCTTGTTTTCTGCCTCAAGACTGACTGAAGAACGCTTGGAAATTTGATACCTTGAGCAGTAAATGCAATCGGCCTGGGAAGGAAGCGGCAATCAATGATTTCCCTAACTGTCCCATGAAAAAACGGCATGAAATAATCCATGATCAATGCGCGTTCTAACGGTAACATTCCGAGAAGATTTGGCATTAATTGCTCAGGAATCATCGCCAAGAAAAGGGACGGAAAACTGGAGAAGAACTAGTGTGGAATCGTCGAACGAAGAACAGGAATCGTCGAGCTGAGTTCACAGTTCGTCGAGTTGAGCTGATGAGTTCGTCGAGCAGACAATAGCAATTGGACTTCCAGGGAATCTTGTCAATTCTGCTTCAATCTTCGTCGAACTGACAATCTTCATTCGTCGAGCTGAGATCCAAATTTGTCGAACAGATAATCATCACTGTCAATCTTTATTCGTCGAACAGAGATCCAAATTCGTTGAGCGAAGAATGATTGTGGACTTAGAATCTGAGAAGTCTTTGACTGAGAAGGATTCAAATCGTAGACCAGAAATCGTTGAATAAAGTACTTCATTCGTCGACCTGAGAAGTTGACTTTGTCGACTTGAGAAGTTGTGAACTTGAGGTCCAAGTTCGTCGAGCTCAGAATCTTGTTCGTCGACCAAAGCTTGAAGCTGGACTTAGAAAAATTCTGGAGTTATCCTGACTTTAGCTTGTTGAAGAAACTCAATCTTCGTCGAACAGAGAACAAAGATCGCCGAGCTCAGCACAAAGAAATGTCTCAAGATCGTCGAGCTCAGAACACCTTTCGTCAAGCTGAGTTCGACGAACGTCGAACTCATTTTACTTGCTCTTGAAATCTTCTAAGTCTTGAGTCTCTGAAGGTCTGTTGATAGCTGGTCCATCTGAAGTTGACTCTAAGGACTTGGCCTAGTCTCTAGGACACAAATTTGACCCTGGCTATACATGGTGGGTCACATCATAGGCTAGTGAACCTAGCCCAAATCAACTAGGGATCCAACAATCTCCCCCTATTTGGGTGAGGTCACTAAGAGACTCAAAGCAGATAAACAAAGCAAGAAAAAGAAATATATCTGACAGAGAATTATCAACACATGCAACAGATATATATATACATAAGCTTTGTTTAAACAAGAACATAGTTTGAAAACAAATTGCAGAAAGAAATTAAAATAAGATAAAGATTACTTCTTCTTCTTTTTCTGCATAGACGGGTCTTCTATTGTCTTCTCTCCTGGCTTTTTGAAGATAATTTCTCTGGTTGGATCTTGAGTTTGTGCTTGAGTCATAGTCATGTCAGCTGCCCCAATGATCTTCAGTGATATAGCTCTGGGGACAACTGCTTCAGGATGGAGCTTTATATAATCATCAACATTGAAAAGTTTGTTGCCTTTGTCAAACCTTTTTAGTTCTTCTTTTCTATACTTAGACATTGTTGTGAATCCAGAAGTGTGTTTACCTTCAGCTTTGGCTTTATTGATCAATAACAGACCAATAAGTTCCTGGAACCTAGCCATTTTTGCAGTATTGGCTGTTTCAGGATCTTCAAATGGAATAGGAGTAGAGTAAGGCCTTTCAGGATTGTCAGCTTTCTGTTCTTCAGACATATGTTGATGTTGTTGCTGATGCTGCTAATTACATGAAGATTGTTGCCTCTGCTGGCTGCTTACAAAAGATCTCCCTATATGTCTCTGATAGGTTTGCATGGGGGCAGATCTCTGAGAGCTAGAAGAGCTAGTGGCACCAGCTGCTGGAGGAGGAGGAGGAGGTGGATCCTTTCTATACCTGTGGACTGGAGGAGGAGAATATCTTCTACTTCTTTTACTTTCCTTCTGCTGGTTCTTGGATAACCACATCCATGCAGGCATCCCCTTATAAGGAGTAACATTATGCAGAATATATTAGGGAGTGTCAGCAGTGGGATTGGGTTTACGAGCTGGAGGAGGAGGAGCCTTCCTTTTCTTTGACAACAATTTCTTTT
The DNA here is from genome assembly GCA_039583875.1 of Platanthera guangdongensis. NCBI lineage: Eukaryota > Viridiplantae > Streptophyta > Magnoliopsida > Asparagales > Orchidaceae > Platanthera > Platanthera guangdongensis. The sequence goes on from CM077163.1 coordinate 53,386,554, forward strand.
TCTTCTTGGAAGCTTCTTCATCTGAATCATCATCATCATCTTCTTCTTCTTCACTGTCAGAACCCTGAGGGTTATCATACAAAGCATCCAATGCTTTCAGGGCTTTATCATCAATAACAACCTTTTTTGGAGGAGGGGCAGAAGGTTCAGAAGCTTGAGCTGGAGCTGAAACTAGAACTGGAACTGGTGAACTGATTAAGACTGAGCAGTCTTCTTGATCTCTATTCTCTTCCTCAATGTCTGCCTGAATCAATGCATCCAGGTCAGGCATTGGGGAATCATCCATAACAAAAATTGGGGCTGAGATCTCTTCTGGAGAAGATGGAGTAGCTGTAGAGGGTGGATCAAAAGCTGGAATGGCAAAGCTGTCACAGAGTTTCTTAGCAACTGCTGGACTTATTGGAGACGTATAGGGCACAATAGCCAACTGTGGCTTAGTAAAGTCTTCTGGAAGAGACTGCATATATACAATATCAAAATTTCTCAACAAACAGACAAATTAACTGTGAGATTTAAATGGAAATCAGCAACAGATTTTATTTGCTATGGAACTGACTCATCTAAGTCAATGTCAGTATCCATAAAATGAATCAATTCAATCATCTCAGAATCAAATTCTGGCAAAATTTCTGCATATGTGTTTGTATCTGCTGTAGAAGGAACTGCTGCTGTGTCTGTTGCTGCTGCTTCTGCATCTGCATCTGCTGCTGCTGCTTCATCACTGAGCATCTCCCCCTGCCTGGATTCAGGAGAACCTGGAGCCAGACCCCTAAATAAAGAGGGGGCAGCAGATAGAAGAGAAACTTTGGCAGATAAAGAATTGATAGAAGACAAAAGATGTGTAATGGCCTCTTGGATGAGAGAATTGATGATGGGAGTGAGCAGGGATATGATTGTAGATACAGTGGAGGAGTCCAAAGATGGAGAGGGAGTTGTTGAAGGTAGGGAAGTAGATGAAGGAAGGGGAAAAGATGGAGGGGATAGAGGTGGAATTGCATCTATTATAGTGGTGTCTGAGGGTAGGGTGTAAGATGGAATGGAGGATAAATGTGGTGGAAGGGGAGACTGAGGTGGTGTAGGAATAGATGTGTCATGAGGTGAAGCAGGGGGTGTTGGAATGTGAGTGATATCAAGTGGTGGAGATGGAGGAGGAGTAGGCACAGAAGTATGCTGTGGAGATTGAAGTGTTGAAGAAGGAATGAGAGAGGAAGGGAGTTGCTTTGCTGGAAGGGGTGCTGGAAGAGATGGAGGAGAAGGGATTGCCTCTTCTGCAGGGTGGGGAGTGGCCTTCATAGCCCTGGTGTTCTCAGAAGTTGGGATGGAAGAGGAGGAAGCCTTGGATGGCTTGGAGATCGTCCTCTCCCATCTGCCAAACAAAGCGCATGTGAGGCACTTGCTGGCATTGATGAAGATGGTAGGGGATACCATGAATTCACCAGCTTTTTCTTGAAGAAAAATCCCCAAGATTCTTCCGAAGAAAACCTCTTTCTTGCTGTTCTTCTTCTTTATCAAATCAAAGAAAATCTGACTCCAATCGACCTGTCTCTTATTGATCACTGTGCACATAACAAGGAACTGGTGTCGGGTAATGTAGTCGAGCGCAGAGTGCTTGCCCATCAGCACTTTACCTATAATGTCCGCCAAGAACTGGTAGGCGGCAGAGAGTTGTTTCTTTAACAACTTGTTAGGGTTACTCCCGGTAAACCCCATCAGACTCAGCATCGACGTAAACTCTTCAGAATCCATATCCAGATCGTATTCTCCATTTACCAATCCAAAAATTTCAGAAAGAACAGCGGGAGATAGAGAGACAGCATTACTCCCGATATTTCCTGTCAAGACATTTTCCTCAGAAACAGAAGAAGTGTATACCCATTCTCTAATTTCAGTTGCATACAGTTTAATTCTTCGAGTCATGAAATCCTTGAGACCAAGTTCTTCGAGTAATTCTAGAATGTAGAGAAATATTGGGTCAGAGTGTTGGAATGAATCGAAATCCATGTCAAAACTGGTGTCGAATTTCAAGGCAGCCAAAGTGCTTGCTGGAGTCGCCATTGATGACCTGCAAGAGAGACAAAGAAAACGGCGATCAAGAGCAAAAGAACTGAAAGCACGGGACAGAGGTCGAAGAAATCCTAAATATATGTTTTCCAGAATATTAATCGACAATCTCCGTTCCACGAAAAAGAAACAGTTCTTCGAACTGAGGTCGACGAAGTAAATTATAGACAGATAATTTGTCGATCTCATTCGGAAGAATCGAACACAGTTCGTCGGACTCCGTTCGATGAAATGTCTTTTGAAACAAAATTCGTCGATCTCCAGTCGATGAAAATTTTTTCCACACAGAGAATTCGTTGAGCTCCGTTCGACGAGAATCTCTCAAACTTTCCCTAATTCGTTGAACTCCGTTCGACGAGCTCTGGAAAATTCATCGAATGCAGACAGAAATTAATTTAACTCTTCTCCATTGATCATTCCCAGTTGATTTATAAAGAATAGATGATTTTTCTCATCCAATGGTTTGGTGAAAATGTCTGCTCTCTGTAAATCAGTAGGAATATGGATTAGGTTAATTTTCTTTTTGTCTACATTATCTCTAATGAAATGATGTCTTATTTCAATATGTTTAGTCCTACTATGGTGAACTGGATTCTGTGCTATAGCAATAGCACTAGTATTATCATAAAATAATGTTGAATTATTTAAGTTGACACCATAGTCTAGGAGTTGGTTTTGTTTCCATAACATTTGTGAACAGCAGCTGCCAGCAGCCATGTATTCTGCTTATGCAGTTGATGTGGACACAAATGTTTGCTTTTTACAAAACTAGGAGACAAGTCTCATACCCAGGAACTGGCAAGTTCCAGAGGTACTCTTCCTGTCCACTCTACATCCAGTATAGTCAGCATCTGAGTATCCAGTTAACTCAAACTCTGACTCTACAGGATACCAGAGTCTTAGATTATGATAACTCTTTATATATCTCAAAATTCTTTTTAAGAAAATAAGGTGAGATTCTTTAGGGTTCACTTGGAACCGAACACAAAGGCATGTATCAAACATGATATCAGGTCTGCTAGCTGTTAGGTATAATAGGGATCCAACAATTGCCCTATAATGTTTCTGATCTACAGGTTTCCCTGCTGCATCAGAATCCACAACAGCATTAGTAGCCATAGGTGTTTTCATTCCTGAAGCATCACCCATCCCAAACTTCTTAATAATCTCTTTAGCATACTTAGCTTGGGAGAGGAAGATACCATCAGGGAGCTGCTTCACTTGGAGACCAAGAAAGTAGGAAAGCTCACCCATGCTACTCATCTCAAATTCGGAATGCATGAGGTCAGCAAACCTCTTGCACAATTTGGGATCAGTAGACCCAAAAATGATGTCATCTACATATATTTGTACTAACAAAATTTGGTCCTTATGATGTCTAGTGAAAAAAGTTTTATCTATTGTTCCTCTTGTAAATTTATGCTCTAAAATAAAGCTTGCTAAAGTCTCATACTAAGCTCTTGGAGCTTGCTTTAAACCATAGAGAGCTTTATGCAATTTAAATACAAAAGAGGGTTGAGTTAGAGAGATAAAACCTGGAGGTTGTTCTACATAAACCTCTTCTTGAAGCACTCCATTCAAGAATGCACTCTTTACATCCATTTGGAAAACTTTGAATCTCCTGTGAGCTGTATAGGCAAGGAATATTCTTATGGCCACTAACCTTGCAACATGGGCAAAGGTTTGGTCATAGTCAATTCCTTCCTCTTGCCTGTAGCCTTGAGCAACAAGCCTAGCCTTGTTTCTCACAATATTTCCTTGAGCATCCAACTTGTTTCTGTAGATCCATTTGGTTCCAATAACTGGGTAGTTATGAGGTCTTGGAACCAAATCCCAAACTCTACATCTCTCAAACTGATTTAGTTCCTCTTGCATTGCAATGATCCAGTGGGGATCTTGCTCATCTTCATGAATGATGAGAGGTTCAATCTGAGAGAGAAAACAGGCATGCATCAAGTCTTGGTTGAGTTGATGCCTTGTCTGAACACCTGCTGAAATGTCTCCAATCACTTGAGATCTGGGGTGATCTCTAAGTGTGACAAGATCAGTTGGTGGAGTTTGTTCAGCAACAGCTTCTGTAATTAATTCCTCTTGAGGAATATTGTTAGCTGTTGAGGGAAGTTCAGCCACTTCCACTTGAATTTCTTCTTCACTGTCTTCAGCAACCTGTGGAGAAGGATGAGTTGATACCTCATGGGTAAGGTTTAGTCCATCCATAAACTCACACAGTTGTGGAACCTGCAAAAAGCTATTGGTAGAAATCTCTTTCTCCTTATAAGACATGTTAGCTTCATCAAAAGATACATGGACTGACTCTTCAATTTTAAGAGATGATTTATTAAACACCCTATAGGCCTTACTTACTTGGGAATATCCCAGAAAAATCCCTTCTTCAGCCTTAGCCTCAAACTTTCTAATGTATTTTTTGTTGTTTGTGTGAATATAACATATGCAACCCAAAACTTTAAAGTATGTGATTTTAGGTTTCTTCCCTTTAAGTAATTCATAGGGGGTCTTATTTTTCAGCTTATGTATAATGCTTCTATTCAGGACATAGTTAGCAGTGTTTACAGCTTCTGCCTAAAAGGATAGAGGCATGTAAGCATCTACCAATAATGTGCCCGCAGCTTCAATGAGTGCCCTATTTTTCCTTTCAGCAACCCCATTTTGTTGGGGAGTTCTACGAGCTGAGAAGCACTGCCTGATACCTTCCTTCTCACAGAACTCATGCATAAGAAGAGACTCAAACTCTGTGCCATGATCACTTCTGATCAATACAAAATGAGTAGAGAACTTAATCTGTATGGTCCTGAGAAAATCTGTAAGAACCTTGAATATATCTGACTTAGTTCTCAGAAAGGCTACCCAACTGAATCTAGAGAAGTCATCAACAATCACTAAAGTGTAAGACTTCCCTCCTAGGCTTTGTACTGCAATGAGTCCAAATAGATCCACATGAAGCAAATACAAAATCCTAGGTGAATCACTTTTATTAATGGATTTGAAACTAGTTTTAGTTTGCTTGCCTAATTGACAAGCCCTGTATAGGTTTTCCTTCTTGTAGGGGCCAGAAGGTAAACCTCTAAGAAGGTTGTCTTTAGATAACCTAGCTATATTCTTAAGGTTTACATGACCTAATCTTTTATGCCACAACTCATTTTGGTTACTAGTGATATTGAGTAAACAAACATCAGTTTTGGCAGAATTAAAGTCTACTAGATATATGTTACCTTGTCTAATTCCAATTAAAACAGTTTGTTTTCATTATCAATAATAGAACAAGAGGTAGAGTTAAAGTGTACCTGATAACCTTCATCACATAATTGGCTTATGGATATTAGGTTATGTTTGAGTCCTCTTACATATGTTACTCTCTTGAATGTAACTGTTCCAATCTTTACTGCTCTATATCCTTCAGACTGGCCACTCTTTGAATCACCAAAGATCACCTTTGGTCCTAGCTTGGACTTGTAATTGGATAGATTGTCCTTGCTGCCTGTCATATGCTTGGAGCAACCACTGTCCAAGTACCAGGTCTGACTCACGCTTGGACAACTCTTCACCTGTACCTGTAATGAAAAACAAAACTCAATTGTTCTTGACCCAGGTTACCTTGTGTCCTTTATTTGGTTGAAATGAAAAGCTGGAAATAACTGATAAAGTAGGTTGAGATTTATAACCTAAGGGGTGATATCTCCTAGGTGGAATAACCCAATCACCTACTGGATTGAATGTCTTATTAGTTGGCTTAGAATTTCTGTAAGAGAAATGATTTAAGTTTGGTCCTTCTGGGTTCGACGAATTTCTGTAAGTTCGTCGACCAGAGTTCGACGAATAGGGCTGAGATCGTCGATCTCTGCTCAGAGAATGACAGTAGTCATTTTCTGCGCCCCAAGTTCGTCGACCTCTGCTCGACGAACCATACAAAGTTCGTCGATCGCAGTTAGACGAATTATTATAGCTGAAGTTTGCATTCAGCGTTCGTCGATCTAGGTTCGACGAACTGGCCACATATCGTCGATCTGAGTTCGACGAATGCTGCTGAACCTTGTTTTTATCAGCTGTTTTCTGATTTTTATTTCTATTATCTGTGGGTATCTTCTCTTTTCCTTTAGCAGAGACAAATTTAATGGTTGTGGTAAGAATGTTTTTCTTAATTATGGGGGGTAAACCTGATGATGCACCCAAGCCTAGCTTGCCATTTAATCTGGAATTTACTGTGCTTGTTATGTCCATCAGCTTGAGACTTCTCCCATTGAGATATTGCTCAAGTTGTTTAGCCTCACATAAATCAGATTTTAATTTAATTATCTGTTCATTTGCTAGAGTTAGTTGATCTTTTAGTTTAATATTTTCTGAATTAACAGATTCAAGATTTCCTAGTCTTTCTCTAAGGGTTTTTATTTCCTTTTCTGAACTAATTAAATCTAAGCATAAAGTTTTGAATTCAATTTTAAATAAATCAGAATTAAAATTAAAGCTTGAAAGAACCTGATCTGCCTCTGAGTCTGAGGCTGTTTCATCTTCAGATTCTCCTTCTGATCCAGAATTGCTCCTAGAGGCATCAATTGCCATAAGACAAACCTACTTGGATCTTACTTCTTCCTCTTCTTCACTTGAGCTGGAAGAGGATGATTCTTCTTCAGTATCACTCCATGTCTCAGCAACAAAGCCCTTGTCTTTCTTTTTGTACTTGTTGGAGGAGGGTCTGTTGCTGTGTTTTCTCCTGGAGTCCTTTTCTCTACTTTTCTCCTTCTTCTGGTTTTCTGGACATTCTGAGATGTAATGTACAGGCTTTCTGCATCCAAAGCACATAACCTCCTTGGTTAGTGTCTTGTCATACTTAGGCTTATCATCCTGCCTTGATGATTTCCTTCTGAAATCCTTTCTAGCCATCTTATAGAATCTTTTTGCAAAGAGGCTCATGAGTTCCTCATTGGATGTTGAGGTCTCACTTTCCTCAGATGCCTTGAAGGCTATGCTGTGATCCTTTCTCACTGGAGTTGTTACTTTCTGTTCAGCTGCTTCTCTTGATTTGATCAACTGCTCATAGCACTTTAATTTGCCTAGCAGAGATTCAGTTGATATCTCATTTAGTCTTCTAGCTTCTTTGATAGGCCAGATTCTTGAGTCCCAAGAGCCAGGGAAGCACATCAAGATCTTATCATTCACCTCTGTCAGGGTGATGTCCTTATCCAAGGTTTTGAGCTCATTGATGATTGAACTCAACCTATTGTACATTTCAGCTACTGATTCAGCCTCATCCTTCTTGAAATTCTCATACAGGGATATGAGATTTGATCTCCTGTCTTTCCTTTCATCTGCTGAACCAGCTACCATTTGGTTGAGAGAATCCCAAATGGCCTTGGCTGAGGTGCACTCAGTCGCCTTCTGAAATATGTCATCTGACATAGTTTGAGCCAAGATATTCATTGCCTTTGCATCTGCAATTTTGGCTTTCTTGTAGGCATCATTATTCTCTAGAGGAGGTACTGCAGTCATGTTGGTGGAGGTGCTTGTAGAAGCTGTAGGTGCTGGAGGTACTCCTGTTAAGATGGAAGCAAAAATATCCTTATCAATATAATTCATGTATAATTTGATTCTTGCCTTCCAGATGGAAAACTTGTTAGGATTGCATACTGGAGGCCTGATGCTTGCATAATCTTTGTTTTGAGCCATTTCTGTGAAGAAATAAATCTAATAACAAAACAAAACAATTAGATCTAATAAGAGGGATCTTTATGGTTCAGGTATTAGCCTGTACAACCAATTAACCTCTTAAGATGTGGTAGATTAACCAACCTCCCTCTGATACCAATTGAAAGTGCAGGTTAGACCTGAAATACTCTAGAGGGGGGGGGGGTGAATAGAGTATTGTGCTCACAACAAACCTTTTACAGCTTTTGCTGTAATCCTAAGTGAATAGATTAGGAAACAAGGAAATAAGCACAGCAACCTAAACAATCACAGAACAACACAGCCAAAACAAAAGAAAAGGGCAACCAGACGACACAAGAAATTTTATAGTGGTTCCCCAACCTGGGTACATCCACTCTTCTACCACCCTGGTAGGAATCCACTCAGGTTTTTGATCAGGTGTCTGACACCAATGAGCTTTTGTTCAGGTGCTCAAAAACCAAAACCTCAAGTCTTTTGGGAGGAGACTTGCAACCAGGAATAATTTTGAAGGGAATTAAAACCCTGTACAGAGGATGGAAAAGGTATGATGAGGTCTTCTCTTTTTCAATGATAACTGAGAAGACTTGTGGATTGATTTCAGCAGATTGCTCCCCCTGAGATCTTGAATGAATCAGGAAATCTGGAGCACTGCTTCAGGGTGACAGGTCTTCAAAAACTTGAGTGCCTGGACCAGAGATTGCTTCAGGAACTTCTTTGACAGATAAAGTTTAGTTGTCCTTCTGAAGTTGTCCTATAGAGTTGAAGGAAGAAGACTCTTGATAGTGATTGAATGGTCTTCTTCTTCTTGATGATCTCTGGCTTAGGCTGATTGGAGTAAAACTTTAGATTTCTGTGAGACTATTCTTCAGTGTAATGTCTGTCTGTGTAGAGTACTGCTTAATCTTTTCTTCTTCTTGTTTTCTGCCTCAAGACTGACTGAAGAACGCTTGGAAATTTGAAACCTTGAGAAGTGAATGCAATCGGCCTGGGAAGGAAGTGGCAATCAATGATTTCCCTAACTGTCCCATGGAAAAATGGCATGAAATAATCCATGATCAATGTGCGTTCTAACGGTAATATTCCGAGAAGATTTGGCATTAATTGCTCAGGAACATCGCCAAGAAAAGGGACGGAAAACTGGAGAAGACCTAGTCTGGAATCGTCGAACGAAGAACAGGAATCATCGAGCTGAGTTCACAGTTCGTCGAGCTGAGCTGATGAGTTCGTCGACCAGACAATAGCAATTGGTCTTCCAGGGAATCTTGTCAATTCTACTTCAATCTTCGTCGAACTGACAATCTTCATTCGTCGAGCTGAGATCCAAATTCGTCGAACAGATAATCATCACTGTCAATCTTTATTCGTCAAACAGAGATCCAAATTCGTCAAGCGAAGAATGATTGTGGACTTAGAATCTGAGAAGTCTTTGACTGAGAAGGATTCAAATCATAGACCAGAAATCATTGAACAAATTACTGCATTCGTCGACCTGAGAAGTTGACTTCGTCGACTTGAGAAGTTGTGAACTTGAGGTCCAAGTTCGTCGAGCTCGGAATATTGTTCGTCGACTAAAGCTTGAAGCTGGACTTAGAAAAATTCTGGAGTTATCCTGACTTTAGCTTGTTGAAGAAACTCAGTATTCGTCGAACAGGGAACAAAGATCGTCGAGCTCAGCACAAAGAAATGTCTCAAGATCGTCGAGCTCAGAACATCTTTCGTCAAGCTGAGTTCGACGAACGTCGAACTCATTTTACTTGGTCTTGAAATCTTCTAAGTCTTAAGTCTCTGAAGGTCTGTTGATAGCTCGTCCATCTGAAGTTGACTCTAAGGACTTGGCCTAGACTCTAGGACAGAAATTTGACCCTAGCTATACATGGTGGGTCATATCCTAAGCTAGTTAACCTAGCCCAAATCAACTAGGGATCCAACATAGTAAAACAGGTTTGGATGTCTCTTACAACAAACATGTTTATATGTTGAGCATATAATAGAAAGGAGGCCTACAATGCAGTATGTGTGCACACCTGGGCTTCACCCAAGGCTCCCTAAAGCGTATGCTTCTAACAGATCATCAATCAGGTACATCAAATTTCGCCATCGGCGTTCAAGCCGCAATCATAAGGGTACTTCTAATTTCCCCTAAACGGCATACAAGCCGCCACATGAAACGCTCGCCTAGGACCCACCCGCTCATGGGTCTCAAACCCCAGGCTTGCCTGCAAGCTCTGACTTCTCATGTCAGAATGCCGCCATACAAATAAACCGATGCTAAGAACCCTTGCTAGACCTCACCCGTTCGTGACAACCCAGGCCGGCTCCAATATTGGGACCAAGTCCACCGAAGGAGACCTAGCGGGACCAAGCTGGGATTGTCCGGGCTTGTCCAAAGCTTGGCGTTCTCGTCAGTTCCATAGAAGGGGACTTGTCTCGCCGCGACACTCTCCACATATGACTTACAATGTCACGGACTAGCCAGCCGACCATAGAGACAAACCACGCCTTAGCACATTACAATCTCATGCCTTTCCCAACCTAATCCAACATTTCTACTGTACCATCCCTGTGCCCCCACGTGCACTTTAATTTCCACCCGATCTGGTTCTGGCCACACGTACTTACACGAAAAAGGGGAAACATATCATCACAAATGGCGTCTTGCCGCTAACAGATTTCTACAAAATCCTTAAGGCTCTCTATGCAACATCACCGAGTCAGACTAACAGTTGCGACTACGACTTCACCCACAATGCCTAATCCACTAATGGAGCAGATTTTTAATGCAATATCATGTTGGGGACGGACACAATCGACCTAGTGGCTCCTCTTGAACCATGACAACCTGAATCCCTCTCACTTGAGAGATCTGATGCCTAGAATACTTAAAACAAAGCAAGAAAAGAGTAGATGTCATGCACGGATGAAAACGAGCAGCACCACGTCCTCTCCATAGATCTGGCCTCGGAAATCCCGCCCAAACCATAAGTCAACTCCAAAATGAGGAGAAATCCCGCTTGGCCCTTCTTAAGCCCTTTGGGTGAAAAATCCTAGGCCCTTAGATCAGTTTTAATGTGAAATCGGACGACTACGAAGGCAATCGACGGAACTGCCCTTCGACTCGACGATTTCCATTTGTCGACCCATTCGTTCGACGGCGGTTCGTCGAACTAACCGGGCGTGGAGTTCGACGTTCGTTGAAAGAATACATCATCACAAACCTCCTGAAACCCGTTCGACGTTCGTCGAACCCATGAACATGGTTCAACGTTCATCGAACCCGTGAACATGGTTCGATACTCGTCGAACTACCCACGCCGGCTCACATGAACCGTGTCTAATGCGCAACCGGACAATAGAAAAAAGGTTGCAACCCAAAAATTTTGGGTGTAACATCCAAACTTACTCTCCTAAGTTCTTCTATGCACGTCGCTTCCATAGATTCAAGGTCTGGAAAACCGGGGTGTTATAATTCAACCTTCCAATGTTTAGAAAAGTTAAAATGAACATTTCACATTTTCATGTTTACGATCTCGTAGGTTCATATGTCCTTTCTTCCCACCACCGTTTTTCATTTGCCACAACCATCCCAAGCAGAGCCTTGGGCTCCATTTGGGGTGGTGGGGGAGGGGGTTTTTTTCACCGGTCAAGCGGTTACGACCGCATGAACCGGACCTTAAATTAAGGCCCGGTTCATGCGGTCGTAATCGCTTGACCAGTGAAAATAAGGCTCTGTTTGGGGGGACTTATTTTTACCGGTCAAGAGGTTATGACCGCATGAACCAGACCTTAATTAAGTCCCGGTTCATGCGGTCATAACCGGTTGACCGGTGAAAATAAGTCCCCCCAAACGGAGCCTTAATCCATGTATTTGAGGTGATGTGAAAAAAAACCATTTTGATGACAGTTTCAACGAAATAGTTGATCAAATTCTTTTGTCCATGAACTAGCAAGTCTCAGTCAAATTTTACTGACAAATCATATTATTTTATTTTCATACCAACACATTATTGTCACACCAGATTTTAAATTCGTTATTGACACCAAAATGGTCATGCTTTTTTTCTCATTTCTATATGTTATTTTCACACCAAAATTACTATTGCACACCAGAATTGTTATTAAAAAATGAAAAAAAGACTACTTAATAGTTTGCATAGTCCAACATAAAATACATATATGATTAATGGCAATCCAGTCAATCGTGTAGAGATGACACCATAAAATACATATAAATATATTACATAGTCCAAAATGCCACCAATTTTTCATAGAAAAATGTTGGTCAATCTTGTAGAGATGACATCACAAAATTCAAACAAAATGGCGGTCATCAAAAATACCACCAATATTTCTTAGTCCTGCATATATATGAAACAACTGCAAGTTAGCAACATATAAAATATAGATTCATATTTAAAATAACTTTGTTTACCTATGTTTTAAAATCATATGTAATAATGAAGATCCAATACATAATCAACTTCAATACCTACATGAGATTTTATGTTGAAAAAATAAATGTTAACTATAAAATATAGATTCATATTTAAATATTTGTTGACTATGAATAACAATAGAAAACATGCATACCTTAAGGGTCAATCAAATTAATGATTTCCTACTCTTGACTTTTATAATTCAAATCTCACTCGTGTGCAATTGTAGTGTGATATCTCATCTACATACTGATCACTGATAGAAATGGACAATCTTTGGAGACTAATAATTGAATGAAGTTGTTGTTGAAAAAACCAATATAAATAGTTTTCTTAGCCGTTGAAGGGGTCGAATATAATGGTAGGAATGTGAATGACTGAAGTCTGCCCAACTATAAAAAGCAACGGTAGTCTATAACGATTAGTTTTATATGTGCAGTCCATTATAAAAATATCTGCAAACATATTACTCAGTTGGATAGATGTAGGGTGATCAAAATATATACTCTCCAAATTGCAACTATCAGGATTCACATAATTGTAGTTAATGTATTCTACATCCTTAATACATTTGTAAAGAAATTAGATAGGAGTGCCACCATCAAGCTCCTTCTTATATAACTTAACTTTTTGGTTGTATATTGTTCGCATAATAGAAACATTTTAGGGATTTCTCTTTTTCAAAGAGCACAGTATTTTTCGAGGCTTCATAACGGAGTTGTACATCTCTTCAACTACCCTTTTTTCTTCATCATCTAATCTATATGCATAACTGTGCGCCTTCAAATGAACAAGCTGATGATTATGTGTGCTGCATTTAACATCAATTTTCCACTCTTCAACACATACATTTTTTTGACCAAGTAGGATAAATCGACATCAACATCTCTTCAAACTAGTTTTCTTAAGTTTTTCTTAACAAACCCCTTTCTTATCATGGGGAAAAACGGATCTATCACATCCTATAAAAATCCTAAGCTTATGTCTCTCATCAATTTTGTCTGCTCTTTGGATAATAATAATGAATCCCAAAATTTTGGCAGCATTACGAGCCCACTCAACTATGATCTCTTTCATTGGAAAAACCAAGTTTGTAACAAAGTACATTCTTACATCGATTTCTACACATTTAGATGGATCTTCATTTAATTTGGGAGCAATTTCCATCCCATAAATAAGAAATACATGAAATGATTTTTTTTTATCTTTCCAAAAAAATTTAAAAACAACACTTATCAAATTGACACCACTAAAAATGCAAAAATATGAACACCCAATGCCACATTTGCATTGCATAAGAGAAAAAAAAATTATACCTAAATGCTTGAGGATGTCTACTGTTTTCTTTATTATCGATTCTACTGCCTCTTAGAATGCTCTGTTGGGAGAGATTGGATTCATTTGAATGGTGTAATTCCATCTTCACTTCAGAAAATCACCCATTTCTAGAAATAAAATGGAGAGATTGAGATGATCATCGCTGACAATAAGCCATTCATAGTGACAGTTGGAATAAAGGGAGGCGCGCTTCTCCTTTGCCGCCAAAATCCTTAGTACATTATAAGGAAGGGGGGTGTGAAGGTGACTTACATTGAACGAAGGCGTACGATTAGGTCTCGCGAAAGGCGAAAGCTTCTCAGCACCAGTGAACTCCTTTTATGTCGGCGAACTCCTCCTATGCGGGCAAGATCGTGATTTTTGGAAGAAAGGGAGGCGTGCGGCTAGGTCTCACGAAAGGCGGAGCAGAAACAGGGAAAATAACCAGTGTGCGCTTAATGGAGGGGAGATAAAAGTTTTTGAGTTCTTTTGAATTAAATTTGGTGTGCTAATATCCTATACTGTTATGCTTATACCATTGCTCTTTTTTAAATGCCTTTTATTTCATTTCTGATTTTTTTATACTAGCAAACCCCCCTCCCACGTGCACCCGCTGGACTTGCCCCTCCGCTATCCCCTCATTTATCACTATCACCATCTAAGAGACACTACCACCATGTGTGCCTGTCAAGAATGGGAAGTTGAGGTGAAAGGGGAAGAAACCATAGTCGCTGTTTCCATTTTCATTCCCTCCCCAACTCCATTTTCAGTCCCGTCCCAACTCCATTGAGGAGAAAGGGGAAGAAACGCCACCCCCCATTTCCATTTTCAGTTCACTGCATATGACTCGCTCTCCCTTTCTCTCTGCTTCCCAGCTGCACCAATGGTGGTTGAGATAACAAGCTTTTTCTCGCTGCTGCTCCTCTCTTCATGATGCTCTCCATTTCGACGTTTAGTGTCATGTGCGATCACTGCTCACTCATCATCGATGGCTGCCACCGACTCCTTATCACAGTGAAGGAGGGAGTTTGCTCGCAGATATCCAAACATGCTACAAAACAAGGAAACTGAGGCAAACAACACCCGTGAAACCACAGGTACAGATTTGTTGCAGTCTAACTGGCGTTCCTAAATCAGTTCAAATTCGACCGTCTTAGCCCGGGAGTAGTCAAGCGTGGAATCAATCAAAAATTCAAATAGTAGGTATACACAGCGATTTTGACGTGAAAAAACCCCTCAAATGGGTAAAAAACTACGTGATTTGATCTATGATGATTGAACTCCACTATCTACTTGCAGTTACAACTTTCATCGAGAATCGAGAACGACATGTCGCTTCTCGTTACACTTTGGAGGTGAGAGAGAGAGAGAATTGCTAGCTCGTGACAGACAACAGGCTGCCCCATATGAGGATTGTTTGCAGAAAGGATGTGGATGAACAGAGTAGTTGTTGTCGCAGGATATTCCTTCTCGATGCTTATCGCGGATCTAGGCGGGCTTTGACGAAATAGCGGTGGCTTGAGGATGGCTCGACGATGGCTTGAATGTGCCTTGAAGATGCCTTGAATGAGGCTTGAATGCGGCTTGAAGATGATTCGTAGGAGGAATCTGACAGAGCTCTGACCTCAGGAAGGAGGAAGTTGTGGAGCGAAATGGTGAGAAATGTGGAGGCATGAGGCTCCTTTTATAGCCTTCAGGAGGTGGTTACGGTGGTTATGCGGCTATCCGCACACCGTAACCATAAACATAATTATTTTTTAGTATAGTTAGGGGTGCGTATATATGTCATCAAATTTGTTATATGTAGACCGATACTTTAATTAAAAATTACCCCACTCTCCATGATGGTTAGTGGGTGATTTCGCATAAGATGGGCGGCGATGATCGCGTCGGAGAGATCGGACGGCAGGGAAGGTCCGCCACGGAAGAATGACCATACCTCCGGTGACTTCGCCATCGAAGGGCGCGGCGGCCAGCGAGCCTCCTGGCCACGATCGGGGGGGGGGGGGGGGGGGGGGGGGGGGGGGGCTCGCGGTCACGGGAGGCAAGGCGGCCGGGCGCAGCCGGCCTCCACAATGGAGCATCACGGCCGCGGGAGGCAGCCACAAGATGGGGGGGTGCCAGGTCACGCGCTAGGGCATGGGCGAGCACGCACCTGAGCACGCGCGTGTACTTGGGCGTGCGCGCGCACCTGGTTGCAAGACCTCGGGTTTGTGAGCACCTGTTCGCGCACGGACTTGGTCGTGCAACCTGGGTTGTGCGCACACCTGGTTGCATGGACTAGGACGTGCGCGTATCTGGTCGTGCGCATACCTGGCCTCGCTGGTACCGGCGCTGGTCACAGGTTTCGCACACGGACCCAGGTGCGCGCTGTAACACCCCCACCTGTCACATGACATATAACGGTGGGTCCGGCCGGGGCCCCACGCCATATCTCACAGACAAAGCGAAGGAATCACGTGTGGAAATCAAAATCGATGCGTATCCTTAACTCATTCCATTCTAGCGCAGCATCTTTTATGTTAGCATGAACTCAAACCAGAATGTCCACCCATATATAAATACCACATTTATATAAAAACACCAGGAATGTATACAACTCACACACCCTGGCCTTATGGCCTTACAAGTTCCTCTTTACATAACAACAATTTCGTACATCGGCACGCAGGCCGGCCACACATGAAATCCAAACAACACTCTCCGCATGGCCTTCAAAGGCCTCATCAAGCTAGTCATTCTTATGCATTTCCAGCCGCAACACCTGCAATTCCATATCCAAGCCAACACAGAAAACAAAGTAACGGTCAGCATTGCTGACCCATTATAACGACCCTACCCCCTACCCGGGGTAGTGGTTCCTTCCCTGTATACAGTGCTCATCAAGTCTCATCAAACATCACCAAACCATATCATAGATAGATCAGTCTCTTTTGCCACTAACAAACACATCACATCACAAACGCTGGAGTCCACCAACGCTCCGTGCACTCAGGGCACCTTCTCGGCGTACCGGAATCCACCGTCGTACACCGCTGTCTCTCGAGGTGTTAACTTGTTGGTTGACCGGCCCTAGTCCACCAATCTCGCAAGCTGGCGACATCCCGCCCAAACCACACAGAGGTACACCCTCACAGCATCCAACAAACAGAGTAGGTCAACCCACAACATGTGGTGTAGCACGCCGGGTTTATCTAAGCTCCCCAGGCAATGTCTACCCATCGACCCCCCTCCTAATCCGATCGACCCACACTATGTGGTGCAGCAACCCGGGTTTAACTCGGCTCCCCTAGCATTGCCACCCATCGATCCCTTCCTAACTAGATCAACCCACACAGGTGGTGTAACAGTCGGGTTTAACACGAGCTCCCCAGGCATGTTACCAATTGATCATCTCATAACCAGGAGCTTTGCCAAAGCCTCCTCACATTCATCACATCCATACATTCATCACAACAGAAATCCGTTTTGCACATCATCAAAGCCACGGAGTCATCTCCGGTTTACCCATGAACATCACCAATCCAGACTACCGGTCCAGATGGGCTTCACACAGCATGCCTACGCCATACTCCATATTTCCGGCTCTAAATGCAGACATAACAAAGGAATCTCTTCCGCAAATCCACCTCTTGGTGGAGGATTCCAAGCACATGAATAAAGGAAGGACTTCGATGTCCAAGAAGGAGATCGTTACCCTTGAAGATCGCTTCGGCGCCATGAAGTAGCCGGATGGAAATCACCGCCTCGGCTCTGCCTTCACGAATCCGCTCTCGGATCTTCGATCCGCACTCCGCAGCTCCTACAGCAGCTGGAAGACTCCTCCCTTCTCTCTCCCTTAGGCCTTTCTCCTTAGAATGAAATGAAGAAGAAGAAGAAGAGAAAGAGGGGTTTTATTCCCTTTTTCTCGGCCTTCTCAACACCTGGACAGAGCCCAAGCATTGGATCCAGGAAGAGGGAAACAAACGGCTCAGATCTGGCCAGAAAAGCTAAAACACGGCCTGACACGCCCTGTGACACGCCCGTGTCACAGGCCGTGTCCCCCTAAGCGGCAGTCAACCGACTCAATCCAACCAGTACACGCCCGTGTGACACGCCCGTGTCACGGCCGTGTACCCGACACGCCCTCAGACACGCCCGTGTCTGAGGCCGTGTACCTCTACAGAAATAATCCCAAAACAACCCGAGACTTCACACGGCCTGGCACACGGCTTGGCACACGCCCGTGTTCATGGCCGTGTGCACCAGGACACGCCCGTGTCCCGCAAACACGCCCCAACCCGAGACATCGAGCTGAGTTCGACGACCCCTGACACGCCCTGTGACACGCCCGTGTCACAGGCTGTGTCCTCACGGGAACCCGATACTCGACGATCGTCGCGTAACACTCGTCGAGCATTCGACACGGCATCCGACACGGCCGTGTCCTGGGCCGTGTGCCCCTCTCGACGATGTCGAGCGAAAATCGTCGACACCAAGTCCAATCGTCGACACAACCTCGACACGCCCTGCGACACGCCCGTGTCGCAGGCCGTGTCAACTGACACGCCCTGGGACACGCCCGTGTCCCAGGCCGTGTCACCCATACCTGAACCCGATTTTGCTCAAAATGATCCTCTTGGCTTCAGGGTGTTACAATCCTCCCCCCCTTCAAATAATTTCGTCCTCGAAATTTGACTCCAAACAGCCAATTGGTCACAACATCACAAAAGCATAGCCTTCGCACACCCTACCAAACAAACAACACAACAACCATCCCTAACTTCCACTTGTACACATTCAACCACATAAAACCTCAAAACAAAACGACATAATTGCTTGATTCGTCACAATCACAAGTGCACCAAGCTATTATAGAAATCGACAACTATAGATATAAACATCATTTACATCAGCCATCCAGTTCTGATTCAGTCAAAAGTGATGCACATCAGCTATTATTCATCACACTTGATATCAAAACATAATGTACATACACAACTTTCATAACATCGAAATGATTCACATCACCGTTCACTTCCGCTCAGCCTCCCGAGTTTGAAATTCGCGATTAAGAGACAACTTAAACGCCCGAGGCTGAATTTCACCAACTGAGCTTTGCGGCTCTTGCACTTCCATCGCATGAAATCGAGCTTGCGTCCGGGGTGCAGATGATTCAGCCACTGCTTTTCCCTTTTCTTCATAGGACGCACCCATCTTTTTCTCACTCCCTGGAGGGGCATTCCGACAAAACCTTGCGATATGTCCTTGCTGCCCACAGTTATAGCAGATACGTGTATCCACACGTCCTGACCCATAAGTCGCCCCCGAAGAAACAGTCGACGGAGCTGATTCCGCCGGCCTAAATCTTTTCTTCTCTTGTCGTCGAAACTCCGATTGCTCCAACTGCGACACTTTCAACTCTGGCTTCTCCGTTGCCCGTCTCTTATTCGCTTGTACTCGCTTCATATCCTTCTCCAAGGCACGAGCTGTATCGACCAACGCTTGGAAGCCTTGGCTCACGGAACTCGAAAGTGCCAACCTCAATTCATCCCGCAAGCCTTCATAAAACCGATTTGTCTTTCGCGCTTCCTCCGCAAAGGTAGATCCCGCATATCTCCCTAATCTTGTAAACTCATGCAGGTAGGTATCAATATCTTGCTCACCCTGCACCAAACGGAGAAACTCATTTTCCATCGCAATCCTCTGCGACACTGGCACATACTTGGCTAAAAATAGTTGGGAGAATTCCTCCATCGAAATCTCCATTAAACCTCGACCTGCCAAGTGGTGCACTTCAAGCTCATCCCACCACAATCTCGCATCACCCTCCAACAGAAAAGTGGCCAACATCACTTTCTGTTCTTCTACCGTCCTGATTGCAGTTAAGATCCTTTTTACTCTTGCCAACCAATCTTCCGCCTGCGTTGGTGAAAGCGCTCCACCAAACGTCGGTGGATGAAAGTGTATAAAACGTGACAATGCGTCGTCACTCGCTTGCACTTCCACCACTTCGGCAGCATGCTCTTGTCTTCCACCAGGTCTTGCCTGTCCAGTTGGTTGTGCTTGTAACACTGCAAGCAATGTCTCCGTCATCACCCGTATTGCTTCTGCCGAGGGAGGCATAGGCACTTCCACGGGTGCTGCACTTTCAGCCGACCGCTGGGGCTCAGACGGCCCAGCTCCATCCCTCGCCACCTATCAATGTACAGAACACCATTAATCCTTCAAATCATAACGGTACTGCAACATTGACTACACACTCACGCACATCATGTGCATGACATACATTCCTAGTGGACATTCATGAGTTCATTGATGTTCTCTCCTCCCAAACAATCTCAACCTGGCTCTGATACCACTTTGTAACACCCCCACCTGTCACATGACATATAACGGTGGGTCCGGCCGGGGCCCCACGCCATATCTCACAGACAAAGCGAAGGAATCACGTGTGGAAATCAAAATCGATGCGTATCCTTAACTCATTCCATTCTAGCGCAGCATCTTTTATGTTAGCATGAACTCAAACCAGAATGTCCACCCATATATAAATACCACATTTATATAAAAACACCAGGAATGTATACAACTCACACACCCTGGCCTTATGGCCTTACAAGTTCCTCTTTACATAACAACAATTTCGTACATCGGCACGCAGGCCGGCCACACATGAAATCCAAACAACACTCTCCGCATGGCCTTCAAAGGCCTCATCAAGCTAGTCATTCTTATGCATTTCCAGCCGCAACACCTGCAATTCCATATCCAAGCCAACACAGAAAACAAAGTAACGGTCAGCATTGCTGACCCATTATAACGACCCTACCCCCTACCCGGGGTAGTGGTTCCTTCTCTGTATACAGTGCTCATCAAGTCTCATCAAACATCACCAAACCATATCATAGATAGATCAGTCTCTTTTGCCACTAACAAACACATCACATCACAAACGCTGGAGTCCACCAACGCTCCGTGCACTCAGGGCACCTTCTCGGCGTACCGGAATCCACCGTCGTACACCGCTGTCTCTCGAGGTGTTAACTTGTTGGTTGACCGGCCCTAGTCCACCAATCTCGCAAGCTGGCGACATCCCGCCCAAACCACACAGAGGTACACCCTCACAGCATCCAACAAACAGAGTAGGTCAACCCACAACATGTGGTGTAGCACGCCGGGTTTATCTAAGCTCCCCAGGCAATGTCTACCCATCGACCCCCCTCCTAATCCGATCGACCCACACTATGTGGTGCAGCAACCCGGGTTTAACTCGGCTCCCCTAGCATTGCCACCCATCGATCCCTTCCTAACTAGATCAACCCACACAGGTGGTGTAACAGTCGGGTTTAACACGAGCTCCCCAGGCATGTTACCAATTGATCATCTCATAACCAGGAGCTTTGCCAAAGCCTCCTCACATTCATCACATCCATACATTCATCACAACAGAAATCCGTTTTGCACATCATCAAAGCCACGGAGTCATCTCCGGTTTACCCATGAACATCACCAATCCAGACTACCGGTCCAGATGGGCTTCACACAGCATGCCTACGCCATACTCCATATTTCCGGCTCTAAATGCAGACATAACAAAGGAATCTCTTCTGCAAATCCACCTCTTGGTGGAGGATTCCAAGCACATGAATAAAGGAAGGACTTCGATGTCCAAGAAGGAGATCGTTACCCTTGAAGATCGCTTCGGCGCCATGAAGTAGCCGGATGGAAATCACCGCCTCGGCTCTGCCTTCACGAATCCGCTCTCGGATCTTCGATCCGCACTCCGCAGCTCCTACAGCAGCTGGAAGACTCCTCCCTTCTCTCTCCCTTAGGCCTTTCTCCTTAGAATGAAATGAAGAAGAAGAAGAAGAGAAAGAGGGGTTTTATTCCCTTTTTCTCGGCCTTCTCAACACCTGGACAGAGCCCAAGCATTGGATCCAGGAAGAGGGAAACAAACGGCTCAGATCTGGCCAGAAAAGCTAAAACACGGCCTGACACGCCCTGTGACACGCCCGTGTCACAGGCCGTGTCCCCCTAAGCGGCAGTCAACCGACTCAATCCAACCAGTACACGCCCGTGTGACACGCCCGTGTCACGGCCGTGTACCCGACACGCCCTCAGACACGCCCGTGTCTGAGGCCGTGTACCTCTACAGAAATAATCCCAAAACAACCCGAGACTTCACACGGCCTGGCACACGGCTTGGCACACGCCCGTGTTCATGGTCGTGTGCACCAGGACACGCCCGTGTCCCGCAAACACGCCCCAACCCGAGACATCGAGCTGAGTTCGACGACCCCTGACACGCCCTGTGACACGCCCGTGTCACAGGCCGTGTCCTCACGGGAACCCGATACTCGACGATCGTCGCGTAACACTCGTCGAGCATTCGACACGGCATCCGACACGGCCGTGTCCTGGGCCGTGTGCCCCTCTCGACGATGTCGAGCGAAAATCGTCGACACCAAGTCCAATCGTCGACACAACCTCGACACGCCCTGCGACACGCCCGTGTCGCAGGCCGTGTCAACTGACACGCCCTGGGACACGCCCGTGTCCCAGGCCGTGTCACCCATACCTGAACCCGATTTTGCTCAAAATGATCCTCTTGGCTTCAGGGTGTTACACGCGCGCACCTGGTGGCGAGCGCACTCGACCGTACGGGAATCCGAGCGTGCGGACATGCACGGTCTCAGGTGTGCGCATTCCTGTGTACATGCGTACACGATTACGTGTGTTGTTGGGTGCATTCGAGTGCGCATACGTGTGCGTCAATGACTGTACTAATGCTTTTGTTGCGCGGGGCTTTGCTCTTGTTATCGGGCAGTAAATTGTGTTTCTCCTTTTATTCAGGTTTCTAAGCATACTGCGAGACCAATGCGCCTGCGCTCATCACTTACCGATGATCAGATTGCAATTTGAAGAAAGTGGTACAGTTTACCTGCCGATCTTGAGTTAAGGATACCGCGTACCGAGGAAAGGGTCCAAAATCCTCCAAGGGGTTGGTTGACGATTTGCGAGATTACTCTGAGGTCGGGCTTTCGACTTCCACCGTGCGAGGATGTGATCGATATTCTGAAATTTTGTGGAATTGCAATGTCTCAGTTTACTCCGCTTGGGATGGTGCGCTTGATAGGACTGGTTGCGTTCTTCAGGGAGCACGGTTCGAGGTTCTCCTTGGGCTGCTTTAGAGATTGGTGCAATGTTCGTATCGATGGTGGTGGCCGTGTTGAGATTTTTAGCAATAAAAGATGACTTGATTTTGAGACCCGGACGGAACGTCGTCACGGGAATACTTTGTTTGACTATGTTAGAAATTCCTGGGGATTGCCGAAATTGTGGAATGCACTGCCGGACCATTGTCATCGTCAGAAGGGGAGAGAGCGGGAGCTTTCCTCGGTGCTTGAATTCATGGAGACTCGTGAGTTGGCCAATCACCTTTTTAGTATTTCCTCATTTGTGTAAGAAAAACGTTTGCTGCGGTGTGGGATCTCTTTTGATTCAGTGCGGACAGTCGAGACTTCTCTAGTTCGAGATCGAAAGAGGAAGGTTGTTATAGTTATCTGCAGTGATGAGTATGTAGAGACTTGTATGACTTCTCTAGATGAGGATGTTCCTTTCTATTGTCGAGCCGTGACTGCTTCTATAGAGGCTGATGTGTAGGTACTGGGATGCTCGCTCCCCCGGGCTCCTCTTCACAAGGCCCCTGCTCCATGGATTTTTCTTTTGCTAGTTTTGCTGTCGTATTGACTTTTCTCTTTTTCCTTTGTAGATCGAGGCCCATACTCATATTGTTTTCACTTAGAACGATCATTACGTGAGCTTGAAAGACGAATATTTGGCTCTTTAGGAGAAGTTTCGCACGACAGAGAGCTCATTTGCTATTTTGAGAGATGATTGGGACGTCTCCCGATTTCGCTGGAATTGGTCGGAGAAGAAGGCATAATTGGAGGAGGCTCGAGCGTCGTTGGAGGTGGAAAAGTCTCTGGTAGAGAAGATCACACAGATACTGAAGAATGCTCAAGCGGAGATTTCCCGTTTGGAGACAGAGCTTGGAGCATCGAAGGCCCAAGTGGAGATGTTAGACGAGGGCGTGCGACAGTATCCCACCTCGCAAGATATCCGGGCTGCCTTCCTTAAACTCCCTTAGAGGGTTGCAGCCCAACCGACCCAACCCATCTCCACGTGTCGCGTTCGACCCAAGCCCAACACCGGGTGGCCTACCTTAAACTGGTTAAGTGGCGGGATGTTGGAGGTCGCATACTCCCTTAGATGAGCCAAACTCGATAGTTAAGCGCACACTATGGGGACTTCCCAGGAGGTCACCCATCACGTGACTACTCCAGCCCGAGCACACTTAACTATGGAGTTTTCCAACTTCTCATCACCAATTCAGCTGCAGCTCACTTGGTGTTGAGAATTAAAATAACTCTATAGTTAAGCGTGCTCGGGCGAGAGTAGTCCTTGGATGGGTGACCTCCTGGGAAGCCCTCTTGGGGGCTCTTAACTGGATCACTTCTCATCGAAAGGAGGTCGGGGGATCGAGGCCGGGCAAGCGCAATGCCTCACAGACGCAACAACCTGCCACAAAATAGTTAAAGGGAGGTTGTCCAGTTTGAGAGATTGACCACATGCGGTTGTGAGGAGAGCGGGTTGGGGCTGGTCAATTACAGTCCGGGTGGGGGCAGCCCGGGATACTCAGATGAGTGGGTCGGCCCTCTTTCAACAAAAACCGATTTTTGTATGCATCAGATACATCAACGAAACATCAGATACATCGACGAATCATGTCTCTCCATGTATGCCTCATCTTTTAAAGATTGTATTGATAGTACAAGATACTTGCTCTTCTATTTGCATTTGGTTGCTTGGGCTCAGATAGGTTGAGTGTTCCTGCACCTGATTTCCCGTTTTCCACAAATCACAAATTTTTTACATGGTATCAGAGAGAACAGAGGCTGAGCAGTGATCAACCGTCAGCTTGCTTTTTTAATTCTGGGAGTCTAAGTAATCCAGGTTTAGTGTAATGGAAGGTGGATTGGCAAGAGGTCTTGGAATTGAGCTCCTTACATCGACTAACTTCAAGAAGTGGAAGTCATGTATGGAAAGCTCTCTTTTAGGCGAGGACTTGTGGGAGGTCGTCTGTGGAGACAACATGCAAGAGATGGTTGCTGCTGCTGGTAATGCTGATGTTGTGAGAGCTTGGAGGAAGATAAATGTGAAAGCGGAGTTTGTTCTCAAGCGGTCTATCTCATCAGAACTCTTTGACCACATCATCGGATTTCGGTCTGCTGTGGAGATTTGAACTTCCCTCGATGGGATGTTCAACAGGAAGAATGTAGCAAGGCTATAGTTTCTGGAAAATGAGTTAGCACGAGCCACTCAAGGAGATCTGTCCATCTTGACGTTCTTCCTGAAGATAAAGAACTTATGCGCTAAGATTTCTGCGTTGGACCCTGATGTGCCTTTCTTGGAAGCGAAGCTAAAGAGACACATAATTCACGGTTTGCGGAAGGAGTATGTGGCCTTTGTTACTTCCGTTCAAGGCTGGGCCACTCAGCCATCTTTTCTAGAGCTAGAGAACCTGCTAGCTTCGCAGGAGAGCTTAGCTAGACAGATGGTTGGAGTCACTATCTCTAAAGGAGGTAGTGAGACACTCTTCTCAGGAAAGAAGAAGAGATGGGAGAAGAAGAAGACTGATGTTGGTGATGGTCCTTCAACTTCTTATCAGCAAGAGAGGAGTGTTGCTCCTAAGCGTGACTGGAAAAATAAGAAGGATTGGCTTACGTGCTACAGGTACAACCAGCCAGGTCACTTCAAGAAGGACTGCAAGGTCAAGCTGCAGCCAGGGCATGTTGTAGATAAAGTGGATGCTAGTTCTAGTACTGAAGAAGCTGGATGGGTAAATGCGTTCATGATGGGCACGTGTGTCTGTGCCTTGTTCTCCGTCGACTACAAAGATGACTAGATAGTGAACTCGGGGTGTGGTCATCACCACACCGGGGACGAGTCGAAGTTCTTTTCTCTGCGAACATTCTCAGATAATGAAGCTATCATAACTGCTGATGATACTGTTCATGCAGTAGAGAAGGAGTGTACTGTTTCTTTAGGTAGTGATAAGGGTTCACTCACTTTAAGGAGTGTGTATCATGTACCGAGCATGAAAAAGAATCTCTTTTCAGTGACCAATGCAGTAGATGCAGGTTTTCACGTTTTGTTTGGTCCAATAGAAGTAAAGTTTCTTCACAATATGTCAGCGGTTAAGCCGGACATTGCTCATGTAAGGAGAAGGGTAAGAGACTTGTTTGTGCTATCAACAAGTTCCTATATTGATCAGATGAGGGCCAACGATAGTGTTGCTATCTGGCATGAGCGGCTGGGTCACGTTGGGATGGACAAGCTGAAAACCATGATAGTGAAGTGTCTTGTGAAAGGTTTGCCTAAGTTGTCATCCTTCGGCGATGATCATGTCTGCACGGGGTATCAATATGGTAAGGCTCATCATCTTCCATTTGACAAGTTGCAGACCAGAAGTAAAGCACCATTGGAGTGTATCCATGGTGATCTGATGGGGCCGACTGTCACCGCCAGTCTTAGATGCAGCAGGTACATGTTGGTCTTGGTTGATGACTACTGGAGGTACACTTGGGTGTATTTCATGAAGGAGAAGTCGGACGTGTTTCGTTTGTTTGTGAAGTTTAAGGAGCTGGTGGAGGGTCAGCTTGGCCTGCGGGTCAAGAAGTTGAGAACATATAATGGAGGTAAGTTCATTTCAACTAAGTTCTCTAACTTCTGTAGAAAGCATGACATCCAACGGGAGCTCACTTGTGCTCATACTCCACAATAAAATGGAGCATGATGCTTAAGGAGAAGCCCAACATAGAACACCTTCAGGTATTTGGATCTACCTGCTATGTATACGTTCCAGATGCTCTCAGGACAAAGATGGATGTGAAGATAAAGAAGCTTGTCTTCATAGGCTATGATGAGCAAAAGAATGGATGGAAGTGTATGGATCTAGTGACGAAGAAGTTCGTTGTTTCGAGAGACGTGGTCTTCGACGAGCTGATGTCATATGGAGGTGGCTCCTCTATGGAGCTATAGGAGAACAGGTCAGATAGCGAGCATGAGGAGGCTGCTAAGGATCTTCTGGTGGATCTGCCTGTATCACCAGGAGATCGAGATGTTTCCAGCTACGGGGTGAAGGCTTCCAATTCAAGAAGCAGGGGGAGCGATGCTCCAAGTTTGCCCGGGAACGGATCTGATTCAAAAGAGATAGTGGAGGTGATCAACAAGGGTCAGACTCTTCGGAGATCGAAGAGGACCATCAAACCACTAACTCGTTATTGAGAAGGAAACACAGTGAGCTTGATCTCTTATTTCTTCGCTATAAGCTGAAGAAGAAGGCAGATGAGAGCATCAAGCGGTACAAGGCTCGCCTTGTATCTCGAGGATTTTCTCAGCAGTACAGAGAAGACTATGAAGAGACATTTAATCCTGTTGCAAAGATGACTTCAGTTCGGGTGGTGATGGCCTTGGCGACTTGCCAAGGTTGGAAGATGTGGCAGCTAGACGTAAAAAATGTTTTTCTTTGCAGGGAAATAGATAAAGAAATCTTCATGGTTCAACCACCAGGATACGCGTCTGAAGATCATCCAGGATACGTCTGCAGGCTTAGGAACGCCCTTTGCGGCTTGAAGCAAGCTTCACAGGCATGGTATGAAAAGATCGCAAAATACCTCCAATTCTGCGGTAATTTTGCCTCTAATTCAAATTCGAGTCTATTTATCAAGAAGAGCGGGGAGCTTCATGTCTTGGTGTTGTTGTACATGGACGACATGATAGTCATGGGAAACTCTGAGGAGGAGGTGGCTAGGCTCAGGTCAGAGCTAGCCATTCGGTTCAAGATGAAGGACTTGGGTGAGCTTCATCACTTCCTTGGACTCGAGGTGGAGAGGAAAGAGAGCGACATACTCGTTTCCCAAAGGGGTTATGTGAATCAGATCATTCAGCGGTTCGACATGCAGGAAGGGAAGAGTAGCTCTACTCCACTTGATGTTGGAATCAAGCTTTGACGAGATGAGGGGAGGATACTTCCAGATCCTTTATTGTTCCGTGCTTTGGTAGGGAGCCTTATCTACTTGACGATTACAAGGCCAGACATTGCATATGATGTAGGCCGAGTAAGTCGGTATTTGGAGGAACCTCGGAAGCCTCATCTGATGGCGGCAAGGAGCATTCTGAAGTACATGAAGTCCACTTTTGGTATGGGTCTTCTTTATGGGAGAGACACGAACTTCAACCTGCACGGTTACACATATGCTGATTATGGGGAAGATTCAGACGACCAAAAGTCGACATTCGGTTACATCTTCATATGTGGTTTAGCGGGTATCTCATGGTGCAGCAAGAAGCATGATTCTATGTTTGTCTCTACTATGTAAATAGAGTACAAGACAGTGCCCTTAAACTAGTTAATAATCCAGTTTATCATGCGCGGACCAAGCACATTGAGATTGAGCATCAGTTCATTCAGGAGGTGTTGGAGGGGTCTCTTGTGGTTGGACATGTGCGGAGCGAGGACAACATCGTAGACATCTTCATGAAGCCGCTGTCGAAGGGGTCATTTACTATGTTACGAGGATTATTAGGGCTGGTCTCCACTTCTCACTTCAAGGGGGAGTGTTGAATTTTTTGAAGTGAAAGTGGGCGGCCTGGGCGGTATGTCCGTGCGGCCTGTGCAGACAGAGGGTGGAAACTTGTCAGGTCGGCTTAGAAGTGGCTAGCGGCCTGTTCCCTGAGATAGCCTGGCGAATAGAATGGTTATCCGCTCAGTTTGTCGGCTTGTGCAGTCTTGTTCTAGAGTCTACCGGCTTTGTGCGGACTGATCTGTGTATTCGCCGGTGCTGTGATCACACTAGGGATGGCTGGTGGTGTGGACTTGGTCTGGACCTTCACCAAGTCCAGGTTGGCTCTATTCAGGAGGTTGTCGGGTCTGGTTCCTTGTCTGCCGAGCTCTGCAGCAGTCAATCGTGTTCTGGTTGCGAGCTTGGGGAGTGCGAACTGGAGCGGTGTATGTAGGAGAGCGATCTGAGGTTGTATCAACAGTGTCTGCTAGTATGGCGACCAAGTGTTGCTTTGGTGATTAGGCGGTTTGGCTTGATATCCTGCTGTGGTGGTGCGACCTTGGCAGACTAACTGTCTTGCCTAGTTACAGCGGTCTGGTTGTATATCTGTGGCTTGGCAGGTACACATGGTGCTCACCGCGAGATATGGTGGTGTTCCCATCAGCCAGGACGGTGATCACACTCCTCTCCACGCTTATAAATATGACTCCCCTGTCATATTAAATCATACTAGGTGAACAGTAAGTGGACTTGTGCAGTTGTTGCATACAAGGTTTTCTATCCGCGCGGTTTGAAGTGTTTGACCAGTTTGTGTTGTGCATGTTGTGCGGATAGCGCTAGAAAGCCAGGGACTTGGTTATGATTTCGGTCAGGGACAGCGCGAACTCTGCGTAGAGCAACCAGCGGTTAGCAGCAGGTCGCGGCTTGCGACCAGGCGATCTTCTCTTCTTCAACTCTTTCCCAGTTCAATAAGCTGTCCGCTTTTGGCAGCTTGTTCAGTTCGGCAGCAGCTGTTCGCGTGATCTGGCAGCTAGGCGACCGTGCGGTTAGGAGGCATGTAGATCAGCGATTATAGTTAGCTCAGCATTGGAATAACGGGCAGTCCACGCGGCTATGTTGCGGTTTGGCGACTTAGCGGTTTCAACGGACTCCGTAGAAGTTAGCAGCAGAGCCGACAATTACTACTTGAGTCCGCGCGGCTAGATTCTTGTCTTGTATTTTTTCATTTCCATCGGATACATCGACGAATCATGTCTCGCCATGTATGCCTCATCTTGTAAAGATTGTTTTGATAGTACAAGATACTTGCTCTTCTGTTTGCATTTGATTGCTTGGGCTCAGATAGGTTGAGTGTTCATATGCCTGATTTCCCATTTTCCGCGAATCACAAATTTTTACAGGAGTCGCTTTCTTCTGAAAGCCGCGTGTCAGAGGTGAAGGCCGTCGGTCTCGCTGAATACATGGATTCGCTGATTACAAGCGTGACCATTGCTTGATTGGCGAGAAGGTTCATGAAGAGATTTGGACTAGAGAGGTGGAGCCTCAGATGGAGGATGCTTGCGATCTTGCCCTTAGGCGCGGAGTGTCCAAGGCCTTTCACCTGGTTTCCAAAAGTTTGAAGTGTGATGTGTCTAGCCTTAGTTTTGATGATATTTCGGATAACGGGAGTCCGGGTCCTGATACTGATGTTGATACGACCGATGTATAGTGGCGTGATTTCTTTATGCATGTATGCTTGTGTCTCCTTTGGTTGAGTCTGTCGTATGTTTGTTTTTAATTTTGATGGTCATTAATAGTGCGTCGTTATGTGTTCTGGCATGCTATTATTATAACAGGGTTGTTCTTCCCCCTTTTGCCCAAATGCTATAAGGATGCTATGGTGGATGATGACGTAACTAATTCGTCTGAGTGCCAACATATGAGATAATTTGCTCCGGGTGCGTGGCCTTTGTTTTCTTTGCGCGAGTCGGGCTCGTGGCTTTGATTATTTCGCACGAGTTAGGCTTGTGACTTTGTTTATTTTACGCGAGTCTGGCTCATGCTTTTGTTTATTTTGCGCGAGCCAGGCTCGTGGCTTTGTTTGGGATTGATCGCGAGGGGACAGGCCCTGCGAGGAAGGGGCATAGAAAGGCAGGGTCGGTGAAGAGTTTGCTCATTCAAATCGCACACGCAGTCTTACATAATTTGCGCGAGTCGGGCTCGCAACTTTATTTGAAATTGATCGCGAGGGGGCAGGCCCGTAGAAAGGCAGGGTCGGTGAAGAGCTTGCTCATTCAAACAACATGTGAAAGTGAGGGATATATCTGCTTAACTCTAGAGGGGGGTGAATAGAGTATTTTAAAACTTTAATTAATTCTTACAGCAGATTAAAATAGGTGATAAGTATATGTATAAAGAGAGAATAAAAACAAAACAATCACAACACAAAGAAATAAACAATAGAGCATTCCAGACCACACAAGAAATTTATCATGGTGCCCCTAAACTTGTGTACATCCACTCTTCTACCACCCTGGTAGGAATCCACTACAGGTTTTTGATCAGGTTCCCTGCCACCACAAGTTTTTGCTCAGGTGCCCTGTCACCACAATATCTATTTTTTCAAGGGAGATCTCACAACCCTTTTGAACTTTTGATCAGGTGCCCAAAAACCAAACTAAGTATTTTGATCAGGAGACTTAACAACCAAAGGGGTTAACTTTTGAAGGGAGTTATAACTCTGTACATAGTTGGAAATAAAAGTGATGTTGTCTTCTCTTTCTAAAACAACTGAGAAGACTTTAGTGGATGATGTTTTCAAAGCTCCCCCTGAGATGAAGAATGGTTTAGGAAGATAAGAGCTTTGCACAGGGTGTAGACGTTGATGAAGATCTTCAGAAAACTTCTTGGACTGATGTTGATGTGTTGTCCTTTTGAAGTCTGAAGCAGAAACTGAAGAAGACTAAAGATTTGTGTGTTGTTGTTCTTCTTCAATTTCCTGTAGATAGCAATCTATTTCTCTGTAAAACTTTTATCAGTTGTTCTGTGACAGATCTCTTGTAATTCCCTTCCTTGTTATTCCTTCTTGTTGTTGTCCTGAAGATAAGAATTTTCCTTTTTATATTCTGAAGGACTTCTGCCATTTGAAATTTGAATTCCTGAATTAATGCTGAAATCCTGGGACTTGAACGGCTGGAATTAGTCTTAAATGTGTTTCTTCAACTGTCTCAGTAAATAAGTCAACTAATTATTCTATGAAATCCATAATTAATGCTGCAAAGAAACGACTATACTCTTGAGAATATGAGCATTAATTACCAGAGAATTACTGTCATAGAATAATCCAAACTGAAATCAAAGTGAGAAAATGCCAAACTGATACTGAGAGAAATCGTTGAACGTAAGACACATTTCGTCGACCTGAAATCCAAGTTCGTCGAG
This sequence comes from Platanthera guangdongensis, assembly GCA_039583875.1. Lineage (NCBI taxonomy): Eukaryota > Viridiplantae > Streptophyta > Magnoliopsida > Asparagales > Orchidaceae > Platanthera > Platanthera guangdongensis. Next base: position 53,418,073 of record CM077163.1, read on the forward strand.
CTGAGAAATCGTCTTCGTCGAGCTGAGCTCAGAAAAAGTTGATCTGGAAAATAGTCTGTCAAGGCTGAGCTCCAAGTTCGTCGACCTGAGATAGAATTTCATCGACCAGAGAACTTGAGAGAAGAGGGAAGATCGTCGACTTGAGCTACAAGTTCGTTGAGCTCAGCTCAGAGTAGGGACTCTGAGTTCGTCGATCTGCGATCGACGATCGTCGAGCTTAGTTCGAAGAACTTTGAACTGATTCTCTGAACTATTAAAGACTGCATTTCTTCTAAGTCTGGATCTCTGATTTCTTCTGAGGGCTGGATCAATGTTTGTCTAACCTAGTCAGACTGACCTAGACCTAGAACTAACAATTTGACCCTAGGCTATACATGGAGGGTCAATAACCTAATAGTGAACCTAGCCAAATCCAAACTATGGATCCAACAATCTCCCCCTATTTGGGTGAGGTCACTATGAACAACAGAAAAAGGAAAATCACAAAGTATAAAAAAAGATATCTGGCAGAATTAAAATTGTTCAGCAGATATTAACAACAGTGCCTTGTGAAGTACAAATAACAGATAACAGTTCAAATTAAAATAAAGAAAGAAGATTTTTAGGCTTTCTTTGAGTCTTTCTACTGTTCATTTGAAGCTGGTCTGGTGAAGATAATTTCTCTTTTTGGATATGCAGCTTGCTGTTTTGTCACTTTCATATCACTAGCTCCAAGGATTGTCACAGAAGAAGATCTTGGAACAACTGCTTCAGGATGTAATGACATATAAGCATCAACATTAAAAAATTTGTGTACCTGATATCTGTCTTGCTCTTTCTTTCTGTAGGAGGACATAGTAGTATACTGTGAGATGTCCTGTCCTTCTTCCTTTACTTTTTTGATTTGAGAAAGAGCTATTAATTCTTGAAATCTGGTCATTCTGGAGTTGGGGTCCATTTCTGGATCACAAACTGGAGATAAAGGCCTTTCAGGACTTACTTTATCTGGTTGAGCATATTCAGAAGTTTTCTGCTGTCTGCTGTACTTTTTATATTGTTGTTGCCTGCTGTTGCTGTTGGAACTATACTGCTGTCTGCTGTAGGAAGGTTGGGAATGATGAGAAGATGTAGATTTTGGAACTTGAGCAACACTTCCAGAAGATCCTGCTGCAGGAAGAGGAGGAGGAGGAGAACCTCTCCTGAATTTAGGAGGTGGAGAGTATCTCCTGCTCTTCTTCCTGTATTTTAGCTCATTCTTGGAATATCTCATCCAGTTTCTGGTGTCTGGAGTGAAAGTTATATTATGCAGGATATAACAGGGAACATTAGCAGAAGGATTAGGCTTAGGAACAGCCTTGGCAGGAGCCACCATCTTATTTGCCTTTCTTTTCTTAGTGCTTGTATTTTCAGAATCATATGACTCATTATCATTATCATCATCATTAGAAGAGTTTTCTGGATTATCATAAAGAGCATCCAACTACTTTAGTAAATCAGCTAAGATTCCTGGAACATGTGGCTATGCATAACTTGCGGGTTCGGCAGAACTTTCTGTAGCAGTCTGAACACTTTCTTATTCTTCCATGTCAGCGAATATAATATCATCCAAATTTGGCATTGGAGATTCACACCAGCTAAAAGTTGGTGGAGAGAATGCCTTGTGCTCAGGAGCTGGCTCATTAATATCTTCAACAGCTAAAGTTTCTGTAATCACAGGAGCTGAAAAACTTGCCTTTAGTTGATCTATAACTGCAGGACTTATTGGAGCAGTATAAACTACAATAGACTTAGAATACTGAGCAACAAAATTTTGTATCACATTTTTGTAAACTAAATTAAAAGAATTTAGTAATGAATCCAAATCAACTGTGGGATTTATAATAAAATCACCAACATTGGTTATTTCATCAATTGTATCATAAGTCATGTCTGTATCAGAATAATCAACTATATCTATTACTTTAGTTGGAATGTCTGCCTTTGTTGAATCATCAATCATATCTGAATCTGCTCCTATTATTGTTGCTATTGGAGCTGGAGGAGTAACTGGAACTTCTTCATGGAACATCTCCCCCTGGCTGGTTTCAGAGGGTCCTGAAGCCAGTCCCCTAGAAGAAGGAACAAAGGAGAGAGCCGCAATTCTGGTATAGAGAAATGATGGAGGCAGAGATAGGAGCAATAGAATTTGCTATTAATTGCTCTAGAGTTGGAGAAATGAAGGCTAGAAGATCATGGGCAATGTCAGAGAAATTTAAGTAGAGAGGTTCAAGGGCAGAGGTGGTGTAAGGGGTGTGATGTCCACAGTTGGAACATAGAGAAGGCATGGGATAAATCTATATGGGTGTATTTTGGAAATATGGAAGGAGGGTTGGATGGAATTTTAGTAGTGGAGGTAGGAATTGTGGTAGTGGGTATTGAGGTGGGTTCCTGAACAGGAGATGGAACTGGTGAATTGTGTGGAGATGGTTGAGGAGGAGACAACATATTGAAAGTGTGCTATGAGGATGTGGATGGAATATCAGAAAGATTAGTTTGGAGAGGAGATTGAGGTGGTGGAGATGGAATGTCCTCAGGGATGATGATGGGAGAATGTGGAGGTGATGGTTATGGAAGAGGTGAAGATGGTTGATGTTGTTGTTATTGTGGAGGAGGAGGTGAAGGAATGCTGGTGGATGGAAGAACTTCTTTTGGAGGTGGTGGAGAGGCAACAACTACCCTGGTGTCCTCAGAAGTTCTGGAGGAGGAGGCCCTGGATGGTTTAGTGATGGACGTCGCCCATCTGCCAAACAAAGCATAGGTTATCCTCTTGGACGCATTTCTGAATATTGGCTGGGAGACCAGTAATTCAGGTGCCTTTTCCTGGAGGAAAATTCCTAAAATCCTCCCAAAACAAACTTCTTTCTTAGAATTTTTCTTCTTAATCAACTCAAACAATATCTTTCCCTAATTTATTACTTTCTTATTTACCAGAGCATACATCACCAAAAACTGGTGCCTAGTTATATAATCATGGGTTGTGTGTTTGCCCAACAAAACCTTACCGACAATATCTGCCAAAAACTTATATTCAATAGATAGATTCTTTTTCCGAAGCTTATTAAGGTTTCCTTCAGAGTGACCCATTCTAGTCAGCATATTTTCATATTCATAATTTTCTATTTCAATGTCCGCTTCTCCATTTGCCAAATCAAAAACTTCAGTTAAAATTTCCTAGTCATGGTTTCTGCGTCTGGTGAGGTTGAAGTATAAACTCATTCCCTGATTTCAGTCATTGGCAACTTGATACTTGTGGTCATGAATTTCTTCAATTGCTGTTCTTCAAACAGCTGTAGAATGTCTATGAAGATTTGATCAGTATGGTTGAAAGAATCAAAGTCAATATCGAAGCCAGTGTCATATTTCATGCTGGAGATGGAGAGCGCCGGAATCGTCATTGGCTTTCCTGCAAAAACAAGAGAGAGAGAGAGAGATCAAGTGCAAGTGAACAGAAAGCGCGGGATAGAGCACGACGAAAACCTAGATATAAGGTTTTCAGAATATGAAGCGACGGGCTCTGTCCTGCGAAAAATAAAAAAATCTCCGTTCTCAGGTCGAAGAAAAAATTTCATGAAGAAATGATATCGTCGATCTTAGTTGGAAGAGGGGAAAACCTTTTGTCGATCTCAGGTCGACGAAAACTTTTCTGAAGCAAGATCGTCGATCTCCGCTCGATGGAATAACTTCACGCAGAGAGTTCGTCGATCTCAGGTCAATGAAATATCTCAAGAACAGTTCTCAGATCGTCGATCTCTATTCGACGAAATGGGATCAATTCTTCGACCTTGGACAGAAATCAAATTAAATTTCTCCATTAATCATACCTAACTGATTCAGAAAGAACAGATGTTTCTTCTCATTTAAAGGTTTAGTGAAGATGTCTGCTCTTTGCAAATAAGTAGAGATAAAGACAAGATTAACTTTCTTTTTGTCCACACAATCTCTAATGAAATGATAACTTATCTCTATATGCTTAGTTCTACTATGCAGTACTGGATTTTGTGCAATTGAAATTGCACTGGTATTGTCACAAATTATAGTTGAATTATTTAAGTTGAGACCATAATCCAAAAGTTGGTTTTGAATCCACAATATTTGTGAACAACAGCTGCCAGCTGTAATGTATTCAACTTCTGTAGTTGAAGTTGATATAGATGTCTGCTTTTTACAAAACCAGGACACAAGCCTATCTCCAATGAACTGGCATGTTCCTGAAGTGCTTTTTCTATCCACTCTGCATCCAGCATAGTCAGAATCTGAAAATTCAGTTAAGTCAAATTCTGACTCTGTTGGATAACAAAGTCCTAGATTAGGACAACCCTTTATATATCTCAAAATTCTTTTAAGGAAAATAAGGTGAGATTCCTTATGGTTCACCTGGAACCTAACACAAAGGCATGTAGCAAACATAATATCTGTCATACTAGCTGTGAGATATAACAAGGACCCAACAATAGCCCTATATGTTTTCGGATCAACTGGCTTGCCTTGTTCATCAGAATCAATCACAGCATTGGAAGCCATAAGTGTTTTCATTGCTGAGGCATCAGACATCCCAAATCTTTTAACTAGCTCCTTAGCATATTTTGATTAGGATATAAAAATGTCATCAGGGGATTGCTTCACTTAGATACCAAGGAAGTAAGAAATCTCACTCATGCTACTCATTTCAAACTTGGAATGCATCAGGTCAGAAAACCTTTTGCAAAGTTTGGAATCAGTAGAACTAAAAATAATGTCATCTACATATATTTGTACTAATAATATTTTATCTTTATGATGCCTAATTAACAAGGTTCTATCTATAATGCCCCTAGTGAACTTATGCTCTAAAAGAAAGCTAGCTAGGGTCTCATACCAAGCACTTGGTGATGGCGCGGCCCCTCCAACACTTCCTGATGATGACCCGGTTGCTGGCTCCAACACTTCCTGATGATGACCCGGTTGCTGCGGCGCAACAAGTTAAAGATTTGCGGCATCATGACAACGCCACGGACGCTAACGGAAAGCTGCGATACAACCTCCGTCCGCGGCGCGCAAAGCTTGCTTAATACTTTTACTTAGTTTTATTTTAATTGCTTAAAACATTTGGCTTGTATTATTTTTATTTTTATGTTGGTGTGCTATTAAACCCTTGGTGTGTATGTAACTGCCCGGATGGAGGAGATTTCATCTCCATCTTGGATGGTTGGATCTCTTTTGTAACTCCTATTTAAAGGAGTATATTATGATGAGTTATGCATTGGAAGAAGAAAACCTAAACTCTCCCCTAGAGAATTTCGGCCATGGAGAGATTCCACTAGCCGCCCCCCCTCCCCTTTGGGTGTGAAGCCTAGCCTTGCCTCCTCCATCCCCGTTCGGTGCGACTCCGGCGTGGCTTCTCTCGGTGCGACTCCGTGGAAGAAGGAAGCAGCCCCTTCGGTGTGAAACCGGTGGAACCGTGGAGAGAGTGATTCTCCCACAAATATTGTGTGATCTTCTTCTTGGTTGGGTAATCTCTTCCCTATCTTTGTGCTTCTTGCTGTGAGATTTTTGTGGAGGTTATTCAACCGTCTTTTCCGCGATTTTAAAGTGTTTTTCGCTTGCAAATCTGAATCGAACGTTGTTATTGACCCTCTTGTTTTTCGGATTGGAAGATCCGCTGGAGTACAAACTAGGCCTAGCCTTGACTTGTTCTCCAAGACGGGGCACGCTTTGGTGCTAATAAGGGAGTTAATCTCAACTTGTTCTTGATCCCTCCTTATCGTTTACCGCTGCTCCTAAATATATTTTTTGCTGCGATTGATAGCTTATTGTGAAAAGAATAGATGCTTGTGTAGGTGCGGTGAGACGTGTGCTTGTTGGAGAGGTAGGTCCTAAGGTCGTGGTATCGAGTCCGGCTAGGCGCGAGTTGTGTGCTTGTTGGAGAGTAGGTCCTAAGGACGTTGTATCGAGTCTCGTATTTTTGAGAGCCAACCGACCCCTTTTTGTTCGCTTTTGGTCGGAGCACTCTCTTATTTTTTCTATGTTCTGTGATGGGTAACCCGCCGTTAGCGTAAGCACGTCCATCTCACAAACATCCCTACACCAATTTGGTATCAGAGCCGGTCGTTTCAACTTTCACGTTGCAAACATCCTCTCTGCGTTCCTTGTTAGAGATCCGATTGTTAGAACTCAAAAAAAAAAAAAATTTCCGTGGTCTGCAAATAGCGGGCTGAAATCTTTATTTTTCAGCAAAATTTCAAAGAAAATTTTTTTTTAACGATCTACGTGTTATTCTCATCGGGAGTATATAAAAATATCTTATTTTCAATATAGCTTCAGTCCTAGGAAAATTCATCTTGCCCGGGGCCTCCCAAACCTGAATGCGCACTAGGCTAGGAACGGAGTACGAACCCCGTCTACGTCTAGGATGGCTGCGAACGAGCATGGTGATCCCAACACCGAGGCTATAGCAGGTCTTCGTGCCGAAATGACAGAGCTTAGGAACGCCTTAGCCCAGATCCTACAAAATCAAGCAAGGCCAACCCCACATCCCGTTAATGCTGGGTAGCCCAACCGGCACCAACCGAACTTTGATTCGGATTCTGAGGGAAACTCTCCCCGTATGCCCCCTCGAGAACCCCGCTCCGAGCGAGGCTTTGATATCACGAGGGCTATCAAGATAAATGCCCCCACCTATGATGGCATGGGAGATCCCCAGATCTTCCTCCATTGGGCTATAGACATGGAGTGCTATTTCGAATGGCACAACCTCACGGACCCCCAAAAGGTTCAAGTTGCCAGGATGAAATTAATGGGACGTGCCAAAACCTATTGGCTGAATGAAGAACGTAGGTTAGGAGCTGGGCACGGGGTCCCACTCATTGGATGGGCTGTTATGAAGAACCTGCTAACCGATCAGTACGTTCCCGCGTACCATCGGACGCAAATGTTCGATGAGCTTGCCACCCTTCGGCAAGGCTCAATGTCTGTTGCTGAATATATGGGAGAACTTAAGGACCGTATGGTACGATGTGACCTTCGAGAGATCCCCGAAGTAACTTTATCTAGATTTCGAAAGGGACTTCACCCCGACATTCAGGGGAAACTCTTGCGTTATGGTCACACGGACTTGAATATGACTTTCAATGCCGCCTTGGACATTGAAAAGAACCTAGCATCTAAAGCTCACTCCCGTTATTCTAATGCGAAGAATAAGTCCACCGCGGGGGCATCTTCTTCCACTTTTCCTGATAAAGGAAAATTTAGATCCTCCGAGTCGAAATCCGTTGTGATTACCGCGAGAAATACCAAGAACCCCGCTAGTGAGCGTATCCCCGTTGGAAAGGTTAGCAAGGCTAACACCACTTGTTACTCATGCGGTGTTCAAGGCCACTATGCCTACGAATGCCCCACCAAGACGAAGGCCATAGCCTTACTAGAGTCCACTACCGACCCTGACGACTATGTCCATGAGGCCGAAGAGGAGAGCGACCCTGACGGAGTCCCTAGTGACTTGGAGGACGATCACCGCCTTATGGTGATGCGTTGCATTATGACCACTCCTCGTCCTGTAGACGACTGGAAGAGGACGAGCATTTTTTCCCTGATCTTTAAGAGTGGAGAAAAACTTTGCAAATTAGTTATTGATGGTGGTAGTTGCGTAAACGCCGTTTCTGAGAATGCCGTTAAGCGTATGTCCTTGACTGTCGAGCCGCACCCGACCCCCTACCAGGTCGCTTGGATTAGTAAGGTTACTATTAAGGTTACCCAACGATGCCTAGTCCCCCTGTCTTTCAAATCCTACACAGATGAGGTTTGGTGCGACGTCCTACCAATGGACGTTTGTCATGTGTTATTAGGCCGCCCTTGGCTATACGACCGTGATGTGACGCACTATGGTCGTGCCAACACTTATGAGTTTAAATTCAATGGCAAGATCGTCACCTTGAGACCGACTGTGCCAAAAGAGCCGGTAGTGTTGGCTAAGGATACCACCATCCCAGTTGAGAGGAAAGCCTTGAGTTTAGTTGGTAGGAAGGAATTTGTGAAGGATCCCTTCATTGGGGGAATAATGTACGCTCTTGTACTTCTGAGTGAAAAAACTGATGGTGGCGTGTTGGAAGATTTACCCCGAGAGCTACGGGTATTGTTGGATGAGTTTAGGGATGTATACCCGGAGGAGTTGCCTTCGTCGTTACCACCGCTTAGAGATATACAACACGCAATAGACCTTATCCCCGGATCGTCCTTACCCAACCAACCACACTATAGGCTTAATCCAACTGCCCACATAGAGTTACAAACCCAGATAGAGGAGTTGTTAAATAAGGGATTTATTAGGACGAGTATGAGCCCATGTGCTGTCCCCGCTCTTCTTGCCCCTAAGAAGGATGGCACCTGGCGCATGTGTGTTGATAGCCGAGCTCTCAACAAAATTACTATAAAATATAGGTTTCCAATTCCGCGACTAGATGATCTCTTGGATGTCCTATCGGGTGCCACTATCTTCTCTAAACTGGACTTACGGAGTGGTTACCACCAAATCAGGATCCGAGAGGGGGATGAGTGGAAGACGGCGTTCAAGTCTAAGGACGGGTTGTATGAATGGCTTGTGATGCCCTTTGGGCTATCCAATGCCCCCAGCACCTTCTCCCCGATGATGACGCACATCTTTAGGCCATATATGGGGAAGTTTGTTGTAGTGTATTTTGATGACATCCTAGTGTTTAGTACCTCCCCCGCCGAACACCTCTCTCACATCAAAGTAGTCCTCTCCACCTTAAGGACTGAAACCTTATATCTAAATCTAAAGAAATGCACGTTTTATGTTTCAGAGGTTGAATTCTTAGGTTATATAGTTGGCTCTGAAGGAATTCGTGTTGACCCAGTAAAGGTTCAGGTGATTAGAGACTGGCCCGAGCCCACTAGCCTTCGTGAGGTGCGTAGTTTCCACGGGTTAGCTACCTTTTATCGTCGTTTCATACGTGATTTTAGTAGCATTATGGCACCCATTACGGACTGCATGAAGAAAGGAGAATTCACATGGTCCAAATCCGCCACGTTTGCATTCCATCGTATTAAGGAGCTTATGACCGAAGCACCGGTGTTACGTCTCCCAGACTTCACCAAGGTCTTCGAGCTTACTTGTGATGCATCTGGCGTAGGGATTGGAGGTGTCTTGAGTCAAGAGGGTCACCCGGTTAGTTATTTTAGTGAGAAGTTAGCGGGTGCTAAATTAAATTATTCCAATTACGATAGGGAGTTTTATGCGGTCATTAGATGTTTGCATCATTGGAGGCACTACCTCCTTCATAAGGAGTTCGTGATCCTCTCTGATCATGAAGCGTTGCGATTCATCAATGGTCAGCACAAAATCAGCCCGCGCCACGCTAAATGGGTATCCTTCTTACAAGAATACACATTTACTCTCAAGCACCTTAAGGGGACCGACAATCGAGTTGCCGATGCACTCAGTCGCCTCACCCTCTTACTTTCCTCCATGCAAGTCCACGTGGTAGGGTTCGAGCGCATAAAGGATGAATACGACACATGCCCTGATTTTCAGGAGCCATACTTATCTGCCCAGGATAGCTCTCCCACGACCATCACGGCCTATTCACTTAGAGACGGATACTTATTCAAACATGGAAAATTGTGTATCCCCCACTCCTCTTTGCGACTCCACATCATTTGGGAGTTACATAGTGGTGGCTTGAGTGGCCACTTTGGCAGAGACAAAACGATAACGCTCGTAGAGGAGAAATTCTTTTGGCCTAAACTAAAGGCGATGGTTGGGAAAGTTGTGAGCAGTTACCGTACGTGCCAAGTTTCTAAAGGTACTAAGTCCAATGTAGGTTTATACACTCCGCTACCTATTCCGTCCGTCCCGTGGGAAGATGTGAGCATGGACTTTGTATTAGGCCTTCCCCCCACCCTGCGACGTCATGATTCTATACTCGTTGTTGTGGATAGGTTCTCCAAGATGGCGTACTTCCTCCCCTGTAGTAAGACCAACGACGCCTCTCACATTGCGAAACTGTATTTTAAAGATGTCGTTAGTCATCGTGGCGTTCCGAAGACTATTGTCTCAGATAGGGACGTCAAGTTCACTAGCTACTTTTGGAAAACCTTGTGGGTTCTTATGGGCACAAAATTATTATTCTCCGCGGCTTATCACCCACAAACCGATGGCCAGACGGAAGTAGTCAATCAGAGCCTAGGAAATCTTCTTCGATGTCTCGTGAGCGACCATAAAGACACTTGGGATTTACTGCTTCCACATGCACAACTGGCTTACAATAATTCTAAAAATCGGTCCACGGGTATGTCTCCGAATGAAATTGTCCACGGGTATAAGGCCCCTGTGCCACTTGACTTGGTCCCCTTACCTCCCACATACAAAACAAGTCAGTTTGCACAATCCTTCGCCCAACATATTCACGACTTACATGCACGTATACGAGCTACCTTGACTGCTCAATATGAGTCTTATCAAGCGCACGCTAATCTACATAGGAAGGTGTCACACTTTAAGGTCGGCGATCTGGTTTTAGTACGGTTAGTTCCCGAACGAATGCCAACTGGCACCGTTAAAAAGTTAGCTCCAAAACGCGCCAGTCCTTTTCGGATTATCAAGAAGCTAGGTGACAACGCTTTCGTATTGGATTTGCCTGCTGAATGGGGTATCTCCCCTATTTTTAATGTCTCGGATTTGACGCTGTTTGTTGCGCCTCCACAAGAGTTGGTTTCTTTGTCGTCTTCTCCCTCCACTGAAATTTCTAATGGGTTGGGGAGTGGTAGTTTGGATGATCTCTCTCCTCCGGTCCCCGCAGGTATAACATCGGATGGTACGTTGCCTTCTTTTATTCCTACTGCTGACATGTTTCCCAGGTTTCCCAAGACGTTTCTCCATCCAGATATGATACTCGTTGCTGAGCCACTTACTACTCCTGACGGTGCTACCTACCGCTTCCTCATCCGTTGGCGTGACCGCCCACCGTCGGACGACTCATGGGTACTCGCGACAGAGCTTCAACGTTTGGATGTCGAGCTTCTCCGCCGCTTTCTATCAGCCCACGCCTCGGAGATGCGAGATTTTGAGTGGGGGAGGATTGATGGCGCGGCCCCTCCAACACTTCCTGATGATGACCCGGTTGCTGCGGCCCCTCCAACACTTCCTGATGATGACCCGGTTGCTGCGGCGCAACAAGTTAAAGATTTGCGGCATCATGACAACGCCACGGACGCTAACGGAAAGCTGCGATACAACCTCCGTCCGCGGCGCGCAAAGCTTGCTTAATACTTTTACTTAGTTTTATTTTAATTGCTTAAAACATTTGGCTTGTATTATTTTTATTTTTATGTTGGTGTGCTATTAAACCCTTGGTGTGTATGTAACCGCCCGGATGGAGGAGATTTCATCTCCATCTTGGATGGTTGGATCTCTTTTGTAACTCCTATTTAAAGGAGGATATTATGATGAGTTATGCATTGGAAGAAGAAAACCTAAACTCTCCCCTAGAGAATTTCGGCCATGGAGAGATTCCACTAGCCGCCCCCCTCCCCTTTGGGTGTGAAGCCTAGCCTTGCCTCCTCCATCCCCGTTCGGTGCGACTCCGGCGTGGCTTCTCTCGGTGCGACTCCGTGGAAGAAGGAAGCAGCCCCTTCGGTGTGAAACCGGTGGAACCGTGGAGAGAGTGATTCTCCCACAAATATTGTGTGATCTTCTTCTTGGTTGGGTAATCTCTTCCCTATCTTTGTGCTTCTTGCTGTGAGATTTTTGTGGAGGTTATTCAACCATCTTTTCCGCGATTTTAAAGTGTTTTTCGCTTGCAAATCTGAATCGAACGTTGTTATTGACCCTCTTGTTTTTCGGATTGGAAGATCCGCTGGAGTACAAACTAGGCCTAGCCTTGACTTGTTCTCCAAGACGGGGCACGCTTTGGTGCTAACAAGGGAGTTAATCTCAACTTGTTCTTGATCCCTCCTTATCGTTTACCGCTGCTCCTAAATATATTTTTTGCTGCGATTGACAGCTTATTGTGAAAAGAATAGATGCTTGTGTAGCTGCGGTGAGACGTGTGCTTGTTGGAGAGGTAGGTCCTAAGGTCGTGGTATCGAGTCCGGCTAGGCGCGAGTTGTGTGCTTGTTGGAGAGTAGGTCCTAAGGACGTTGTATCGAGTCCCGTATTTTTGAGAGCCAACCGACCCCTTTTCGTTCGCTTTTGGTCGGAGCACTCTCTTATTTTTTCTATGTTCTGTGATGGGTAACCCGCCGTTAGCGTAAGCACGTCCATCTCACAAACATCCCTACACCAATTCGAGCTTGCTCTAAACCGTAGAGAGCTTTATACAATTTGAAAACAAAAGAGGGATGACTTAGAGAGATAAAACCTGGTGATTGTTCCACATATACTTCCTCTTTGAGTTCACCATTTAAGAAGGCACTCTTGACATCCATCTGATAGACCTTGAACTTCTTGTAGGTTGTATAAGCAAGAAATATCCTGATAGATTCTAGTCCTGCAACAGGTGCAAATGTCTGATCAAAGTCAATTCCTTCTTCCTGTCTATATCATTGTGCTACCAACCTGACTTTGTTTCTGATGATAGCTCCTTGTGCATTCAATTTATTTCTAAAAACTCATTTAGTTCCAATGACTGGGTAGTCTTTGGGTCTTGAAACTAAATCTCAAACTCTACATCTCTCAAACTAATTGAGCTCCTCTTACATTGCAATAATCCAGTGTGGATCTTGCTCTACTTCTTTTATGGATTGAGGCTCAAGTTGAGATATGAATCAAGCATGCATCAAGTCTTGGTTGAGTTGATGCCTTGTCTGCACACCAACTGATATGTCTCCAATCACTTGAGATATAGGGTGATCTCTAAGTGTGACAAGATCAGTGGGAGGAGTTGGTTCAGCAACAGCAGTGATAATTAATTCCTCTTGTGGAATTATGTTTGCTGTTGGAGGTTCAACCATCATTTCAACAATATCATCTTCACTGTCTTCTTCAATATGTGGATAAGGATGTGATGTAGCCTCATTGGTGAGGTTTAAGTCATCCAATTTCTCACATAGTTGGGGTATCTGCAATAAATCTATGGTATAAGAATCTTTCTCTTTATAATACATGTTAGCTTCATTAAAAGTTATATGTACATATTCTTCCATTTTAAAGGTTGATTTATTAAAAATCCTATAGGCCTTGCTGACTTGAGAATATCCAAGAAAATTTCCCACTTTAGCTTTGGCTTCAAACTTTCTAAGATGTTTTGAAAGTGCAACTAGATCTGATATACTCTAGAGGGGGGTGAATAGAGTATATGGTGTTTTAAAACTTTTTAAAAACTTTTACAACAATTGTTGTAATAAGTGTGAACAGGGAAGCAAATATAAATCTAATCACAGAACTAAACTATGCAAAAACTAAGCACAGACAAATCAAGGCCAGAAACAAAAAGTAAACAAGCAGAGCCAGATGACACAAGGAAATATAGTGGTTCCCCAAACTTGGGTACATCCACTCTTCTACCACCCTAGGTAGGAATCCACTGCAGGATGAGTTGATCAGGTGTCCTGGGCACCAATGAGCTTTTGATAAGGTGCTCAAAAACCAAAGCAGATTTTTTGATCAGGTGTCTTGCCACCAATGAGCTTTTGACAAGGTGCTCAAAAACTAGATTCAAACTTTTGAAGGGAGTTTGAGAAACCCTTTACAGAGTGGGGGTGAGAGAGTGATGGCAGTCTTCTCTTTCTCAAACAACTGAGAAGACTAAGTGGATTGATGTCAAAGCTCCCCCTGAGTCCTTGAGATCTTCAGGAAGAAGAGCTTTGCTGAGGGTGATAGGCCTTCAAAGATAGATCTCCAGCAATAGATGATTTTAGCAAGCTGAAATGTTGAGTGTCTGGAGTCTTGAGATGATGTTGGCCTTGAACACTTTGAAAGCTGAAGAGATCTGATGATTTTTGAAAACTTGATCTCTTTTATGAGTGTTCTTCAGAATTCTTTTTGACAGAAGTTTTTGAGAGAGTCTCTGTATTCTGAGTTGTGTGTCCTCTTCTTGTTAATCTCTGTATCTCATCTATCTTCATTCAAAAACATTCTGTCTTTTATTCTCTGTGCCAGAATAGAATATTACTCTATCAAAGATAGCCGTTGGTCTGCATTGATTGCATCCTTAATTGCATAATCTCTTCTAAAGGAAAGTCCACAGAATTATTCCTTGAAAAATCCCTTCAAACTTGGTCCAGAAGTAAATGAAAACGGCTAGCAAATCTCTGAATTAATTGCATAATAACTCCTGTCTGATTTGAATTTGAATTCTGGAAGTTATCCAAAATCGTCGAACTGAGCTCTGCTATCGTCGAGCTGAGCTCAGCGAACTGGAAAACTCAAGCAGCAAAATAATCGTCGATCTGAGCTCAAAGATCGTCGAACTGAGCTCAGAGATAAAGATCCAAGGCAGAGTCAAAATCGTCGAACTGAGCTCACCAATCGTCGAATGGAGTTCGACGATATTGTGAAGTTGAGCTCAGCGATCGTCGAGTGGAGCTCGACGATCTGCCGAAGTTGAGCTCGACAATCGTCGATCTGAGTTCGACGAATCGTCGTGCTGAGCTCAACAATCAGACTTAGTCTCCAGACAGAAAAGCTTGGTCTTCATGGCAGCTTCCAATCCTAGACTTCTAACCCTTAGACTCAATTCTAATTGACCTATAAAGCTATACAGAAGGTCAAACAAAGGTTCCTAGAGACATAGTGATCCTGACCCAAATTAGTAATAGGGTGTTCCAACAATCTCCCCCTATTTGGGTTAGGATTACTATTTACAGACTTTGGAAATTCAAATAACAACATATAAACAGAAAAGCATAAAAACAACAGCAGCTAGACATTGTAGAAACATCACAGAGATATATATATATATATATGTGGCATCCAGATAGCAGTCAGAAAATCCAAAGATTTTCACCTTACAGAGTTACTTCTTCTCTTTGCCTTTAACCATTTTGATTTCTCTGTTTGGATTTAAGGCTTCCTTATTGGACCTGGTGTCATCAGCTGCACCCAAGTATATTTGCTTTGAAGTCCTGGGAACCACAGCAGCAGGATGCAACTCCATATATCTGTCTGCATCAAAGAATTTGCTGGAGGCATATCTTTCTAGCTCTTTTTGTCTTTGCTCTGACATAGTAGAAATATTGGAAGTGTCTAGCCCTTGTTCTTTGGCTTTCTTTATCTGGTCTAATGCAGCCAACTCCTTCATCCTAGCAGTCCAAGCAACAGGATTCTTCTCAGGGTCCTCAAATGGTACAGGTGGCTCATACCTGTTGGAAGAATTATCTTGAGGAGGCCTAGCAGACACTGTCTCTCTTAGCTTGTAGGGGAATGGACCAGAAGTAGTGTCAGCTGAAATATGTCCTCCCCTGGAGTATGGGTGCTGCCTGGAATGCCCTTTAGAATAAACCTGAATATCTCTTTCACTTCCCCTGTATCCTCCTCTCCTGGAATAAGAACCCCTAGGCTGGCTTTCCCTTTGGTATGATCTGGCATGGGGTTGGTAGGGAGCCTGGCTTCTAGATGGGGCTTGACTTGCAGAGCTGCCACCTGCACCTGCATCAGGAGGAGGTGGTGGAGGAGGATAAGGGTGCTGGAACTGGGAGGAGCCCTTCTCATACTTTCTCTTCTTTTTCATTGCTTTTAGCTGATTTTTGGAATACTGCATCCAATGTTCAGTAATTTGGCAGTTATGCAGAATATAATAAGGAATATCATTATCATCTTTTACTTTTGTAGGAGGAACCCTTTTCATAGCCTTGCTTCTAGCCTTCCTCTTCCTGGCAATAGTGGCAGCAGAGTCATCAGAGTCTGTCTTGAACTCATCAGACTCAGAACTCTGGTCATCATATACAGCATCTATTTTCTTCATCAATTCTTTCTTCAACTGAGCAGCAGCAGATGAGGCAGAAGCAGAAGGAGCAGCAGCAGGAACAGCAGCAGAGACAGTAATAGATTCAGCAAAAACAACAGTAGATTCAGCAGCAGATACAACAACAGATTCAGCAGCAGATACAGAAGGAGAAGCAGAAACAACAACAGTAACTTCAGGAGTGATGGCAGCAGCAACTTCAGTAACATCAACAAAATCTTCAGCAGGCTCAAAATCAGTGGCCTCTGTCATCAGAAAATCCTTGGATATCTGCTCATCAGAGGCAGTTGGGATTTCAGCAGCAGCAAAAACAGTTCTTTCTTCAACAGCAGCAGCAGCAGCAGTTACTGAGAGTACAAAGGAGGTTATAATGCTGGGGTCACAGCCAGAGAAAGGCACCAGTGCCTTGGACAAATCTTCTGGGGGCTGGACATCATTAGGCTCTGGGAGATAACTGAAGTATGCAGTATCAAAGGCAGAAAGCAAAGACCTTAGGTCTATTGCCAAGACTGCAGTAGGAGCCACAGGAACAACAGATACAAAAACAACAGCAGCAGCAGTAGCAGTATCATGAACAGCAGGAGCAGAAGCAGCAGCAACAGCAGCATGAAGGCTTGCTTCATATGGCATCTCCCCCTGCCTGGATGCAGATGCATCTGTATCAAGGCACACTGCTGGAGGTGCTGCCTGAGGAATGAGGGAGGAAAGCCTGGCAGAGAGAGCTGCCACTGACTGTTGTAGAGGAGCTAAGGAGGCCTCCATGAGAAGAGAGAGCCTGGGGGCAAGTAGCTTATACAACTTGTCAGCTAAGGCTGGAAGATCTACATGCTCAATAGCAGGAGCAGAGGTAGATGGAATAGGGATGGCTGAGGATGCTGGAAGTGGAGGGCTGGAGAGTGGAGGGATGGTTGGCTGAGGTGTGGGGATGGTGGAGATGGAGGACAAGGGTATGGATATAGATGGAGTGAATGATGGTTGGTCAATGATGTGGAGGAGGAGATCTTGGAATGAGGTTGAGGAGGAGGGTAATTCTGGAGGAGAAGAGGGGGAATCATCCATGTAGGAGTCATCCAGAAGGGTGAAAGATGGTATGGATGGGGAAGAAGTGACATCTGGTGGAGGGTATGAAAACAATGGGTGGAAGTGGTCTGCTGGTGGAGGTAGAATTGGGTCTAGAGATGGAGTTGAGGTTGGAGATGGGCTGGAGATGGTAATGGTGGATGGAACTGGAATGGTGGATGGAAGAGGTAGGGTTGGACTTGGAGGAGGAGGAGAGGCAGCAACAGCAGCATCCAGGTCTTCTGCAGGAGCAGAGACCTGTGGGAGAGTGACTCTGTGAGTCCTGGTGCCTGAAGGAGCACTAGATGATGGCCTGCTTGGCTTGCTGATTTGCCTGTCCCACTTGCCAAAGAGGGCACAGGTGAGTCTCTTGGAGGCATTTATGTGCACTCCAGAGGAGACCAGCAAGGTAGGGCACTTGTTCTGCAGGAAGACTCCAATAATCCTTCCAAAATTTACAAAGCTTTTATTTATTTTCTTCTTTATTAGGTCAAAGAAGACCTCTCCCCAGTTCAAACTTTTCTTATCTACCAGAGCTCCCATGAGGCAGAGCTGATGTCTGGAGATAGTGTCATGTGCAGAGTGCTTTGCCAGCAGCACTTTTCCTACAACATCTGCTAGGAACCTGTACTCAACAGACAAGTTCCTTTTGAATAACTTGCTAGGGTTTCCCTCAGGATGACCCATCCTGACAAGTATGTCAGAAAACTCTTCTCCAGATAATTCAGCAGTTTCTTCTCCATTTCTCAAACCAAAAACCTCTGTTAAAACTGTGGGGGTCAGAGGTACCTGAGTTCCAGCAATAGATCCAACTATTGTGTTGTTGTCTAGATTGTGAGCAGTATAGACCCATTCCTTTATTTCATCTGAAGCAAGCTTGATTCTAGTGGTCATGAGGGCAGACAAGTTCTGATCCTTGAATAAATTCAAAATGTCTTGGAAAACTTGATCAGTAGTGTTGAACGATTCCAGATCAATGTCGAAGCCTGCATCAAACTTCATGGCGGCTAGAACAGCAACTGATACGGCCATTGTACCTGCAAAAACTTAACAAACAAAACGAACAAGCGTAGAACTGTTTGGAGGGAAGAAAATTCTTGCAGAGAAATTGAAAGCGCAAGAGAGAACGACGGCGAAAAATGAGTTTTATATTAGGGTTCGACGCAGAATTGGAAAGATCGTTGAACTCAGTTCGACGATCGAGGCTGCTAAAGGAATCTGAAGAGACTCCAACATCGTCGATCTCCGTTCGACGATCTGGAAAGGCGTCGAGCTCCGTTCGACGATCGTTCAGGGAACAAAATCGTCGAGCGCCGTTCAACGATCGTTGACCGAAGGAGATAGTTCATACTATCTGAGGGCGCTGAACTCAGTTCGACGATTCTGGAAATCGTCGACCTCCGTTCGACGATCTGTGGGGAAATCGTCAAGCGCAGTTCAGAGATCAGAAAAATTCTAGACACTAAGAAAAAAATCAGAATTTTTTGCCTAGTCTTGGTCAATTTTTAGCTTTCAAAATCTTGGAGATTATTTAAGACTTCCTCCATCTAACATTCCTAACTGATTTAGGAAGAAGGTGTGTTTCTTTTCATCCAAAGGCTTGGTGAAAATATCTCCACTTTGTAAATCAGTTGGGATATATTGTAATTCAATTTTATTCTTTTCAACATTATCCCTTAAGAAATGATGCCTACTCTCTATGTGTTTTGTCCTACTATGGAGACTGGATTTTGAGCTATGGAAATAGCACTTGTATTGTCACAAAAGATTTTTGACTTCTCTAAGTTGTAACCATAGTCTAGGAGTTGATTTTGAATCCACAGTATTTGTGAACAACAACTGCCTGCAGCCATATATTCAGCTTCAGCAGTTGAAGTTGACACAGATGTTTGTTTCTTGCAAAACCAAGAGACAAGTCTGTCACCAAGGAACTGACAGGTTCCACTGGTGCTTTTCCTGTCAATTCTGCATCCAGCATAATCAGCATCAGAGAATCCAGTTAACTCAAATGCTGAATCTTTTGGATACCAGAGACCTAGATTTGGACAACTTTTAACATACCTGAGAATCCTCTTTACTAATGTTAGGTGTGACTCTCTAGGGCTTACTTGGAACCTAGCACATATACATGTAGCAAACATTATATCTGGTCTACTAGCTGTAAGATACAGTAAAGAGCCAATCATTGCTCTATATGTTGTCTGATCAACAGGTTTCCCATGTTCATCAGCATCCAATACAGCATTGGTAGGCATGGGTGTTTTCATACAAGATGCCTCAGACATACCAAATTTCTTAACCAGTTCATTAGCATATTTGGTTTGAGAAATAAAGATGCCTTCAACATGTTGTTTGACTTGTAATCCTAGAAAGAAGGATAGCTCACCCATGCTACTCATCTCAAATTTAGAATGCATCAGGTTAGAAAACCTTCTGCACAATTTTGAGTCAGTAGAACCAAAAATGATATCGTCTACATAAATTTGTACTAGTAGGGTATGTGACTTATGGGTTCTAATAAAAAGAGTTTGGTCTACTCTACCCCTTATAAAACTATTTTCTAAGAGAAAGCATGCTAATGTCTCATACCATGCTCTAGGAGCTTGCTTGAGACCATATAATGCTTTATTTAGTCTAAAAACATAATCAGGATAAGTTGGAGAGATAAAACCTGGAGGTTGTCTGACATAGACTTCCTCTTTGATGTCTCCATTTAAGAAGGCACTCTTGACATCCATCTGATAAACCTTGAAGCCTTTGTGAGCTGCATAAGCTAGAAATATTCTGATGGCTTCCAATCTTGCAACAGGTGCAAAGGTCTGGTCGTAGTCAATTCCTTCTTCTTGAGAATATCCCTGGGCAACTAGCCTTGCCTTGTTCCTTATTATTACTCCTTGATCATCCAGTTTATTTCTGAATACCCATTTTGTTCCAACAATGGAATGATCCTTTGGCTTTGGCACTAGTTCCCATACTTTGTTCCTCTCAAATTGATGCAACTCCTCTTGCATTGCAATGATCCAGTGTGGATCTTGCTCTGCATCTTGAATGGACTGAGGTTCAATTTGAGAAAGGAAGCAGGTGTGCAACAGGTTTTGGTTGACCTGATTTCTGGTTTGCACACCAGCTGAGAGTTCTCCAATTATTTGGGTAATTGGATGGTCTCTTGATGTTACTAGATCAACAGGGGGTGTTGATTGTTCACCAACCTGTGTTGTTGTTTCCTCTTGTGGTACAACAACTGGCTCTTCAAGTTGAGCTTCAATGTGTTGAGCATTGCTTTCATCTTCACTGCTTTCTTCTTCTTGAGCAACCTGTAGCTTGTTCATATCTTCAACTAGAGAGTGTTCCTGCAAAGGTTCTATGGTAGAAGAAATCTTCTCCTTGAAAGACATGTTAGTTTCATCAAAAGAAATATGAACAGATTCCTCAATTTTCAAAGATTATTTATTATAGACCCTATAGGCCTTGCTGATCATGGAGTATCCCAGAAACACTCCTTCATCAGCTTTGGCTTGAAATTTTGCTAAGTATTTCTTGTCATTATTGTGAATATAGCAAATGCAACCAAAAATTCTGAAATAGTCAACTTTAGGTTTCTTCCCTTTGAGTAATTCATAGGGAGTCTTTCCCTTCAGTTTATGTATCAGACTTCTGTTCAACACATAGTTGGAGGTGTTCACTGCCTCTGCCCAAAAGGATAGAGGTAAATGAGCATCTGACAATAATGTGGTGGCAGATTCAATAAGGGTTCTATTTTTCCTTTTAGCTACCCCATTTTGTTGAGGAGTTCTAGGAGCTGAGAAAGTATGCCTGATCCCTTCACTCTGACAGAACTCTTGCATAAGAAGAGAATCAAACTCTGTCCCATGATCACTTCTGATCAGGGCAATGTGAGTATTGAACTCAATCTGTATACATTTGAGAAACTCTGTCAGACACTTAAAGTTATCAGACTTCTTCCTTAGAAAGAACACCCAAGTGAATCTAGAGAAGTCATCTACAATTACTAAAGTGTAGGATTTCCCTCCTAGGCTTTGTACTGTGATGGGTCCAAATAGATCCATGTGTAACAGATACAATATCCTAGGTGAATCACTCTTATTAAGTGACTTAAAACTATTTTTAGTTTGCTTGCCTAATTGACAAGCCTTGCAGAGTCCTTCCTTCTTGTAGGGGCCAGAAGGTAGTCCTCTAACAAGGTTGTCCTTGGATAGCCTAGCAATAGTTCTAAGGTTTAGGTGTCCTAATCTCTTATGCCATAACACATTTGGTCTACAGACTGAGTTAAACAGGCAAATATCTATATCAGTTGAAAGAAAATCTACTAAGTAGATGTTACCTTTCCTTATACCTGTTAACACAGTTGTGTTGTCCTCTGACTTGATTTTGCATAAGGTTTTGCTGAAGGTCACCTGGTAGCCTTCATCACATAGCTGACTGATGCTGATCAGGTTGTGCTTCAGTCCTTCCACATATGCTACCTTCTTGAAGGTTACTGATCCAATCTGTACTGCACCATATCCTTTAGTTTGTCCAAAGTTGGAATCACCAAAGATAACTTTGGGTCCAAGCTTGGCTCTAAAGGAAGTGAGGTTGTTCTTATTCCCTGTCATGTGCTTAGAGCACCCACTATCCAAGTACCATTGCTGGTTAGATGTTGGATAGGTCTTCACCTGCACATAAAACAATTCACTTGTTTTTGACCCAGTTTACCTTGGGCCTAGGTTGATAACCTCTAAATTCAGAAATAAAAGACATCCCTGGCTGACTCTTATATCCTTTAGGATGATATCTCCTTGGAGGTAAAATCCATTCAGTATAAGGGTTGAAGGTTTGGGATGAGGAACCCTTAGGATTCAATTTTGATTTGCCTTTGAAAAAGTTTCCAGAGTTCTGACCTCTGTTCGACGATCTTGGAGCTGCGATCGATGATCGTGGGTCAGATCGTCGATCTCCGTTCGACGGTCGACTATGGCTGAGGTCAGGTATATGAGATCGCCGACCTGCGTTCGACGACTTTGGCTGAGATCGTCGACCTGTGTTCGACGATTTTTCCTGAGATCGTCGAGCTGCGTTCGGCGATCGTCGATCTTCATTCGGCGATCGTCGATCTCCGTTCGACGATTTTTGCTGGGACTTAGTTTTCTGAGGCAGATCAGAATTTTTCCTGGCAACCTCTACAACTCCCTTTCCCTTGTTAGAAATAAACTTGATGGGAGTTGTTAGGACTATAGGTTGGCTGGATGAAGCACCCAAGCCCAGTGTACTGTTGAATCTAGAGTTCACTGTGCTTGTGATGTCCATCAGCTTGATGCTTCTCCCATTAAGGGATTCTTCAAGCTTCTTGGCCTCAGAGAGCTCACTTTTCAGTGTAGCTATCTGTTCCTTATAGTTCTCCAAATCCTGAGAGAGTTTGAGTTTTTCTGACTTTAAACCATTGTGTTCAGATAATTGATTTCTGAGAGAGATAATCTCTTTCTCAGACTTTAGTAGGTCTAAACACAGTGCTTTAAATTCAGATTTAAAATCTTCTGAACTAAAATCAAAAGAACTAATTACCTGATCTTCTTCAGGTTGAGTCTCTGAGTCTGACTCTGACTCTTCTTCCTCTGAATTGTGCTGTGAGGCATTGATTGCCATCATGCAGAACTCCTTTTCTTCTGCATCATCCTCATCATCACTGGAGCTGGATGAGGTTTCTGACTCCTCTTCAGTCTCACTCCAGGATTCAGCAACAAACCCTTTCCTTGTATGCTTATTTTTGCTGGAAGAAGGTTTGCTATTGCCACTCCTTTTGGAGTCTTTCTCCTTTCTTCTCTCCTTTCTTTCCCTTCTGTCCTTGTTCTTGTTCTCTGGACAGTCAGGAACTATGTGCCCTGGTTTCCTGCAACCAAAGCAGATAATGTCTTTGTTATTGCCAATGGACTTGTCATACCTTGGC
The DNA here is from genome assembly GCA_039583875.1 of Platanthera guangdongensis. Classification (NCBI taxonomy): domain Eukaryota; kingdom Viridiplantae; phylum Streptophyta; class Magnoliopsida; order Asparagales; family Orchidaceae; genus Platanthera; species Platanthera guangdongensis. The sequence goes on from CM077163.1 coordinate 53,440,990, forward strand.
TTATCCTGCTCCTTGTATGATCTTCTTCTGAAGTCCTTTCTGGCCATCTTATAGAATCTTTTGGCCAACAAGCTGAGAAATTCATCATTGCCTGTAGCTTTTTCTTCAGGCAGATCTTCAGTTGCCTTGAATGCTATGGTCTTCTCCTTTCTTGTGGATGGTGAAGCAGCCTTCTGTTCTTCCTCTCTGTTCTTGATGAGTAGCTCATAAGATTTGAGCTTACCCAACAAGGCTTCAGTGGTGATCTCATTCAGACTTCTGGCATCCTTAATTGGCCAGATTCTTGAATCCCAAGTGCTGGGGAAGCACATTAGGATCTTGTCATTAAGTTCTGTCAGAGAGATCTCTTTGTCTAATGTCCTCAGTTCACTGACAATTAGACTCAGTCTGTTATACATGTCTCCCACTGACTCAGTCTCTCCCTTCTTGAAGTTCTCATATTGGGAGATGAGATGGGATCTTCTGTCCTTTCTTTCATCAGCTGAGCCTGAGACTATTTCTGAGAGTCTATCCCAGATTTCCTTGGCTGAATTACATTCAGCTACCTTTTGGAATATGTCATCTGACATTGTCTGGGCTAGGATATTCATAGCCTTGGCATCAGCTACTTTCCATTTTTTGATGTCAGCATCTGTTCCTGATGGAGGTGGAACAGCATTTGTACTTGTACTTTCTGGGGGTCTTGGACACACTGTCAAAACAGAATTAAATATATCTTCGTCAATAGAATTCATGTAGAGTCTAATCCTTGCTTTCCAAAGTGCAAACTTTGACAGATTGCACACTGGAGGTCTGGTGCTGGCATAGTCTTTGTTTTGGGCCATGATTTGTGCAAACAGAATCTAATAATAAAATATAAAAGAAAACAGATCTAGTTTAGGATCTTGGGGTTCAGGTGTTAGCCTGTACAACCAATCAGGTATGGTATGTTTAACCAACCTCCCTCTGATACCAATTGAAAGTGCAACTAGATCTGATATACTCTAGAGGGGGGTGAATAGAGTATATGGTGTTTTAAAACTTTTTAAAAACTTTTACAACAATTGTTGTAATAAGTGTGAACAGGGAAGCAAATATAAATCTAATCACAGAACTAAACTATGCAAAAACTAAGCACAGACAAATCAAGGCCAGAAACAAAAAGTAAACAAGCAGAGCCAGATGACACAAGGAAATATAGTGGTTCCCCAAACTTGGGTACATCCACTCTTCTACCACCCTAGGTAGGAATCCACTACAGGATGAGTTGATCAGGTGTCCTGGGCACCAATGAGCTTTTGATAAGGTGCTCAAAAACCAAAGCAGATTTTTTGATCAGGTGTCTTGCCACCAATGAGCTTTTGACAAGGTACTCAAAAACCAGATTCAAACTTTTGAAGGGAGTTTGAGAAACCCTTTACAGAGTGGGGGTGAGAGAGTGATGGCAGTCTTCTCTTTCTCAAACAACTGAGAAGACTAAGTGGATTGATGTCAAAGCTCCCCCTGAGTCCTTGAGATCTTCAGGAAGAAGAGCTTTGCTGAGGGTGATAGGCCTTCAAAGATAGATCTCCAGCAATAGATGATTTCAGCAAGCTGAAATGTTGAGTGTCTGGAGTCTTGAGATGATGTTGGCCTTGAACACTTTGAAAGCTGAAGAGATCTGATGATTTTTGAAAACTTGATCTCTTTTATGAGTGTTCTTCAGAATTCTTTTTGACAGAAGTTTTTGAGAGAGTCTCTGTATTCTGAGTTGTGTGTCCTCTTCTTGTTAATCTCTGTATCTCATCTATCTTCATTCAAAAACATTCTGTCTTTTATTCTTTGTGCCAGAATAGAATATTACTCTGTCAAAGATAGCCGTTGGTCTGCATTGATTGCATCCTTAATTGCATAATCTCTTCTAAAGGAAAGTCCACAGAATTATTCCTTGAAAAATCCCTTGAAACTTGGTCCAGAAGTAAATGAAAACGGCTAGCAAATCTCTGAATTAATTGCATAATAACTCCTGTCTGATTTGAATTTGAATTCTGGAAGTTATCCAAAATCGTCGAACTGAGCTCTGCTATCGTCGAGCTGAGCTCAGCGAACTGGAAAACTCAAGCAGCAAAATAATCGTCGATCTGAGCTCAAAGATCGTCGAACTGAGCTCAAAGATAAAGATCCAAGGCAGAGTCAAAATCGTCGAACTGAGCTCACCGATCGTCGAATGGAGTTCGACGATATTGTGAAGTTGAGCTCAGCGATCGTCGAGTGGAGCTCGACGATCTGCCGAAGTTGAGCTCGACGATCGTCGATCTGAGTTCGACGAATCGTCGTGCTGAGCTCGACGATCAGACTTAGTCTCCAGACAGAAAAGCTTGGTCTTCAGGGCAGCTTCCAATCCTAGACTTCTAACCCTTAGACTCAATTCTAATTGACCTATAAAGCTATACAGAAGGTCAAACAAAGGTTCCTAGAGACATAGTGATCCTGACCCAAATTAGTAATAGGGTGTTCCAACATGTTTCTTGTTATTATTATGAATATAACATCTACAACCAAAAATTCTAAAATAATCTATTTTAGGTTGCTTCCCTTTGAGTAGTTCATAGGGAGTCTTGCCCTTAAGTTTATGTATTAAACTTCTATTCAGGATATAATTTGATGTGCTTACAGCCTCTGCCCAAAAGAATACAGGCAAGTAAGCATCTGCAAGCAATGTACCTACAGCTTCAATGAGGGTTCTATTTTTCCTTTCTGCTACCTCATTTTTGTTGAGGAGTTCTAGGAGCAGAGAAGCAATGCCTGATACCTTCCATTCCACAGAATTCATGCATAGGAAGAGATTCAAACTCAATATCATGATCACTTCTGATCAATGCAACTAGAGTAGAGTACTCAATCTTTATGCTCTTAAAAAAGTCTATAAGAACTTTAAAGTTATCTGATTTGTTTCTCAAGAAGAACACCCAAGTGAACCTAGAGAAGTCATCTACAATAACTAAGGTATAAGATTTCCCTTCCAAGCTCTGTACAACAATAAGTCCAAATAGATCCATATGTAGCAGGTACAGAATCCTGGGTGAATCACTCTTATTAATAGATTTAAAGCTATTTTTGGTTTGCTTGTCTAATTGACATGCCCTGCAAAAGCTTTTCTTCTTATAGGGGCAAGAAGGCAATCCTCTAACAAGGTTGTCCCTAGAGAGTTTAGTAATATTTTTAAGATTAACATGTCCTAATCTTTTATGTCATAATTCATTATTATTACTAATTTGATTGAATAATCAAATTTCTGACCTAGCATATTTGAAGTTTACTACATAGATGTTTTCATGCCTAAGACCAGTTAAGATAGTTTTATTATCTACAGAAGATATAATGCAAGAAGAATGGTTAAAGGATACCTGTAACCTTCATCACATAATTGACTTATGAATATCAGGTTATGTTTTAAACCACTCACATATGCAACTTTCTTGAAAGTGACAGCTCCAATCTTTACATTTTCATAGCCTACAGTCTGGTCACAGTTGGAGTCACCAAATATCACCTTTGGACCAAGCTTGGACTTGTAGTTTGTTAAATTGTCCTTGCTGCCTGTCATGTGCTTTGAGCATCCACTATCTAGGTACCACTGTTCCTCTGTGGTAGGATAGCCTTTCACCTAAAAAATAAAAATTAGAAGTTCTTGACCCAGGTAACCTTGGGTCCTTGATTCTTTACAAATTTAAAACTAGAAATGCAGGAACATTCATGTTTGTTTTTATATCCTAGAGGGTGAAATTTCCTAGGAGGAATTATCCATTGAGTAAATGGGTTAACAAATTCTTTTGATTGATTAAAAGATCTGGGGTAATTAAAGTTTCTGTTAATTTGAACTAGGATCGACGAATTCTGATAAGTTCGTCGAACTGAGTTCGACAAATAGGGATGAGTTCGTCGAACTCCGCTCAGAGAATGGAAATATTCATTCTCTGTACCCCAATATTGTCAATCTCGGCTCGACGAACCATATTAGTTTCGTCGATCGTTGTTCAAAAAATAATTATAATAAAAATCTGCGTTCAGAGTTCGTCGACTTAAGTTTGACGAACTGTACACATTTCGTAGATCTGAGTTCGACGAAATCTGTTGAACATTGTTATACTTAAGGCTTTTCTTGTTCTTTTTATTTTTCTTGGGTTTCTGTTTTAATTCGGTTGGTTTATTATTCTCATCTGTCTTTTCTTTACCCTTTTCAGACATGAATTTAATGGGGGTTGAAAGAATGTTTTTTTGAATTAAATGAGGTTGGCTTGATGAAGCACCCAAGCCCAGCTTGTCATTAAACCTGACATTTACAGTGCTTGTGATGTACATTAATTTGATGCTTCTCCCATTTAGGGATTCTTCAAATTTCTTAGACTCATTCAGTTTAATTTTTAGAGAATTTATCTGTCCAGAAGCTATAACTAGTTTATCTTTTAGTTTAATATTTTCAGATAACAAATTTTCTTGTTCAATTAGTTTATCTCTGAGAAGTTTGATTTCCTTCTCAGATTTGATTAAATCATTGCATAATAATTTAAATTCAGTTTTGAAATGTTCTGAATTAAAATCAAATGAGGATATTACCTGATCCTCTTCAGTCTCAAAACCTTCTGCTTCTGATTCTTCAGCTTCTGATGGATTGTTTGATGCATTGATAGCCATCAAGTAAGCTTCTCTAGCTTTAGCTTCTTCCTCATCTTCACTGGAGCTGGAAGATTATGATTCTTCTTCTGGTTCACTCCAGGTTTCTTCCACAAAGCTTTTTTCTTTCCTCTTGTGCTTGCTTGAGGAGGGCTTGCTGTACTTCTTTCTGGAGTCCTTGTCTTTTCTTCTCTCCTTCTTCTGATTCTCTAGACACTCCGGAAGAATGTGTCTAGTTTTTCTACAACCAAAGCAGACAATCTCCTTGGTAGGAGTTTTGTCATATCTTGGTCTGTCATCTTGGCTGGATGACTTTCTTCTGAAATCGTTTCTGGCAATCTTATAGAATCTTTTGGCCAACAAGCTTAGGAGTTCATCATTTGCTGGAGGAGCTTCTGGTTCTTCAGATGCCTTGAAAGCAATATTCTGCTCCTTCCTTCCAGATGAGGAGGTCTTCTGCTTAGTTGCTTCTCTGGTCTTTATAAGCTGCTCATAATATTTGAGCTTGCCTAGAAGAGCCTCATTAGATATTTAATTTAGGTTTCTGGCCTCCTTGATTGGCCAAATCCTGGGGTCCCATGAACTAAGGAAGCACATGAGAATTTTGTCATTTATCTCAGTCAGTTAGATATTCTTGTCCAGATTCTTCAGCTCATTGATGATTAGGCTGAGCCTGTTGTACATGTCAGCCACTGACTCAGATTCATCTTTCTTGAAATTTTTATACTAAGAGATGAGATGAGATCTTTTGTCCTTTCTCTCATCAGCAGAGCCTGCAATCATTTGGTTTAGAGAGTCTCAAATGACCTTTGCTGATGTGCATTCAGCAACCTTTTGAAAGATTTCATCAGACATAGTCTGAGCTAGGATGTTCATGGATTTAACATCAACCATCTTCAACTTCTTCTGAGCATCTGTCCACTCAGGTGGTGGAACTGCTGAGGTACTTGTTGAAGTTGTTGTAGGAGTAGCGGGACATGTCAAAATAGAATTGTAGATATCTTCATCAATAGAGTTCATATATAATCTGATTCTTGCCTTCCAGATTGCAAACTTATTCAGATTGCAGACTGAAGGTCTGGTGCTTGAATATTCTTTATTTTGTGCCATGATATAAGAGAGACACTAGAGATAATAAGATCTATCAAAGATCTTTTGATTCAGGTGTTAGCCTGTGAAATCAAACAGCCTTACCCTCTGATACCAACTAAAAGTGAGGGATAGATCTGCTTAACTCTAGAGGGGGTGAATAAAGTATTTTAAAACTTTAATTAATTCTTATAGCGGATTAAAATAGGTGATAAGTATATGTATAAAGAGAGAATAAAAATAAAACAATCACAGTACAAAGAAATAAACAATAGAGCATTTCAGACCACACAAGAAATTTATAGTGGTTCCCCTAAACTTGGGTACATCCACTCTTTTACCACCCTGGTAGGAATCCACTACAGGTTTTTGATCAGGTGTCATGCCACCATAGGTTTTTGCTCCGGTACCCTGTCACCACAAGATCTATTTTTTCAAGAGAGATCTCACAACCCTTTTGAGCTTTTGATCAAGTGCCGAAAAATCAAACTAACTATTTTGTTCAGGAGACTTAACAACCAAAAGGGTTAACTTTTGAAGGGAGTTATAACCCTGTACACAGTTGGAAATAAAAAGTGATGTTGTCTTCTCTTTCTCAAATAATTGAGAAGACTTTAGTGGATGATGTTGTCAAAGCTCCCCCTGAGACGAAGAATGGTTCAGGAAGATGAGAGTTTTGCATAGGGTGTAGGCCTTGATGAAGATCTTCAAAAAACTTCTTGGACTGATGTTGATGTGTTGCCCTTTCGAAGTCTGAAGCAGAAACTAAAGAAGATTAAAGATTTGTGTGTTATTGTTCTTCTTCAATTTCCTGTAGATAGCAATCTGTTTCTCTATAAAACTTCTATCAGTTGTTCTGTGACGGATCTCTTGTAATTCTGTTCCTTGTTATTCCTTCTTGTTGTTGTCCTGAAGAGAAGAATTTTTCTTTTTATATTCTGAAGGACTTCTGCCATTTGAAATTTGAATTCCTGAATTAATGCTGAAATCCTGGGACTTGAACACCTGGAATTAGTCTTAAATGTGTTTCCTCAACTATCTCAGTAAATAAGTCAAGTAATTACTCTGTGAAATCCATAATTAATGATGCCAAAGAAACGGCTATATTCTTGAGAATCTGAGCATTAATTACCAGAGAATTACTGTCATAGAATAATCCAAAATGAAATCAAAGTGAGAAAATGCCAAACTGATACTGCGAGAAATCATCGAACTCAGGACAGATTTCATCGACCTGAACTCCAAGTTTGTCAAGCCGAGAAATCGTCTTCGTCGAGCTGAGCTCAGAGAAAGTTGATCTGGAAAATAGTCTGTCAAGGCTGAGCTCCAAGTTCGTCGACCTGAGATAGAATTTCGTCGACCAGAGAACTTTAGAGAAGAGGGAAGATCGTCGACCTGAGTTCTAAGTTCGTTGAGCTTAGCTCAGAGGACGGACTCTGAGTTCGTCGATCTGCGATCGACGATCGTCGAGCTGAGTTCGAAGAACTTCGAACTGATTCTCTAAACTCTTAAAGACTGCAATTCTTCTAAGTCTGGATCTCTGATTTCTTCTGAGGGCTGGATCAATGTTTGTATAACCTAGTCAGACTAACCTAGACCTAGAACTAACAATTTGACTGTTGGAACACCCTATTACTAATTTGGGTCAGGATCACTATGTCTTTAGGAAACCTGTTTTTGACCTCCTGTATAGATCTAAAGGTCAACTAGAATTGAGTCTAAGGGTTAGTAGTTAGGTTTGGAAGCTGCCCTCAAGACCAAGGTTTTTTAGTTTGGAGACTAAGTCATATCGTCGAGCTCAGTACGATGAATCGTCGAACTCCAATTGACGATCGTCTAGCTCAACTTTGATGGATCACCGAACTCCATTCGACGATCGCTGAGCTCAACTTCAACAAATCGTCGAACTCCATTCGACGATCTGCGAGCTCAGTTCGACGATCTTGACTCCAGTATTGATTCTCTATCTCTGAGCTCAGTTCGACGATAGTTGAGCTCAGATTGACGATCTCTGTTGCTGTATAAGTCCTAATCGCTGAGCTCAGTTCGACGATAGTGGAGCTCAGTTCGACGTTTTTCTGAAGAGTTGAATGATTTTCAAGATTCAAATTCAGAACAGTTAAGGAGTTATTTTCAGCAATTAATTCAGAAGATTTTCTAGCCGTTTTCATTTATTCTGGACCAAGTTTCAAGGGATTATCAAAGAATGTTTCTTTGGACTTTCCCCCAGAAAACATTTGCAATTAAGGAAGTCAATTAATGACAGGCCAACGACTATTCTTGACAGAGGATCATTTCTATTCAGAACAAAAGGAATAAAAGACAAGATTTTTGAATCTCTCAGTAGACCTATCAATAACAAGAAATCAATCTGCAGAGAGTGCACAAGAAGAAGAAGAAAAAAATATTCTCTGCAATAACTCTTCTCTGGAACAACAACTCTCTCAACAATAATTACTCAAGAGAAAGAGTTGTAGACACTCTTTGTCTAAAAGAATTTACAAGAACACACACCAAAGGAGATCAACAAATCTGAAATCTTCAGATCCCCTTTGATTCAAGTGTTCAAGGCCAACATCTTCATTCAAGACTCCAGACACCTAACATTTCAGCTGTTGCTGAAATCATCAATTGCTGGAGATCAAATTTCTGAAGGCCTATCACCCTACAACAAAGCTTCATTTCCTGAACATCTCAAGAACTCAGGGGGAGCTTTGACAACATCAAAATCCACATAGTCTTCTCAGCTGCTTTGAGAAAGAGAAGACTTCCATCACTCTCTTATCCCCATCTCTGTAAAGGGTTTTTCAAACTCCCTTCAAAAGTTTGTGCTTGGTTTTTGAGCACCTTATCAAAAGCTCATTGGTGGCAAGACACCTGATCAAAAAATTAGATTTGGTTTTTGAGCACCTTATCAAAAGCTCATTGGTGCCCAGGACACCTGATCAACTCATCTTACAGTGGATTCCTACCTAGGGTGGTAGAAGAGTGGATGTACCCAAGTTTAGGGGAACCACTATAGCTCCTTATGTCTTCTGGCTTGCTTGTTTTTATTTTTGTTTTTGGCTGTGATTGTTTTGTGATTAGTTAGGATCTGTGATTAATTTTTTTTTGTAGGTTAATTTGTGATTAGATAGTTTCTGTGATTAGATTTAATATTTGCTTCCCTGTTCACTCAGATTACAGCAACTGTTGTAAAAGGTTTTAAGCACCATACTCTATTCCCCCCTAGAGTATTTCAGATCTAGCTGCACTTTCAATTGGTATCAAAGCGAGGTTGGTTAAACATACCACACCTCAGTGGTTGCACAGGCTAACACCTGAACCCCAAGATCCCTAGTTAGATCTGCTTGCTGTAGATTTTATTATTAGATTATTTCTTCACAAATCATGGCCCAAAACAAAGATTATGCTAGGACCAGACCTCCAGTGTGCAATCTGTCTAAGTTTCCACTTTGGAAAACAAGGATTAGATTATACATGAATTCTATTGACGAGGACATTTTTAATTCTGTTTTGACAGTTTGTCCAAGACCTCCAGAGAACACAAGTACAAATGCTGTTCCGCCTCCATCAGGAACAGATGCTGATATCAAGAAGTGTAAGGTAGCTGATGCAAAGGCTATGAATATCTTAGCTCAAACCATATCTGATGACATCTTTCAAAAGGTGGTTGAATGTAATTCAGCAAAGGAAATCTGGGATAAGCTCACTGAAATAGTGTCAGGATCAGTTGATGAAAGAAAGGACAGGAGATCTCACCTCATATCCCAATATGAGAATTTCAAGAAGGGAGAAGCTGAGTCAATTGAAGATATGTATAATAGACTCAGTCTGATAGTCAATGAACTAAATACTTTGGATAAGGAGATCTCACTGACTGAACTTAATGATAAAATCCTAATGTGCTTCCCAAGCACTTGAGATTCAAGAATCTGGCCAATCAAGGATGCCAGAAGTCTGAATGAGATCACCACAGAAGCTCTTTTGGGCAAGCTCAAATCTTATGAGCTGCTCATTAAGAACAGAGAAGAAGAGCAGAATGCTGCCTCACCAGCCACAAGAAAAGAGAAGACAATAGCCTTCAAAGCAACTGAAGATCAGCCTGAAGACAAAGTCACAGGCAATGATGAACTGCTTAGTCTATTGGCCAAAAGATTTTACAAGATGGCCAGAAAGGACTTCAGAAGGAGATCATACAAGGACCATGATAAGCCAACGTATGATAAGTCAAACAATAAAGAAATTGTTTGCTTTGGTAGCAGGAAACTAGGGCACATTGTACCTGACTGTCCAGAGAACAAAAACAAGGACAGAAAGGATAAGAAAGAAAGAAGAAGAGATAAAGACTTCAAGAAAAATGGCAATGGCAAACCCTCCTCAAGCAAGAACAAACACACAAGGAAGGGATTTGTTGCTGAATCCTGGAGTGAAACTGAAGAGGAATCAGAAGCCTCATCCAGCTCCAGTGATGATGAAGATGATGCTGAAGAGCAATCAATGCCTCTCAACATAATTCAGATGAAGAAGAGTCAGAGTCAGACTCAGAGAATCAACTTGAAGAGGACCAGGTAATTAATTCTTTTGATTTCAATTCAGAGGACTTTAAATCTGAGTTTAAAGCATTATGTTTAGACTTACTAAAATCTGAGAAAGAAATTATCTCTCTCAGAAATCAATTATCTGAACATAGTTCCTTAAAGTCAGAAAACCTCAAGCTCTCCAAGGAGTTGGAGTGCTGTAGGGGGCAGATAGCTTCATTGAAAGGTGAACTATCAGAGCCCAAGAAGCTTGAAGAATCCCTTAATGGGAGAAGTATCAAGCTGATGGACATCACAAGCACAATGAACTCCAGATTCAATAGTACACTGGGCTTGGGTGCTTCATCCAGCCAACCTATAGTTCTAACAACCCCAATCAAGTTCATTTCTGATAAAGGGAAGGGAGTTGTAGAGGTAGCTAGGAAGAATTCTGATCTGCCTAAGAAAACTAAGTTCCAACAGAAATCGTCGAACGGAGCTCGACGATCGCCGAACGCAGATCGACGATCTCAGGCAAAATCGTCGAACTCAGGTCGACGATCTCTAATTCCTGAACTCTGCCACAGTCGACCGTCGAACGGAGCTCGACGATCTGACCCAAGATCGTCGAACGCAGCTCCACAATCGTCGAACAGAGATCAGAGCTCTGGAAATTCCTTCAAGGGCAAATCAAAATCCAATCCTAGGGGTCCTTCATCCCAAATCTTTAACCCTTATACTGAATGGATAATACCTCCAAGGAGATATCATCCTAAAGGTTATAAGAGTCAACCTGGGATGTCTTTCATTTCTGAGTTTAAAGGTTATCAACCTAGGCCCAAGGTAAACTGGGTCAAAAACAAATGAATTATTTTATGTGCAGGTGAAGACCTATCCAACATCAAACCAACAATGGTACTTGGATAGTGGGTGCTCAAAGCATATGACAGGAAACAAGGACAACCTCACATCCTTTAAAGCCAAGCTTGGACCCAAAGTTATTTTTGGTGATTCAAACTTTGGACAAACTAAAGGATATGGTGCAGTCCAGATTGGGTCAGTAACATTAAAAAAGGTAGCCTATGTGCAAGGACTGAAGCACAATTTGATAAGCATCCGTCAGCTATGTGATGAAGGCTACCAGATGACTTTCAGCAAAGCATTATGCAAGATCAAGTCAGAGGACAACACAACTGTGTTGATAGGTCAAAGGAAAGGTGACATCTATTTAGTAGATTTTCTTTCAACAGATGTAGATATTTGCCTGTTCAATTCTATCTGTAGACCTAATGTTTTATGGCATAAGAGACTAGGACACTTAAACCTTAGAACAATTGCTAGGCTATCTAAGGACAACCTTGTTAGAGGACTGCCTTCAGGCCCCTATAAGAAGGAAGGACTCTACAGGGCTTGTCAACTAGGCAAGCAAACTAAAAATAGTTTTAAGTCACTTAATAAGAGTGATTAACCTAGGATATTGTATCTGTTACACATGGATCTTTTTGGACCCATTACAGTACAAAGCCTAGGAGGGAAATCTTACACCTTAGTAGTTGTAGATGACTTCTCTAGATTCACATGGGTGTTCTTTCTGAGGAAGAAGTCTGATAACTTTAAGTATTTGACAGAGTTTCTCAAATGTATACAGATTGAGTTCAATACTCACATTGCCCTGATCAGAAGTGATCATGGGACAGAGTTTGATTCTCTTCTTATGCAAGAGTTCTGTCAGAGTGAAGGGATCAGGCATACTTTCTCAGCTCCTAGAACTCCTCAACAAAATGGGGTAGCTGAAAGGAAAAATAGAACCCTTATTGAATCTGCCACTACATTGTTGTCAGATGCTCACCTTCCTCTATCTTTTTGGGCAGAGGCAGTGAACACCTCCAACTATGTGCTGAACAGAAGTTTGATACATAAACTAAAGGACAAGACTCCCTTTGAATTACTCAAAGGGAAGAAATCTAAAGTTGATTATTTTAGAGTTTTTGGTTGTATTTGTTATATTCATAATAATGACAAAAGATATTTAGCAAAATTTCAAGCTAAAGCTGATGGAGGAGTGTTTCTGGGATAATGCATGATCAGTAAGGCTTATAGGGTTTATAATAAATCATCTCTTAAAATTGAGCAATCTGTTCACATATCATTTGATGAATCTAACATGTCTTCCAAGGAGAAGAACACTTCTACCATAGAACCTTTGCAGGTACATTCTCTTGTTGAAGATTTGAACAAGTTACAGGTTACTCAAAAAGAGGAAAGCAGTGAAGATGAAGAAAGCATTCAACATATTGAGGAGAAACAACTTGAAGAGCCAGTTGTTGTACCACAAGAGGAAACAACAACACAGGTTGGTGAACAATCAACACCCCCTGTTGATTTAGTAACATCAAGAGACCATCCAATTTCTCAAGTAATTGGAGACATCTTAGCTGGTGTGCAAACCAGAAATCAAGTCAACCAAAACCTGTTGTACACTTGCTTCCTATCTCAAATTGAACCTCAATCCATTCAATATGCAGAGCAAGATCCACACTGGATCATTGCAATGCAAGAATAGTTGCATCAATTTGAAAGGAACAAAGTTTGGGAACTAGTGCCAAAGCCTAAGGATCACTCTATTGTTGTAACAAAGTGGGTGTTCAGAAACAAATTGGATGATCAAGGAGTAATTGTAAGGAACAAGGCAAGGCTAGTTGCTCAAGGATACTCTCAAGAAGAAGACATAGACTATGACCAGACCTTTGCACCAGTTGCAAGATTGGAAGCCATCAGAATCTTCTTAGCTTATGCAGTACACAAAGGCTTCAAGGTATATCAGATGGATGTAAAGAGTGACTTTCTAAATGGAGACATCAAAGAAGAAGTATATGTCAGACAACCTCCAGGTTTTATCTCTCCAACTTATCCTGATTATGTTTTTAAGTTGAACAAAGCATTATATGGTCTTAAGCAAGCTCCTATAGCATGGTATGAGACCCTAGCATGCTTCCTTCTGGAAAATTGATTTATAATGGGTAGAGTAGAACAAACTCTTTTTATTAGAACCCATAAGTCACATACCCTACTAGTACAGATTTATGTAGATGATATTATTTTTGGCTCTACTGATTCAAAATTGTGCAGAAGGTTCTCCAACCTAATGCATTCTAAATTTGAAATGAGTAGCATGGGTGAGCTATCCTTCTTTCTAGGATTGCAAGTCAAACAACATGCTGAAGGCATCTTTATTTCTCAAACCAAGTATGCAAATGAATTGGTTAAGAAATTTGGCATGTCTGAAGCATCTTGTATGAAAACACCTATGCCTACTAATGTTGTATTGGATGCTGATGAACATGGGAAACCTGTTGATCAGACAACATATAGAGCAATGATTGGCTCTTTACTGTACCTTACAGCTAGTAGACCAGACATAATGTTTGCTACATGCATATGTGCTAGATTCCAAGTAAGCCCTAGAGAGTCACACCTAACATTTGTTAAAAGGATTCTCAGGTATGTTAAAAGTTGTCCAAATCTAGGTCTCTGGTATCCAAAAGATTCAGCATTTGATTTAACTGGATTTTCTAATGCTGATTATGCTGGATGTAGAATTGACAGGAAAAGCACTAGTAGAACTTGTCAGTTCCTTGGTGACAGACTTGTCTCTTGGTTTTGCAAGAAACAAACTTCTGTGTCAACTTCAACTGCTGAAGCTGAATATATGGCTGCAGGCAGTTGTTGTTCAAAAATCTTGTGGATTCAAAACCAACTCCTAGACTATGGCTACAAATTAGAGAAGTCAAAAATATTTTGTGATAACACCAGTGCTATTTCTATAGCTCAAAATCCAGTCCTCCATAGTAGGACAAAACACATAGAAATTAGGCATCACTTTTTAAGGGATAATGTTGAGAAGAATGAAATTGAACTTCAATATATCCCAACTGATTTGCAAAGGAGAGATATTTTCACCAAACCCTTGGATGAAAAGAAACACACCTTCTTCCTAAATCAGTTAGGAATGTTAGATGGAGGAAGTCTAAAATAATATCCAAGATTTTAAAAGTTTAAAAAGTGACCAAGACTAGTCAAACATCTTGATTTTTCTTAGTGTCTAGAGTGTATTTCTGGTCTCTGAACTGCGCTCGACGATTTTCCCCCAGATCGTCGAACGGAGATCGACGATTTCCGAAATCGTCGACCTGAGTTCAGCGCTTCTCAGATAGTATGAACTATCTCTTTCGGTCAACGATCGTCGAACGGCGCTCGACGATTTTGTTCTCTGAACTATCGTCGAACGGAGCTCGACGCTCTCCAATATCGTCGAACGGAGATCGACGATATTGAAGACCCTTCAGATTCCTTTAGAAGCCCCGATCGTCGAACTGAGTTCAACGATCTTTCCTTTTCTGCGTCGAACCCTAATATAAAATTCATTTTTCGCCGTCGTTCTCCTTTTGCGCTTTTGATTTCTCTGCAAAAATTCTCTTTCCCTCCAAACATCTCTACACTTGGTCGTTTTGTTTGTTGATTTTTGCAGGTAACCATGGCCGTCTCTGTTGTTGTTCTTGCCGCAATGAAATTCGATGCCGGATTTGATATAAACATGGAGTCCTTCAGCACCACTGATCAAGTTTTTCAAGATATTCTGGAACTATTCAAGGAGCAGAAGCTTGTTACCATAATGTCCACAAGAATCAAGTTAGCTGCTGATGAGATTAAGGAGTGGGTGTATACTGCCCACAACCAGGACCAAAACACAGTAGTTGGTTCAATTTCTGGAACCCAGGTACCTTTGACTCCAGCCATTCTGACAGAGGTTTTTGAGTTAAGTTCTGGAAGAGATTCTGTTGATTTGTCTGGAGAGGAATTTTCTAATTTGCTTGCAAGAATGGGTCACTCTGATGCTAACCCTAGCAAGCTGCTGAAGAAGAACCTAACTGTGGAATATAGATTTTTAGCTGATGTAGTGGGCAAGGTTCTGCTGGCCAAGCATTCAGCACATGATACTATCTCTAGGTATCAGCTGTGCTTGATTGGAGCCATTGTGGATAAGAAGCAGTTGAACTGGGGAGAGGTCTTCTTTGACCTGATTAAAAAGAAAATCAATAAGAACTTTGTGAATTTTGGGAGGATCCTAGGGCTCTTTCTTCAGAACAGATGCCCTACCCTGCTAGTATCTTCCGGGATACATATTAATGCATCAAAGAGATTGTCCTGTGCCCTATTTGGCAAATGGGATAGGCAGATAACCAAGCCCAGCCGGCCTTCTGCAAGCATAACTTCAGGCACAAGGACTGTCATAGTCTCTTCCCCTCAAGAATCTGCCCCTGCAGATGACTTGCCTGCTGCTGCTTCCCCTCCTCCAACTCCAATTTCATCTCCTCCAGTCACCTCCTCCATTCAAACTCCATCCACAATCATCATTTCCAGCCCTTCTCCAACATCTATTCCATCTCCAATCCCCACTCTTCCAATCACAGAAGAACTATTCCATCTATTACACCACTACCCTCACCCAGACATGGACACATCATCCAACATTCCCTCATTCAATCTTTTAGATGATTCCTTCATGGATGATTCTCCTCCTGAGCTACCCTCCTCATCTACATCTTACCAATAACTTCTGAAAGACATTATTGATCAACCCACCTTCACACCCTCTATCTCCATACCACTGTCTTGTAACACCCCCTATCCGTCGCATAGTATATAGCAGTAGGTCCGGCCGGGGCCCGACGTCATATACTACAGACAGACCAGGTGGTTACTTATGGAAACCATCCAACCAATCTCAACGTCCTACACAGAGCATTCTAGCGGAAGCAGTTTATAAAAGTTGTAACAAAGAACCCAACATTAAAGCATGAATGTCCACTAATATAAAATAGGAATGTTATACAAAATACCCAAAATAAGCCTTAAGGCCTTACAAAATGTTTCACTTCAAATTACATGTTTTACAAACCACGGCACGCAGTCCGGTCACACATGAATAAAGCAGTAAACACTTCCAAATAGGCCTTCAAGGGCTGGCTTCGCATTCGGGCTTTAGCCCGCTTGGTCCAGCTGCACCTGCAAGCAACAAACCACCGCACGGTGGAAAAACAAGGCAACGGTCAGCAATGCTGACCAAATTATAATGATCCCGCCCCCACCTCGGGGCGGCGATGCTCCTTCCCTGCATTTCATTAGCGTAAGCGAGCAATATATATATATAGCCATTTCATCACAGACGTTGGCTCGCACGGCCACACGCCCCGTGCTCTCAGGGCACATTCTCGGTGAACCGGTTGATGTCACGTCAATTAAAGCCATAGACATTCCGGACTCACCACCGCCACTTGGACGGCCAAACCTATGAGCAATTTGTCTTCTTGGCCTGGGTCACGACAATTTAAGTCATCGACCGCCAAAGACCCTAATTTATGCCAACGGCAAGTGCCACGTGCCTTTAGGTCTCTTTAACCGAACGACATAGAACGGGTACAGTTCCATCTAACCCGTGCTCACATCGCAACGACAATTTAAGCCATTTGTGCGGGTCAAACTTCCACCGAGTCTCATTTCCATCACAATTCACATAACCTGGTTATGTTCAAGTTGGCTCTCAGGCCTCCAAGTTAGCAAGATCTCGTATCCGCCCAGTTTTCCAGGTGCACCTTTGGGTTAGTCCCCAAGGCTCCCTGCTGCAATCTACCGCGTAGAAAACCCGAAAAACAACCAATAGCACGGAGTCTTCTCCGGCATTATGCAATGCAACATCACCGATCCAGACCAACATGTCCGGGTAAGCTTCACACATCATGCCTATGTCCATTCTCGCTTACGGACTCTAAACAACGGGGACTTCACATATCTACCCGAAGGAACGCCTCCAACTCTCCGCAAACTCGCGAGAGCGGGCTTCCTATGCAAAGAAAGAGAGCTACTCATGCTCAAGATGAGGATCGTTACCCTAGTGTTCCTCTTTGGCGCCATTGAAAAGTAATCGGATGAAAAGCACCGCACTAGCTTTGCCTCCGTAGATCCAGAGTCGGCTCGCGATTTAGAGCTTCGAAGCTCCTCCAATGGCGGGATTTAGCTCCTTCTTCCTTCCTTGGCTCTCCTCTCTCTCTAAGGTTTTTAGAAAGATAACACTTAAGAAAAGTGAGGGTTTCTAAGTCCAATCCCGGGTATATCCCGTCAGGAACAACCCCCAGCCGTTGGATCTCAAAATAAGGAAACGAACGGCTTTGATTCGGGACTGAAATGCCCAATCTGGACCGAACACGGCCTGGCACACGCCCGTGTCCAGGGCCGTGTGCCTCATTCGCCGTCAAAATCGAATCACCTGGAACCTCACACGGGTATCTAACACGCCAGTGTTCGAGCTGACACGCCCGTGTTCCACCTGACACGGCCGTGTGGCCGGCCGTGTACCTCATCATTTTTCCCCGAAATCAATCCGAGCACTGCACGGGTTCTAGGACACGCCCGTGTCCTTACCCGTGTCACCTCAACACGCCTGGACCCCAGGCCGTGTACACGGTCTCGACACTCGACACTTCGTCGAGCGAGGATCGTCGACCTATTGACACGGCCTTGGACACGCCCGTGTCCTAGGCCGTGTGCCTTGTCTCGACACAATGTCGAGACCAAAGTGTCGACTTCCCGGGACGAGTGTCGACACAGGTTGACACGCCCTGCGACACGCCCGTGTCGTAGGCCGTGTGCCATGTCTCGACACTTCATCGAATGTAGAGTGTCGACTTCGCGGCTAAGTGTCGACACGGGTCGACACGCCCTGCGACACGCCCGTGTCGCAGGCCGTGTTCCCAGTCTCGACACATTGTCGACACCAAAGTGTCGACTTACCGGCTGAGTGTCGACACAAGCTTGACACGCCCTGGGACACGCCCGTGTCCCAGGCCGTGTGCCTGCTGCCAGAACCCAAAACTGGCCCAAAACGTCCCCCGTCGCTCCTTTGAGTTTCGGGGCGTTACAACTCTCCCCCTCTTAAAAGAATTTTGTCCTCGAAATTATATAAAGGAAAGACATGTACAAAACCAAAATTTGTACCTGAGCGGAACAACTCCGGATACGCGTCAAGCATAGTCTGCTCTCTCTCCCAAGATAGCTCCTCACGACCGCAATTGTCCCACCGGACCTTGACCATCCTGATCTCTTTATTGCGTAGCCGCTTGACCTCTGAGTCCTCAATCCGCACGGGCTTGACCTTTGTCGTTAGCCCACTATCCACCGGCACTTGATCAACCGCGATCACTTGCGTAGGCTCTTGCACCGCCTTCCGAAGTACCGAAATATGGAATACATCATGTAAACCACTAAGCTCCACTGAAAGCTTCAACCGATAGGCCGCTTTACCAACTCTCTCCAGAACCTCAAACGGTCCAAGGTACCTCAGGCTTAGCTTTTTCAATCGCCGCACCCGCGAGACACCCTTGAACGGCTTGATCTTTAAGTATACATAATCGCCCACAGCGAACTCCACGTTCCTGTGCTTGGCATTATAGTACTTTGCTTGCCGGTCCTGAGCGATAAGCAACCTCTCCCGAATGGTTCTCACCAAAGAAGTAGCATCCTCCACTTCCGATCGCATATACAACTTTTACTCACCCGTTTCTAACCAAGACAACGGCGTGCGACATTTTCTACCATATAGGGCCTCGAAAGGCGCCATCTGAATACTCGCTTGGTAGCTGTTGTTGTATGCGAACTCCACCAAATAAAGGTGGTCTTCCCATTGCTTTCCGAAATCCAAGACACACATGCGGAGCATGTCTTCCATAGTTCTATTGACCCTTTCGGTCTGCCCATCCGTTTGCGGATGGAAGGCTGTGCTGAATTTCAGCTTTGTTCCCAACATTTGCTGCACAAGCCTCCAATCATTGGACGTGAACCGCCCATCTCGGTCACTCACGATGCTGTGGGGCACACCATGAAGCCGTACCATGTTATCCACATAAAGCTTTGCCAACGTCTCCACCGGATCATCCTTCCTATGTGGAATAAAATGCGACACCTTCGTTAATCGATCAACAACCACCCAAATGGCGTCGTTCCCCTTCTGCGACCTTGGCAAACCATGCACAAAGTCCATAGAGATGTCGTCGAATTTCCACTCCGGAATAGGTAAGGACTTAAGAAATCCTCCCGGCTTTTGGCACTCCGCCTTCACCAAGGAGCAAGTTCGGCACTTTGCTACGTATAGCGCCACATCCTTTTTCAAACCCGGCCACCAAAACAGTTTCTTCACATCACAGTACATCTTCGTGCTCCCCGGGTGAATCGAGTACTTGGTATGGTGTGCCTCGTACAACAACTCCACCCGTAAATTGCCCACACTTGGGACGCACAGACGACCATCTTTCCACATCAATCCGTCCTCCACGACGAATTGGGAATTTGACCCATCCAGAGCCTCTACCATGAACTGCTTCATATAAGCATCCATATCAAAAGCCTGCCGAATACGATCAGCCAGGTCATATTGGACTTCAGTCCAATTCAGAACTGCTTCAGCGCTTGATTGCTTGTCCACACAAACAATCTCCAACGCCTCCAACTCCCGCACCAACCGCTCATCATGCACCGATAGCCAATTGGCTTGAGCTGGGGCTCGGCGACTCAACGCGTCCGCAACCGCATTCCCTTTTCCAGGCACATAGTGGATCTTGAATGTATAGTCCCCCCGGAACTCCATCCATCTACGCTGCCGCATATTCAGATCCTTCTGATCAATAAGATACTTCAGGCTCTTGTGATCGGTGTAGATATCAATCTTCACACCGTACAAGTAGTGTCTCCACAGCTTCAAGGCAAAAATCACGGCCGCTAACTCCAAGTCATGGACCAGATAATTCCTCTCATGCACTTTTAGCTGTCTCGAGCCATAAGCTATTACACTTCCGTGTTGCAGTAGCACGCAACCCAAACCGCTGCCCGAAGCATCACTATAAATCTCATAGCCTTCGGTCCCACATGGCGAACTCAGCACAGGCACCGCGGTCAACCGACACTTCAACTCCTCAAAAGCTCGCGCGCACTCCGGCGTCCAAACGAACTTATGCTCCTTCCTCGTCAAAGTAGTGAGAGGTAACGATATCCGCGAGACGTTCTCTACGAAGCGCCTATAATAGCCGGCAAGCCCCAGAAAACTCTGGACTTCCGCTACAGTAGCAAGCTCAGGCCACTCCCGTATCGCAACAATCTTCGCCGGATCCACAGCAATACCCTCTCCACTCACTATGTGCCCGTGGAACGCCACTGAGGATAGCCAAAACTCGCACTTCGAGAACTTGGCATACAACTGATTTCTCCTTAGCATCTCCAACACCAAATGAAGATGCTTGAAGTGATCTTCCTCACTTTGCGAGTACACCAAAATATCGTCGATGAAGACGATCACGAAATGGTCTAAGTACTCCCTGAAAGTCCTGTTCATCAAATCCATGAACACCGACGGCGCATTAGTCAGCCCAAACGGCATGACCGTAAACTCATAATGCCCGTGTCTCGTACTAAACGCTGTCTTCGGGATATCACTCTCCCTTATTCGCAGCTGATAGTACCCAGCCTTGAGATCTAACTTCGAGTACACCGTCGACCCGACTAACTGATCAAAAAGATCATCAATCCGGGGGATCAGGTACTTGTTCTTCTCCATCAGCTTGTTGAGCTCCCGATAATTAATACATAGCCTCAAGCTTCCGTCCTTCTTCTTAACAAAGAGGACCGGTGCGCTCCAAGGCGAAGAACTCGGGCGCACATACCCTTGCTCCAACAACTCTTGCAGTTGAACTTTCAGCTCCGCCATTTCCTTAGGCGCTAGCCGATAAGGAGATCGTGACACATGCTTTGCACCTGGCACTAGCTCAATCGTAAAATCTATCTCCCGTTGAGGCGGGGCTCCAGGAAGATCTGCGGGGAACACATCAGGGTATTCCGATACCACTGAAACACAATCCAACGCGGGCTTCGGCTTTGCAACCTCCACTAGTGTAAAGAACAGTTCTGCTCCGGCACGAACCGCCTTCACCACCTGAAGAGCAGACATCAATGTCTTGCTCGACCCCTTTAAGCCCGTAAAAGTCGTCTCACGACTTGCTCCCAGCTTGACTTCCTTGCTACCGCAATCTATATGGGCCTGCTGCTCCGAGAGCCAGTCCATGCCAAATATGATGTCGAACTCCACCAACAGAAGTAAAGACGCCCGCAGGTCGAACTCCTGCTCCCCAATACGAATCTTAACATCACAGATCCTATCCGCTCGCATCGAACACCCATTGGGCAACAACACATCCAACTTATCCTTCGCCATCGAAGAAGGGACTCCGATGCGTGATATAAATCCTTCGGACAAGAAGGAGTGTGAAGCTCCCGTATCGAAGAGTGCTCGTGCCGGATTTTCACAAATCAATACAAATCCTAAACAAGCAGTGGTAAGGTAACATGTGCATAACAAGTATTTAAAGAAATTGGCTTGCTATAAATTAAACTGTACCTGTCACCACATCAGCTTGTTTGATGGCCTCCTGTTGGCCAAGATTATAGACCCTTGGTTGGGCCGAAGCATAATGGGATGCGGTCGATTCCACCGCCTTTCCCTTCTCTTCATAAGTAGCTCCCGACCTTCTTTCGGACTTGGGACGTCCGCTCCAACAGTCGCGGGCAAAATGCCCCGTCTTGCCACAAGTAAAACACGCACTCGGGGTCCGACTCGTAGTCGCCCCAGAAGCACCAGAAGGAGCTGGAACCGAAGTCCTATGCTTCTTGAAAGACCTCCGATAGCCGGTCTTTGAAGTAGTCGGCACTTTAAATTCAGATTTCCTATCACCCAAGCCTTTCTTTGCTTGCACATTCTTCATGTCCTTCTCCAAGGACCGGGCAGTATTAACCAAGGTTAAGAAACCCTGCGTCATCGGCCCCGAAAGTAGTAATCTCAACTCATCTCTCAAGCCTTCATAGAAGCGATTAGTGTTGCGCTCCTCATCCATGATGGTGGAGCTAACATAACGACTCAGACGAGTAAACTCGTGGAGATATTCATCCACGCTCCTCTCACCCTGTACCAACTTCAGGAACTCATTCTCCAACGCTATCTTCTGCGTCGAAGGGAGGTATCTAGCCAAAAAGAATCTCGAGAACTCCTCCATCGAGACATCACCAAGTTGCCTACCTCTCAGTAAGTGCAGCTCCAATCCTTCCCACCACATCCTCGCTTCACCGTCCAAAAGGAACGTAGCGATGGTGGTCATTTGCCACTCCTCCGTCTCCGTTGTTGTCATGACTCTCTTCACCCTGGAGAGCCAGTCTTCAGCCTGAGATGGGGTTCCCAACCCCGAGAATAACGGAGGGTTAAAGCTCATTACATGCTTAAGTTGCCTCTCAGTTGCCCTCCTTGGCACCACCGGTTCCACAACCACTTGCTCCACTCTACTCGGCTCGGCCTCTTGAAGAGGTTCCTGCTCCATCACAGGAGCGAGCTGCTGCGCTTGCCTTGTAGGCTGCGCATTTATCACGGCCAACACCGCTTCAGCCACCAATCGAATATTTTCAGCCGACAGAGGTGTTGCAGGAGCAACATCCGGTGCACTACTAGCCTCAGAAACTCGGCTTTCTGACGGCCCAACACCACTTCTGGTCACCTATAGTGGTACAAAACACCGTTAGGCGACCAAATAAATTGCAAACAACAATTAGAGGAACGCGCAGGTTCCTCAAACACGAGTATTTCCATTCCTAAGTGGACATTCATGGGTTCTTTTACTGTTATAACGATGACGCACACAATGTGCTCACCACCCCTTAAAAGAATTAGCCCACGAATTCACTTTAAGCCCGACCAAAACCAGTAGTCTGATACCAAATTGTAACACCCCCTATCCGTCGCATAACATATAGCAGTAGATCCGGCCGGGGCCCGACGCCATATACTACAGACAGACCGGGTGGTTACTTATGGAAACCATCCAACCAATCTCAACGTCCTACACAGAGCATTCTAGCGGAAGCAGTTTATAAAAGTTGTAACAAAGAACCCAACATTAAAGCATGAATGTCCACTAATATAAAATAGGAATGTTATACAAAATACCCAAAATAAGCCTTAAGGCCTTACAAAATGTTTCACTTCAAATTACATGTTTTACAAACCACGGCACGCAGGCCGGTCACAAATGAATAAAGCAGTAAACACTTCCAAATAGGCCTTCAAGGGCCGGCTTCACATTCGGGCTTTAGCCCGCTATTGACCGCTCGGTCCAGCTGCACCTGCAAGCAACAAACCACCGCACGGTGGCAAAACAAGGCAACGGTCAGCAATGCTGACCAAATTATAACGATCCCGCCCCCACCTCGGGGCGGCGATGCTCCTTCCCTGCATTTCATTAGCATAAGCGAGCAATATATATATATAGCCATTTCATCACAGACATTGGCTCGCACGGCCACACGCCCCGTGCTCTCAGGGCACATTCTCGGTGAACCGGTCGATGTCACGTCAATTAAAGCCATAGACATTCCGGACTCACCACCGCCACTTGGACGGCCAAACCTATGAGCAATTTGTCTTCTTGGCCTGCGTCACGACAATTTAAGTCATCGACCTCCAAAGACCCTAATCTATGCCAACAGCAAGTGCCACGTGCCTTTAGGTCTCTTTAACCGAACGACATAGAACGGGTACGGTTCCATCTAACTCGTGCTCACATCGCAACGACAATTTAAGTCATTTGCGTGGGTCAAACTTCCACCGAGTCCCATTTCCATCACAATTCACATAACCCGGTTATGTTCAAGTTGGCTCTCAGGCCACCAAGTTGGCAAGATCTCGTATCCGCCCAGTTTTCCGGGTGCACCTTTGGGTTAGTCCCCAAGGCTCCCTGCTGCAATCTACCGCGTAGAAAAACCCGAAAAACAACCAATAGCACGGAGTCTTCTCCGGCATTATGCAATGCAACATCACCGATCCAGACCAACATGTCCGGGTAGGCTTCACACATCATGCCTATGTCCGTTCTCGCTTACGGACTCTAAACAACGGGGACTTCACATATCTACCTGAAGGAACGCCTCCAACTCTCCGCAAACTCGCGAGAGCGGGCTTCCTATGCAAAGAAAGAGAGCTACTCATGCTCAAGATGAGGATCGTTACCCTAGCGTTCCTCTTTGGTGCCATTGAAAAGTAATCGGATGAAAAGCACCGCACTAGCTTTGCCTCCGTGGATCCGGAGTCGGCTCGCGATTTAGAGCTTCGAAGCTCCTCCAATGGCGTGATCTAGCTCCTTCTTCCTTCCTTGGCTCTCCTCTCTCTCTAAGGTTTTTAGAAAGATAATACTTAAGAAAAGTGATGGTTTCTAAGTCCAATCCCGGATATATCCCTTCAGGAACAACCCCCAGCCGTTGGATCTCAAAATAAGGAAACGAACGGCTTTGATTCGGGACTGAAATGCCCAATCTAGACCGAACACGGCCTGGCACACGCCCGTGTCCAGGGCCGTGTGCCTCATTCGCCGTCAAAATCGAATCACCTGGAACCTCACACGGGTATCGAACACGCCCGTGTTCGAGCTGACACGCCCGTGTTCCACCTGACACGGCCGTGTGGCCGGCCGTGTACCCCATCATTTTTCCCTGAAATCAACCCGAGCACTGCACGGGTTCTAGGACACGCCCGTGTCCTTACCCGTGTCACCTCAACACGCCTGGACCCCGGGCCGTGTACACGGTCTCGACACTCGACACTTCGTCGAGCGAGGATCGTCGACCTACTGACACGGCCTTGGACACGCCCGTGTCCTAGGCCGTGTGCCTTGTCTTGACACAATGTCGAGACCAAAGTGTCGACCTCCCGGGACGAGTGTCGACACGGGTTGACACGCCCTGCGACACGCCCGTGTCGCAGGCCGTGTGCCATGTCTCGACACTTCGTCGAATGCAGAGTGTCGACTTCGCGGCTAAGTGTCGACACGGGTCGACACGACCTGCGACACGCCCGTGTCGCAGGTCGTGTGCCCAGTCTCGACACATTGTCGACACCAAAGTGTCGACTTACCGGCTGAGTGTTGACACAAGCTTGACATGCCCTGGGACATGCCCGTGTCCCAGGCCGTGTCCCTGCTGCAAGAACCCAAAACTGGCCCAAAACGTCCCCGTCTCTCCTTTGAGTTTCGGGGCGTTACATGTCTTCCATCTCCACAATACCCACACCTCAACCTTCACTTCTACCATCCACCAGCTCTCCACCACCATCACCAGTTGCTCCTCCATCCTCTACCTCTGCTCAATTGCCTGCTGAGCAAGTAGATATTCCAGCCCTAGCAGACAAGTTATATGAACTGATAGCTCCCAGGCTTTCACTTCTACTGGAGACCTCCTTGGCTCCATTACTTCAGTTAGTGGCAGTCCTTTCTACCAGGATATCCTCTCTCTTTCCTCAGGCAATCCCTTCCTCTGGGTGCCTTGATCCAGCTGTATCTGAATCTAGGCAGGGGGAGATGCCTAATGAAGTGGTGAGATTGCCTGCTGCTGCTATTTCTTCAGCACCTGCTGCTGTTGTTACTCAAGCTCCAGTTTCAACCCCTCCAGTTGCAGTCTTCTCAGTGGACATCAGGTCCTTACTATCCGTATTTGATTCAGTCTACTTCAGCTGTCTTCTAGAGAAAGTTGCAGTCCAGCCATCAGAGGATCTTTCCAAGGCCATTGTGCCCTTCTCCAGCTGTGATTCCAGCTTAGTTAGCTCCTATATATCCTCCATATATACTGCTGAGCCTTCTGGTTCCAGTGATGCTGCTGCTACTCCTGCTGAAAATATTGTTGCTGAATCTGTTGCTGCTGCTGTCAGTGATGATGCTGTTGTTGTTCCAGTTCCTGAGGATATGCAGACAGAGGCATATGAATTTGAGCCTACTGCTAGTGCTGATGTTAGTGTTTCTGAAACTGTTTTATCTGAATATGTTGCTACTCCAGCTGCTGCTGTCATTACTGCTGCACCCCCTGCTAATGCTGAACCTATTGTCTCTGAAAGTAGTATATCTGAAACTGCTGGTGTTTTTCTATCTGCAACTTCTGTATCTGTTGTTACTACTGCTACTGCTACAACCGCTGTTGTTACTAGTGTTGTATCTGCTGCTGTCACCACTGCTGCTTCATCTGCTCCAACCCAACAACAAAAAGAATATTTGAAAAAGATTGATGTTTTATATGATGAGCAAAGTTCTGAAAGTGATGAATTTAGGACTGATTATGATGACTCTTCTGCCACCATAGCCAGGAAAAGGAAGGCAAGGAGCAAAGCTATGAAAAGAGTGCCTCCAGCCAAAGTAAAGGACACTAATGATATTCCTTATTACATTCTTCATGACTGCCCCATTACTGAGCATTGGATGCAGTATTCCAAGAACCAACTTAAATCCATGAAGAAGAAGAGGAAGTATGAGAAAGGATCTTCTCAGTTTCATCATCCTCATCCTCCTCCACCACCTCCTCCTGATGCAGGTGCAGGTGGAAGCTCAGCTGCTCAACCCTCTGCTAAAAGCCAAACCCCCTATCAGCCTCATGCAAGATCTTATTATAGGGGAAGCCAGTCCAGAGGTTCTCAATCAAGGAAAGGAAGTTATATAGGAAGCCGGAGGGAATTCCAAGTCTACTCCAAGGGCTATTCTAGACAACATACATACTCTAGGGAAGGACAAGCTTCATCAGATACAACATCAGGTCCTTTTCCCTACAAGTTAAAAGAAGTAGTCTCATCCAGAGCTACTCAAGACAATCCATCCAACAGATATGAGCCTCCAGTGCCCTTTGAAGATCCAGAAAATAACCCTACTGCATGGACTGCCAGGATGAAAGAGCTAGCTGCCCTGGATCAGATCAAGAAAGCCAAAGAGCAAGACAGAGATTCCTCCAACATTACTACATTGTCTGAACAAAGAAAGAAAGAACTGGAAAGATATGCCTCAAGCAAATTCTTTGATTCTGATATATATATGGAGCTACATCCTGAAGCTGTGGTACCAAGGCCCAAACAACAAACTTCTCTAGGTGCAGCAGATGACAGAAGATCCAAAAAGGAAGCTCTCAATCCTAATAGAGAAATTAAACTTATAAAGTGCAAGGAGAAAGAATAATTATGTAAGGTGATAATTATTCTGATTTCTGATTTCTGTCTGGGATAATATATCTGTGATTCTGCTTTGTTGTTGTTTATTGTTGTTTTGTATGTTGTTCTTTAATTTTTTCAAGTTCTGTAAATAGTAATCCTAACCCAAATAGGGGGAGATTGTTGGAACACCCTATTACTAATTTGGGTCAGGATCACTATGTCTTTAGGAAACCTGTTTTTGACCTCCTGTATAGATCTAAAGGTCAACTAGAATTGAGTCTAAGGGTTAGTAGTTAGGTTTGGAAGCTGCCCTCAAGACCAAGGTTTTTCAGTTTGGCGACTAAGTCATATCGTCGAGCTCAGTACGACGAATCGTCGAACTCCAATCGATGATCGTCTAGCTCAACTTTGACGGATCGTCGAACTCCATTCGACGATCGCTGAGCTCAACTTCAACAAATTGTCGAACTCCATTCGACGATCTGCGAGCTCAGTTCGACGATCTTGACTCCAGTATTGATTCTCTATCTCTGAGCTCAGTTCGACGATAGTTGAGCTCAGATCGACGATCTCTATTGCTGTCTAAGTCCAAATTGCTGAGCTCAGTTCGACGATAGTGGAGCTCAGTTCGACGTTTTTCTGAAGAGTTAAATGATTTTCAAGATTCAAATTCAGAACAGTTAAGGAGTTATTCTCAGCAATTAATTCAGAAGATTTTCTAGCCGTTTTCATTTATTCTGGACCAAGTTTCAAGGGATTATCAAGGAATGTTTCTTTGGACTTTCCCCCAGAAGACATTTGCAATTAAGGAAGTCAATTAATGACAGGCCAACGGCTATTCTTGACGGAGGATCATTTCTATTCAGAACAAAAGGAATAAAAGACAAGATTTTTGAATCTCTCAGTAGACCTATCAATAACAAGAAATCAATCTGCAGAGACTGCACAAGAAGAAGGAGAACAAAATATTCTCAGCAACAACTCTTCTCTGGAACAACAACTCTCTCAACAACAATTACTCAAGAGAAAGAGTTGTAGACACTCTTTGTCTAAAAGAATTTACAAGAACACACACCAAAGGAGATCAATAAATCTGAAATCTTCAGATCCCCTTTGATTCAAGTGTTCAAGGCCAACATCTTCATTCAAGACTCCAGACACCTAACATTTCAGCTGTTGCTGAAATCATCAATTGCTGGAGATCAAATTTCTGAAGGCCTATCACCCTACAGCAAAGCTTCATTTCCTGAACATCTCAAGAACTCAGGGGGAGCTTTGACAACATCAAAATCCACATAGTCTTCTCAGCTGCTTTGAGAAAGAGAAGACTTCTGCTAAATTTTCTCAACGTGGTCAGCAAGATTGCCCAAACGCCAAATTAATATCTTCGGAACTACCCAGTTCGCACGTTGAACCAGCGGAAAACAAGGAACAGAGGTTAATTCCAACAAACAATGGAAGCACAAGCAGGTCTTTTATTCATTCACTTCTTTACAACGCGAGGCATACATAGCGAGACATGATTTCGCTAGTATAACAGCTGTAAACAGAAAGCACCAAAAACAAGCCGGGCGGACAGCACCGGAGTCCGCCGAGACCGCGAGGTCGCCGAGGTCGCCGAGTCCGCTGAGCTCGCCCAAGCTAAGCTGCAATCCGCCGAATAGCAACGGAGTCCGTCGAAGCCGCGAGGCCGCGCGGACACACCGTTATTCGCCTCCTGCTGAACCTGAACTGATGAACACCCCTACCCGCCTGAAGTCGGCGGACAGGTTATTGAAGTTGGCAAAGATGAAACAGAACTGACAAGCCGCAGAGTGACCTCCTACTGAGTCCGCAGAGACCGCACACTTCCAAGTACTTGACCGAAGTCACAGCCAAACTCCTGGCTCCTTGAAGCTACCCGCGCGACCTGCACACAGCAAACGTCAGCACTGAAACAATCCGCGCGGACTGACAAACTGAGACCGCAGCACTTCGCTCAACCCAACTTACTGTTCACTCAAGTTACTTAGGTTACTGTAGATGTGCCAGGGGGGTCCTATTTATAGGCAAGGTGAGGAGTGTGGTCACCGCCCAAGAGATAGCGACACCACCCCAGCCCGCGCGATAGCAAACCTCCGTCCGCCGAGTCCGCAAGGACTTAGCCGGATACCAAGGAAAACCGCCTGGAGCAAGGCAACCATTGACGAACCCTCTCCAGTACGCCCAAGCAATGCGGACAAGGCATCAGCCCGCAACGCTCCAACCACTACAGGACAGCAAACCCCCTACAATGGCTGTCTGCACCAACCCGAGGCAGTCCGCAAGACTCACACCTCAATCCGCCACAAGTCCACGACCAAAGGCAGACAACAACAGTCCGCCCGGTCACAGCGGACTTGGCGGATACTGCGGACACCATGGTCTTGGCACAGAGTGTGACCAAGTCCAAAACCACCAAAGGCCAATGCGAGCATGGCGGACACAAACTCCCGTCCGCCAAACACCCTAGCACAGACCGCCATCAATCCGCGAGATCCTCGCACTCCTGTCCAATGCAGCAGCCATCCCCGGACTCCAAAACCAGTCCGCCAATCGATCTCCACAGCAAATCGCCTGCTGTGCCACCAGAGCTCGACAAGGCCTCAGCCAAGCTCTAAGCTCAGTCCGCAACATCCCAAACCGTGGACACGCCAGTCCGCAAGCTTCTCGCGAACATGAGCCAACCCGCCTATCAGCACAAGCTTGCACCCGCGGCCACTGAGCAATGCACCAGTCCGCAAGCCTCCATCCGCTCAGGCCGCTCCTTGGCAAAGCCAATCAGCAAACACCCTATCCACAAACACCAGGCCGCATAGTCCGCGGACTCCATGCAAACAAACCGCTCAGAAGACAGCCGACTTCTCACTAGACCTTCCACCAGGCCGCACATCACAGTCCGCCTAGTCCGCCAACGCTGTCTGCCCCAGGCCGCCCGGCCTGTCCCGTCACCCACTTCCACTTCACAAATTTCAACACTCCCCCTTGAAGTGGGAAGTGGTGACCAAGCCCAGCAAGCTGCGCAAGCGTTCAAAAGGCCCCTTCGATAGTGGCTTCGTGAAGATGTCAGCAAGATTATCTTCACTCCGAACATGCCTGACCAGCAGAGACCCCTCCAACACCTTCTCCCTGATGAAGTGGTGATCAATCTCTATATGCTTGGTCCTAGCGTGACACACTGGATTGTTAACCAGTTTGAGAGCACTCTCATTGTCACCCCGGAGTAAAGTAGGCCCTTGCACTTCTTCATGAACATCCTCTATAAGCCTCCTCAACCAAACGGCTTCCCGAGCAGCCAAGGCCGAAGCCTTATACTCCGCCTCCGTGGTTGAAACCGACACCGAGTCCTGCTTCTTGCTACACCACGAGATGCTAGCTGAACCGCAAGTGAACACATAACCTGAAGTAGACCTTCGATCATCCGAATCACCGCCATAGTCAGCATCCGTGTACCCGAGCAACGCAAACTCCGCGTCTCTTCTATAGAGGAGCCCCATATCAGAAGAAGCCTTGACATACTTCAGAATTCCTTTCGCCGCCACTAGATGAGAATGCCTTGGTTCAGCCATATACCGACTTACTCGGCCAACAGCATAAGCAATATCCGGCCTTGTAATCGTCAGGTAAATCAAGCTCCCAACAAGAGCCCTGAACACCAAGGGATCATGAAGAACCCTTCCCTCATCTCGTCGAAGCTTCAGCCCAGATTCCAGTGGAGTAGAGCACTTCTTCCCTTCGCCCATGCCAAACCGCTTCACAATGCGATCAGCATACCCTTTCTGGCTAATGAGAACCCCGCACTCCTTCCTCTCCACTTCCAGACCGAGAAAGTGATGCAACTCTCCCAAGTCTTTCATCTCGAAGTGTATAGCAAGCTCAGCCCTGAGCCTTGCTACTTCCCCCTCCGAGTTCCCTGTGATGATCATGTCATCCACATACAGCAGGACCAAGACACGTAGCTCCCCCTTCTTCTTGACGAACAAGCTTGAATCCGAGTTAGAAGCAAGGTATCCACAGATTTACAAGTACTCTGCAATCTTCCCATACCAAGCTCTAGGAGCTTGCTTCAACCCATAGAGAGCCTTTCTGAGTTTGCAGGCATAGTCCGAATGCTTTTCAGAGACAAAACCAAGCGGCTGATCCATGAAGATGTCCTTGTCAATCTCGCCGTAAAGAAAAGCATTCTTCACATCGAGTTGCCACAATCTCCATCCCTTGCTAGCAGCCAAGGCGATCACCACTCTTACAGAAGTCATCTTCGCAACTGGACTGAATGTCTCCTCATAGTCTTCTCCATACTGCTGTGAGAATCCTCTAGCGACCAGGCGAGCCTTGAAATGATCAATGCTCCCATCAGCCTTCTTCTTCAACTTATACACCCACTTGCAAGTAATCGGAGTAACGCCATCAACCTTGCGCACAAGGTCCCAAGTTTCATTTTTCTTCAGAGCATCAATCTCTTCCTTCATGGCATCTTCCCACTCCTTCACTCTAGTGGCCTCGTTGAAGTTTGCAGGCTCTCGCTCATTCAGAGGACCTGCAAAGAAGCAGGAGACAAAGCTCACTGCATTCCCATCACAGTACCGAGTCGGTGGCTTAACCACCCTCTTCGATCTTCGAAGACATGGCTCCTTGCTCACGGCTTCTGTTGCTTCTTCAGGCTCCACTCCTACCTGGGGCAAGCATTGAGCAGTGCTCCCCCTGATTCCTGAGCCATAAGGCTCAGCCTCGGAGTTCGAAGCAACAGGAGCTGTTGGTGAAACAACAAGCTCCTCTTCCAAGCCTTCAGCAGCCTCCACCGGTGCTTCATCAACCTTGCTACTTCCGGTTAGCTCCACTGAGCCACCTCCATATGACGTCAGCTCGTCAAAGACAACGTCTCTTGACACCACGAACTTCTTCGTCACAGGGTCCATGCATTTCCATCCCTTCTTCTGCTCATCATAGCCAACAAAGACAAGTTTCCTTGCCTTCGCATCCAGCTTTGTCTGTGAAGCATCCGGGACATGCACGTAGCAAGTTGAACCGAACACCCGAAGGTGTCCAACACTCGACTTCTCCTTCAGCAACAGCTCAACAGGAGTCTTCATGTTGATAGGGCTGAGTGGCATCCGGTTGATAACATAAGCAGCACAAGACATTTCCTCCGCCCAAAAGGACCTTGGGATATCTTTCGCATGAAGCCAGCATTTGCAGGTCTCCGTCAGATGACGGATCTTCCGCTCCGCTACCCCATTTTTTTGTGGAGTGTGAGCACAAGTAAGCTCCCGTTGGATCCCGTGCTTCCTGCAGAAGTTAGAAAACTCGGAGGAGACAAATTCACCCTCGTTATCAGTTCTAAGCTTCTTAATCCGCAAGCCAAGCCGGCCTTCTACCAACTCCTTGAACTCCACAAACAAACGGAAGGCTTCCGACTTCTCCTTTAAGAAGTACACCCAAGTATACCTTGAGTATTCATCAACCAAGACAAGCATGTATCTGCTTCCTCCAAGGCTGGCAGTAACCGTTGGTCCCATCAGGTCGCCATGAATACACTCCAGTGGCTTCTTGCTCCTTGTTTGTGATTTATCAAACGGAAGGCGATGTGCCTTACTGTATTGACAGCCCGCACAAACATGCCCATCACCAAAGGAGGACAACTTCGGCAACCCCCTCACCAAACTTCTACTCTCCATCGCCTTCAGCTTGTCCATGCCAACATGCCCCAGCCTCTCATGCCAGATAGCAGCACTATCATTGGCCCTCATTTTATCAACATAAGCACTGGTGGAAAGAACAAACAAGTTCTTCACCCTGCTCCCAACATGAGCAACATCAGCCTTTACCGCTGATACGTTGCGAAGGAACCTCACGTCTGTTGGCCCAAACAGAACGTGATACCCAGCGTCCACCGCATTGGTCACCGAGAAGAGGTTCTTCTTCATGCCCGGCACGTGATACACACTCCTTAACGTGAGTGGCCCCTGATCACTACCCAAAGACACGACCCCCTCTTTCTCTACTGCATAAACAGTATTATCAGCAGTGATAATAGCTTCATTACCTAAGTAAGCATGCATGGAGGTGAACTTCGATTTGTGTCCGGTGAGGTGATGAGCACACCCGGAGTCCACGATCCACTCGCTGTTGAAGTCCTCAGCAGACAAGGCCCGGACACAAGTGCCCGTCATAAAAGCTCCGCCCCATTCTGCTTCTTCACTTCTCGAACAAGCTTCCTCCTTTCCCGCAGCATGCCCAGGCTGCAGTTTGACCTTGCAGTCCCGCTTGAAGTGCCCTCGCTGATGACACCGGTAGCACTTCAGATTCTTCTTCCAGTCCTTAGGAGCATTGCTCCTCTCTGGCGGATATGAAGTTGAAGTCTCCTTCTCAACAGCGGCCTGCACCTTCTTCTTCTTCTTCCCTTCCCATCCTTTATTCTTGCTTGAGAAGAGAGCTTCGCTGTCTTCCTGATTCAGATTCACTCCAGCCATCTGCCTTGCTAAGCTCTCCTACGAGGCAAGCAGATTCTCCAGCTCCAGCAAAGACGGCTGAGTAGCCCACCCTTGAACAGATGTGACAAAGGCCACATACTCCTTCCGCAAGCCGCAGATAATGTGCCTTTTCATCTTTGCCTCAGAGATAGGCTCATCAGGATCCAGTGCCGACAGCTCAGCACACAAGCTCTTCATCTTTAAGAAGTACTTGGAGATGGAAAGGTCTCCCTGAGTTGCCCTGGCCAACTCATTCTCCAGGAACTGAAGCCGCGCCACATTTTTCCTATTGAACATGTCATCAATGGTTGTCCAAATATCAGCAGCCGACTCACATCCAATGATGTGATCAAACAGTTCCGGAGACACAGCTCTCTTCAGAATGAACTCTGCCTTAGCATTTGTTCTTCTCCAGAGCCTAACCTGCTCAGCAGTACCAAAAGCAGCAGTGACTTCCAACCTGTCGTCACCACCGACGACTTCCCACAGCTCCTCGCCAAGAAGATAAATCTTCATGCACGACTTCCACTTCTTGAAGTTAGTCGGCGTTAAGAGTTCAATGCCAAGACCTCTTGCAAAACTCACTTCCATTGCAACACCTGTTGGCAACCTTTCAGTAGCTCCAAGCAACAACACAGGTTGATCACCACTCAATCACTAAGTAACAACACTGGCTGACTTCCGCTCACGCAACTGAACCTCAGAAACCTCCGAAACCTCGCTCTGATACCATGTTAAATTTTCTCAACGTGGTCAGCAAGATAGCCCAAACGCCAAATTAATATCTTCGGAACTACCCAGTTCGCACGTTGAACCAGCGGAAACCAAGGAACAGAGGTTAATTCCAACAAACAATGGAAGCACAAGCAGGTATTTTATTCATTCACTTCTTTACAACGCGAGGCATACATAGCGAGACATGATTTCGCCAGTATAACAGCTGTAAACAGAAAGCACCAAAAACAAGCCGGGCGGACAGCACTGGAGTCCACCGAGACCGCGAGGTCGCCGAGTCCGCTGAGCTCGCCCAAGCTAAGCTGCAATCCGCCGAATAGCCACGGAGTCCGACGAAGCCGCGAGGCCGCGCAGACACACCGTTATTTGCCTCCTGCTGAACATGAACTGAGGAACACCCCTACCCGCCTGAAGCCGGCGGACAGGTTATTGAAGCTGGCAAAGATGAAACAGAACTGACAAGCCGCAGAGCGACCTCCTGCTGAGTCCGCAGAGACCGCACACTTCCAAGTACTTGACCGAAGTCACAGCCAAACTCCTGGCTCCTTGAAGCTACCCGCGCGACCTACACACAGCAAACGTTAGCACTGAAACAATCCGCGCGGACTGACAAACTGAGATCGCAGCACTTCGCTCAACCCAACTTACTGTTCACTCAAGTTACTTAGGTTACTGTAGATGTGCCAGGGGGGTCCTATTTATAGGAAAGGTGAGGAGTGTGGTCACCGCCCAAGAGATAGCGACACCACCCCAGCCCGCGCGATAACAACCCTCCGTCCGCCGAGTCTGCAAGGACTTAGCCGGATACCAAGGAAAACTGCCAGGAGCAAGGCAACCATTGACGAACCCTCTCCAGTCCGCCCAAGCAATGCGGACAAGGCATCAGCCCGCAATGCTCCAACCACTACAAGACAGCAAACCCCCTTCAATGGCTGTCCGCACCAACCCGAGGCAGTCCGCAAGACTCACACCTCAATCCGCCACAAGTCCACGACCAAAGGCAGATAGCAACAGTTCGCCCGGTCACAGCGGACTTGGCGGATACTGCAGACACCATGGTCTTAGCACAGAGTGTGACCAAGTCCAAAACCACCAAAGGCCAATGCGAGCATGGCGGACACAAACTCCCGTCCTCCAAACACCCTAGCACAGACCGCCATCAGTCCGCGAGCTCCTTGCACTCCTGTCCAACGCAGCAGCCATCCCCGGACTCCAAAACCAGTCCGCCAATCGATCTCCACAGCAAATCGCCTGCTGTGCCACCAGAGCTCGACAAGGCCTCAGCCAAGCTCTAAGCTCAGTCTGCAACAACCCAAACCGCGGACACGCCAGTCCGCAAGCTTCTCGCGAACATGAGCCAACCCGCCTATCAGCACAAGCTTGCACCCGCGGCCACTGAGCAATGCACCAGTCCGCAAGCCTCCATCCGCTCAGGCCGCTCCTTGGCAAAGCCAATCAGCAAACACCCTATCCGCAGACACCAGGCCGCATAGTCCGCGGACTCCATGCAAACAAACCGCTCAGAAGATAGCCGGCTTCTCACTAGACCTTCCACCAGGCTGCACATCATAGTCCGCCCAGTCCGCCTAGTCCGCCAACGCTGTCCGCCCCAGGCCGCCCGGCCTGTCCCGTCACCCACTTCCACTTCACAAATTTCAACACTTCCATCACTCTCTCATCCCCATCTCTGTAAAGGGTTTTTCAAACTCCCTTCAAAAGTTTGTGCTTGGTTTTTTAGCACCTTATCAAAAGCTCATTGGTGGCAAGACACCTGATCAAAAAATCTGATTTGGTTTTTGAGCACCTTATCAAAAGCTCATTGGTGCCCAGGACACCTGATCAACTCATCCTGCAGTGGATTCCTACCTAGGGTGGTAGAAGAGTGGATGTACCCAAGTTTAGGGGAACCACTATAGCTCCTTGTGTCTTCTAGCTTGCTTGTTTTTATTTTTGTTTTTGGCTGTGATTGTTTTGTGATTAGTTAGGATCTGTGATTAATTTTTTTTTGTAGGTTACTTTGTGATTAGATAGTTTCTATGATTAGATTTAATATTTGCTTCCCTATTCACTCAGATTACAACAACTGTTGTAAAAAGTTTTTAAGCACCATACTATATTCACCCCCCTCTAGAGTATTTCAGATCTAGCTGCACTTTCATTGACACTAGGCTATACATGGAGGGTAAATAACCTAATAGTGAACCTATCCCAAATTCAAAGTAGGGATTCAACAACATGCACAGTCTTACCTAATTTGCACGAGTCAGGCTCGCGACTTTATATGAAATTGATCGTTAGGGGGGCAGGCCCGGATGATTGTGAGGCGTAGAAATGCTTGGTCGGTGAAGAACTTGCTCATTCAAACCGCGTACACAGTCTTACCTAATTGAGTTTTGATTAGTCATTACTTGAAAGAAAGCGAATGTGGTACTTGAATGAAAGATAATGTGCGCGAGTCTGTGCTTCTGACTTTTACAATATTAAATCATAGAGTTCAAACAATAAACAAAAAATTGCTGATAAAATCAAAAACACATAGCAATGAAAAAACAAGATGTCACTGGTAGAATCGACGCAGGATCTGCGCACTCCATGTGGTAGGAAGTGTCTTCCCTCCAACCATTCTTAGCTTGAAAGTTCCTGGCTTGATGACCGTCATGACGACGTACGGTCCCTCCCATGCAGGCGAGAGCTTGTCTCCATGTGGTCCTTTGTCTGCTGCTTCTATACTTCGTATGACCAGGTCCCCGACGTTGATAGGTCTGGGCTTAACTCTTCAATTGTAACATCGTGCTACACATCCTTGATAGGCGGTTGCGCGAAGGGCCGCCGCGTCTCTAACTTTTGGGACTAGATCAAGGTTTCCCAAAGCGCATCGTCATTCTTTTCGACGTCAAAGTTCAAGACTCGGGCGCTGGGGTCGCCGATATCAATGAGTATAATGGCTTCAGTTCCGTAGCACAAGATGTATAACATTTCTCTGGTGGGCATCCTTTTCATGGTTCAGTATGCCCATAATACGTTGGGGAGTGCGTTAACCCGTTGCCCCTACCTCCTGTAGTCGTGTCTTCAATCCTTTTAGAATGATTCGATTTATCACTTCTATCTGCTCGTTGGTCTGGGGATGTGCTACGACAGTGTGTCGTAGATTGATCTTCAGGTCTTCGCACATTTTTGTAAAGGATCTCCTGGTAAATTGTCTCATTGTCGGCAATGATGATAGCGGGAATGCCGAAGCGACATATAATGTTCTTCCAAACAAACTGTTTGACATTCTCTTTTGTAATCTTAGCTAAAGGCTCCGCCTCGACCCATTTGGTGAAGTAATTAATGACCATTAAGATGATTTTCCTTTCCCCTGACGCTTGGGGAAGAGGACCGAGAAGGCAGATTCCCCATTGCGCGAATGACCATACTCTTTGTAGCATTATTAGAGTGACTGGAGGCTGTCGTGGAATGTTCGAGTGCATCTGGAAACTTTTGCATTTCTGAACAAACTTGGTTGCGTCTTTCTTCATGGTAGGACAGTAAAAGTCATGGCGTAGAATCTTTGGGCCAATGCCTTACTGCCTAAATGTTCTCCACAAACTCCTTCGTGAACTTCTCACAATATGTATTCAACATCTGATTCTGATAAGCACTTCAAGTAGGGCATGGAGAAGGACCGCTTGTACAATTATCCATTGAGGATGATAAAGGTTGGTGCTCGCATCCTTAAGCACCGCGCTTCCATCAAATCATCTGGTAGTTGCTGATGCTCTAGGTAGGCTCGTAGTGGGCTGGTCCATGATAATTCCAGTTCTTTGATTTTCATGACTTCCCAGGGGCCATAAATACTGGTGATGATGACCTCCTCCACCTGGCGCCTTCTCGACTGATACTAGGAGGAAGATGTGGCCAGCTTGGGGAGTGCACCAGCCCTAGAATTCTGCTCTCTAGGGATATGAATAACCCGGTAGTGCGAGATCTTGGTCAGAAGAGACTTCACAAGTGAAAGGTACTGAGCTAGATGGTCATTCTTTGTCTCGTAATCTCCCTTGATCTGCAAGACTACAAGCTATAAATCTGAATAAATTGTTAGGTCATTTTCTTGGCAATCGATAACGAGCCTAAGTCCGGCTATAAGGGATTTGTATTCAGCGACATTGTTGGTGGCTATGAACTTCAACTTGAGTCTGTACTCTAAAGTGAGAGCTTATCATAAGCAATCCTGCTCCTGCCCCCTCGATGCCTGATGCGCCTTCAACATAAAGGGCCCACCGAGGGATAAGGGTGTTTTGTGCAGAGGTAGGTTCCCTGGGGAATAGTGTTTTCGAAGATGAAGACCACAAGTACTTGGGATTTAATGTCTGGTCGTGGCAGGAAATGAATGTCGAAGTCTCCCAATTTGACCACCCACTTTACCAACCTCCCAGATGTTTCTGGTTTCTAGAGGATTGCATGGAGTGGGAGTTAGGTTAATACCTTCACTGTGTGAGCTTGGAAGCAGGGTCAAATCTTTCGTGCTGAGAAGACAAGGACTAAGGTTGTTTTATCTGCCGCGGGATATCACGTAAACGTATCAGAAAGTACTTTGCTGAGATAGTAGACTAGGTGCTGAATTCCTTCTTTATCTTTAACCAATACCGAACTCAATGCAGCTGGTGATATGACCAAGTATGGGTATAATGTTTCTTCAGGGATCGGTTTTGAGAGGAGAGGAGGCGAGGCCAGATAGTTTTTTAAGGGATTCGAAGGCGGCTTGACACCCGTCCGTCCATTGAAACCCTGTGCTCTTTACTCGTCTAAAGATTTTTAAAAAGGCAGATACTTGTCTCCGATTCGTGCTAAAAATCGTGAGAGTGTGGTGATCCTTCCATTCAGACGCTGCACTTCCTTTAGAGATCGAGGGGGTGACATATCTTCAATTACTCTGATTTTCTTTGGGTTTGCCTCTATTCCTCGATGTGTCACCATAAATCCAAGGAATTTGCCCGACGTAACACCAAATTCACATTTGCTTGGATTGAGTCTCATGTCATATCAATGAAGGAGCTCAAAACACTTTTCCAGGTCTTCCAGATGATTCTCTCGACGGATGCTTTTGACTAACATGTCGTCTACATATAATTCTAGTCTTTCTGATGAGATTTTTGAACACTTTGTTCATCAGTCGTTGGTAGATGGACCCGACATTTTTGAGACTGAAAGGCATCACTTTGTAGCAATAGATACCCTTATCGGTCCTGAATGTAGTGTGCTCTTAATTTGCATGATTCACCCTGATTTCGTTGTAGCCAGATGTTGGGTTTTGTTACCACAATAACCTTGATTTGAAGAAGTCCCTCTAAAACTAAGGTGAATTATAGTGGTATTTGATGGTGTTTGTTTAGATGTGCTTGCAGGTTATTATTGTCAAGTGTAGAATAATATTAGTCTACAATGAGTCATCAAACACAGGATCATACAATGTAATCACTCATTGTGTGATCCATGGTGTTGACTCATGTGTAGCTTCTCTATTGGGACACACTCCATTCTCAAGTACTAAAGCAATGAAAGAAAGAATAGTTTTTGTATACCTTGAAAAAAATATTTTTTGAGAAAGTAAAATTTTCTTAGTCCAATACTCGAGTAAGCCTTGGAGTACTCGAGTACTACTTATCTATGTCTCGAGTACTCAGAAATTTTCTTAAGTGTTGTACTCTAGTAACAGAAGCCAGTACTCGCGAAGGCCATGCCCTGTCTCGAGAAGTTAGTCGACCATTACTCGAGAAGTCTTATTCTCGAGAAGTCATGGTAGTTCTCGAGAAGAAGTCATGTTCTTGAGAAGTAATGGTAGTTCTTGAGAAGTCTTACTATAGTTCTCGAGTTGCTTAAGTCTAGTACTCGAGTAGGCCAAGTCATTTCTCGAGAAGCAAAATTCATCACTCGAGAAGCCCAAGTCTTATTCACGAGTAAAGTCCTCTAGTTCTCGAGTAATATAATATAGTTCTCGAGTAAAGTCCTTTGTTTCTTGAGAAGGCCAAATCTTGTTCTCGAGAATTTCGTACCTTTGTCTCGAGAATCAGAAGTTGTTCTCGAGTAGTCACTCCTTCACTCGAGAACTGAAGATCAAAATTGCTGAAATTTTCGCCAAGTCCCGACCGATGTGATTTCAAACATACCTCGATTCTTATTGGTCCACATGTGCAGTCATATATGATTATGACTGTTAGGATTGTCCTATATAAGTTCTTATCAATTTCAACTAACCCTAACACAAAAAGAATAAGTTTTCTGAATCGCTCTTTCATTCAAAATCGAGAAAGCCGCTGCTCCTCATTGTCGTTCTCGCCGCTGCTCTTCTCCGATTCAAGAAGTTCAGAACAAGAATCGATCAACAGATCAAGGGGTTTTAATTTCTACAGATCTCTTTCTTGATCGTGTTGATCTTAAGAGTTTCAGATCCAGAGATTTTGGTGGTCTTTCTCGATCTATTCCTGTCCGAGTTTCAACTTTCAAGGAGGAAGAAATCTGAAGTTCTCAGATCTGAAGTGAAGTTTGTTTTACTGTTATTGTTAATCTATTTCAATTCTTGTAGGAGATTTTGTCTCCGAGTTTTGTAAGAAGTTTTTTTTCCGAGTGTAGATCCCGTTTATGGATCGAGTTGTAGGAGATTCTTCTTCGAGTTGTAGGAGTTTTTACTCCGAGTTGTAGGGGAGTTGCTCCAAGTTGTAGGATTATTTTCAATCCGAGATTAGTGGAGTAGCCGAGTCTAGTGCTTTTCTAGACCGGTGAGGTGGAAAGTGGATGTACCCAAGGTTGGGGAACTACTATAACTCTTGGTGTCGTCTGTGAATGCTTGACTATTTTTGTGCATCACTCGCTAAATTTGTTATTTCACAAAAAAACGCACAACTCACCTATTCACCGCCCTCTAAGTGATTTAGGTAGACAACTTAAAACATTTTCAATTGGTATCAGAGGGAGGTTGTTCACAAAAAGGTTAACACCTTGAACAGATCTGCCCTAAGTTGTCTTTTGAGTCATTCAAGCATGGACAGATCCAAGGACTCCACTAAGCTTCAAGTGTGAAATAAGGCAAACTTTCCCATGTGGAAAGAAAGAGTAAAGTTCTTCATGGAAGCTGTTAACCCCCGCATCTTCATGATAGTGGAAGAAGGCCCTCATGTGCCTATGATCACTTCCACTATTGATCCTACTAAGAAGGTGCCAAATAAATTAATGGACCTCAACAAAGACGAGATTGCACTTGTCTCTCTTGACAAGAAAGCCAAAAACATCATCGTAAGCGCAGTCGATGAATCTATGTTGCAGAACCTCATTCATTGCAATTCTATGAAGGAGATATGACAGTATCTAATCATGTTGATGGAAGGCACGGAAGAAGTAAGAGATAACAGAAAATCACATCTGAATCATAAGTATGAGGCCTTCAAGCAAGGCCCCAAGGAAGCAATTGCCGACACATATGAAAACTTTTTCAAAATCGTCAATGGCCTAAGGAACTACGACGAGGTATTCACAGATGGTGAACTAAATGACAAGTTCCTGAGATCCTTGACAAAGGAATGGGACAACAAAATATGTGTCATCAGGGAGTTCGGTAGATTAGCAGAAACCGACCCTCAGAACCTCTTCGGGAAGCTTATGTCATATGAGCTTCAAATCAATACAAGAAAAGCTGAAGAAGAGGGCAACGGATCTTCGTCAAAAGATAAGTCTGTTGCACTGAAGGCAGACATCTCAAAAAAGGCCAAAGCTGCATCTTTTGCTTTCACTCAAGAAGACTATGAAGAAGAAGACTCAGAGCCAAGCACCTCAGGCTCAGATCTATCTGATGGTGAGTTCTTCCTACTCTCCCGATAATTCAAGAAGTTTCGCAGCAAGAATAAACAAATGAGAGGAAATGATTCCTCATTCAGAAGATCACGACACAGCGGTGACTATCAAAAGAAAAGTCACACATCTGACAGGTATAAATCTAAACCGAACAAACATATTTCATCTAACATTATTTTCTACCGTTGTAATAAGTTAGGGCATATAAGTTCTGACTGTCCTCACAAGTAGGAGGGTGGAAGAAGAGAGGAGAAGAAAACTTCTTATAATAAGAAGAAGACTGAAAGAAGCCTGGTAGCCAAGAAGGGAAAGAATCTTAGCGACTCTGACTCATCTGAGTCAAGTGAAGAAGAGGAAGCCTACTTTGGGCTTATGGCACAAACAGATGATGAAGAAGAACCCCAGTACACTGGGACGGTAAACTCTCATACTCGTCTTTCTGAATTAGATGCTTCTGATCATGATCATGAGGACTGCTCTTCTAATGATGAGTCTGAACTCATGGACCAATATAAAGAGTTAATCAAGGATTACGACAAATGTCGAAAAGTCGTGAAAACTCGGCCAAGGAGATTAAATCTCTGAAGGCTGAAGCGAGCACTCTGAGAGAGGAAGTCGCCAAGACGGACTCACTCAGAGAGAATTTTAATGTTGCTATTGAAGAGTATAATAAGGCTCTCGATCACCTAGATCTGAAGAAAAAAGATCATCAAATAATTGGAAGAACAACTTGCTGCGGAAAAGAAACTTGTTGAAAGCTTCTCCAAGCCCAATACTATCCTTCCTTTTGTTGTTGAATTCTCAGCTCAGACCAAAGGTGCTGGCTTAGGCCATGTTGATGCTCCTAGTAAATCATCTAGGAGAAATAAGACTCAAAGGAAGAATAAGGTGGCCAAGAAGGCTTTAGCCAAAGAGAAGGGGAAAGCTACTCAAGAACAAACTCTATTTAACAAGGTTGTCTTTCCAACGAACGAGTTTGATCTTGATTCGTCCTACGGTCACTTTGCTAGGCCTACTTGTGTAGAGCCCAAATCTCGGTACCACAGATGGACCCGTCCCCAAAACTTTGGCGAAAGTGTCTTTAAGGCACCTTATGAGGAGATTACTCTTCAGAGCTATGACCCTTATAATCATGGTCACAACATCAAGAAAGCTCCAAAAGCCAAACCTGTTGTGGAAAAGCCTATTATGGAGAAGAAGTCATGTGAGTACCAACACCATGAAGATTCTACCTCCAAGACTGCTGCCCCTACTAGACCACACTATCAAAAGGTCAAGCAGGAGAACATCAGACAAAGATACAACAGATTTGACTATTGGTGTTGTGGTAAAGTTGGTCACTTTGTTGTGGATTGCTGGCATAATCCTAGAAATTATGAAACTCCTCAAGTTAATAATGTGAGAAAAACCACTCACAATGTTAACACTCGTAGGGGGAGTATGCTAACCAAAGACCTAAGACCCAAGCTTGTTTGGGTTCCTAAGGGATTCTAAACTTGTGGATGTAGGTATGTCCATAGGCCAACAAAAACTCCTACCTGGCAAATGGACAAGAAGAAGTTCCAGGAAATCTCTTGGAATTAGAAGATTTAATCTGTGCTGTTGCAAGTTTGACACCAAAGCAACTGAAGAAGAGTTTCTCTTGAATTGGTTGAGGGGGAGCTTCTAGCTGAAAACTCTCTTCAAAAGGACCTCTGAGGTGATTAAGCTCTCAGTGAAGAAGAGGCTATGAGTGAGACCTCTGCCCCGTCCTCTATTGAAGATGTCAGAAAGGGGGAGAGAGAGATGAAAAGAAAAAGGAGGAGATAAATGCAAGGCTGAATGAAGCTATCTGAAAGGGGGAGAAATGCATCGGTATCCCCTTAAGAAAAGTAAGGCTATGTATTTTTTTTATTTACTTTTCATTCTTTTTCACCTATGCAATTCATCTTAGTATATGAAGTTCTGACTTCTTCAAATAAGGGGAGATTGTTGGGTTTTGTTACCACAATAACCTTGATGTGAAGAAGTCCCCCTAAAACTAAGGTGAATTGTAGTTGTATTTGATGGTGTTTGTTTAGATGTGCTTGGAGGTTATTATTGTCAAGTGTAGACCAATGTCAGTCTACAATGAGTCACCAAACACAGGACCATACAATGTAATCCCTCATTGTGTGATCCATGGTGTTGACTCATGTGTAGACTCTCTATTGGGACACACTTTATTCTCAAGTACTAAAGCAATGGAAGAAAGAATAGTTGTTGTATACCTTGAAGAAAATAATTTTTGAGA
Source organism: Platanthera guangdongensis (assembly GCA_039583875.1). NCBI lineage: Eukaryota > Viridiplantae > Streptophyta > Magnoliopsida > Asparagales > Orchidaceae > Platanthera > Platanthera guangdongensis. The sequence continues at coordinate 53,485,648 of CM077163.1, forward strand.
AAGTAAAATATTCTTAGTCCAATACTCGAGTAAGTCTTCGAGTACTCGAGTACTACTTATCTATGTCTCGAGTACTCAGAAATTTTCTAAGTGTTGTACTCTAATAACAAAGCCAGTACTCGAGAAGGCCATGCCCTGTCTCGAGAAGTCAGTGGACCATTACTCGAGAAGTATTATTCTCGATAAGTCCTGGTAGTTCTCGAGAAGAAGTCTTGTTCTCGAGAAGTCATGGTAGTTCTCGAGAATCCTTACTATAGTTCTCGAGTTGCTTAAGTCTAGTACTCGAGTAGGCCAAGCCAGTTCTCGAGAAGCAGAATTCGTCACTCGAGAAGCCCAAGTCTTGTTCTCGAGTAAAGTCCTCTGGTTCTCGAGTAACATAATATAGTTCTCGAGTAAAGTCCTTTGTTTCTCGAGAAGGCCAAATCTTGTTTTCGAGAACTTTGTACCTTTGTCTCGAGAATCAGAAGCTGTTCTTGAGTAGTCACTCCTTCACTTGACAACTGAAGATCAAAATTGCTGAAATTTTCGCTAAGTCCCGACTGATGTGATTTCAAACTAACCTCGATTCTTATTGGTCCACGTGTGCAGTCATTTATGATTATGATCATTAGGCTTGTCTTATATAAGGTTTTAACAGTTTTGACTAACCCTAACACAAAAAGAATAAGTTTTCTGAATAGCTCTTTCATTCAAAATCAGGAAAGTCGCCGCTCCTCATCGTCGTTCTCACCGCTGCTCTTCTCCGATTCAAGAACTTCAGAATAAGAATCGATCAACAGATCAAGGGGTTTTAATTTCTATAGATCTATTTCTTGATCGTGTTGATCTTAAGAGTTTCAAATCCAGAGATTTCGGCGGTCTTCCTCGATCTATTCCTGACCGAGTTTAAACTTTCAAGGAGGAAGAAATATGAAGTTCTCAGATCTGAAGTGAAGTTTGTTTTACTGTTATTGTTAATCTATTTCAATTCTTGTAGGAGATTTTGTCTCTGAGTTTTGTATGAAGTTTTTCTTTCGAGTGTAGATCCCGTTTCTGGATCGAGCTGTAGGAGATTCTTCTCCGAGTTGTAAGGGCGTTGCTCCGGGTGGTAGGATTGTTTTCAATCTGAGATTAGTGGAGTAGCTGAGTCTAGTGCTTTGCTAGATCGGTGAGGTGGAAAGTGGATAACCCAAGGTTGTGGAACCACTATAACTCTTGGTGTCGTATGTGAATGCTTGATTAATTTTGTACATCGCACGCTAAATTTTTTATTTCGCAAAAAGATGCACAACTCGCCTATTCACCCCCCTCTAGGTGATTTAGGGAGACATCTTAAAACATTTTCACCGGAGTATGCATCCATGAAGCTAAGAAGTTGATGCCCGGCGGTTGAATCGACGAGTTGATCAATTCTGGGGAGGGGAAAGCTATCTTTCAGGCAGGCCTGGTTGAGACTAGTGTAATCCATGTACATTCTCCACTTCCCGGAGGACTTCTTGACCATGTCCACGTTGGTCAGCCAAGTAGGCTACTCCACTTCCCAGATGAACTGTGCGTCGAGAAGCTTTCCTACCTCTTCCTCAATAGCTAGCAATCGTTCGGGAGCAAAATTTCTCTTCTTTTGGATGACCGACGTGTATGCAGGGTTGATGTTCAAAGAGTGCTGGATGACTTGCGGATCCACACCTGACATATCTTCGGGGCTCCAAGCAAAAATATCTTTGTTTGTTCGGATGTATGCTTCCAATTCTTCCTTATCCTGTTGCGGGAGGAGAGATCCTAGTTGGATATTGCGAACTGAATTTGACTCGGAAAGTAGTACTTCGATTAATCCTTCTATGGGCGCTCCTCGCTGCATAATTGCCTCATCTCGTAGGTTGAAATCATCAATGTTCAGAGCAGTTGCCTTTACTGTCTGGGTTTGCTTGGAATAGTAGGTTCGGGCCGCCTCTTGATTTCCTCGAACGACTCCTATCCCCCGACAGTGGGAAATTTCATTGCAAGATGGCGAATTGACGGGATAGATTTGAAAATAGATTGGACAGACCTTCCGAAGATAGCATTATAGGCTGAACTTGAGTCTACGACGACGACAAACTGGATATCATGCGTAGTTTATCTTGGAAATTCGCCCATGGTGACCGGTAGAGTTATCGTCCCATGCACCTAGACTGGGTGGTTGTCGAAGCCATAAACAGGTCCTACAGTTGGAGTGAGATGTTGTTTAGCGAGTTTCATGCTCTAGAGAGTTGATAAAAAAAGACGTAGACCGAGCTTCCATTGTCGACAAGTATCCTTCATGCTCACGAGCGGGTCTTGATGAGGTGATCAGAGTCCTTGGAGGTCTTCTTCTCCGAATGTTATAGTCGAATCTTGTATGCATATTTTTTTCACGGATGCCCTCTTGGGCATGTACTGAAAATATCTAGGTGGAGAGAATCGGGGGTCCGACGATTGTTTCAATGTTTCCATCCATCTGCCTGCCTCCAGGTCATCGCTGCGGAGCAACCTGCTGCTCTCCTGCTTGCCTGGGAGGGGCCTGATGCTCATTCACGTCCTTGATATAAACCTGCCGAGAAGCCCTTGCCGGATCAGGCGCTCGATCTCGTCCTTTAACCTTGCACATTCCTCTGTAGTATGTCCGGTCCCACAATGGAACTCACAATACTTTGACTGCTCATTTCTTGGATTTGGGATCGACACTTGAGGTCGAAGAAGGGCCGAATCATTCTGAATGATATAAAGTACGTTGGTTCACGTGGTATTTAATACAGTATATTCTCGTGTCGGACGTTCCCTCTGGAAGTCACGTCGATGTTGGCTGTTCTGATGCTCCTCTTTGTATCTTTCTTCCTGAGTTTTGGAATTCTGCTCTTGATCTCTTCTTCTTTTCTTACTACCATCGAACTGTTGATGATGTGCTTCGATGGCTTCGTCTGCAGTGATTTGAGCTTCCATGCGATGCACAAGATTTGGATAGCTGGGGACAGTTTCTCTCATCAGAGCTGTGTAAAAACCACTGGGGTAAAGTCCCCCAAGGAGTACGCCCCTTAAGAGCTCAGGGTCTACTTCCGGAATCTGTCGGGCCTTGACGATAAAACGGTGAAAAAATTCTTTTAGTGATTCTCCCTCATTTTTGCGGATTCCAGATAAATGTGAGGGGTCTCAGACGATTCTCCGATTAGCGACAAATTGATCCACAAATTTCCTTGCTAGTTCTGTGAAGTTATTAATGGTCCCCTCTCTCAAGGAATGGAACTAGGTATGGGCTTGTCCTTTCAGGGTGGGGGGAAACACTTGACAAAGTAGCTGATCCGGAGCATTATAGATTATCATAATGGTAGTGAAGTGATTGATATGTTCCAGTGGGTCTTCGGTTCCATCAAATGTCTCGATACTTGGCATCTTAAAACCCTGAGAGATTGGGTGAGCTAGAACTTGGGGTACTAGCGGGAAGCCTCGACCAAGAGAGCGTCGAACTAGGGCATCCTGCCGCCTGATTTGCCTGTATTCCTTTACGATTACTTCGCGTATCTCCTCACGAGTAATACTTTCGACTGGCGGTGGTGGAGCTTCTTCATTCGTGTGGTGGCGAATGTGGCCAGCTCTGACTCCCCTATGAATTAGGTGAGTGGAACTGGCGGTGTCGGAGAGTTCTTCTGACACTTACTCCCTTTGAGGAGCTTCTTATACTGGAACATGATTGGAAATGGAGGGGGGGGGGGGGGTTGATTGGTGCCAGTGGCTGGAGAGGAGCGGGAGGCGCTCCTAAATTCTGGAGGAGAATGAGCATCACCGTCTGTTGCTCCTCCATTTGTCGAACCCGTCCTTCTAAAGTTGTTATGGGTGCGAGTATGGACTCAACTTTGAGCGGCGCATTGATGAGCGAGTAAGAGTGTGCTGGTTCAGTGTGTCCCCCCAGGGACGGATAACTCAGTAGTTCGGACGGTTCTTTTTGCCATTGGGGCTGGCCTTGAGTGGGGCTGAATTGAGGGTACTTCTTTTATAAGGATGTTAGGAATTGTATTCGCACAGACGACACCAAACTGTTGTTGTGTAACTCGACGCTACTAAACCAGTTCAAATTCGATTGTCTTAGCCCGTGAGCGGTCGAGCGTGCAATCAGTAAAAAAGTCAAAGAGTAGGTGCATAGAGCGATTTTGACGTGGGAAAACCCCTCAACTGGATAAAAAACCACGTGATCGGATCTGTGCCGATTGAACTCCACTATCTGCTTACAGTTACAACTTTCACTGATAATCGAGAACGATATGCCACTTCACGTTACACTTTGGATGTGAGAGAGAGAATTGCTTGCTCGTGGCGGACAATAGGCTGCCCCGCACGAGGCTTGTTTGCAAAAACGATGCGGATGAACGGAGTGCTTGTTGTCACAGGATGTTCCTTCTCGATGCTTGTCGCGGACCTAGGTGGGCTTGGGCGAAACAACGTTGGCTTGAGAATGGCTTGACGATGGCTTGAATGTGGCTCGAAGATGGCTTGAATGCAGCTTGAAGATGACTTGAATGTGGCTTGAATGCAGCTTGAATACGGCTTGAATGCGGCTTGAAGATGACTTCAATGCGGCTTGAAGATGGTCTGTAGGAGGAATCCGGCAAAGCTCTGGCCCGAGGAAGGAGGAAGTTGTGGAGCAAAAATGTGAGAAATGAGGAGGCCTGAAGCTTCTTTTATAGCCTTTAGGAGGGGGTTACGGTAGTTATGTGACTATTCACACACCGTAACCACCAACATAATTATTTTTTAGTATAGTTAGAGGTGCGTATATATGCCGCCAAATTTGTTATACGTAGACTGATATTTTAATTAAAATATTCCCCCACTAACCATGATGGTTAGTGGCGGTTACGCACAAGATACGCGGAGATGATCGCGCCAAAGAGATCGGACGGCGGGGAAGGGCCGCCACGGAAGGGAGACCATAGCTCCGGTGACCGGCGAGCCGGTTGGCCACGATCGGGGGGGGGGGGGGGGGGGGGGGGGGGGGGGGGGGGGGGGGGGAGGGGGGGCTCGCGGCCAGCCTCCCTCGCGGTCGCAGGAGGCGGGGAGGCTGGGTGTGGCTGGGCGCCCGAACGACACCTTGTGATAACAGGAGGCGACCGCGAGGGGCGGCGTTGCAGGCCGCCCGAGTGGTGCCTCGCGGTTGCAAGAGGCAGCCACGAGCAGGGGGGAGGCCGGGCGCGGCTGACAGCCCGAGGCTGCCCTCGCGGCACCTCACGACCGCGTGAGGAGGATGCGAGAGGGGCGGTCAGGCGCGGCCTACCGCCCGAGTGGCGCCTCGCGGCCGCAGGAGGCAGTCGCGAGTGGCGGGGCGGCCGAGCGCGATCGGCCCTCCGGGTCGTGCCTCGCGGCAGCATGTGGCGGCCACGAGTGGCGGAGCGGCCGGGCGTGGCTGGTCGTCCGGACGATGCCTCGCGGCCGCATGGGGAAGCCGCGGGAGGCGGGGCGGCCGGGCGCGGCCGTCGGGGCGGCGCCTCACGGTTCTGTGGGGTGGCCGCGAGAGGCGGTCGCGGGAGGCGCGACGACCAGGCGCGGCCGTCTACTGCCGGCGCGACTGCTCCGGTCGCCGGTGTGTGTGCGTAGCGGGATCGAGCGCGCCGATCGGGTGTGCCAATCGCACGCGCGGCGGTCAATCCCATGATCTTCACTATTTTGTGGAGTTCATGGAGGAGTGAGCTATGTGCACACCAATTCCACCATAAAAGGGATTCATCCCCAGCAAGATCTAAAATCCCCTGGCTCCTCCCCCTTCTTCCCCTCCGTCATGTACCGTTTGAACCAATCCAGCAAGCCATGACTGCTTGGTCAGCTTCCCCACCACAGACGAAGGAGGATTGAAAAGAGCCAACACCAGTGGTTTGCTAGTATAAATAAAATAAGAAATAAAAAAGCATTTTATAAAAAACTGATTTTTTTTTTGTTTTCTAGTTGCCAAATGAGATTTGCTCATAACATCATCCATTATTTAACATGATAAATGTGCTCTTGCAGGAAAGCACAATTTTCATTTAGCAAACTTTTTTTGCTTTAAACTACTGTCATAGTTAGCCGTGGGCAAAAAGCCCGGGCCCGGAAAGCCTGGCTAGGCTCGGCCCGGGAAAAGAGCGGCCCGGGTCAGGGCCGGGCTTGGGGCCCTTACCGGGCCCTCATTTTTGTCCGTTTCCCGGCGCGGTGCCTGGCCCGGGCCGAGCAAAGCCCGGGCGTCGGGCTACCCTGAGCCCGTCGCCCTGGCTGGCAGAAACCCGGTGCGCGATTTTAATCCCGCTAAATAATTAATAGGCTCGATTAATCCCGCCTGGTTAATAGGCGGGATTAATCCTGCCAAGTTATTCAGGCAGGCCCGACAAAAGCCTGGCCCGGACCGACCTGAAGGGCCTTATCGAGCCCCCTCTTTGAGAGGGAGCCCGAGCCCGGCCCGGCCCGGCTCACACTGAGTCCGGGTCGAGCCCGATTGTCAAAAAGCCCCGGCCCGAATGGGCTGGTCCAAGCCCGAGCTGATCGGGCCAATGACTAATCATATCTGCCACATTTCTCCTAAAAAGGGAAACTTCTCGCCTTTCACCGATAAATTGTAAGGCTTCATTCGTTTGCACGGAATTAAGCTCCTGAAATTGAATGTCTAATACTAATTTTTTTGTTCATTTGCATGCTTGACGTTGTTGGATCTTGTGACCAACCTTAGGGGGGGTGAATAAGATTTAACGCATTTAATAAGATTTAAAAATATTTTGCCCCAGAAAATCGAGTTCTGTAAGCTACCGCAGGGCGTTAGGTAGCTAACGCGCGGCAAAATGTTTATGAACTCGTTTCCTGCGCAACTTCTCTTGCACACCCCTTAGATGAATATCATTTTAACAATCACAACAGATCACAAAAATAACAAAACAGAAAGTGAATTTCATTGCAAGAATTAAAACATCTGTTTTTGACAATTACATGATTGTGATCCCCATGATGTCGGAGATAGAAAGCGATGTGAAAGAGAACTCTTTTGTTTTCTATACCGACCCGCTCCATGGACCAGTTGGCTCTCTCCCTTTCCCTCCAAGAAAGGTCTTCGATCAAGCTCTTCACCTCCACACAAGGAAGGGTCTTAGAGCCCCGCTAGATCCTCCGATCTAGACGTCCCTACCCCGGGACGATTTTCCGTAGAATCCTACCCAGATTCCGACGACCCTCACCGGTCGATTTTCCTCACCACAAGTTTAAAAAGAAGAGAAGATTACAAAAATAAAGATGTAAAGAATCTAAAGGAATAAGTTCTCCCTCTAGACGATTTCTTCATTTAGCGATCTACGGCCGGTGCTTGAGATCTTTGTATGGTGGCAACCGGTCGGCTCTTCGTAGTTGATTTAGATCTGGGATCGTCGGAGTTTTTCGTGCGCGAACGGGTGGGAGACGGCTTTCTTCTTCTTCTTCGACGAAGACAATTGGAACCAAAAGCAGAGAGGCGGCCGAACCCTGGAATGCACGTACTTGTACTTTTTCATCTTAAATACCCAGCACAGAAACCGAAGCGGCCTTATATACGTCTTCATGAAAATAGGCTACCGCCGGCGGTAACACTAGCGCCCAGCGGTAGGTTCGCGCGCTTGATGTGCCAGCTGTCCTACAAATTTGGAAAAATATTCAAAATAAATAATTTTCTCTTTCCAATGCTAGCGCGGAGCGGTAAGCAGATAGCGCCCGACGGTAGGCCAGACTCAACGCACTCAACGACTCGGAGCGTTGAGTGGGTTATCGCGGCGCGGTACCAAGCTAGCATCCGACGGTAGTGCTGTCTCAATGCACTCGACGCCTGGGAGCGTTGAGTGGGTTACCGCGGCGCAGTACCAAAGCTATCGCCCGGCGGTAGTGTTGTCTCAACGCACTCAATGCCTTGGAATGTTGAGTGGGCTAGCGCGGGCGGTAGGAATAGCACCTAGCAGTAGCTTCCTGAGAGCTCTGTCTAATTAATTCCTCCAGCTATCGCCTCTAGTATCGCCTGATGTTATTGTCAGCGTTACTGATCCTAGCGCGGCGCGGTTGGTTCCCGAGTGCTACGTCGAATTAATTCACTGCTGTCGCACGGCGGTAACAACTATCGCCCGGCGTTAGTATCTGTAGGAGAGTTCTTTTTATTTGTGTAAACCTATCAACATGCACACTCTATCAACACAATACGTGATCAAATACAACATGTGATTTGATATTATCAAACATAGGGAATGTGAAACAACGGTTCTAACAAACTCTCCCTTTTGATAATATCAAATCTCGTTCATGAGAAATAACAAAGTATATGATAGAGTGAATGTATGTATAAAAGATAATCTTGAACGTTCAGGTTTCAGCTGCTCTATATAACTCCCCTTCACACACACTCCCCCAATCTACGTGTTCTACACACTCCCCTATTTATGTGCACGCATTGTAGCAAGCTCCCCCTACAAGTGATCCTTCCTAACCCTGGACTCATACTCATGAACAATCTTTTCTCCCCCTTTGATAGTATCAAAAGGGCGGGCCAGACCAGACAGACATGTTGGGTGAGTATAAAAAATGAGCGTGATATAGACAGCAGACAGTGCACACAATCAGTAAAGCAAAAAAGTGAGAATTATTGGGTGACCCAAAAAAGCAAATCAAAGTATAAGAAGCACATGGGCAAACATAAGAGCGGAGTACACAAACATAAAGTCATTTCGCAGAGATTATATGGATTGGACATCACAAAGTAACTAAACACACAACAAGTAACAATATAATGCTACGAGAGTTATAGATGTAATCGCATTTAAACATTGTAAACGGCAAAAGTATAAATCGTGTGCTAGTACCTATGTGCGAAAAACATCTAGTGTAGTTTCAGTCAAATTCTTATGCATGAAAGCGTTAAATAAGACAATGACATGTGTGTGTAGCATCAAAAGAAAGAAAACACCAAGTAGAAATATCATGTTTTATCTCGATCCTTAAAAAATGCTAACACAGGAAAAATAAAGTGAACGATCACATCACATGTCAAGTTATGTCATACCAAGATTTGAACTCGTGGCACTAAGCTTAAGTTAGAGTCTATGCGCAAGATCGAAATGACTCTTTTAACCAAGGTGCTCATCCTCACAATGCTCATAAAGAGTAATCAGGAGGAATGACTTGTGCTTGGGGGGTTCTTGACATAACATGTGATATCTTGTATAGTTTTATTTTTAATTTGCTTTGGGCTGTCACTTTTATATTTTTTTTTGAAGTCATGCAAGGAACCCCGAGTCAATCGAAATCTATCCACCTAGATAGATACACATTAACTTGTATACATAAGACCTTAGTACTAAAGATTTGGCCCAAAGTTATAATCTTCATATAAGCACATATATGTCATGACATTGATTATTCAAAGTATTTCTAACGTGTTAAGATACAAAGTCATGAGTTATAACATGTAAGCCTAGTATTTGTACAAGAGTGCTTCGTCTAGGGATGTGTGAATAGTGTGGAGTCATTCCCCTATCTAAATTCTCACACATACCTACAGGCATAGTCAACAGACACTAACAAGTCTTGTTGCACTCAGTAGCTAAGCACCTATATATTCGACACACCATGATCGGGGGCAATGTTAACACGGATTAACACTTTTAACTCATACATTGTATGTACTCGTTATAGCCTAAGTTCAGGTCATGTGTGCTCGTAAAACATGATCAATTCACAGTTTTTTGTTTTGGGTTATATATATATATATATATTTTTTATTAATCAGATTTAGTAGCAGACAAAAAAAAATAGAACACCAAAAAACGAGAAGTAGAATGAAAATAGCCAAATACACATAGCAAGCAAAACAACGAACACAAAAACAAGAAGCTCGATAGAGTATTATACATGAGACTAAATACTATGAGACATGAACTAAAGTTCATGCCATGAAGGAGAACCTGTGAGAATGCTCAAAGCACAATTGACTCAAATAATGTGTCATCACTCTAGCCAAGTACTAAGTGACAAATGGGCATGAGGAGCTGCACAAGTGTCGTAGGGTAGTGTGTTAATCCCATATGCATATAGAAGAACCCACTCAACCTAACACTCTTTCTGCACAGCACCACACAAGGACCTATTGGAACCCTCTCCGGTTAAGGACAAGACGTGGTTTACAGGTTAGCGTTTCTAAAGCACATACACCTACGCCCCCGCTATTGTGAGACATACATAATGAGTGAATGATCGCAGACATACTAAGACAACGTGATTTATGATAAAAAGTAAATTATAAGCACTTTGAAATGATATGACTTATATTCCAATTTGTCCAGTTAGATTGATTTATCGTTAATTTTAATATGAGAAAGTCATATAGCAAAAATATATCTAAAGTGTTCATGACATGTTGGATTAAGAAAAAATACAAAAGCTAAAATAAACAAATGCAAAAACAAAATAAAAACAGCAAAAACTGAAAAAACATTATGCATATCGTGAAGTAGATTATCGAGTAATTTTGGCTTGAATAGTTTCTACTTCACGCAAACAGTGGATACTAATAGATAAGAGATTTAAGTATCTAAAAGGAGTAAGGAGTGATGGTTCCTTTGGGTAACCAAACATAGTGTGATATACCTTGGGGAGATGACAGTGAATGAGCCCTTTTGAGTGAAATGAGTGTGTTATTTTGAATGATGGGCCTTCATTCATACTTTGCTTTAATGTTATTTTTATGTCGCAAATTTCCTTTTAGATTTCCACGAGTCCTTATGTGATGAACTTCAGTTGAACAATATTGCGTTGGAGGTTTAAATATGTTGAAATTGTTCTCTGAGTTAAGATTATATTGCTTAACGTAAAGACTCATAGTGTAGTGATTCTTTGAAGGAAATTTACATTCATTTGATTTTAAACTGAGAGTGACTTAAGGCTGCAAATGACGATGATTTTTCTGCTTTGGAATTTCATTTACACGCGCTTGATGTTTTTGACTCCCATTGTTTGACTTAGTTGATATATGACAATTCATATTCAACATGCTTTCGAGTTTTACTTGAAATTTCGGAGCTGAGTTTTGTGAGTGTTTAATCATAATTTCCTTAAGCATGTTGATTTTTGTAACTAATTCTTCATTTTTGATTTTAAGATTATGTCTAGCTTTGTTGTACGTGATTGCGCTATTTTTAAGAGTGGAGACTAAAGATTCAATATGGGCTTCATACTTATTTTTGTATTCCTCAAAAGTCTCATCAATCTCTTTAATTTCAATTTTATAATTCTTGCATCCAACACAATCACTTTTCAACAATGAGTTTTCTAAACATAATTTATCGTTTTGTTCTTTTGCAAAATGAAGCTCTTTTTCATGAATCTTATATATTTCTTTTAATTCATTAGAATCTATACAAGATATAGAACTATTATCTAAAGAGCTGGAGGGAGAACTTGTCACATGATAATAGGATTCTACATAAGGTTGTGCTTTTAAATTTTTGTTCTCTAGTTGTAGGTTTGCATTAATACTTTTTAATTTTTTAATTCTACGTCTAGCATTTTCTAGCATACACAATGTAGAGATAGAATTATAAGCAAAAAAGAAATTTGACTTCCTTACAGTGCTCTTGGATGAGGCAAGATTGAGGTAGAGAGTTTCTTTGACTTCTTTATGTGTTTCCTCATCCATAGTTGAGATTTCATCTTCCCTTTCCCTTGATGTGGTTGTCGTGTCTTCCTTTAAATGCCAGTATCATTTGGTTCTTCGCTCGAAGCCATAAGGAATTGCTCAGATTCATTATATAAAGAAAGAGAACTATAAGTTAGCTCAAGAAAATTCCATATATTATATGCAGTAGGAAGCGTATAGATTAGTTTGAAAATATCTTGACCAAGCTCACAAAATAGACTAGTCATAGCTTTGGCATTTAAATGACATTCATGCTTATTTAAATTATTTGGGGGCTTGATACAAGTCATGTACCAAACATCTATATCTAATAATATAAGGAATTTCCTCATTAGTGTTCTTCATTAGCTATAGTTCAATAATATAAATAGAGGGGATGCAAACAAATTTTCAGTGTACAATTTTTCATCCCCACTAGTCGATTCAAGGTCAGGGTTGACCATTATTCCAGGTGGTGAAACCGTTTTGGAATAACCTCCCTCTAATACCACTTATTGGATCTCGTGGCCAACCTTAGGGGGGGTGAATAAGGTTTAACGCGTTTAATAAGATTCAAATTATTTTGCCCCAGAAAATCGAGTTCTGGAAGCTACCGCGGGTCATTAGGTAACTAACGTGCGGCAGTATGTCTACGAACTTGTTTCCTGCGCAAATTCTCTTGCACACCCCTTAGATGAATATCAATTTAACAATCGCAGCAGATCACAGAAATAACAAAACAGAAAGTGAATTTCATTGCAAGAATTAAAACGACTGTTTTTGACAATTACAAGATTGTGATTCCCGTGACGTCGGAGATCGAAGGCGATGAGAAAGAAGAACTCTTTTGTTTTCTATACCGACCTGCTCTACGGACCGGTTGGCTCTCTCTCTTTCCCTCCAAGAAAGGTCTTCGGGCCGACTCTTCACCTCCACACAAGGAAGGGTCTTAGAGCCCCGCTAGATCATCCGATCTAGATGTCCCTATCCCGGGACAATTTTCCGCGAAATCCTGCCCGAATTACGATGACCCTCACCGGTCGATTTTCTTTACCACAAGATTAAGAAGAAAAGAAGATTACAAAAATAAATATGTAAAGAATCTAAAGGATTAAGTTCTTCCTCTAGACGATTTCTCCGTTGAGCGATTCGCGGCTGGTGCTTAAGATCTTCGTATGGTGCCAACCGGTCGGCTCTTCATAGTCTATGTAGAACTTGGATCGCCGGAGTTTTTCGTGCACGAACGGGAGGGAGACGACTTTCTTCTTCTTCGACGAAGACAATTGGAATGGAACGCAGAGAGGCGGCCAAACACTGGAATGCACGTACTTGTCCTTTTTCGTCTTAGATACCCAGCACAGAAACCGAGGCGGCCTTATATACGTCTTTGTGAAAATAGGCTACCGCCGGCGGCAACACTAGCGCCCAGCGGTAGGTTCGCGTGCTTGATGTACCAGCTGTCCTCCAAATTTGGAAAAATATTCAAAACGAATATTTTCATCTTTCCAATGCTAGCGCGGAGCGGTGAGCAGATAGCGCCCGAAGGTAGGCCAGACTCAACGCACTTAATGCCTCAGAGCGTTGAGTGGGTTACCGCGGCGCGGTACCAAGCTAGTATCCAGCGGTAGTGCTGTCTCAACGCACTCGACACCTGAGAGCGTTGAGTACGTTACCACGGTGCGGTACCAAAGCTATCGCCCGGTGATAGTGTTGTCTTAACGCACTCAACGCCTTGGAATGTTGAGTGGGCTAGGCGGGTGGTAGGACTAGCGCCTAGCGGTAGCTTCCCGAGAGCTCTGTCCAATTAATTCCTCCAGCTATCGCCTCCGGTATCGCCTGGGGTTATTGTCAGCGTTACTGATCCAAGCGGCGCGGTTGGTTCCCGAGCGCTACGTCGAATTAATTCACTGCTACCACGCGGCAGTAACTACAATCGCTCGGTGTTAGTATCCGTAGGAGACATCTTTTTCTTTGCGTGAACCTATCAACCTGCACATTCTATCAACACAAAACGTAATCAAATACAACCTGAGATTGATATTCTCAAACATAGAGAATGTGAAACAACGGTTCCAACAAACGTTGGAATTGAAATTTTATTGAATTCCATGAAATTCATTTTAAACTAAAAATATTTTTTTCCAATTTATATAAAAACTGATCAATTCCGACCAAGACGTCTTTTTCACTCGACCGCGCATTTTTTGCCGGGCGGACGTTTTTCACAGAGAGGGCGTTGCTCCGCCCGGGCGCCCGTTGCTCCGCCCGGGCGCCCGTTGCTCCGCCCGGGCGCCCGTTGCTCCGCCCGGGCGCCCGTTGCTCCGCCCGGGCGCCCGTTGCTCCGCCCGGGCGCCCGTTGCTCCGCCCGGGCGCCCGTTGCTCCGCCCGGGCGCCCGTTGCTCCGCCCGGGCGCCCGTTGCTCCGCCCGGGCGCCCGTTGCTCCGCCCGGGCGCCCGTTGCTCCGCCCGGGCGCCCGTTGCTCCGCCCGGGCGACCGTTGCTCCGCCCGGGCGACCGTTGCTCCGCCCGGGCGACCGTTTCACCGCCCGAGCGCCCGTTTCTCCGCTCGGGCGCCCGTTATTCGCCCGGTATTCGTCGAGCACCCGTATTTTGTCGGGCGCGCGTTTTTTTCGTTGGGCTCGCGTTTTTTTGCCCGGGCGCACGTTTTTTCGCCCGGGCACGCATTGTTTTCGCCCGGGCGCCCATTTTTTCGCCCGGGCGCCCGTTTTTTCGCCCGGGCGCCCGTTTTTTCGCACGGGTCTGCACGACGTAATCCCTCGTTGAGCAGATCAGTGTGTTGGCCTACGTGTACTCTCTCTATTGAAGTGCACTTACTTTCAAGTACAGGGTCATGTTTATGCAAGAGAAGACAAGGAGCAAGGATGGGTCAAGGAGCAGCTCTTGAGTGGAATGACGAAAATTCGTCTAAGTGAAAGTCGACGAGAATCACTAGTGATTCTCGCCGAATCGTCGAGAATCATTAGTGATTCTCGCCGACTCCTTCCGGCTACCTTAAAATGGTGCCAAGTGAGATTCGGCGAGAATCACTTATGATTCTTGCCGAACCCGTCGCTGAGCAGGTCATGAATACCAAGTGAAAATCGATGAGAATCAACAAGGGAATCGTCGAGAATCACTAGTGATCTCGACGAATCGTCGAGAATCGTTAACGGATTCTCGCCGATTCGTCGAGAATCACCAACGATTCTCGACGAATTTTACTTGGCGTTTTCTCGGGATGTTGCTGGACCGGATTCTACCGCTGGACTATTTTGAACCGGATTTCGGGATTCTACTGGTGGGTCCCACAACGGTCAAATTGAATCTATCTACAGTATATATATACGGGTATTTTGAACAGTAGAGGTATCGAGAAAAGAAACACGCGAGCACGGAAAAACCCTAAGTCGCCGCTTCCGCTCTGCTCCGCCGCCGCCGCTCGCGTCAAGTGGTCACCGCTGTTGATCGCGTTTCTTCCCGATCTCCGGCGACAGAAGCTTAGCAAAGCTTGAGTCTCACGCGTCTATCGAGAGATCTCTTGTCTCTCGATTTGTTGACCGGGAAAAACTCCCCCGTCCGAATCGATCGAGACGACCGATCCTAGAGTGACCGTTGGTATACCTAGTTTGCTTCGCTACGAAGTTTGGATCTCAAAGTACTGCAGCCGCGCACCTTCGTTGCCGCCGATCCTGAACCAAGCCGCCGCTCGTATTGCCGCCGCCAGTTCCAGGGAGATCCTCTCCAAGAGAGATCAAGGTTGTAGACTCTTCGTTGACTTCACGAACACGTCGTCGAATGAAGAGGAACACCGTAGTCTCCAAACGAAGTTTGTATCTCGTGTACATTCTATATTTACTTTTGTTGTAAAGGAACGTTAGTTCCGTGTTGTAAGGGTTGGGTGCAACCCGTTTTGTGGGAGTGTTGACTCTCACGTGTGGAAGGGTTCCTTCCGATAGTGCAGGGATTGGATTTCAATCCTGTTGGAGAAGAGACCGAGTCGTCCCTTGTTGGGAGATAGGTCGAAGGGGGAAAGTGGATGTACCCAAGTCGGGGAACCACTATAAATTGCCTGTGTATTCTGTGTGCTATGCTTTTTATTTTTATTATGCAGGTACATTCGTAAATTCCGCAAAAGCGCTACACGTCACCTATTCCCCCCCCCCCCCCCCCCATAGGTGCACATAGCTGACACTAGGTGGACTTTCAGGCCTGCACATCGATATGTGGTCCTACGCATCGTTAACCCCGGGCAAACCATAAGTACTTTAATTAATTAGAAAAATGTGACCTTTAATTATTTTAAGCTATTTTATTTGTCTCAATGCTCTTCGATACTGATTTGTGTTCTAATTCTATAGGTAGGTGACAAGATTTACCGTAAACTAATCTAGAAATGATCCCCGGTAACGGCGCCAAAAACTTGATGATTTTTCTTGCTAACAAGTAATAATTCAATGTGATTTCATTCTACATTCTAATACAATTATGTAGATGGACTTAACTAGATTGAATTAGCATTCAGGCAAGCGCACCTATCAATCGTAATATATGAGAAATCTACATCTCGTGTCGTATTCCACAGGGTCGTTTCAACTATTCGTACTCACCCTCCCTTTATTTTCATACCTCTAAACAAAAGTGATATTTAAACTACATTAACCTAACTATGACCAATTGGATGATTCAGTATTGGAGAAATAAAACGATAACAACATGAAGCTTTTAAATAATTACATGAACAAATCCATTTATCAATTCAATTCTAAGCGATCATGACATGAAAAGAGTGTTACATTTGTGCAATGTAAAGGTTAATTTTTCATCAAAATTCTCTCTCGAGCAATTCCAAATCTAAACCTAAGATAGTAAATTTTCTCTCGAACAATTCACAACACTCAAGTTCGCATTAAACAAATTACCTTTATTACTACATAAATTCATGGATTTTATTTCTAAATTAACATGAATCCTTTTATTCGTGTTCAAATTTTCCAAACAAAATATCCCTCGATCATAAAGTTTGAATTACAAAGGGAATTATCATCACAATATGAACATACCAAAAGCATTGCAAATAACCAATTTCTCAATTTAGCCAATTGCAAATTGTGTAAAACAAATAAGAAGTTCATAAGAATGATTAAACTCTTTGTTTGAATGCATAAACACAAATAAAATACTACAAATGTAACATGAACACGGTGATACATGATTACTAAAATGTTCAAAGAGAAATTCATGCAAATTAAAACATAAATTGAAGATGGATCATCAAGAGAAAGAAAGGATTCAAAGGGTTAATGATTAAATAAAAAATACATATGAATACCCTTCAATCCTCCTTGTCTTGAATGCTCCCCTTCGGCCTCCAGCAGTTCTCCAATCCAGAAATGATCCAAAAGTTCTAAATAAATTTTTCTACAGGAAATTTATAGTTCCCTTGCAAACAGGTCGGACACGGGGTCGCACACGGCCGTGTGGCAGGCCGTGTGGACGGTTCCTAGGCGGTTCCTGGGCGGTTCCCCACGAGAAGGCGTGTCTGGTCGTGGGCCGTGTCAAATGACACGGGTATGGACACGGTCGTGTGGTCGGCCGTGTTCCCCAGACACGGGTTGGTCTGCAGTCGTGTGCAAAGATGACACGGGTTGGCACACGGCCGTGTGTCTGGCCGTGTGAGGTTCCATTGTCTGCGCCCAAACTCTTCAGCTCCCGGTGCATAGGACACGGGTAGGCACACGGCCGTGTGTCTGGCCGTGTGCCTCAAATTTTCGTCATGTCATCAGCCATGTAGACTCCGTGAACTCCTCTGTTTGCTCCGAGACTTTTAGGTCCATTGGTTGGCATTACCTGCAATAGAAAAATGATAGACTCAGTAAATGGTTTATTATAAGAACTGCCAAAGACTTCTAAATACGCTCTTCTATCTATGATACGATAATTTCTTTGCTATTATCATGAAATCAACACAAAAGGGGCAGGAAATGGCAGATATGATTACAATTATGATAGTAAAAAGCCTATCATAATCGTACTCATCAGATACTGAGGGCTAAGAACAGTTAGCCACTCATCGGAATGGGGACGGCTTGCGAGGAAAAGCAGAAAAGAAAGCGATAAAGAAAGCAGTAAAGAAAGCAAGAAAATGAAAGCAGGAAAGAAAGCAGTAAATTGCAAGTCCTACTCAAACGAGTAGGACTGAAATGAAAGCGGTAAAATGCGAGTCCCGGCGCAAATGCGTGGACAGGAGAAAGAAAGCGGGTCTTACTCAAACGAGTAGGACTAAATAAATGCTCACACGTACGCACTCTACAGAATGTAAAACTCACACACACAAATCCTACTCAAATGAGTAGGGAAAATAAAGAGCTGTTATTTAACTCCTAGCGAGTAGGTGGAAATAAAATGCTTATTACAACACACACACGCACTCTACAGAAAGTAAAACACACGCACACTGCAGAAAAGTAAACACAACTCTAAAGAAATAAAACACAGCGTCATTTAACTCTTAACGAGTAGGCGAAAATAAATGCGCACACTCACGCACTCTACAGAAATGAAAGAAAGCTATAAAAGTTATACAAAAAACAAAGTGGCTAAAAAAATTAAAACAACTACATTTTTACCGCTAGAATGCGGTAGAAATGCATAAAAAATGAAAATAAAAATTAAAGGGGAAGAAAGTTTTGTAAATAAAAAAGTAAAATGCAAGTGCTCGAAAAATTAAAATGAATACATTTGTACTGCTAGAATGTCGTAGAAATGCGTAAAAAGAGAACGAAAAAAATAAAAGAGCAAAAGTTTAAAATGAAAAACTAAGTGCATGAAAAATTAAAACAACTATATAATCATTCCTATAACTCCGTAAAAGTGATTAAAAAGCGAAAATAAAGCTAAAAGAACAAAAACGTTTTACAACCAAAAAAGAAAAATCTAAGTTAAAAGAAATGAAAATCACTTTGAAAACATTTTTGACGGATCTATAGGAATGCAAATAAAGCTATAACAATTCTAAGTTTACAAAACTAAGAACATAAAATTATCAAGTTATACTCATACACACACACACACGTATAAAGAAGAACAAAAAAAAACTAAGTTAAAACAAAAGCAAAAAAGATAAGATTGCATAAGGGATGAAACATAGATGAAGTCCAATGGATGTAATGGAAAAAAACTACAATTGCATTAATAAAAAGGGTGATTACAAAGCTACAATAGAAGAGAGAGAGGGGGGGGGGGAGAAAATATCCCTTACAACACATTTGGATTTCATCCCAGCAGCATAACACTTATACAAAATGGATCCAAAAGGTGGAACAAGAACTCAAGCAGAGAACTTGAATTTATAGACAAAAAATTTGAAGAACACGCCCTTTGACACGGGCGTGTAGGGGGGCGTGTCAGCACTGTACAAAATGCGGCTGGCGATTTGACGGGAAAGTGGACATCGGGCTGGACACGTGTCGGTCACGCAGCGGTCACGCCCCAAGTCACGGGTGTGACGCTGGGCGTGTCGAGGAGGTGGATCTGGGCGCGGTGCGTCAAAAGTCATCGCGCGGGTCTTGTCGGCCAGGTGGAGAAGTCACGCCCCAGGTCACGGCGTGACGCGGGGCGTGTTGGGTTGAGTCGACACTCGACAAACGTCGAGCGGAAATTGTCGCGAGGAAAATTCGTCGAGCGGGAAGTGGAGTCACGTCCCAGGTCACGGCCGTGCCTCTGGGCGTGTCGCAGAGGTGTCGACGATCGTCGAGCGGAAAGTCGTCGAGCGCGAATTTCGTCGAGCGGAGAATTGTCGAGCGGAACATTTTGTCGAGCTTGATGGAGTGGTCACGCCCCAGATCACGGGCGTGACGGGTGTTCGACGATCGTCGATCGGAAATCAGCGAGCGCGGAAATCGTCGAGCGGAAATCGTCGAGCGCTGGACACGGGTCATGTCACAGGCGTGTAACCGGGCGTGTCAAGCTATTTCTTCAAAATTTGTTCATTTCTTGGGAATTTGACGTATCACGCCCTGGTCACGGGCGTGACCAACAGTACACGGGCGTGTATTATGCAAAAGTTGATTTTTCCTGAAATTTTTTAGGAAATCAAAATAGAGTAAGTTAGAACATTATTTTAAAAAAAGAAACATTTTTATAAAGAAAAATAAACAAAAATAACAAAAATAAAGTAAAACGACATATTTAATGTACAAAAAAGTAGGTATATTTACAACTTATCACCTGACACTATGTCAACTCGATGCATCAACAAATGAATGCAGGCATAAAAGGATGGCTTATTTGTACAAAAACTCTCCAAATATACATATTTTTTTGTGAACAAAGATAACAATTTCATAATTTTAAGGCTCCGTTTGGCACAATGACGGCGGTCCTAAACACGGGGTAAATTGTCCTTTGTTAACGCCCACATAAAGAACTTCATCCACTTTTTTGTTCAAACAGATGATATTTGTTATGTGATCCTTAACGAATGACGTTTTAACTCATGCGATCACGACCGACACAACCATGCCAAACAGAGCCTAAATCTAATTTACAAATGGAATGTGTCTGGCGAAGGCATGGTGTTCAATTTTGGATGCCACAGACCCAAACATTAGAGATTATTGCCTACAATCAGACATATTTCTTCATCCACGGTATCAAATATGATATTTTAATACATTTATTTCCTGACACATGATCAATTTTTTCAATAAAAAATGAATATATTTCTCGAAAAAAATGCATTTCATATCTCTGACAGAAAAGCTACTTCTAATGGGTTGACGCGACTCCAAACATGGCCTAACTCAAAGATTTCTGTTTGGGTTATTGAAACCCTAACGCAGGCCTAGCTCCTAACTCAAATACATATCTTTGGAGTTGTTGAAACCATAAACAAGCAATCTGGTTTATGATTAAAACCTGGTATTTTGCTAGGGCCTTCAATGAACCTAGTAATACTGACTAAACTACACCAGAAGCTCCAAACCCTACAGTAAAGGAAAGCTCGTCCTAATTGCCAACGTTCATGAAATTTTTATCCTCAACAAAAAAAGCGAAATTGGAAGGAAACATACATATATGGAAATGACTACTCACATTAATATCATGAAGCATGCAAACCTAGTGCAAGAACAAGCTGCTGCTCCTTATGTTGCGTTGCTGGTCTGCTAGGCCCTTGGCCAGCCGAGTTGAAGTTGGAATTATGTCTCCAGGTCTCCCAGTAACAGAAACACTCATGATTTTAGGATTGAACCACCTTCTCAAAGCAAGTCCATTTATTCTTATTTTCCCATAGGATTCATCGCCTTGGTATGGTAGCCCCAACCGCCTCAGCAACGCACCAACCCCCTGACCAACCCTTCAATTCAGAAAATTATATATTTATGTTTAAATATAGATTTTAGATTAAAATCAATATTCATGGTAATGCTATGAGGTTAGTTTTTGATTGAAGGGAAAAGAATGAAAAATTGTTCATCTTTGTTCACATTTTCATCAATTGGGACATTGAAGTAGAGGTTGCGGTATATTGTTGAGGGGTTAAGGAAAAAATTGTATCTTGAGTTCTATATTGGGAGCAGGATATAAATAGAAATGAAAGACATGATAAAAACACACACACAATCCGTCTCCTCCGTACAGATAATGGGGGAGTATGATGACCGTGGGATGTTCGGGTCATACTCAATAATCATAGTATTATTAATCAAACGACATATGTGCACACCCTCACTCAAAATGGCGTAACTGAATGAAAAAATAAAATACCTTCATGAGATTGCTCGTTGCCTTCTCACCCCCATGCATCTCTGGAATTCATACTGGGGCGAGGTCGTGCTGATTGTTGTGCATCATATCAATCGCCTTCTATCTAGAATTCTTGGCTATGCTACTCCAATAGCTCGTCTCTCCGCCCATTGCATGGTTCATACTTCACATCTTACTTGTATCTTTGGGTGTGTTTGTTTTGTCTACATCTGTCAACCTCATAGGGACAAACTTGATCTCCGGGAGAAATGCCTCTTTATTAGTTACTCCACCACGAATGGATACTGATGTTAACACCCCTCCTACGTATCGCATTTTTTGTATCATGGAAGTTCCCTTCCGCGAGGGGGTGTCCTACTTTCCTTATTCGGCTCATACCATTCGTTAGGGAGAGACATGTGATACATCTAATGTTGGAATGGTGCGAAAATACCTTCACGTGGGTGGCATTTCCCTACATATTACTTCCCTCACTCTTGCTTTACCTCCCATCCAGGACATACCACAGAACCAGGTAACTCCTCGGTCTCTGAGCTCTCCACTTCTCATTGTCTATCATTGCATGCATACATGGGCACCTAAAGTACATGTGATTTGGTTGGAAGTCGGGACTATTAATGTACGTTTGTTGGAGATAACTTGGTGACCTGAAGGAGCAAGAACCAAATTGTTGTTGCTAGATCTAGTACGGAGGCTAAGTATCTGGCCAGCCAAGACATATGTGAAGGATTATGGTTGACTTCTATTCGACGGGACCTAAAGATACATTGAACCCAAGACTTCCTTATTGTATTATGATGATAAGGTTGCCATCAACATAGCTCACAACACTATTTAATATGATAAGACCAAACATGCGGAAGTTGACAAACATTTTATTAAAAAGACATCTTGACAAAAAGAATGTCGTTACTCCTTTTGTTTATTCCAAAGACCAGCTGACAGACATATTTACCAAAGATCTAGGTTGTAATGAGTTTATTGACGATATACTTAAATTGTGAATGATAAATATTTTTCATCCAACCTGAAGGGGAGAGTTGAAATATATATTAAAGTCACGAATAATTAGTGTTAATATATATCCAATAAAAGGCATTTATTCAACTTTCGGTTCGCCTAACAAATTTACTTATATAAGTAGGAGTTATGTGAATAAGATATTGGATTTTACATCTCCACTGCACATACAAGACCTAATTTGGCATATACAATCAGAATTGTTAGATAGTTTATACATGATATAAGGACCAAACATCTGGAAACCATAAAGACGATTCTTCGGTACTTCAAGAACACTCCAGGGAGAGGATTAATGTTTAAAAGGAGTGAAGGACTGCTTGGAGACATACAAATGTAGATTATGAAGGATTTTGGGTGGACAGGAGGTCCACCACTGGCTACTCTACCTTCTCGGGGGACAACCTTGTCTCCAGGAGGAGTAAGAAATAGAATATGGTGGCCAAATCAAGTGTTGAGCCTAAGTTCAGGGCTATGAAACAAGGTATATATGAGCTACTACAGGAGAAGATTCTATTGGACAATTTAGAAATCAAGTAAGAAGCTCCCATGAAGCATTTCTGTGACAATAAGATCACAATCAACATTGCATATAATCCAGTTCAACATGATAGAACAAAACACATCAAAATCAATCGTCACTCTATTAAGGAGAAATTGGATAATGAGCTAATATAAACTTCCCACGTTTCTTAAGGATATCCATTCACTAGAGAGAATTGTAAATATTATCCCTTGTATGAGTTGTTACATATATGTAATTAGTTGACTTTAATTGTTTGGTACATTTAGTAGTTGAGGGCACTTAGGTCTTTTAGGGCTTATATATCGAGCTTTATATATATATATATATATATATATATATATATATATATATATATATATATATATATATATATATATATATATATATATATATATATATATATATAGGCCTTCCTACACGTTCAATACTTAAATTAGCAATAAAGATGTTGAGAAAAAAGAAGAAATAAAATATTATTTAGCTATTTTTCATTAATTTTCTCATGTACAACTACGACCTATAAATAGGGAGACAGGCTATAAACAACTCCCAATACAAAATGTGGGAGAGAGAGAGAGGCCTTCATACACTTTCAATACGTAATTTAGCAATAAAGATGTTGAGAAAAAATAAATAAAATATTATTTTGCTATTTTTCATTAATTTTCTCATGCACAACTACGACCTATAATTCGGGAGACAGGCTATAAACAAACTCTCCATACAAAATGTGGGAATAACACACAAAGAAGATTATATAGTCTTAACATTGGCCAAGGTCAAATACAGAAACAAAGGATAATGACTATTTTATGGGTTTTGATTCTTCATTCTACAACACTCCCCCGCAAGCTTGAGCGTACAAGTTGTAGGAACCAAGCTTGTAAAGGAATTGACTATATAGAGGGTGATGTAAGGCCTTTACCATGATGTCTGACACTTATTCTACAGCAGGCACATGCCGTAAAATCAACCTACGAGTTTGAACCTTTTCTCTGACAAAATGACAATCTACTTCAATTTGTTTTGTATGCTTATGAAACACAAGATTCTTAGTGATATGGATAGCAGCTTGATTATCACATGAAAAGACTGCTGGAGAAGGAAGTTTGACGCCCAAATCAGAAAGGAGACTCTTCAGCTCTTTATGTTCAGAAACAACAAAAACCATTAAGCGTTACTCAATCTCAGCAGAAGAGTACAACAACAGTTTGTTTTTTTGCTCAGCCAAGTGACCAAATGACCACCAAAATATGCAGAATCCACTTATAAAGTGACAATCATCGAGAGACCTAACATAATCAGTGTCACAGTAAACAATGAGAGGCAGAGAATAGGAAGGATGATACACAAGTCCTTGTCCGGGGGCATTCTTCAGATACCTAAGAATACATTCCACGACCTGTAGATGAGAGTTTTGAGGGCATGCATAAAACAGCTGGTAACTCCAACAATAAATGATATATCTGGTCCTGTGGCAATGAGATAAATAAGTCTGCCAACAAAACGACGATAGTACTCCGGATTAGGAAGAAGCAAATAATTGTCAGAGGCATGAGCGCATAATTTGTGATTGACATTCATAGGTGTGTCAGCAGACTTGCATCCCGAATAGCTTGCACTGTGAAGAAAGTTGAGGCAGTATTTTCATTGAGATAAGAAAAAGACATCAGAACGACGAGCAACCTCGATATCCAAGAAGTATTAGAGAGGTCCCAAATCTTTAGTCTGAAACTGTGAGACCAAATGCTTTTTGATCAAAGTGATGTAAATGATATCATCCCCGGATAGATGAGTCTCATCAACATAGACAAGAAGTACCATTGTGCCTGTTGGGTAAGTTGTGAAAGGAGCTCCTGAGGCACCAGGCATACTGTGTCTAGACACAGGAGGCAGCACTTCAAATGGCTAAAGGTGGGCAAGGTTCTTCAGGCGCTTATGAGGCGTGCTAAGGCGCGTGCCTTACACAATCTATGAGGCGCACCTGAGAGCACCTCATAGGTTAAATTTTTAATTAAAATGTCTACCTTTATTTGTTCTTTATTAAAATTTGGTTTTATTTTTTCTTTAGTTTTAGGGTTCACGAGCCTTCATTTGCCCGTTTATTACCCGTAAGCTCCTCTCGCCCATGGACGTATTGACTGCGCCTGCTCCTCTCGCCGCTGGATGCTCTCCAGATTCTCGACGGTGGTTGCTCCTCTCGCTGCTGGATGCTCTCCAAATTCTCGACGATGAAGCTTCTCTTCTTTCTCCTGGTATCGCCCCTCTCCTCTCACGGTGAAGCCCCTCTCGACCCATAGATATTGATACGATTCTCTTCATTCTAATTTTTCGATTCTCATTTTTCTATCTGTTTTAAACGATAAATCTTGTTGTCCATCATATCCATGTCCACCTAAACATTCATCAAGTTCTTCTCCTATCATTGTCTATCCTCCTGAGGAAAATTTTGTGGTTTTTGAGGTTGCTGAGGTTGTTATCTGACATTTATTGAGCTAGAGAATATCTTGGACATTATGTCAAAAAAGAAGTCATATCCCTTCAGTTTCTTCAAAGTTTTGGCATAGTACTTTCAAAGATCCTATAGATTAAGAATAAGTTTAAGAATATTCCAAGGAATAATATTTCATGAATGAAAAGATTAAATTAGATAAAAAATTATCTATATAAATATTTATTAAATTAGTAAACTTGTTTATTGAAAATTTCTAGGATGAGTTGTAGCATAATTCAAGAATCAATAAATTTGTTGATTAAACTATGTTCACTTGTATTTTCTATTTTTGTGATTTGTAATTGTTGGCTCAATGTATTTGTGCAACTGATTGACCCACGAGCCATTTTGTAAATATCAAAAGGAGTGTTGTGACAGTGTATCTCTCACAAGCAATAAAGTGATGAATAGTGCATCATTTACAAAGAGAACACATGATGGATCAATGAACTGGCTGTCAGTTCATTGTTTTTCAGTGAACTGGCGTCAATTCACACTTTTTCAGTGAACTGGCAATCGAACTTACTGTTTTTAAGTGAACTGGGTGCCCAGTTCATTAAAATCATTTATGCACACATTATAAAATCTACTTTTTTTAATTCTAGTTATGCAATTATTTATGCATAGGAATGTGCATTGCTCTATCTAGGATTGTTGCATGTTTACAAGATCATGAGGAATATCCTCTTCGTTTTTCTTCTCCAGATTTTCTCACCGGATTTTCTTCTTTTGCATACTATGGTACTTCCTCACCTCTCAATTGTACAACCCCGTATCCGTCGAGTGGGTTTGGCAGGAGCTAGACCGGCCAGATCAGACAGTCTAAGTTCCGGGCGAGCCCTCAAGGGGCCAGAGCTCGGCAACCTCCGACTCACCTAGGCGGGGTGGAGTCATCCGGGGGCGAGTGGAGCTGGAAGACTCAGACTCGCTCTAAGAGAACTCGGCAAGCGGCAGACGAGTAGGGTCAACCGGGCCCGTACTCGCCAGGGTTCAGGGAGAGGAGTCGAGTGCCAGCTCCATCAAGCACTCACCTCCCCAGGCGAGTTGAGGCTTCAGGGGGCCACTCGCCCAACAATCTATGATTTTTTTTTTACTATTTTGCCCCCGCTGGTCTGCATATAGCCTGTTAGAAAAGCAGAGTTACGCTGTTGGCAGACCTTGTTGGGCTGCACATAGCTATTCAAAACAGCGGAGGTTGGCTATTTGTAGACTGTTTTCAGAAATCTATAAATAAACCCAAGGGAGTACCTTAGATGGCATGCTTATTGGTGCCTAGTTCTTATTGTGCTTTCTGATGTATACTTATATCGGCATTTGGCTGGGGAGGGAAAGCGCTCTAAGATCTTTCGGGTGTGTGGTGGGGCCTCCGCGCAGAGCCCTTGGGTCAGTTCCCTGCTCTTTTTCCTTAGTCATTTGGCTCGCGGGGGAGAAGCAAGTGTGCGGTCACCCATTCCCCAAGGGTGAACTCCACAGAGACCGAATTCTCGGTTTCAACATTTTTGGTGTAGTGAGCATGAAGCGTGGTCAGCACAAAAAATCTTCAGCTAGTTTGATGACTGGAGGAGAAGGGCAAGGTTCGGGAGGGACCGACTCACCACCACCACCTCCTCCTCTCGCCACTGTCGGTATGTTGGACGAGTTCAGGCAGGAGATGCGGAGTCTCGTCATGTTCGCACTCAACACTCGCGCCGAGTGCTCGACACCAGCGGTTCCAGTGGTCGCTGCCCCAGCCATGGGTGAGGACGCGCCCGGTAGGCGAGCCGGGAATGAGATAGCAGATGGAGGCGGCGAGCGCGAGCTGCAGGGGCGCGTGCTCTTCCCCAACTCGGAATCTGCAGGCCGATTCGGCGAGATGGGGGCACGAGATCCCCCTACTCGCCCAGCAGAGGGGGGCATCCCCTTCAACGGGTTTGTTTCATCAGCGCCAGTTCCAGAGGGCTTCCGGGAGCCGGAGATGTCCTACTTCACCGAGAAGGGAGACCCGGTTCAGTACGTCCAGTGGTTTGAGGACATGGTCTCCATTTGACAGATATCGGATGGGTTCAAGTGCAGGCTCTTCGCCATCATCCTCAAGGAGAAGGCGAGAGAGTGGTTCCACCAGCTCCCGGTCGGCTCCATCTACTGCTTTGAGGACCTGCGTCGGGGGTTCATGTTGAGGTTCACTACCTCAAGGAAAAGGAAGGAGGAGTCTGTGTCCCTGTTCCACATCAGGCAGGGCGTGAATGAGACCTTGGGGAGCTACTTGGAAAAGTTCCAGGAGGAGATTCTCCAGGTGCAGGAGATGTCGGGGCATACCATGATGGTGGCCTTCACCCTCGGGCTTCAGCAGGGGTACTTTGGTATGGAGCTGAAGAGGACGCCTCTAGTGTCCTTTGAGGCACTAATGGAGAGGGCGGCAAGGGAGGTCGACATGGAGGAGGCGAACCTGGAGTTTGCCTGGAAGTTGGCCAGGTAGGCCACATAGGAGGAGAAGGGGCCAGGAGGTGGCAGAGGTCAGGAGGAGAGGAGAGCTGAACCCCGGCGGAGAGAACAGCAGCAGCAACAACCCAGGTGGGGGCACCAAGAGCCGAACCATCGGCTAAGGTGGAGGCCGGAGTGGGAGGACTAGGGGACGCAGAGAGGTTTCAATGGAGGAGACAACCGGCAGGGGGGCCAGGGTCAATTTCACCCTCTGGGTTGGAGGCAAGCCCAAATACCTCTTCCCGATCAAAATCAGGCTATGACAATAGCCTTGGGGGAGAGGCGGAGAGCCGCGTAGAGAAGGAGAAGGGAAGTTAGGGTGGAGTTACCCTACTGTGACTTTCATCAGGAGGAGTGGCACGCCACAGCCACGTGGCCGAAGTTCCATGAGATGACAGGAAACAGGTAGCAGCAGTAGCAATAAGGCTGCCAGGAAGTGCGGATTGAGTAGGTCCTGCCTCGGGCGAAGGAGGATAAGTGCGAGAATCGGGCGGATGTTGGAACCAGAGGAGGGATAAGAGTGATCCATGGGGGGGGGGGGGTGGGGGTTGAGGCTTCCCGGAAGGCGAGCCTCCATACCATGTACCGAAGGAGCATTGGCTCCACATCCCAGACACCACCCCCGGAGGAGAGAAACACCCTCTGCAGAAGTGACATGCCAGATCATGAGAATCCCTTCTCCGATGCGCTGGTCATCCAGACAGCCATCGAAAACTTCACCGTCTCCCGAATCCTCATCGACAACGGGAGTTCGGTCAACGTCATATTCAATAAGGCATTTGACGCGATGAAGGTAGAGGCGAATAGGGTCTAGGCCTCGTATGGGCCTCTGTTCAGATTTTTCGGGGAGAGGATGGAGGTAGCAGGAGGAGTAGGACTTCATGTTACTCTGGGGGGGGAGGGGGGCAGTCCCGTAACTACATGTTCGTCATTGTGGACGCCCTCAGCAGCTACAACGCCATCTTCGGGCGGCCCCTCATCAGCGCCTTCCACTGCGTCCCCTCGTCCTTCCATCAGTGCCTGAAGTTCAGCACTGAGGGGATCCAGGTCCGGGTTCGAGGTGACCCCAAGGTGGCAAGGGAGTGTTACGTCACTGCCGTGAACTCCATCTCTTGGCAGGAGGGAGCTAAGGAGATGGAGCGGAGGATGGAGGAGGTGGAGCATGAGGCTGATGGAGAGGAGATGGAGATGGAGAGCTGCACCCGGGAGGAGGTGGTAGGAGGAGTCCCGGAGGAGCCGGCCGAGGCAATGGCCGTGAAAGAGGCTGAGGAGGAGGTTCTTCTCCCGGAGGGGGAGGATATTGGAGAATGGGGGAGCAATCCCGCTTGGAGGCTGTAGAGGAAGTAGTGGAGATGGAGGTTCTCACCCTTGGAAGCAGGGTCGAGAGGGTGCGAATTAGCGGGGGGCTGACCCCGGCGGATCAGCAGAGAATGCTAGCATGCATCTAGAGGAATGTGGACATCTTCGCCTAGAGCGCAGCGGAGATGCCTGGGATCGATGCAGATGTTGTCTACCACCGCCTCAACCTTTACCCGTAAGCTCGCCCCGTCTAGCAAAATAAGAGGTCCATCGCGGACAAGCTGGCCGAGCCCATCAGGGAGGAGGTGGCCAAGCTACTCAAGGCTGGATTTGTATCCAAAATCCAATACCCCAGCTGGGTCTCCAATGTAATAATGGTTAAAAAAAAGAGATGGACATTGGCGTATGTATGTGGATTCTTCTTTACTTAATAAATCATGTCCTAAGGACTGTTATCCTTTGACTCGGATCGACGCGCTGGTTGACTCAGCTGTCGGTTTTCCTGTAATGAGTTTTTTAGATGCATTTTCAGGTTACCACCAGATCAGGATGAAGCCCCCCCCCCCCCACCCGACATAAAAGATGTCTTCTTCATCATAGGGGATGGGTGCTACTGCTATAAAATGATGCCCTTTGGGCTAAAGAATGCAGTGGAGACGTACCAAAAGATGATGGACAGGGTCTTCTGAGAGCAAAATGGGAGTAACCTTGATGTGTATATAGATGATCTCATGATCAAGAGTCGAGACGTGTACTCTCACCTCCGGGACCTGGAGGAAACCTTCACCACCTTGCGCCAGTATAAGATGTGGCTGAACCCCCTGAAGTGCATTTTTGGGGCCAGCAGGGGCAAGTTCTTGGGCAATCTTCTTACCCCCGCATGGGTGGAGCCAAATCCAGACAAGGTTAAGGCGATTATGGAGCTGGGGTCGCCTCGGAACGCTAAGGAGGTGCAGCGGCTGACAGGAAAGATGGCAGGGCTGAGCAGCTTCCTTTCCCAAGCGGGAGAGAAGTGTTCTCCCTTCTTCAAAACGTTGAGGGGAGGCAAGAAGTTCGAGTGGACTGGGGAATGCGGTGAGACAAATCACTAAAGATAAGGCTAGCTTTAAAAGGCCTTATCGACTAGCCGATCAAAGGTCTAGAGACTCAGAACCATATTGCGAATTCCACAAAGAGCCAGGCCACCTGACAGAGAACTGTCTAGCACTCCGCCAACTGATGCAAAGGATGCTCCGGCAGGGTAAGATGTGTGATCTGCTTCCTAAAGGTGATCGCCCTGATCTAGCAACCTCAAAGGGCAAAGAAGTTGCAGACATTCCTTGCAGCTCAAAAGGAGTGAGCCTAGTCGAAGAGACCCCTCTCCTCGTTGTTCACAATCCCGTTGAATGCTTCGATGTCGATGACGAGGGCGTGCTTGGAAGGCTATTCTAGGCCAGCAAAGGACTTCATAGTTCTTCAAATTTTTCACAACCGTGATGGGTTATCTCTACCCTTACTCTACTCCTTATGCTTTCAAACATTTTCATTTCAAAGCACTTTTAAGTGTTCATTCTTGCTTTTCAATAAAACTTTTATTAGGGTTCTCATACTGACACAGTTCCCTTCTTGTAATGCTTCCTCCTCTCTTTTCTCTTTGCCAAATAGATCGTTACACCAATGAGATATCGCCAAGTCTTGTTATAGGCCCCCTCGAGATTGGATTCCGGCGTAAGACCACAATGACCACATATCGCGAGGAGTATTCACATATGTGTAGTGGGGGATATCCAACTCTCATGAGGAGGAATACGAGACTTCGGATCCTAGCCGGCATCTAACACAGAGTGTGTGCCACGGAGGCCCCATGTGTTAGCTCTGTTGTGCTTCGCAAAGGATATATTACAGTTACGGTGATCTTTGCTTGACAATCAATGGCGATCAAGCGTAGCCTTGTCTCTTCGATCATCTCACGACTGTGATGGCCGAACACTCTCTGTACTCTCGATCTGTGCCTTCGCGGGTTCCCACAATTCCACTGATCTTTCCACAGACAAGCAAAAGGCCACTTGGTGTAACTAGTCTCATTGATCTGTGATGATTATACACGAGGCAAGAGAGCGGTATATATAGCAATCCTTCTCAGGATTTCCCGTTCTTTTCTCTTTTGTGTGCCCTTCTAAAGGATGAGCGACCAGCCCGCTTTGAGTAGGACTAAGCTCGGGATGACCTTTCTCAGGCAAGCGATGCATAAGGCCCACACTAACACAGTTCCCTTCTTATAATGCTTCTTTCTCTCTTTTCTCTTTGCCAAAGAGATCGCTACACCAATGAGATATCGCCAAGTTTTGCTATAGGCTCCCTCGAGATTGGATTTCGGCGTAAGGCCACAATGACCACATATCACAAGGAGTTTTTGCATATGTGTAGTGGAGGCTATCCATCTCTCATGCGGAGGAATACGGGACTTCGGATCCTAGCCAACATCTAACACAAAGTGTGTGCTAGGGAGGCCCCATGTGTTAGCTCTGCTGTACTTCACAAAGGATACATTACAGTTACAGTGATCTTTGCTTGACAAGCAATGACGATCAAGCATAGCCTTGTCTCTTCGATCATCTCACAACTGTGATGGCCGAACACTCTCTGGTACTCTCGATCCGTGCCTTCGCGGGTTCCCACAATTCCACTGATCTTTCCACAAACAAGCAAAAGGCCACTTGGCGCAACTAGTCTCATTGATCAGTGATGATTGTACCTGAGGCAAGAGAGCAATGTATTTAGCAATCCTTCTCAGGATTTACCATGCATTTCTCTTTTGTGTGCCCTTTTAAAGGATGCGCGACCAACCCGCTTTTAGTAGGACTATGCTTGGGATGACCTTTCTCAGGCAAGTGATGCATAAGGTCCACGGGTGATCTCCTGTGGCAGCATCCAGTCCTTCTTAGTCATATCTGAGTATAGACCTCTTTTTTGTCAACTGCCTTCTTTCACAAGTGAACAGGTTAATCCGACCTACCAAAAGGATTTCCAACATTCACTTTGCTTATGCTCATCTTATATGCATTGCTTGCTCGAAGCTCTATCAAATGATCACTTATAAGCTCTTTGCTACTCTAATCAAATGTCAACACTCGACTTATTGTTTTGGACTTCATGTTGAAGACATCTTTAATATAGCAAGAAGATCGTTGTTTTCTGGTTTGATCTTCATTCAATTATCAGCAGAGTTCATCAGGCATTTCCTCTGCTATTGGGTCATATCGACCTTATCTTATCAACAGTTAAAACCTGCAAGCCTCAGCTCAAGTACTTGCAGCTTAGCTCATTATTTTATGTTTGTTGCTCACTATTCTCTTTGCAGTGGTTAGTAGGCACCTGCAAGTCATATCCAGGTACTTGCAGCTTAGTCTTTAGATATCATATCTTCTTATAACTCTCACTTTGCAGAAAACAGCAGATGCTTGCAAGTTTCTTCACAGGTACTTGCAAGCTATTTTCATATTATGTCTGCTTCTAACTCTTTTCTTGCAGAGATCAACAGACACTTGCAAGTTTTTCACAGGTACTTGCAAGCTACTTTCATATTATGTCTGCTTCTAACTCTTTTCTTGCAGAGATCAACAGACACTTGTATGTTTCTTCACAGGTACTTGCAAGTTACTTTCATATACTGTGCCTACTTTTAACTCTTCTTTTGCAGAGACAAGCAGATACCTGTAAGTTGCCTTCAGGTATTTGCGGCTTTCTTTACTCCCGAATTTGTTTCTAACTTCACTTTTGCAGAAACCGACAAACACTTGCAAGTTCCCTTCAGGTACTCGCAGCTTGTTTTTCCTCTCACGCATATCGTTTACTCTTCTTTTTGCAGAGGATAACAGGTACTTGCAAGCCTCCTTCAGGTACTTGCAAGTTATTATGCTCCTATATTTTCCTCTCACCTTCATTTTGCAGAACTCAGCAGAAGACACATCTTCTTCGTTTTGCAAAGGCAAACCCAGGTACACGCAAGACGTACCTTCCATACATGCATACACTAACTTTTCCTTTGTAGGAAATAGACAGGCATTAGCAACCTCCTAAGGAGAGGCATCAGGTTCTATCTCTCCTTGCCCCCTTCTTTTTCTTTGGGGTGGATCACGATTTTCGTGGGTCTCCTATTTTTTCGAAGTTCTATTCTGAACTTAAAAAAGTGCGGGGATTATGTTAACCCCGAAATCGACGATCCTTCCTAAGGCGGCCAGCCTGCTAGTCGCGGCCTGCTCCAGGTTCCCCTTGGAGGGCGCTTCCCTAGGTTGGGCAGACAGGTTTCCCTGTCCGCTCAATCCGCACGGCTTGGGCGATCTCAGCGGTCTGACCACCCAGGCCGCGCACTGTTTCTTTGGTCGGCAGGGGCCGTAGACTACTCCTACAGTCCGCCCCTATAGGTCGCGCCCTTTGTCAGCTTAACCGCAAACTTGTCTCTACATGCCTCTCTTTGCCAGACTCGGTTCCCTGTCCGCCCAGGCCGGCAATAGGTTGCGTCCCTTGCAGGAATTGGCCGCTCTTGCAGCCCACTCCTACAGGTCGCTTTTCAAGAGCCCCAGATCGCTCAAACCACAAAACACAAGTGGCGACCTGCCCCCAGGCCGCCAGCCAGCTACCTCAGCTCCCACCTCGCCAATACGCGTAGCCTGCCTCATCAGTCCAGTAGGTCGCCCATTCCTTGTCCTCCAGCAGCTTGGGCAGCTGGCTTCATCAGTCCGCCTAAGGAGCACGGACGCTCGCTCTCTGGCTATCAGAGAAGATCACCAGCCATACCCAGTTCCTCGCGAGCTGGGCGGACTTGAGGCGCAGTCAAGCCTTCCAGTCCGCCTACGTTGATGAACCCCAGCTCCTCAGCAGCAAGCCTCTTCGTTCAACAACATAGGCGGACTCAACTTGCCAGCAGAGGCGGACTCGGCAGACTCAGCTGACTCAGCGGACTCGCCATGCAGTCCTCCATCCCTCGGCCTCTACCCGCTTCTCTCCAGCAGCAGGGCTAACCTATTCAGACCACACAGTTTGGCGCGGGCTCAATCAGTTGTGGCGGACTCTGCGGATTCCCCTCGTAGTCCGCCAGGCAGCAGGAGCTCCTCAAGGTAGTCCCAGACCGCACAACCTCGTGCGGACTCAGCGGACTCAGCGGGCACTCCTCAGCTCGCACCCTTAGCGCAAGCCCAATTCAGCAGGCAGATTCAGCGGACTTGCCATGCAGCCCGCCACTTCTTCGCCTCCAGCATCCGCCTCCCCATCAGTAGGCGGAAAATCTCAGCTGAGCAGCAACGGACTCCGCGGACTCGCCTCGCAGTCCGCCATTCAGTCTCCCAGTTCGCCATCAGCAGCACCAGCTCCAAAAGCAAGCCCCAGTCCGCCCGGCCTGTCGCGGACTCGGCAGACTCCTTCCACTTCTCGCTCCAGTTACTGTCTCGACAGGGGTAACGTTACTGCATGTCATTACCTCCTCGGGCCTATAAATAACCCCCCATACCTCTCATGGAGGTGAGGTGGAGACACCCCGGAGGACTCAACATCGCGAAGGTGCTCACGCTCGAAGCCAGCACGCAGCAAGTTCAACCCCTGCAGACTCCTTTTCCCAGTCCGCCCCTTCTCATCCCTTAACCGCGCGCAGCCTGCCGGCCTTAGTTCCCAGTCCGCGCGATCTCTATTTTTCCCTTAAGCGCACGGCCTGTCGATCTGGCTCCTCAGTCTGCGCGGCTTCTTCTGGCACTCTTTCCCTAGCCGTCAGCTTCCTCTTTGTATCCCTTTATTACTTTCTTGTAAAGGTGTATATCAAGCTGTAACTCTCGCTATTAATCATAGGAAAGCCCGTCGCAAGAGTGGCATTTAAGCCGCGACGGGCGAAGTCTGCAGTTGCCGCTGCCAGCGGCCCCTTTCTCTTCTTCTCAGCTCAGCTCAACTCCCTCGGCATTCAACCTGCAAGCACAACCGTCCAAGTATCTGTCTGCTCGACAGCTCCTGATCAACCTCCTCTCTTGCTCATCAGCCTTCCCGGCTGCTTTCAGCAACCCTCTCCGCTATCCCCGCAACCCCTTTGACAAGCGCTTGCTCCACTCTCAAACACTCAGAAGCTTCCTATTTCTCCTCTTCCCCCGCAACCTTCATCCTCTTCCTCTCCTAGCTTGTGAGATCGAACGCCCCCCTCCCCCCCCCCTCCGTGTTAACTAGGCGGTGTCGTTTCCGCGCATCAACAGACACTTTACAAATGATCACATCTCCTCGATCGACAATCTCTCGAATAAGATGGAACTGTCGAAGTATGTGCTTGGATCGCTGATGAGATCTAGGTTCTAAAGCGAGTGCAATTGCACCGTTATTGTCATAATAAAGATCTATGGGACGACCAATGCTAGGAACTATATCTAACTCGCCAATGAATTTCCTAATCCATACAGCCTCCTTCGCTGCATTTACTACAACTATATACTCAGCCCCAGTTGTAGAATTGACAACTTTCTCTTGCTTGGAACTTTTCCA
Source organism: Platanthera guangdongensis (assembly GCA_039583875.1). Classification (NCBI taxonomy): domain Eukaryota; kingdom Viridiplantae; phylum Streptophyta; class Magnoliopsida; order Asparagales; family Orchidaceae; genus Platanthera; species Platanthera guangdongensis. The sequence goes on from CM077163.1 coordinate 53,521,329, forward strand.
GCTAATAACACCTCCATTTAGGAAAAATATAAACCCTGACTGAGACTTTGAGTCGTCTCTATCAGTTTGAAATCTAACATCCGTGTAACCTCTTACAACGAGTTCTTCCTCTCCACCAAATACAAAGAACGTATCCTTAGTCCTTTGAAAGTACTTCAGGATATTCTTAACGGCAATCCAATGACTTTCACTGGGATCAGACTGATACCTGCTAGTCATGCTCAAGGCATAAGACACATTGTGTCGAGTATATATCATTGCATAAATGATTGACCCAAATGCCGAAGCATATGAAATCAACTTCATGTGATCCTTATCTTCACAATACTTATGACACTGGTCCTTAGAGAGACTCACACCACGAGACATGGGTAAGAATCCTTTCTTGGACTCAAGCATGTTGAACCGTTTCAGCACCTTATCAATGTATGTACTTTGGGTCAAACCCAACAACTTCTTCGATCTATCTCTATAGATCTTAAAACTCAGTATATAAGTCGCTTCACCCAAGTTCTTCATAGAAAAACAGCTTCCTAGGTTATTCTTAACAACTTGTAGGGTCGGTTTGTCATTCCCGATCAACAGTATGTCATCTACATATAATATCAGAAAGAAACTAATGCTCTCACTAATCCTCTTGTAAACACACGGTTCATCCTCGTTCTTGATAAAATTATCCGGCAACGATTGCATAATTAGGTCTGTGGCCAACTCTTGGCCCAGAGGGAAGCCTAGTCTCACAAGGTTCTCTATATACCCAATAACTTTGAGTACATGAGTCCATATTAGGTCCCGAGCTTGCATCTTACACTAGAACAATGCCTTAGTGACATCAAACATCTCTTGACGAGCTTGCCCTTGAAACATTTTTTTGAGATGCTCGTTAATTTCCTTGCAACCCATGTTATCATATTGCTTTTGGAGCTCAGAGTTCATGGTTGACAGTATGAGACATTCGATGTCTAACGAGTCGTCAAGATACTTCTTATAAGCATCCTTATCAGCACGTGACGCATTCCCGACAGGCTCTTCATGGGATTCCTCTTCCAAAACATAGAGCTTTCGCTCTTGCCTGAGAATAATTCTCAAGATCTTATACCAGTCCAAATAATTAGTCTCACTTAGTTTTTCCTTCTCAATGATGGCTTTGAGGGACAGGGTGGAATGTGAACCACTTGCCATGAAAATTCTACAAGGATCAATGCAAAGTAAAAATCAGTATTACATTTCAAAATACATTTTGTTATTTTGATAAGAACTTTAATAAAAAATACTCTCACTATTTTTATTAAACAGATAACCCTCGATATCAATTCGAAGAGCTTATGTGAGCAACTCTCTTAGTGGAAAAGATCCATATTTCACTAACACTATGAGTCAGCTTTGACTTTTCTCTCACAATGCAGCTATTTAGGTAGGCAATGCTTGTCAATTGCATCACAATGCAACTCCCGTATGCCTGATGAATAACTCTTTATTTGCATCCATTATATGCTGCATGTCAAAACCTATGCATCTGGTCACTCAACCTTTAAGGTCTCTCAGTTAAGTTTGACTCGCTGTCGACAGCGGGATATCATAATTATCCTAAGTTTTTTAATTGCATTTTCTCCTAACTTACTTTAAAATCAAGTTGTCTAATGAGAGTGAGAGTGCAAGTGAAAAGAAGAGCGAGTTCTATCGGATGCCACAACCAGACGAAGAGTGGAAAGGAACGAGAGCCAAAGGGTAAGAATTGGAGATATTTAAAATTTTTTAAAAAATAATGAAATTTGAAATTCCGGACCTTCAACTACAAAAATGTTTAGAAATGAGTATTTCATCATCATTGCACCCACAAAAATATAGGAAGGGTGCTGATATTGTTTACATTTAGGCTCTATTTGTTTGGGCGTTTCGCTGCTCTGTTTTGGGCAAACGCCGTCGGAAGGATGGTAAATAAATGAACTTACGACGGCGTTTGCTTCGTTTTCACCCGCACACCTTGAGAAATGCCACAAAAAGCTCCGTTTGGAGCAACCACCTCTCCCCTCCGATTCGAACACTCTGTTTCCACCAGCCGGATCGATCTGCCACCGTCAAACCAAATGAAGCCTTAGTCATAAAAATTATCATGAGAGATTATCAAGGAGGAAAAGAAATGTCATACATCGTTTTTCTTTATATTAATAATTTTGAGAAACTTGAACAAAAAAGTTAAATTATTTAGAAAAAATTCATCTAAGAAAATTTCATTTTTGTCAAATTATTTTTTCAAAACAACTTATTAAAGAACTTTTCGAACTTAATTTTACTCAAACAGTTTTTAAACAAAATACTGTTTTTCAAAAACAATATTTTTTTTATTAGCAGTTTTTCATCAATAAAATCCTAAGAATTTTGAGAAACCTGGAGAAAATACATATAATTTGCAGGATCATGATTACACCTACCCTAAGTCCAAGATCATATTCCAAACATTGGAAAAAAAAGAGAGGTGCAAGTTAAAAGAAACTAAAGGTAAAAAAAAGAAAAAAAGCAATACCTTAAAAAATGACTCATCCAACATAGATTATAAATAACTCATACAATACCATTTTGTCACTCGTTCGAACCTGTTGCTGCTTCTAGTACTTGTCAGAAAGAGTGGCGGAGAGGTGAATCTCTTTGCTCCTCAACAACTCGAAATCGAAAACCTCTGTCGTATCCACTCTTTTCGGACCACAAACTGCTCCCACCACGGAAGAGCCATCCTCTTCCAAGAGAGCCAGGGTCATCACCTTTCAGGCAAGTAGTTCGAGAAGTAGCACCCTAAAGCTATAGATGTCCGCCTTCTGACTCTTCAAGCATATGTGACTTGATTTGATGTTACAGTGGCGCCGGAAAGGTATCAAGAAAAGTGAGCCTACCACGCTAGATAAATAATGAAAAAAAATATGTACAGAACCTGGAAATGTCATGCTTGGGTCATGGTTAGTTTCCTAAACTGGAATCTTCAAGCTCGATAAATGATGAAAAAAGGACATAAAGGCCTTGAAAAAAGATCTAGCGTACCATTTTTTACTGCTAGATCAAACAATCAAAGTTGGTGATGCTTGGACATGATTAGAGCCATGAAAAAAATCTAAACTTTTTTCCTTTTTGCCCTCTGAAAGAACCTACCAGATGAAAGAAAAAGGAAAAAAAACAAAGAAAACCGACGGCTATTGGTAGCGACGCAAACGAAGATCATGGGGAGATTGAGAGGTTAGTGTTAGAAAATAAAAACTAAAATAACTTTCTTATACATTGCATGTGGACGGGGGATCAAACGGAAAGAAGAAGATGAACGGAGGAAGAAATGGAATATCACTACAATGGATAATTCATAGATTCATTCATTCATTAATTCATTAAAATAACTGATACAACTCATTCGTTTTTATAGCAGGAAAGAAGGCATAAGGCAGGCAGTTGGGAGAAAGCACAATTAACACAGTGTTTAAAGCTAATGACGCTTAGTCTTCTGAAGCAATACATTTGGGCACAAAATACTGCCATGAGGTTCAATTTCCTACACCCCTTCTTGAACTGATGGCGGTGAAACCATCAGATTCTTCCTGAGCTCAGCAAATCGAGTTCTGTGGAGTGCCGTGGTAAATATGTCTGTAAGCTGAACATCAGTAGGGCAGTGCATGAGGGTGATTTCTTTCCTTTCTATCTTCTCTCGAATGAAATGACACTTGATTTCTATGTACTTGCTCTTATGTGTTTCAGCCTGGCTATCTCATTTAGCTTTTGATCAAATTGCTTCTCAAAATCTGTTGCAGCAGCTTTAAGATCAGCAATTTCCTTTGCCTGACTTTTGGCTAGGGACTTGCTTTTCTTGTAAGCTTGCAACAGTACCTTATATTCATCTATAAGCTGATGAATATCATCCTCTGACTCAGATACATTCTCATCACTTGATGAAGATGAATCTGATTCTGTACTAGAACAAGAAACTGAACTTAGAGTTGAACTTTGTACCTTACTGGGTCCTGGCTGCTCCAGGATTTTGTCACTCTCAGTTAATGTCATCAGTCCTTGGCACTGACAGTCTTCTTGCTCATATATTGACTCCATGATCTGCATGAATTCTTCTTCTTCTTTTTCAGCAAACAGCCCTATGTAGGCCTCAGCCTCAGACTCAGTTTCTGAAGAAGAGATATCTGATAGAGTCTTCTCCTTCTTGGCAACAAAAGACTTTTCTTTCTTGCCTTTGAAATAAGTCTTTTTCCTGTCACTAGATTCTTTCCTCTTTTCAGGACAGTCTGCAATAACATGGCCCTGTCTATTGCAGCAATAGCACACTATCTTAGAACTAGTTGCCTTGCTAGATTTTGTCCTATTCCTGTCCTTTTTTGAAGCCTTTTTATCCTGATAAGAATCTTCTTTTCCTTTTGAAGTAGAGGGTCTTGTCCTCCACTGTTTCTTCTTCAAGAATTTCTGAAAGTGTCTAGTGAAGGCAGCAAAGTCTTCATCACTTTCACTGATTGCAGATTTTGTACTGACTGACTCATCTGACTCTGATTCAACTTCCTTTGGAGGTGGAGTTGATGACTTATTCCTGCACTTTCTGGAGGCATCTGTCTTGAAGGCTACTGTTCTTTCCTTGTGCTCAGTTCTTGTTGATTTCTCCTCCTCTTTTCTCACTGTCAACTGCATCTCATAAGACAATAACTTGCCAAACAGTGTAGGAGGAGGAATTCCCCCAACTTAGTCATTTCTCTTATGGCACAGATCTTGGTGTCCCAATCTTTGATTAGGGACCTTAGGAACTTGTCATTTAGTTCATAGTTACTGAACTCTCTTCCATAAGACATGAGTTCATTCACTATTCTGTAGAATTTCTTATAGCACTCAGTTATGCTATCGCCTTTTCCTTGTCTAAAGCTTTCATACTCCTGATTTAGCAAGGATTTTCTATCTTGTCTAACTTCTTCAGATCCTTCCATATATACAATAAGAGTGTCCCACATCTCTTTGGCTGTCTTACAGTGTATAAGATTCTGAAAAGTTGCATCATCTATGACACTCACTATAATATTTTGTGCCCTCTTGTCCATGGTGGCTAGGACAATCTCATCCTTAGTCATTTCAGAGAAATCCTTTGGAGTTCTCTGATTTGCATCTAGAACTGAAATCTTCATGTGCACATAAGGCCCTTCCTTTACTGTGATGTATATCCTAGGGTCAGAGGCTTCCATAAACAGCCTTACCCTTTCCTTCCAGATCCCAAAGATCTCTTTCCTGCATATGAGCAATTTCATGGAACCCAATTCCTTGTGATTCTCAGAAAAACCCATGTTTCTTGATTTTCTTGAATCTGTATTTTCTTACACTGAATCTGCCAATCAGGATCTTCTCAGACTGTTAGTCCTTTTTGAGGAACCTCGCTTTGATACCACTTGAAAGATATGGTACCTAAACACCTAGAGGGGGGGTGAATAGGTGACCTAATCCTTTTTAAACTTTAATGGCAGCAATCAGTTATATCACAGATTTCTAACTACTTTTACACAGCAATAACAAAGCATACACAGCAAATAACAATCACAACACAGCAGACACAGTGATTTATAGTGGTTCCCCAAGCTTTGGGTACATCCACTTCCCCCTTCGCCTATCTAGCAGTGTACTAGATTCGGCCAAACTTCTCCACTGTCTCAAAACCCAAATTGGTTCCTACTCCTCAGGCCCAAGACCTTACAACTCAGCTTTTCCCAAAGCCTACACTCAGCCACAAAGGCCTACACTCAGCCAATCAAGGCGTACACTCAGCCAACAAGGCCTACACTCAGCCAACAAGGCCTACACTCAGAGATTTCAATCTCCTACACTCAGGCTCTCAAGCCCTACCCTCAGCCTTTATAAATACATGCTTACAATTCACTCAGATCCAAAGGATCCTACAAGTTAAAATGAATTACAACTATTAACTCAACAACTCAGAAACAAGAGAGGGGAGTTGAGAGTTTCTTGATGAGTTCTTGGAAGAACTCAGCTGGATTCAATCTGACTTAGCTTTCTTCAAAGCTTCTTGAGTAGAACTGAATAAGAATGAATCCTCCTGCAGTTGATCCTTGACCTCTGCCACTTAGACTTCAGAATAAATCTGAACCCTTCTTCTCAGCCTAGTTCCAACGGCTGATTTCTTGGATGGAGCCCTCTCTCTCCAACTTCTTAGATCTGCCCTTGGACTGCAAGATCTTCTTGTGTTGATACTCTGTGTACCACTTCAATAACTTGTTTTTCAACAACCTTAACAACTACAACGACAGTTTCTGTAAACTGTATGAGCCTATTTATAGGCCTTTTTCATGGTAACCGGCTGGTCCGGTTCATAACTGTCTTCTGACATCTCTGACAGGTGTTGTAGACCGGCTGGAACGGCAGCTGTCAAGTCATCCAGTCATTTCTTGAAAATCTCTAACTGTCTGATAGTGTCGAGACTTTCTGTCTTTAAGTGTCGACACTTATAGACCAAGTGTCGACACATGTTGTGTAAGTGTCGACACAAGTCTACAAGGTGTCGACACAACTCCTTATGTTGTAGATACTATGTCTCGACACAGATTCTTCTTCAGGTGTCGACACTGAAATTGAGTGTCGACACAAGTACTTGATCTTCTATCTTTTGCTGAATTCTTCTAAGTGTCGACATATCTCCTTTGTGTCGACACAACTTCTTGTGTTGAATCTGTTAAGTGTCGACACTGCTTCTTGGTGTCGACATATGGTCTTCTATGTTGATACTTGCTGAGTGTCGACACAGCTCCTTGTGTCGACACTTGATTCTTCTGTCGAGACTTCAGCTGAGTGTCGACACATTCCCTTAGTGTCGACACTTGTACTTAGAATAATTTGATGATCTTTCTGTTCTTTGCTAAGTGTCGACACTGCTCCTTGTGTCGACAGTCTTCAGCTGAGTCTCGACACATTGTTCTAGGTGTCGACACTTACTTCATGTGTTGACTCTTCTGTTGAGTGTCGACACTTTGTTCTGGGTGTCGACACTTTAACTTAGTTTCTGCAGACTTTTGCTGAGTGTCGACACAGCTCCAAGTGTCGACACTTTCTGGTGTAGACTCAGCTTCACTGGGTGTCGACACAGCTCCTTGTGTCGACACTTTCTGTCTGCACTTTTCTTCACTGGGTGTCGACACAGCTCCTTGTGTCGACACTTTCTATCTGGTGTCGACTCTGCATCCCAAGTGTCGACATAATGACTCCAAGTGTCAACACTGCTTGTCTGGGTGTCGACACAAGCTTTTTTATGTGTCGACACTTTCCCTCTGGGTGTCGACACATGGACTTAGAAACTTTTTGCTTCAGTCCAGTGATTACTTAACCTGCATAAGTAAACTCAACATACATCAAATACATTATGATGTATATCATTGAGTTGGGTGAGGCTTCTTCAAATCAGGTACATTTAATCAATGTACCCAACAACACCCAAGTGAATCTAGAGAAGTCATCTACAACTACTAAAGTGTAGGATTTCCCTCCTATGCTTTGTACTGTGATGGGTCCAAAAAGATCCATGTGTAACAGATACAATATTCTAGGTGAATCACTCTTATTAAGTGACTTAAGGCTGTTTTTAGTTTGCTTGCCTAATTGACAAACCCTGCAGAGTCCTTCCTTCTTGTAGGGGCCAGAAGGTAGTCCTCTAACAAGGTTGTCCTTGGATAGCCTAGCAATAGTTCTAAGATTTAGGTGTCCTAGTCTCTTATGCCATAAAATGTTTGGTCTACAGACAGAATTAAACAGGCAAATATCTACATCAGTTGAAAGAAAATCTACTAGATAGATATTACCTTTCCTTTTACCTGTCAACACAGTTGTGTTGTCCTCTGACTTGATTTTGCATAAGGCTTTGCTGAAGGTCACCTGGTAGCCTTCATCACACAGCTGACTGATGCTTATTAAGTTGTGCTTCAGTCCTTCCACATAAGCTACCTTCTTGAAAGTTACTGATCCAATCTGGACTGGACCATATCCTTTAGTCTGTCCAAAGTTTGAATCACCAAAGATAACTTTGGGTCCAAGCTTGGCTCTAAAGGATGTGAGGTTGTCCTTATTCCCTGTCATGTTCTTAGAGCACCCACTATCCAAGTACCATTGCTGGTTAGATGTTGGATAAGTCTTCACCTGCACATAAGACAATTCATTTGTTTTTGACCCAGTTTACCTTGGGCCTAGGTTGATAACCTTTAAATTCTGAAATAAAAGACATCCCAAGTTGACTCTTATATCCTTCAGGATGATATCTCCTTGGAGGTATAATCCATTCAGTATAAGGGTTAAAGATTTGGGATGTAGGACCCTTAGGATTGGATTTTGATTTGCCCTTGAAAAAATTTCCAGAGCTCTGACCTCTGTTCGACGATCTTGGAGCTGCGTTCGACGATCTTGGGTCAGATCGTCGAGCTCCGTTCGACGGTCGACTATAACAGAGTTCAGGAACTTGAGATCGTCGACCTGCGTTCGACGATTTTGCCTGAGATCGTCGATCTGCATTCGACGATCGTCGATCTCCGTTTGGCGATCGTCGACCTCCGTTTGACGATTTCTGCTGGGACTTAGTTTTCTGGGGCAGATAAGAATTTTTCCTAGCTACCTCTACAACTCCCTTTCCTTTGTCAGAAATGAATTTGATTGTAGTTGTTAGAACTATGGGTTGGCTGGATGAAGCACCCAAGCCTAGTGTACTATTAAATCTGGAGTTCACTGTGCTTGTGATGTCCATCAGCTTGATGCTTCTCCCATTAAGGGATTCTTCAAGCTTCTTGGCCTCAGACAGCTCACTTTTCAGTGAAGCTATCTGCTCCCTACAGCACTCCAACTCCTGAGAGAGTTTGAGGTTTTCTGACTTTAAAGTATTATGTTCAGATAGATGATTTCTGAGAGAGATAATTTCTTTCTCAGATTTTAGCAGGTCTAAACATAATGCTTTAAATTCAGATTTAAAGTCCTCTGAGTTAAAATCAAATGAACTGATTACCAGATCTTCTTCAGGTTGAGTCTGTGAGTCTGACTCTGACTCCTCTTCTTCTGAATTATGTTGTGATGCATTGATTGCCATCATGCAGAACTCTTTTTCTTCTGCATCATCTTCATCATCACTGGAGCTGGATGAGTCTTCTGACTCCTCTTCAGTCTCACTCCAGGATACAGCAACAAACCCCTTTCTTGTATGTTTGTTTTTGCTTGATGAGGGTTTGCCATTGCCATTCCTCTTGGAGTCTTTCTCCTTTCTTCTTTCTTTCTTGTCCCTTCTGTCCTTGCTTTTGTTTTCTGGAAAGTCAGGAACTATGTGTCCTGTTTTCCTGCAACCAAATCAAATAATTTCTTTATTATTATTATTATTATTAATGGACTTGTCATACCTTGGCTTATCATGCTCCTTGTATGATCTCCTTCTGAAGTCCTTTCTGGCCATCTTGTAAAATATTTTGGCCAACAGACTGAGCAGTTCATCATTGCCTGTGACTTTGTCTTCAGGCAGATCTTCAGTTGCCTTGAAGGCTATGGTCTTCTCTTTTCTTGTGGCTGGTGAGGCAGCCTTCTGTTCTTCTTCTCTATTCTTGATGAGTAGCTCATAAGATTTGAGCTTACCCAATAGAGCTTCAGTGGTGATCTCATTCAAACTTCTGGCATCCTTGATTGGCCAGATTCTTGAATCCCAAGTGCTAGGGAAGCACATTAGAATTTTGTCATTGAGTTCAGTTAGTGAGATCTCTTTATCCAATGTCCTGAGTTCACTAACAATTAGACTGAGCCTGTTGTACATATCTCCCACTGACTCAGTTTCTCCCTTCTTGAAATTCTCATATTGAGATATGAGGTGGGATCTCCTATCCTTTCTCTCATCAGCTGAGCCTGAGACTATTTCAGATAGTTTGTCCCAAATTTCCTTTACTGAATTGCATTCAGCCACCTTTTGAAATATGTCATCAGACATTGTCTGGGCTAAGATGTTCATAGCCTTGGCATCAGCTACCTTCCATCTCTTGATGTCAGCATCTGTTCCTGATGGAGGTGGAACAACATTGGTATTTGAGTTCTCTGGAGGTCTTGTACATACTGTCAAAACAGAGTTAAAAATATCTTCGTCAATAGAATTCATGTACAGTCTGATCCTTGCTTTCCAAAGTGCAAACTTGGATAGATTGCACACTGGAGGTCTGGTGCTAGTATAATCTTTGTTTTGGGCCATGATTTGTGAAAACAAAATCTAATAATAAACTACAAAAGAAAACATATCTAACTTGGGATCTTTGGGTTCAGGTGTTAGCCTGTGCAACCACCAAGGTGTGGTATGTTTAACCAACCTCCCTCTGATACCAATTGAAAGTGCAGCTAGATCTGATATACTCTAGAGGGGGGTGAATAGAGTATATGGTGCTTTAAAACTTTTTACAACAATTGTTGTAATATAAGTGAGCAGGGAAGCAGTAATAAATCTAATCACAGAACTAAACTAATCAAAAGCTAATCACAGAATAATCACGGCCAAAAACAAAAATAAAGACAAGCAAAACCAGAAGACACAAGGAAATATAGTGGTTCCCCTAAACTTGGGTACATCCACTCTTCTACCACCCTAGGTAGGAATCCACTGCAGGATGAGTTGATCAGGTGTCCTGGGCACCAATGAGCTTTTGATAAGGTGCTTAAAAACCAAATCAGATTTTTTGATCAGGTGTCTTGCCACCAATGAGCTTTTGACAAGGTGCTCAAAAACCAAGTTCAAACTTTTGAAGGGAGTTTGAGAAACCCTTTACAGAGATGGGGGTGAGAGAGTGATGGAAGTCTTCTCTTTCTCAAACAACTGAGAAGACTATGTGGATTGATGGTGTCAAAGCTCCCCCTGAGTCCTTGAGATCTTCAGGAAAAGAAGCTTTGCTGTAGGGTGATAGGCCTTCAAAAGTTGAGCTCCAGCAAAAGATGATTTCAGTAGCAACTGAAATGTTAGGTGTCTGGAGTCTTGAAATATGTTGGCCTTGAACACTTGAGACAAGAGAGATCTGAGGATTTGAGAAAGATTTGATCTCCCTGGACGTGTGTTCTTGAGAATTCTTTGAGACAGAATAATTTTTTCTTGTTCTGAAGATTACTAGTGTCTATCTTTTTGTCTGTCTGTGTATATGTCTCTGTATCTGTAATCTATGTGTGATTCAAAAAGAATTCTTGACTTTTTTTCTCTGATACTGAATGGAAAAACATCCTCTGAGAAGAATAGCCGTTGGTCTGCATTAATGACATCCTTAATTGCAAAAATGTCTTCTGGAGGAAAGTCCATAGAATTATTCCGTGAAAATCCCTTGAAACTTGGTCCGGAAATAAATGAAAACGGCTAGGAAATCTTCTGAATTAATTGCAGAATAACTCCTTAACTGATTTGAATTTGAATCTAGAAACATCCTTGAAGTTATCTGAAAACGTCGAACTGAGCTCTTCTATCGTCTAACTGAGCTCAGCGATATGGTTTTATACAGCAGCAGAACATCGTCGATCTGAGCTCAAAGATCGTCGAACTGAGCTTAGAGATAGAGATCCAAAGCTGAGTCAAGATCGTCGAACTGAGCTCACCGATCGTCGAATGGAGTTCGACGATATGATGAAGTTGAGCTCAGCGATCGTCGAATGGAGTTCGACGATCTGTCGAAGTTGAGCTAGACGATCGTCGATCGGAGTTCGACGAATCGTCGTGCTGAGCTCGACGATATGACTTAGTCTCAAACTGAAAAAGTCTTGGTCTTGAGGGCAGCTTCCAAACTTAGACTTCTAACCCTTAGACTTAATTCTAATTGACCTTTTGAGCTATACAGGAGGTCAAACATTGGTTTCCTAGAGACATAGTGATCCTGACCCAAATTAGTAATAGGGTGTTCCAACAAACATGATAACAATCCGAATGCTTATGAGCAATTACATGAAAATATTCATTCATTCAGTCAATTCTATTTAATCATGAAAGCATAAGACTATCAAATTTGTTGAATTGTAAAGGGTAAATATTTATCAAATTCTCTCTCGAGCAATTCAAATCCTAAATCTAAGTTAGTAAATTTTCTCTCGAACAATTTACAATACTCAAATTTGTATTGAATAAAACACCCTATCTATTACATAAACCCATGAAATCCTATCTTTAAAATATCATGAATTCATTTATTCGTATTCTAATTATCCAAATAACATATCTCTCGATCATGAAATTCGAATTATAAAGAGATCTCACACTAAACTATGAACATGTAAATTTCATCACAAACATCTAATTTCTCAATCTAGAGATTTACAATTCATGTAATACAAATAGGAGATTCATAATTAGGATTAAGATCTTTGTTTGCAAGCCTACATACGAATAAAACACTACAAATTTGTTATAAACCATGCGAGACATGATTAACAAATTGTTCAAATAGAAGTTCATGCAAATTAAAACAATAAACAAAGTTGAATCACCAAGAGAAAGGAAAGATTAAAAGGGATTAATGAATAGATAAAAATACATACAAAATACCCTTCAATCTTCCTTCTCTTGGATGCTCCACTTCGGGCTTCAGCAGTTCTCCAATCCCAGAATGATCCAAAAGATTTTCACAAATTTTTCTACAGGAAATATATAGTCCCTTTGCAAACAGGTCAGACACGGGTTCCAATACGGCCGTGTGTCATGCCATGTGGACGGTTCCTAGGCGGTTCCCCACGAACAGGCGTGTCTGGTAGTGGGCCGTGTCAGATGACACGGGTATGGACACGACCGTGTGTCTTACCGTGTTCTTCAGACACGGGTTGGTCGGCAGCCGTGTTCAAATATGACACGGGTAGGCACATGGACATGTGTCCTACCTGTGTGAGTCTCTGTCTGCAGCGTCCAATTTCTTCAGCTCCAGGGTGCATATGACACGGGTAGGCACATGGCCGTGTGGCCACCCGTGTGCGCCACATTTTGTCCTATCATCAGGCATGTTGACTCCGTGAACTCCTCTGTTTGCTCCAAGACTTCTAGTTCCACTGGTTAGCGCTAGCTGCATATAAAAATGAAGTAATAAATTAGGTAACTCAATATAAGGAGTGGCAAAGATCCTAACTGTGCTCTCCTAATCATGATAAACCAATTCTTTGACTTTTCTCGCGAAATTACTACAAAATGAGGACAAAATGAGGTAGGAATAACAGACATGATTACAATTATGATAGTAAAAAGCCTATCATAATCGCACTCATCAGTTGAGCCGTGAAGGCCAACTACTATGCCATCAAGTTAAGTACCTTTGAATGACTGGGTCGTCAAATTAAGTACCTATGAACGACAGGGTTGTCAAGTTAAGTACCTCTGAATGTGCAGTTGGTAGTCAAGTTAAGTACCTCTGAACGACGTAGTCGTCAAGTTAAGTACCTCTGAACGACAAAGTTACCGTTGAGTCATGAATGTCAGAATGGTGGTGTTACACGGGGGAGTCCGGTACACCGAAAATGTGCCCTGAGTGCACGGGGCATGTGGTCGTTGGTCCAACGTTTGTGGTGAGTGGTGCTTAAATGCACTTCGTTGTTGCCACTACTATAAATATATGTTATGCCTTGTATGCAGGGATGGAGAAATGCCGCCTCGAGTAATGATGGCGACGATGTTGACGCGGCCGTGGATCTATGACATCGAGAGTTTGTGGATTGGGATGGTCCTTGCCACAAGCTCGAAGTTGGGAGTCTACCACGACGTATATTCACCAACGACGCCACTGCTACATGTTTTGCTTGACGTCCGTCGCCGCCAATAAATAAAATATATAATTATAAATTACATAATTATAATTATATATTTTATCAATTTTTATTTTAAGCAATTCTATTTTAAAAGTACTTTATTTCATGCATTTTATTAAGTAAGTGAATTGTTTAAATTCATGTAATGTATTTTCATTTCATGTATTATGATGGGTGCATATAACCATCATAATTTATTTTTGAATTTTGAATTTTGAATGAAGGACGATTGAGTGGTGTAGGTTATATATAGCCATGGTTATGAAGGAATAAGTAGGGAATAAAGAAATTGAAAGCTTAATTCAAAGATTGAATTTTCGCCCTCTTTCCCTCTTCCCCCTTAGGCAAAATTCGGCCTTCCTTCTCCTCTTCCTCCTCCCTCTCAAATACGGCCACCACTCCACCTCCTCCTCCCTCCATCTCTTGAGAAAGATATTCTCCACCACCTATTCTCTTTCCTCTACAACAATATTGTCTTTCAAGGAACTCCCTCTCCAAGGGTTTGTCAAAAGGAGAAAACGGCGAGCATCTTCATCGTCCGTTACGGATCCGAGGATTTCACGTGGAGAATTGAATTCAACCACCGTCGTGAGCGATTCCTCCACTCAATATTGTGGACGGACTTTCTTGGGATTGGGTAACGATTCCTACACCTCTTGTGTGATTTCTTCTAAATTATTTTGTGAGGTTTTGGTGGAATTAGAATACTAGTTTTTGGTCCGGTTTTATATTGAAATTATTGCTTAATAAAATCTTAATTTTCAAGCATTTATTTCCCGAATATTTTTCATAAAATTGGAGCGGGTAGATCTCGAGAAAACTTGAAGAAATCGGGTTCATCACCCTTGATTTCTTCTTGAGTTCAAGTGATTTGGTATACCCTAATATTTATTAATTTTGGGATCGATTAGGACTTGATTTTAAATCACTTATTTAGTCTAGATACTCTCTTATTAGATGTATGAGCATTTGCGCATAATTTAATATGAATTGCTAATTGTCCGGATCGGGTGGGTCCATTTCGCTTGAGCGAATATTGGCATATAGCCCTTATTCAATCTAAAATAATGGCTAGCGTCCCTTTGTGTTGTGCCTAGCTATATTGTAGGATTCATCTTTATTATTACTTGAAGGAAATATTGCTCGTTGCGTAGTTAATTTTAATATCGATCCAAAGAACGCGTAGTGTTTAAACCATCGAAATCGTGGGCCTGCATCAATTTTGTATCAAAACGAGGTTGTTCTAATTTCTTAATTAGTACCATCCTAGGAAAAAAAAATCACTTAGAATGCCGTCACGCACTTGCACGTTTCATTGGACAACATATAAAATAAATTTTAAAATATTTGGTCTGCAAATAGCGGCCTAAAATTCTTATTTTTTTCTAAAAATTCAAAAAACAAATCCTGGAAATTCTCCAACATTTTATTAGTATGAAATCAAAAAAATATTTTATTTTTGCTAAGTCATTCATTTTATTAAATTATTATAAAATTTTAATTTTGGTCTACAAATAGCGGCCTATATTTTTATTTTTGCAGAAATAAAAAATCAAAATCAAATTGATGCAGGCCCACGATTTTGATGGTTTAAACACTACGCATTCTTTGGATCGATATTTAAATTAACTACGCAGCGAGCAATATTTCCTTCAAGTAATAATAAAGATGAATCCTACAATATAGATAGACACAACACAAAGGGACGCTACCCCTTATTTTAGATTGAACAAGGGCTATATGCCAATATTCGCTCAAGCGAAATGGACCCACCCGATCCGGACAATTAGCAATTCAAATTAAATTATGCACAAACGCTCATACATCCAATAAGAGAGTATCCAGACTAAATAAGTGATTTAAAATGAAGTCTTAATCGATCCCAAAATTAATTAATATTAGGGTATACCAAATCACTTGAACTCAAGAAGAAATCAAGGGTGATGAACCTGATTTCTACCAACTCCAATTTTATGAAAAATATTCGGGAAATAAATTCTTGAAAATTAAGATTTTATGAAGCACTAATTTCAATATAAAACCAGACTAAAAACTAGCCTTCTAATTCCACCAAAAACATCCCAAAATAATATAGAAGAAATCACACAAGAGGTGTAGGAATCGTTAACCAATCCCAAGAAACTCCGTCCACAATATTGAGTGGAGGAATCGCTCACGACGGTGGTTGATTTCAATTCTCCACGTGAAATCCTCGGATCCGCACCGGACGATGAAGACGCTCGCCATCTTCTCCTTTTGACAAACCCTTGGAGAGGGAGTTCCTTGAAAGACAATATTGTTGTATAGGAAAGAGAATAGGTGGTGGAGAATATCTTTCTCAAGAGATGGAGGGAGGAGGAGGTGGAGTGGTGGTCGTATTTGAGAGGGAGAAGGAGGAAGAGGAGAAGGAAGGCCAAAATTTGCCTAAGTGGGAAGAGGGAAAGAGGGGGAAAATTCAATCTTTGAATTAAGGTTTCAATTTCTTTATTCTCTGCTTATTCCTTCATAACCATAGTTATATATAGCCTACACCACTCAATCATCCTCCATTCAAAATTCAAAATTCAAAAAGAAATTATGATGGTTATATGCACCCATCATAATACATGAAATGAAAATATAATACATGAATTTAAACAATTCACTAACTAAATAAAATGCATGAAATAAAGTACTTTTAAAATAGAATTGCTTAAAATAAAAATTGATAAAATATATAATTATAATTATGTAATTTATAATTATATATCTTATTTATTGGCGGCGGCGGACGTCGAGAAAAACATGTAGCGGTGGCGTCGTTAGCGAAGAAACGTCGTGGTAGACTCCCATCTTCGAGCTTACGGCAACGACCATCCCAATCCACAAACTCTCGATGTCGTAGATCCACGGTCGCGTCAGCATCGTCGCCATCAAGTAAGGGGTGAGATCGTTATAAACGGGTCAGCAAAATGCTGACCGTTGTTTTGTTTGCCACATTTTGCTGGGCCCTTTTGTGCAGGTGCTGGAGAGCCAAGTGGAATGTAGCTGGCTGAAGCCCATGTGCTGCAATTGGCTCTCCCTTGAAGGCCCAAAAGCAAACATTTACTGTTTTCATGTGTGGCCGGCCTGCGTGCCGAAGTATGAAACCACTTTTTATTAAATGAAACAGTTGTAATAAGGCTATGGTTGAAACATGTGTTATGTGTATATTTATATGTCATTCCTTTTTTGTAGTGGAAATTCTCGTTATGTGTGGGTTCTTAACTTAGAATGATTCCTCTAGAATGCTCTGAGGTAGGACGCGTTAATAATTGAACTTGGATTTTGAAACAACTTGTAATCTCCTTACCTGTCCGTAGTATATGGTATTGGGCACTGGCCGGAACTTCTGTTATATGTTATATGACGGATGAGGGCATTATACATTGAACAGTGGAAGATAAAAGGAATAAGATCGGTGGAAGAAAATCAACTTTTAGGGTTTTATCTTTTTGCAAAGACGCACAACTTCATTTTCTTCCTCTCGCCAAAGTTGCAGAGAGTAACACCTCCCCTATAATGATCATATAAAATGGGTCCGGCCGGGGACCCACAAAATACATACACTGTAGCTTAAGTATTATAAGATGATATAAACTACCAAACTCAAAACTCAAACCAAACACAACGCAAACATATGATAGCACCAGAAGTTATCTACTAACATAGCAGTATCAAAACAGAATTAAGGCCTTTCAACAAACATGAGTCCAAAACTCAAACAATAACATCAACGTACATAAGCACTACTAGGCTACCTCGGCATGCAAGCTGGAAACAGTGCATTAAGCATAACATTCCACAAAATAGAGCTACTACACAAAATGAATCACTTCATGAGTCTTAGGCCTTTTTGGCCGACGAGCTTGCTCCTGCTTGCAATCCTTGCCCTGTAAAAATTTGTGCTAACGTGGGTCATCAAAGGTTGACCTCAACTGTATAACCAACACATGTCCTCCTGGCTGTCCCTAGCGGACCTTGGGGTACACCACCACCCTGTAGGTCAGTACTTCGTATGCAATATACATAAACATGTAAAGCTATAAAACAGGTTTGGATGTCTTATACAACAAACATGTTTTTACGTTTAACATGTAATATAAAGGGGCCTACAATGCAGTATGTATGCAATCCTGGATTTCATCCAAGGCACCATAAAGTGTATGCTTCTAAAACATCATCAACCTGGTACTTCCAATTTCCCCATCGGCATTCAAGTCACAAACACAATGGCACTTCCAATTTCCCCAAACGGCATACAAGTCATCACATGGAACTCTTGCCTAGGCCCTACCCGCTCATGGGTCTTAAAACTTGGGCTTGCCAGTAAGTTCTGACTTCTCACTTCATGATTCCGTCTCACACAAAAACCGATTCTAAGAACCCTTATTGGACCCCACCCACTCATTGGCTTCATCGCTCGGGCTTATCCTAAGCTTGGCGTTCTCGTCATTTTAACACAAGGGGACTTGTCTCGTCGGGACACTCTCCACACATGACTTGTACATCATGGGCTAGCCATCCGACCACAGATACAAACCACGGCTTAGCACATCACAATCCCAAGCCTTTCCCGCCCTAATCCAACATTCGTATCGTACCGCCCCCATGCCTCAGCGTGTACTCTAATTTCCAGCTGGTCCGATTCTGGTTACACTTACTAATGCGAAAGAGGGGAAAAATAGCATCACAAATGGTGAATTGCCGCTAACAGATTTCTAACAAAATCCTTAAGGCTCACTATGCAACATCACCGAGTCGGACTAACGGTCGCAACTATGACTTCACCTACAATTCCTAATCAACTAACGGTGCAGATTTCTAGTGCACTATCATGTCGGGGATGAATACAATCGACCTGGTGGCTCCTCTTGAACCATGGCAACCTGAATCCCTCTCACTTGAGAGATCTAGTGCCTAAATGTTTGAAAAAAAGCAAAAACAACATGGATGTCATGCATGCATCATAAAGACCAAGAGGATAAGTGTCGTTACCTTACGACTTCTCTTCCTTGCCATGGAAACCTTGCTTTTCACGGATGAAAACATGTGCCTTCAAGTCCTCTCCACGGATCTGGCCATAGATCAACGATCAGAGCCCCGAAGCTTCGTCAATGGCGGTGGAAGACCTCCTTCCTCCTCCTCACTCTCACCCAAACCCTAGGTCAACTCTCAAAATGGGAAGAAAATGAAGGGAAAGGGACTCTCGGCCCTATATATGCACTTTGTATGGAGTGTCCTAGGCCATAGGATCAAATCCTAAGAGGAATTGGACGGCTAAAATGCCAAAGGACAGAACTGCTCCTGCACGCTATCGCCGGGCGGTAACTACCTACAATCGGGTAGTAGATTCCTGAGAGCTCGGCCAAAAAAATAAGACCGCACTAATACCAGCGGTAGTACAAACGCTGTGCGGTAGCTCACTCAATGCCTACCACTCAACTCCATCCTACCAACACACTCAACGCCAAGCTACTATTGCGCGGTAGGTAACTAACGGCGTACGTTAGAACTCAACGCTCTTCACTTAACGTTGCACAAGCTACTTGTTGAAACCTGAACCCGGCTTCCTGTGGAGCTCGCCCTTGGGGAAAGGGGTGGTCTCGCGCCTACTTCACTCCTGCAAGAAAAACAACAATGCAAGGAGAAATAGATCCAAGGGCTCGGCAGGGAGGTCCCACCACAAACCCGGAAGATCTCAGAGCGCTTCCCCTCCTTAGCCTGAAGCCGAGCTAAGGTACCCTCAGAAAGCACTTGAAGATTTTGGGGAGAAGAGCAACAGGAAGAACCTGCTTTCTGGGGTACCCCTTGGGTCCTATTTATAGCTTTTGAAATCTGGACTGCCAATAACTAAAAGAAATGACCTGAAATTACCAGAAAACCCTTGGTTGGGTCTGCCAACAGCCAAACTCCGCTGTTTTGAAGGGCTATATGCAGACCAGCAGGGGCAAAACAGTAAAAAGTACCTCACACGTCCGGGCAAGCTGGGGAGTTCTGGCCACCTCGGCATGTGCTGCTCGCCTACCGCTGCCGAGCTCCACTGCGAGGACGCGAGTTGCGTGTCGCTCGGCGAATGCCAAGCTCGGGGTCGCCGACTGTCGATCTCTGGTCGACGGATGCCGAGCTCGGGCTCGCCCTCTTTTCTGCCGAGCTCGCCTATTGTCCTCAGCCCAGTTTGCCTGGCCCCTGGTGACCTTGCTCGCCGGACACGGGGTTGTACACAATCCCCGCTCTTTTCGAGCTTGCGAAAGCTCGGAAAGAAACATCCAACCCCAAGTGTGCGGCGAGCACTGGTTGGCGAGTTGGAGGGAATCTTCTGGTGGGGGCCACCTGCCGTTATATATATATGTGCACCTGCCCAGCTGCCTGGATCTTGTCATTCCTGCTGCTTTGCCAAGATGCCTCTTCCTAAAGAGATCCAAGAGCGCATAGACCGAGCTCGCCAGGCCTCCGCGGCTCGCGTTGCCGCTCTGACAGCGGTACCCGCGAAAGCTCCCCAAACCGATCCTGCTGAGCCCAGTTCCAAGAAGTCAAAGCCGTTCCCTGATGCGGCCGAGACCATTTTCCATGACCTGAGGGCCACCCTGGCTTGCGAGACCGGCTCTTCCACCCGAACCATTCTGGAGAAGGATAGGGAGATCGTCGTGGTCGGCGACGACCTGGACGGCCAACTAGATGGCGAGGGAGACGCGCCGCGGGGCCCTGCGTCTTGAGGCGACGTCACGCTTGCATCCTCACGATTATCGGCACCGGACAGCCATCCCCGGGATCCGCCGCTTCTCTTCGGGATCCTGCCTGTGAGCTCGCAGAGGCCGAATTCGCCTGCGGGTTCCCCCCTCCTCGCCAAATTGACGCGGCCGCGGGGGAGGGTCTGGGGAACATTCCCACCCCGGGGTTCGAGCTCATCTCGCCGGGGGCTCGCGGCCCAGGTCGCGGGAAGGATCTGAGGTTCATCCCTCCCCGCATCTCTTTTGAACCGCCGAGCTCTTCAGGTCAACCACGCTTGACACCTTGCTCCATAAGTTTTTGCTCTTTTTGCTAATACCTGTCTTTACAGCTCTTCCCAGTCAATCGGCTGCCGAGGAATCCTTGCGGGCAGCCCACTACTCTCCCCTCCCCTCCCCGAGCTCGCTGGACTCTTACCTGGGTCCTGAGGTGGATCATGGCGAGCTGACGAGGAGGGAGGTCAAGCTCCTCAAGAAGCTGCTGTGCGGGCTTCGCGAGGTGCAGGGGGTCAACGAGACACTTCAGAGCGACTATGCGCGTCTCGCCGACGAGGTGCGCCGCGGCCAAGCTGGCGAGCTGATGTCCCTCTCCAGGCTCCTGGACGAGATAGACGACGGTCTCTTGGTGGCGCAAAGGAATTCCGGAAGGATCCGCGAGCTGCTCCGCGCGCGGCAGCGTGGGGGGTGGGGGTTGCGAGGCCGGGGTAGATAAGTCAGCGGGCTCCTTTGCCGAGCCGACCGGCACTCGCATCCCGATGCCCTCCCTGCTTGTGTGCCCTGCTTCTTTGAATCCCGAACTTTATGTCTGTAATGAATAAATCTTAGAATATTCTCAATCATATTACTAAATAAAATGCCGCGATGTTCGACTTAGCCTCGGTCGGGATGTGCCGGAAGTCGGCGAGCTGGGGTGGCGAGTTGGGGGTGGCGAGCTGGGGCGGTGAGCTGAGTTGATTTGACGGCCCGCCCCAGATTCCTTTTCTGATAAATAGTCCCCCACCCTCACCTACCCCCCGTACTGCCTTTATTGCTTTGCTTTCGTTTCTTTGCTTTCTTCTTTCCCTTCTCGCGTCGTGCTTTTCCTCTGCGATCATGGGCAAGACCAACCCGGATGCCGACGGCCGCTCCAAGTGTGCGCAACACTTTGCAGACTATTGCTTCTTCGACGGCCACACCAGCGAGGAGGAGCTCGCGGAATTCAAGGCCGCGTATGTGCCGCCGGGCTTTGAGGTACGCAGGCCGGGGCCGGGCGAGGCCATCAACACGTTCGACGAGAACGAGCTCGCCTTCCCCATCTCGCACTTTGAGGTGGGGCTGCGACTTCCCTTGTGGCCGAAGATCCGGCAGATTCTGAAGTACTACGGGGCCGTCCCCGCGCAGCTGAACTCCAATGCCATCGCGATGATGGTGGCGTTCGCGAGCTACCTCCTGCGGGAGAAGATCGAGTTCAACCTGACGGTGTTCAGGAAGCTCTTCTCCTACAAGGCGACGCCGGACGGGGTCGCCTACTTTGGCGGCTCCTTGATCAAAGTTCGCGAGATCGCGAACAAGAACCATACCTGGATGACCAAGATCGCCTTTATCAAGGGCGATCTCGGCAACATCCCTTACTCGCCGCAACAAAAAGGCGAGGAGGTGTACCGCCCGCCGGCCGTGTCCGGCAACGACGCCGAGCTCCACAAATACTTCCTCCATAAAGATTTCGAGGTCGCCTTCCTGTGGAGGGGCCTCGACGCGCTTCCCCCCGTTCTGCCCGGCGAAGGTGTGCTATCCTCCTCATCTTGCCGAGCTCGCCTGTCCGTCGAACTCGACACATCATCTCTGAATTCCTAACTTAAAAAAGTATTTTCCTGCAGGGGAGCGAATAATCCCCGCGAACCCGTCGTTTGCGGATCCGAGGCTCCACACCGACCCTCTTACTCGCGAGAGGGTGGCGGCGCTGGCCTGTCGAGATGAGGTGGCCCTCTCGCAGCCCTCTTCTAGCAAGAGGCGTCCCGAGGGCGCGGGATCGAACCCGCCATCTGGCCACCGTCAGATAAAGAAGATGCGGAGGGCCCTTCTGGCTCCGCGGGGGCAACAACAGCCCAGCCCCAAATACATCAGTTCGTCGGCGACCCCTCCTGACGCGTCGCCGGAGAGCCCGGTGAAGGAGATAACCAGCAAGGGGCGAAAAAGTGGCGAGGGACTCTCTTCCACGACGGCGATCTCCCCTCCTCCAGTGGCGAAGCGGACTGCCCGCGAGCGCGCGCCGCCGAAGCAACATACCCTCTTCAACTTCGGCGCGCGCTGGAAGGATTCGGCGGGCGAGCCCATGCTGCAGTCGGATGAGCTCGCTCATCGAGTCTCCGTCTCCACTCTTCATCCCTCCTGGCACGACCGCGAGCCCGCCACTGGTCACGCCTATGCCATCGGCTTTGGCCTATATGGCCGGGAGGATGCCGAGGCCTACAAGAAGACGACCCTCCGGCAGCTCGGCCATGAGGGTCTGCAGTCCCACCTGCGGACCATGGAGCTGCACCACATGTTGGCGCGCCGCAGCTTCGCCCTCAGCCACCAACTCGAAAGGGCTGAGCAAGCTTGCGACCTCGCCAAGGACAGGGTCACCGACCAGGCGAGGCGGCTCAGCATAGCGGAGAGTGTACTCGCCCAGGCCGCCGGCGGGTTGGTAAGTGCCAAGCGCTGCTCCTCTCTTTTACTTAGAAAAATTTTGTGCTGCTGTAAATGGACTCTTTTCCAGGATGCCAAGGCGGCGGGCGAGCTTCAGGCTCGCAACACTGAGCTGGGGGAGGAGGTCAGTCAGCTGCGCGCACTACTGGCCGCAGATGCCGACGCTGCAGGGGAGCTCTAGGCTCGCAACGCTGAGCAGGGGGAGGAGATCGGCCGGCTGCGTGCACGCCTTGCCGAGCTGGAGGGCGCGAACACAAAGCTGAAGGGGGAGAACCAGCACCTCCTTGGCGAGGTGCGCCGCCAGGCCGAGATCTTCTTCCCTCCTCACGACATTGATCTTACCCTCCCTTACAAAAGCCCGCGGATCTTTGGAGAGGCCGACCTCGCCGATAGACTGCGGATCAACTCCATCCAAGCCACCGAGTGCACCCTCCAGATGATGAAAGATTCTGCGGTGCTGGTGGAGGGGTGCGAGGGGATCTCGGCTCGGGACCTGATGCCGAGCTTGTTTCCGGCTACGCCGCCCAGCGAGAAGGAGGACAGCCTTGACGCTATGTTCGGGAAGAACTTCCAGGATCCTTCGAGTGACGGCGGGGATCAGTCCGGCGGAGGGGGCGAGGCCTGAGGGCAGCTGGCACTTTTGTTTTCTTCTTTCCTTTCTTTTTGTTCGCTCGCCGAGGCGAGCCCCCCGTGTAACTACTTTTTGTATATAATGAAAATTTTTTGATCATACCAGTTTCATTTCCTTTCCTTTTTTTACTATGCTTGTTGTGCTCTGAATTTATGCGAGTGCTTCTCCCCGCGACTTCGCTGAGACAGGTTTCGCGAGTAGAGCGGTTATGAGAGCGCGCCTGCGAGTGGACGCGTTTTGAGTGTTCGCCGAGCCCCAAACGATTCGGGGGCGAGTTGCTCCCCGCCCTTGTCATGCTACCATAACTCGCACGCGAGCCATCCAGGTTGAGCCCGAAAATAGGAGGAAATTTCTCCAAGTCCAATGGCCAAAGTCCGGGGGCGAGGTTCCCCGGTTCTGTTTGCTCTCCTTTGGCGAGCCCCTGGCTCGCATCCCGGTCGCTGATGCCGAGCCGGGGTTGGCGGGTGCACACTCGCTCATGCCGAGTCCCCCAACCTGGCCTGCCTGCTAGATCCTGTCGAGCTGGGCTTGCCGAGCCCGAGCTCGCCCCTGGAAGAACCTTTCTCTCCCTTTGCTCCCTGGCACTGAGGACTTGACCCATACATGATGACTTCGATGTCGACACCATCGAGTGATCTCTGGCCCCGTCAGCTAGGTGAGAGCCTGACAGCGGGATTTGCTCGAGGCTAAGGATGACACCGAGTGACTTCCAGCCCTGCCAGCTAGGTGAGAGCCTGGCAGCGAGATCTGCTCGGGGTCCACTACTAACACCATCGAGTGATTTCCAGCCCTGTCAGCTAGGTGAGAGCCTGACAGCGGGATCTGCTCGAGGCCAAGGATGACACCGAGTGACTTCCAACCCGGCCAGCTAGGTGAGAGCCTGGCAGCGGGATCTGCTCGGGGTCCAACACTAACACCATCGAGTGACTTCCAGCCCTGTCAGCTAGGTGAGAGCCTGACAGCGGGATCTGCTCGAGGCCAAGGATGACACCGAGTGACTTCCAGCCCTGCCAGCTAGGTGAGAGCCTGGCAGCGGGATCTGCTCGGGGTCCACTACTAACACCATAGAGTGACTTCCAGCCCTATCAGCTAGGTGAGAGCCTGACAGCGGGATCTGCTCGAGGCCAAGGATGACACCGAGTGACTTCCAGCCCTGCCAGCTAGGTGAGAGCCTGGCAGCGGGATCTGCTCGGGGTCCACTACTAACACCATCGAGTGACTTCCAGCCCTGTCCGCTAGGTGAGAGCCTGACAGCGGGATCTGCTCGAGGCCAAGGATGATACCGAGTGACTTCCAGCCCTGTCAGCTAGGTGAGAGCCTGGCAGAAGGATCTGCTCGGGGTCTACTACTAACACAATCGAGTGACTTCCAGCCCTGTCAGCTAGGTGAGAGCCTGACAGCGGGATCTGCTCGAGGCCAAGGATGATACCGAGTGACTTCCAGCCCTGCCAGCTAGGTGAGAGCCTGGCAGCGGGATCTACTCGGGGTCCACTACTAACAGCATCGAGTGACTTTCAGCCCTGTCAGCTAGGTGAGAGTCTGACAGCGGGATCTGCTCGTGGCCAAGGATAACACTGAGTGACTTCCAGCCCTGCCAGCTAGGTGCGAGCCTAGCAACGGGATCTGCTCGGGGTCCACTACTAACACCATCGAGTGACTTCCAGCCCTGTCAGCTAGGTGAGAGCCTGATAGCGGGATCTTCTCGAGGCCAAGGATGACACCGAGTGACTTCCAGCCCTGCCAGCTAGGTGAGAGCCTGGCAGCGGGATCTGGTCGGGGTCCAAAATACCTTACATTCCACTATGCAAGCTAGTTATGATAATATCAGAGAGTTGAAGGAATTTATTATAATCAAAGTGCTGCTTACATGCTTCAGGGGAAAAATCGTTTTAGGTCGTCACCACTCCAGGTGAGACTCAGGGTCTCACCCTCTACATTTTGGAGTCGATAGCCCCCTGACCCCAAGACTACCTTTATAATGAATGGTCCCTCCCAGCTGGGATTGAGCTTCCCTACGGATGCTGACCTCCCTGCGACATCTACTTTCTTCAGCACCAAGTCCCCCTCCACGAACTGCTTGACTCTGACATGCTTGTCAAAGTACTTGGCCATTCTTCTTTTCACTTCCTCCTGCCGGATAGTGGAAAGGTCTCTTACCTCTTCCACCATGTCAAGGGAGAGCCTCAGTTCCTCCTCATTCTCTACTTGCCATTCCTCACGGCCTTCTTTTGCTGCCACGACTCGCGGTGTTTGGACTTCGAATTCTATGGGGAGCACTTCCTCGCAAAGTGGGAGAGTCTGAAGGGGGTCTCTCCTGTAGCTGTGTTGGGGGTGGTCCTTAGGGCCCAAAGAACCGCAGGGAGCTGCTCCACCCAGTTCCCTTTCAAGTTCTCCACCTTCTTTTTGAGGAGGTTAACGATGATCTTGTTTGCGGCCTCCACCTGCCCGTTACTCCTGGGGTGATGGACCGAGGCGAACCTGAGATCGATTCCAAGCTGCTCGCAAAAGCTGGTGAACTCGGCACTGGCGAACTGGGGCCCGTTGTCCGTGACGATGGCCTGGGGCCGCCCATGGCGACAGATGATCTCCCCCCAAACAAAATTACTGATCACCTGGGAGGTCACCTTGGCCAACGCCTTCACCTCCATCCACTTTGAGAAATAGTCAATCATCACTAGGAGGAACCTTCTCTGGCCGCTGGCCTGGCAGAACGGCCCCACCAAATCCATTCCCCAAATTGCGAAGGGCCACGGGGCCGTGATACTTCTGAGTTGCTGGGCTGGTTGCAGCTGGAGAGGGGCAAATAGCTGGCACTTATGACATCTTCTTGCGAATTCAGCGGCGTCTCGGCCCAAGGTGGGCCAGAAATACCCTTGCCTGACTATCCTCCCTTCCAGGGTCCGACTCCCGGAGTGACTCCCACATTCCCCTGAGTGGACTTCCTCCAAGATCCTTCGCGCTTCTCCCTCAGTTACGCAGCAGGCTAGCATCCCAGATAGGGTCTTCCTGTATAGCTGCCCGTCCTGGAGGAGGTAATTTGCTGACTTGTGCCTTAGTTTCTTCTTATCTACCCCCTCTGGATATTCTCCCGTGGATAGGAAAACCACCACTGGATCCATCCATGAAGCTTGTTGATCGATTTCCATGAGCTCTCCTTCTTCGATGGAGGGGTGGAACAGGTCGGTGATGGTACCCCCCACATGGGGACCATGCTTTGCCAGTTGATCTGCTTGTTCATTCTCTTCCCTTGGTACGTGTCGGATGGAGAAGGTGTGAAAAGTGCCAATGACCCCCTTCACCTTGGCCAAGTACGATCGTAGGGTGGGTTCCTTCGCCTCGAACTCCCCGTTAATCTGAGAAGCCACTACCATGGAGTCAGTAAGG
Source organism: Platanthera guangdongensis (assembly GCA_039583875.1). Taxonomy (NCBI): domain Eukaryota; kingdom Viridiplantae; phylum Streptophyta; class Magnoliopsida; order Asparagales; family Orchidaceae; genus Platanthera; species Platanthera guangdongensis. The sequence goes on from CM077163.1 coordinate 53,548,542, forward strand.
ACCTCCACATCTGATACCCCCAGCTCCCTGGCCAGGCGCAGCCCCGCTATCACGATCTCGTACTCGGCCTGGTTGTTGGTAATGGGAAAGTGCACCACCACCATCTGCTCGATTCGGGTCCCTTGAGGGCTTTCTAGGATCACCCCTACTCCTAGGGAATGCCTTTCCGAGGCACCATCCACCCTCACCTTCCAAGGGGTCGCGCGGGTGAGCTCTTCCTCCGCCACTTCAACCATGTAGTCGGCCAGGAAGTCGGCCATCGCCTGAGCTTTGATTGAGAGCCGCGGGACGAAGGAGACGTCAAACTCGCTCAGCTCCACCGACCACTTAGCCAACCTGCCTGAATGCTCCACCCACTCGAAGATGTTGCGGAGGGGATGGTCGGTCACCACTTGGATTGAGTGTGCTTGGAAGTAAGGTCGTAGCCTCTGAGCCGAGATGATCAGTGCAAAGGCTAGCTTTTCCAGAATCAGATACCTGAGCTCGGCCTTCCTCAGGACCCGGCTCACGTAATAAATTGGGAGCTGTCTCTTCCCTTCTTCACGAATGAAGACGGAGCTCAAGGCCTCCACCCCGACTCCGAGATACAAAAATAGGTCCTCCCCCTACTTCGGCCCTTGGAGCAGTGGTGCCCGTGTCAACTGCACTTTGAGGGCCTGGAATGCCTCCTCGCACTCCTTGGTCCAATCAAACCTCTGAGCACCCCTTAGCATTTTGAAGAAGGGGAAGCACTTCTCCCCTGCCCGTGAAAGGAAGCGACTCAGCCCTGTTAGTTTCCCCGTCAACCGTTGGACCTCCTTTGCATTCCGCGGGGATCTCAGCTCCAAGATGACCTTGACCTTATCCGGATTCGGCTCGACCCCCGCGGGGGTAAGGAGGTGACCCAAGAACTTTCCCCTGCTGGCCCCAAAGACACATTTTAGGGGATTCAATCGCATTTTGTACTTGCGCAGGGTGGCGAAGGTCTCCTCCAGGTCCCGGAGGTGGGAGTCCACATCCTGGCTTTTGATCATGAGGTCATCTACATACACCTCCAAATTCCATCCCCTTTGCTCCTTAAAGACCCTATCCATCATTTTCTGGTAGGTTGCCCCGACATTCTTCAGCCCGAACGGCATCATGCTGTAGCAGTAGCATCCATCCCCTGTGATGAACGAGACATCCTTGATGTCTGGGGGGTGCATCCTGATCTGATGGTAACCTGAAAAAGCATCCAGAAAACTCATTACAGAAAAACCGACGGCTGAGTCAACCAGCGCGTCGATCCGAGGCAAAGGATAATAGTCCTTAGGACAAGCTTTATTAAGTAAGGAAAAGTCGATACACATCCTCCATCGGCCATCCCCTTTTTTAACCATAACCACGTTGGAGACCCAGCCAGGGTACTGAATCTCAGGCACAAAGCCGGCCTTGAGGAGTGTCATCACCTCCTCCCTGATGGGCTCCGCCAGCTTGTCCGCAGTGGACCTCTTCTTCTGCTGAACGGGGCGTGTTCCCGGGTCCAGGTTGAGGCGGTGGCAAGCCACATCCGCGTCAACCACCGGCATCTCCGCGGAGTTCCAGGCGAAGATGTCTACGTTCTTCTGGATGCACTCCAGCATCCGGCCCTGGTCCTCCGGGGTCAGCCCCCCGCTGACGCGGATCTTCTCCATCCTTCCTCCTCGGGTGAGCACCTCCAGCTCCACCACCTCCTGTACTGTCTCGAGACTGGATTGCTCCACCCATCCCTCGGCATCCCCTTCTTCCAGAACGGGGACCTCTACCTCCATCTCTCCTCCCACGGCCCTCACTTTGGCCACCTCCTCCAGATCTCCTCCTGCCGCCTTCTCTGCGCAGTCCTACACTCCCAGCTCCTCCCCTCCTGTTTCCTGCTCAACCTCCTCCATCCTTCGCCTCATCTCCTCGGCTCCCTCCTGCCAGGAGATGGTGTTCACCGCGGTGACATAACATTCCCGCGCCACCTTTGGGTCTCCCCTAACCCTGACCTGCACCCCCTCAGCGTTGAACTTCAAGCACTGATGGAAAGATGAGGGGATGCAGCGGAAGGCGCTGATCAGGGGCCTCCCGAAGATGGCACTGTAGCTGCTGGGGGCGTCGACGATGACGAACTTGCAGTTTCGGGACTGCCCCCCAAGGTGACATGGAGACCAACTCCTCCCTCTACTTCCTTCCTTTCTCCTGAAAACCCGAACAAGGGGCCATCTGAGGCCAGCACACTCTTTGCCTCCACCTTCATCGCGTCGAATGCCTTTTTGAAGACGACGTTGATGGAACTCCCGTTGTCCACGAGGATCCGTGAGACGGTGAAGTTCTCGATGGCCGTCTTGATGACAAGCGCATCACAGAACAGATCCTCGTGGTCTGACATATCACTCCTGGAGAAGGTGATCCTCTCCTCCGGTGGCGGGGTTTGGGATGTAGAGGTGACGCTCCGCCGGTACATGGTGTGGAGACTGGCCTTACGGGAGGCCTCGATCCCTACTCCCCCATGGATCACCCCGATCCCCCCTCGGGTCCCCACATCCACCCGGTCTTCGCAACGATCCTCCTCCGTCCTAGGCAGGACCTCCTCAATCCTTACTTCCTGTCTCCCTTGCTGCTGCTGCTGCTCCCTATTCCCCCTCATCTCGAGGAACTCCGGACAGGTGGCCGATGCATGCCCCTCTTCCTGATGGAAGTCGCAATAGGGCAGCTCCACCCTGACCTCTCTTCTCCTCCTCCTCCACACTCCTCTCCTAGCCCACAAGGCTATGGCCATGGCCTCTTCTTGATCGGGGAGCCGGGGCCTCTGGCCCTGCCTCCAGCCCGGGGGGTGGAACTGGTCTTGCCTCCCCTGGTAGTGGTCCCTTCCGTGGTACCCCCTCTGCGGCCCCTGGCCTTGCCACTCAGGCCTCCATCCCAGCCGCCGGTCGGGCTCCTGACGCCCCCACCTCGGCTGCTGCTGCCCTTGGAGCTGCCTCTGCTCCCTCTGTCTGGGCTCCCCTCTTCTCTCCTCCTGTGCCTTTCCTCCTCTCGACTCTTTCTCTTCCTCTGTGGCCCACCTTGCCAGCTTCCTTGCAAATTCCGGGTTTGACGCCTCTCCGTCGACCACTTTTGCCGCCCTCTCCATCAACTCTTCGTAGGAGAGGGGAGGAACTCTCTTCAGCTCCATCCGGAAGAAACCCTGCTGCAGGCCCAGGGTAAAGGCCATCATCAGACTGTGGCCCGGCATCTCCTGGACCTGAGTAACCTCCTCCTGAAATCAGTCCACGTAGCTCCCCAACGTCTCGTTCACCCCCTGCTTAATGTGAAACAAAGACTCGGACTCCTTCTTCCTCTTCTTCGAGGTGGTGAATCTCAGCATGAATCCTCGGCGCAGGTCCTCGAAGCAGTAGATGGAGCTGGCCGGTAGCTGGTGGAACCACTCTCTCGCCTTTTCCCGGAGGGTGATGGCGAAGAGCCGGCACTTGAATCCGTCCGACATCTGACGGATGGAGACCACGTCCTCGAATCATTGGACATGCTGGACCGGGTCTCCCTTCCCAGTGTAATAGGACATCTCGGGCTCCCTGAACCCATCTGGAACTGGAGCTGAAGAGACCAGCTCGCTGAAAGGGCTCTCTCCCCCCACTGGGCGAGCTGGCGAGTCTCGCGAGCCCAGCTCGCCGAAGCGACCTCGACCTGCCGAGCCGGGGAAGAGCTCGCGCCTGTGGAGCTCGCACCCTCGGCCTTCCTCGACCACTTCCTTCCCAGCTCTCCTGCCGGGAGCGTCCTCGCCCAAGGAGGGGGCAGCCGCGATCTGGATTGTCGGAGTCGAGCACTCGGCCCGCGTGCCGAGTGCGAACTTGACCATAGTCAGCACCTCATTTCTGAAGTCTTCAAACATTCCCACCATTGCGAGAGGCGGGGGGGGGGGGGGTGGCGGCGAGCTCGGCCTGTCGGATCCTTGTCCCGTCATTGAGCTCGCGGGAGCTTTTCTGCACTGACCACTGTCCACGCTCACCGCACCAAAATGTTGAAACCTGAACCCGGCTTCCTGTGGAGCTCGCCCTTGGGGAAAGGGGTGGTCTCACGCCTACTTCACTCCTGCAAGAAAAACAACAAAGCAAGGAGAAACAGACCCAAGGGCTCGGCAGGGAGATCCCACCACAAACCCGGAAGATCTCAGAGCGCTTCCCCTCCTTAGCTTGAAGCCGAGCTAAGGTACCCTCAGAAAGCACTTGAAGATTTTGGGGAGAAGAGCAATGGGAAGAACCTGCTTTCTGGGGTACCCCTTGGGTCCTATTTATAGCTTTTGAAATCTGGACTGCCAATAACTAAAAGAACTGACCTGAAATTACCAAAAAACCCTTGGTTGGGTATGCCAACAGCCAAACTCCGCTGTTTTGAAGGGCTATGGGCAGACCAGCAGGGGCAAAACAGTAAAAAGTACCTCACACGTCCGGGCGAGCTGGGGAGTTCTGGCTACCTCGGCATGTGCTGCTCGCCTACCGCTGCCGAGCTCCACTGCGTGGACGCGAGTTGCGTGTCGCTCGGCGAATGCCGAGCTCGGGGTCGCCGACCATCGATCTCTGGTCGACGGATGTCGAGCTCGCCTATTGTCCTTAGCCCGGTTTGCCTGGCCCCTGGTGACCTTGCTCGTCGGACACGGGGTTGTACACTACTGCCACGTGATAGTATCCTACCGCCGCGTGGCACCACTCAATGCTCTCAATGCCTGAATTCGTCGAAAAAAGACTATCGTCGAGCGATAGCTATCTATCGCCACATCATGGCTTCCTGAGACTCAATATCCAAAAAAACCAAGGTGTTACAACTTCTCCCCCCTTAAAAGAATTTTGTTCTCAAAATTAAGCATGCACTTAAACAAAAGTATACCTGAAGTACAAAAGTTCTGGGAAGTCCTCTCGCATTGCCTGTTCACGCTCCCAAGATAACTCGTCTCGCAACAATTGTCCCAACGTATATTTACGAGTTTGACTTCTTTGTTCCACAACTGCCGGACTTATGAATCTTCTATGCTAATCGGACAGACTTTCATCTTTAAGTCCTCTTTTATCAGCACTAGCACCGACTCGACCACAAAACTTGCCTCCATTAAGGCTTTCCTCAAGACAGAGACATGGAAGACATCGTGTAGTCCACACAGCTCTGCAGATAATTCTAACCAGTAGGCTGCTTCTCCAACAAGTTTTGTAACTTCAAATGGCCCCCAAAACCTCAGACTCAACTTATTGAGCTGGCGAATCCGCGAAACGCCTTTGAATAGCTTAATCTTAAGATACACCCAGTCGCCAACCGCGAACTCCACGTTCATATGGCGAGCATTAAAATACTTCACTTGTCGATCCTGAGCAACTTTCATGCGATCCTGAATTGTTCGCACCAACTCGCAAGCATTAGTCACCACCTCTTTACCCAAAAGTTTGGTGTCTCCCGTCTGTCCAAGACATCGGTGTTTGACACCGTCTTCCATACAAAGCCTCGTATGGTGTCATCTTAATACTTGCCTGGAAACTGTTGTTATAAGCAAAATCCACCATGAAAAAGTGATCTTCCCACTTCTTACCAAAGTTAAGAGTACACATCCTCAGCATATACTCCATTGTGCGATTCATCCTTTCTGTTTGTCCATTGGTTTGAGCATGGAACGTCGTACTAAACTTGAATCTAGTGCCCAGACTTTTCTCTACTAATCTCCAGTCTTTGGACGGCCCATCACGATCACTTACAATACTCATTGGAATCTCAAGAAACCGTACAAGGTTGCGAACATACAATTCTACCAGCTTCTCCACGTTGTCCTCATTTCGATTTGGGATGAAATGAGCCACTTTGGTCAAGCGATCCACAATCACCCAAATCGCATCATTTCCCAACTGTGACCGAGGTAAGCTATGCACAAAGTCGATGGAAATTTCATCAAATTTCCACTTGGGTATAGAAAGAGGCTTCAGGAGCCCGCCCGGCTTCTGACACTCAGCCTTCACTAAGGTACAAGTTTGACACCAACTCATGTAAAAAGCAACATCCTGCTTCAAACCAGGCCACCAAAAGGATTTCTTCATATCCAAGTACATTTTTGTATTGCCCGGATGAATGGAGTACTTCGTGAAATGAGCCTCAAACAATAACCCCTCACACAGCTTGCCGAACTGCGGTGCGCATATCCTTCCGTCCTTCCTTAGAATCCCATCAATCATCTCCTAGGCACTACCCTCGCCTCTTTGAGCTCCCACCACGAATTACTGGGACTCCACATCCACATTAGTCACTTCCCGAATATAATCAAATAAGTCACTCTGTAACTCTATCCAGTTCAATCGAGACATGATAGACTCGCCTCTTGCTACACAAAAGATGTCGAGGGACTCAAAGTCTCGCACCAACTGCTCATCATGAGCTTCAATCCAATTCCCTTGTCCAGAAAATTTTCTACTCAAGGCATCCGCCACCATGTTGGCTTTGCCTGGCGTATACTGAATTGCCATGTCATAGTCCCCAAGGAACTCGACTCATCTGCATTGTTGCGTGTTCAAATCCGTTTGATCTAGGAGATACTTCAGGCTTTTGTAGTCGGTGAAGATCTCCACCTTCGCGTCGTACACATAGTGCTGCCATAACTTTAATGCAAAAATTACTGCCGCCAATTCCAAGTCACAGACGGGGTAATTCATCTCATGAGGTTTCAACTGCCTAGACCCAAAGGCTATCACCCTGCCATGTTGCACTAACATGCAACCCAAACCGCAACATGATGCGTCACTAAAAATCTGAAATCCTTCAATCTCTTTCGAAAGACTTAGGATTGGAGCTGTCATCAGCCTTTTCTTCAAGGTGTCAAATGCCTGATTGCATTCCTGAATCCACACAAACTTCTGGTCCTTATGAGTCAAAGTAGTGAGGGGCGGAGCTACCCGCGAAAAGTTTTCCACAAACCTTCTCAAGTACCTGGCTAGTCCAAGGAAACTCCTGACTTCCGCCACAGTGCTCAGAACTGGCCAATATCTAATGACCTCAACTTTTGTCGGATCCACCGCCACCCCATCACCACTTATCACATTGCCTAAAAATGCCACCTTCTCCAACCAGAACTCGCACTTCAAGAACTTTGCATACAACTGGTTCTCTTTCAGTGTTTGCAAGACTACACTTAAATGAGCCTCATGCCCCACCTCTTATTTAGAGTATAGCAAGGTATCGTCAATGAAGACAACTACAAATGAGTCTAAGTACTAGTGAAACACTCAGTTCATCAAGTACATGAATACCGATGGCTCGTTCGTCAACCCGAATGGAATCACCGAGAACTCCAAGTGACCATACTTCGTACCAAATGCTGTTTTGGGTATGTCCTTGTCTCAAATCCGCAACTGGTAGTACCCTGACTTCAAGTCCAACTTAGAGTACACCATAGACCCTACCAACTGGTCAAAAAAGTTATCTATATGTGGAATCAGATACTTATTATTTACGGTCAATTTATTCAACTCTCTGTAGCCTATGCACAGCCACATACTACCATCTTTCTTCTTTACGAACAGCATGGGCGTGCACCATGGCAAAGAGTCGTGTCTTATGTACCCATGCTCCTATAGTTCCTGCAATTATACCTTGAGCTCAGCCAACTCCTTCGGTGCCATCCTAAAAGGAGGACAGGACACCGGCCTAGCTTCTGGCACTAACTCAAATAAGAAATCGATCTCCCGTCGAGGAGGTGCACCAGGTAGCTCCTCAGGAAACACATCCTTGAATTCTACCACTACCGGCAATTCTCCAATTGATAATTTGGAAAGTTGAACTTTGATCATCGCTATGAAAGCTACTCCACTCAAGTTAACTATCTACACCAACTACATGGCTGAAATTAGGGAACAGGACACTTCATTAGGGCCTTCAAATTTAACTTCTTCCTTTCCTACACTCCACAAAGTCACTGATGAGGAATTTTATAGTTCTAAAAAGTATATCCAAACTATAATCCCGAAATAGGCAAGCACACCTATCGAAATATAGTATAGGAAATGTCGTATTAGACTCGGGGCCTGTTGAGTACTTCTACTCACGCAAATTGATATTATTTTATCGGAATATAAATTGAAACTAAATTAAAACTAAAGCTAGAAAACAAATGAAAAGATAGCACTTGATCTAGAATCCCATTGGATTAAAATGAACCTTCATAAACATAAAGTACGCAAGACTCTTAAATTGCTCACTCGACCGTGGAAGTTCCTAAGTACAAAAGCGTCTCTCTCGAGCTCATGCTTTTGACTAACCTTAGGTTGATCGATTAAGACCTCTCGGCCAGTCGATACCCCTAAGCTTTCTTTAGGCAGTGAACCACTCTATTGGATTTGACTCCAATCCGGAGGATTTATGTCGTCCTCTCTCGAGGAGTGCATGCAACTCCTTTTATCTTTCAGTGATCTACTCGTATCTGCAACCTATCGGTCATTTAGGATACGGATCTTGGATCGAAAAACATATCCGCGAAATCTGAATTCGACGAAATATTAATCAAAGATAAATCGTAGGCGAGCAAAATTAAGAACAAGACATTTGATAAAAAAAGAAGAGTTTATTTTATTCCAAGCTTCATCATGATCAAGTACTTATGGAAATTTAGCTACTCATAATTGAAAAATACATTCTATCACTATGAAATAAAAGAGTACAATAGCATGAAACAAAAAATCTAAATTATTTTGCAAATAAAATAAAATTGCATAAAATAAAACTAACTCCAAAGATATCCCGAAAAAAAGCCACCCAAACTGATTTTCAACCCCAATGGTGGACTCCCCTCATCATTCCCCCTTGGCCATTATTTATAGGAAAAAAAAGAAAGGATGAAAGACACATGAAAGGTTGGAAGGCCAAGGGTAAGAGGAGGAAAATAAAGTGGTAATAATAATTAAATATTAATGAAATATATGAAAAAACAACCAAATTAAATGGGGGAGTTTCATAGTTTATAAAGAGGAGATGAATGGTGGACATAATTACTAAAATTAAGATGGAGTTGAAACATCAAATATTTATCAAATATTTACGAGGAGGTAAATGGAGGAAGGAGATAATGAAGAAGAATATAAAGGTGGTGGTTTCATGGAATAAAGAGGAGCTAGCGGTTTCTTGGAGAAATGAAGATGAGAAGTTAATGGTTATAGTAATAATAATAATAATAAAGTGCATGTATTTAACTGTGGCGGTTTTTAGAGAGAGAAAGGAGTGGTGATGTAGGTTGTATGATGAGGTGGCGGCTTTGACATGAAAAGGTGATGGTGATGGCGTTGTGCATGAGAATGATGAAAATAGTTGAATGTCGAAGACTTGCTTGGCGCCGGTCATTTTGAGAGTTGGCGATGATGGCGTGGCGGCATCAATGCATAATAATATATTTTTCATGAGCTTGCATAAAGAAGAGCTGCATGGGTGGTTGCGACATGAAACGCTTGATCGGCTTGAACGAGTGCAGCGAGACTTTGACTTGGTTTCATGTAGACTGCATGAATTGCTCGGCCAATGTGACGACCTCGGTAAATATTTCTTTTGCAAACGTCGGGAGCGCGACCACGTCAATAAACCTACAAAAATAAATATATATTAAATTATTAAACTAAAATATAAAATAAATGATTTATAAATGAAAATATATAAATTATTATTAATTTTATATTAATTATTAAACTAAAATAAATACTAAAAATAGTTATAAATCCTACAAAAATAAATATGACTTAAATTATTTAACAGAATCAAAAAGATATAATTTATTAACTAGAATAAATAAAATATGATTAATTAAAACTAAATATTAAACTAAATATTATAGTAAAAATACGCGTAAATATTACTTATCAAATACCCACATACTTAAGCTTTTGCTATTCCAGGGCAAAACTATGAGAAGTACTTATAAGACATTAATATAATTTTTAAATCAAACTAAAAATTTATTAAATCAAGAGAAAGTTAAAAATAAAATTTTAGGGATTCAAAATTTTAAGTCTTAAAATATGAAAGTAAAATGTGAAGAGCTAAATATTTAGCAAAGTTTTCTCTAATAAATTATTTAGAACTCAAAATTAAGTATTTAGCAAACAAAGTTAGATTAAAAATTATTAACACTTTTTCACTAAAAAGAAACTTAAAGGAGAATTTAAACTACTACTTATGCTCTCTTATAAATTTAATTTAAATCTAAAGCAATTATATTGAATTTTGGGTTTGGAGAAAGCCAATTGAAGAGATCTTAGATTGGGGGTGATGAATTTTATCCTCTCACCCCACACAATTTTTTTCTTTTTAATGTTTTTTTTTCTCTTCAAACAAAATTTCTTAGGAGTAATGAATTTTATCCTCTTACTCCTTTCTTTGGGGGGGGGGTGCATATGTGTACCAAGAAATACTTGATTCCCTTGACATATGATGTAACCAAAAAAAGAAAAATTGCATATGTGTACCAGGAGATAATGAATTTTATCCTCTTATCCCCATGACATATGATCTAACAAGAAAATTAAAAACAAGTGGAAAGGCTTAACAAAATTTAGATTAAATTAAAAAATTAAGAGAGCAACTATAGTGATTTAAGTTTTCCTAAGAATCTTAAAGCATAAAGTGAAGATAATTAAAATCTAAGGATTGTTACACTAAGCACTAGGAAATTGAAACTAATTACAATAAAATAGAAAAAGGGCTAAATAGATTTCTCTAAACAAATTTACTTCATAAATTTATTTCTTAAAATCAAATCACCTAAAAATTAAATTTAACTAATTTTGATGAAATAAAAGATTAAAAAAATCAAAAATTATAAAAATTCTTATAAATAACCTCAAAATAAATTTCTGAAAAGTCATAAAAATATTAAGTAAGGGTTTATTATATTTTTGCATTTTCTTTTTTTCCTATTTTTTTGTATTTTGGATAATAAGAAGAAAACAAAATTTTAAAATTTTTAAAGATTTTTTCTTTGTTTTTTGGATTTTTAAATAAAAACAATAAGTAAGAATCCACCCTCATACTTAAAAATAATCATTGTCCCCAATGTTTATAAGTCAAGCAGGAGGGGGAAAAGAAAAACAGCTTGTGAAAATTTAGAAAAATAAATTCATAAAAGTTAAAAGATAAACAAGTGGTGTCTCCCAAGAGCGCTTTTCTTTTTCCCGTCTTTAAGCTAGACGGTTATTGTTAGGAGAATGGAAAATAAAAATTAAAATGAAGGGCCAACTCCCTTAATTCGCATTTTGGCGAAGATGCCAAAGTTGGTCGTCCGAATACTCCTCCGCTTTCTTCTTGATTTTCCTTCTCGCAGTTGACTTGAAAATTTAGATGCAAAACACCTATCCATACCTGAGGTGAGTTGAACCTTTCTAGATGAGCGGCAAATGGGTCGGGGACAACATTTGATTGCAACGGCTCATTTACTACATGAAAATTATTAGAATAAGAAAAATCAAAAATAAACGTGTTAGAGACAATTTCACACGGAGGAGGGTCGTGTGAAAGAAATTGATCAAGCTCCGGTTGTTTATTTTCTAATATTAATTTGTCATCTGTAGAACGATTTAAAATCAAATCATTGGATGCATCAGGTTCATATATTTTTGCTTGTAAATATTTATAAATTATGTTTGGAAATTCATAAATAGGAGAAAAATTGGTAGTAGTAGGAGGAGAAACATGTTCTTCTTCTACTGCACTGAATGCGTTCATACACTTAACAAGTTCTTGAAATAAAAGCTCTTCGTCTTCTTCGGTATAAGCAAGTACGGAAGACATGAAGAGTCATGTTTCTCATTAGCGACATTATCCGAGGAAGAGGAAAAATCATTAAAAGTAATACAAGTCTCATCCAAATTTTGCGGAGAAGAATCAAATGGAAATTTAGAAGAATCCCCAAAATTAGGAGAGAAACCTTGCGGTGCGGAAGAAGAAGAATAAAAAGTTGGATCTAAATAAATATCCTCAGTACTCGGGAATCTTTCCGGGTGATCATGCCGGAAATCAACATCCGATGAAGAAGGAAAATTACAAAAATCAGAAAAATTATTCTCATTGAAGCTTGAAAAAGGATTTTCAGGAAAATTATCAAAATGATTTTCATAAGAATTTGAAAAATTATTTCCATTAAAATTAGAAAAAGTATTGAAAAGGGTATTTTCCTGAAAATTAGATGACGCACTGCCATTAAAGTAGGAATAATTATTTTCATAATTATTACCAAAATTATAAGAATAATTCTGAAGATAAAAATTAGAATAACATTCCTCACTTCGATGAGGGGCACCACAATAAGTACAAAAAAATTGGCGTTCTCTTGCAACTTGCAAAAGATTGACTTTGTGTGTAAGCTCGGCAATCTTAGCGGCCAACTGAGATATCATTTTTTTTGTTTTGTAAAAAGAAAATAAAGCAACCGGTACTTAATAGAATGGAATTCGAAAAAGAAAATGAAAAAGTGAATAGGGGTAGAGAAAGAGAATGATAAAATTAATACAATTCGCGTTTTCAAAATATCAACAAAAATTGTCCCCGGCAACGACGCCAAAGACTTGATGAGGAATTTTATAGTTCTAAAAAGTATATCCAAACTATAATCCCGAAATAGGCAAGCACACCTATCGAAATATAGTATAGGAAATGTCGTATTAGACTCGGGGCCTGTTGAGTACTTCTACTCACGCAAATTGATATTATTTTATCGGAATATAAATTGAAACTAAATTAAAACTAAAGCTAGAAAACAAATGAAAAGATAGCACTTGATCTAGAATCCCATTGGATTAAAATGAACGTTCATAAACATAAAGTACGCAAGACTCTTAAATTGCTCACTCGACCATGGAAGTTCCTAAGTACAAAAGCATCTCTCTCGAGCTCATGCTTTTGACTAACCTTAGGTTGATCGATTAAGACCTCTCGGCCAGTCGAAACCCCTAAGCTTTCTTTAGGCAGTGAACCACTCTATTGGATTTGACTCCAATCCGGAGGATTTATGTCGTCCTCTCTCGAGAAGTGCATGCAACTCCTTTTATCTTTGAGTGATCTACTCGTATCTGTAACCTCTCGGTCATTTAGGATACGGATCTTGGATCGAAAAACATATCCGCGAAATATGAATTCGACGAAATATTAATCAAAGATAAATCGTAGGCGAGCAAAATTAAGAACAAGACATTTGATAAAAAAAAGAAGAGTTTATTTTATTCCATGCTTCATCATGATCAAGTACTTATGGAAATTTAGCTACTCATAATTGAAAAATACATTCTATCACTATGAAATAAAAGAGTACAATAGCATGAAAAGAAAAATCTAAATTATTTTGCAAATAAAATAAAATTGCATAAAATAAAACTAACTCCAAAGATATCCCGAAAATAAGCCACCCAAACTGATTTTCAACCCCAATGGTGGACTCCCCTCATCATTCCCCCTTGGCCATTATTTATAGGAAAAAAAAGAAAGGATGAAAGACACATGAAAGGTTGGAAGGCCAAGGGTAAGAGGAGGAAAATAAAGTGGTAATAATAATTAAATATTAATGAAATATATGAAAAAACAACCAAATTAAATGGGGGAGTTTCATAGTTTATAAAGAGGAGATGAATGGTGGACATAATTACTAAAATTAAGATGGAGTTGAAACATCAAATATTTATCAAATATTTAAGAGGAGGTAAATGGAGGAAGGAGATAATGAAGAAGAATATAAAGGTGGTGGTTTCATGGAATAAAGAGGAGCTAGCGGTTTCTTGGAGAAATGAAGATGGGAAGTTAATGGTTATACTAATAATAATAATAATAAAGTGCATGTATTTAACTGTGGCGGTTTTTAGAGAGAGAAAGGAGTGGTGATGTAGGTTGTATGATGAGGTGGCGGCTTTGACATGAAAAGGTGATGGTGATGGCGTTGTGCATGAGAATGATGAAAATAGTTGAATGTCGAAGACTTGCTTGGCACCGGTCATTTTGAGAGTTGGCGATGATGGCGTGGCGGCATCAACGCATAATAATATATTTTTCATGAGCTTGCATGAAGAAGAGCTGCATGGGTGGTTGCGACATGAAACACTTGATCGGCTTGAACGAGTGCAGCGAGACTTTGACTTGGTTTCATGTAAACTGCATGAATTGCTCGGCCAACGTGACGACTTCGGTAAATATTTCTTTTGCAAACGTCGGGAGCGCGACCACGTCAATAAACCTACAAAAATAAATATATATTAAATTATTAAACTAAAATATAAAATAAATGATTTATAAATGAAAATATATAAATTATTATTAATTTTATATTAATTATTAAACTAAAATAAATACTAAAAATAGTTATAAATCCTACAAAAATAAATATGACTTAAATTATTTAACAGAATCAAAAAGATATAATTTATTTACCAGAATAAATAAAATATGATTAATTAAAACTAAATATTATAGTAAAAATACGCGTAAATATTACTTATCAGTCACCACCTTAGATAGGCAGTCAATTCTGGCATGCTGCTCTACAAGCCAATCCATCCCCAATATAACATCGAACTCAGCTAACGGTAGAACCAATGCTACCAACACAGAGTCAACTCCATCCAGGCTCTAGCCAATGCACCCTCTCGTCCCGGTAATCATGAAAGACCCATTGAGCATGCACACCCTAAGTTCTGCGTTCGTCGAAAAGGACTCGACTCTAATTCTTCGAATGAAGCTTTCCGCAAGAAAGGAGTGTGATGCTCCCGTGTCAAACAATACCCTAGCGGGGTATCCAGAAACTAGCACGAATCCTATCACCACATCGGGTTGGCGGATCTCTTCCTGTTGCCCAAGGTTGTACGCCTTTGTAGCATTGGTTGCAAATGAGAAGCGCTCGACTCCACCACTTTTCCATTCTATGCCACGCTATGACCGGAACGCACAGACTGCAATTCCCTTGGCTCCTGCTTAGCTCCACTTTTAGTATAGAAATGAGCTATGTGGCCCGGCTTGCCACACTTGCAGCATGATGGTGGTCCCTTGATGCGAGACCGCCCGACATTGTACTACTCTTCTCCCAAGTCTTGTAGGAATGGGACTTCTTTTTTTTATTACTACCTTCCGACTTCCCTTGGTATTGAGAAGGCTTTCCTTCTCCCTGTTTGGCGGAAAAACCATTCAGACGTTGGGTTCGCTCCATATCGCTCTCCAACGTCCTAGTGGCCTCTATCAACTCGTTGAAGCCCGTATTCTTCATAGCTATGGGGGTTGCCTCAGATTCACCCTCAATCCATGGTAGAACAGGTTGTCCCTCTCCTCATCGTCCGACATGTCATCCAAGCATAACGACCTAATCGAGTAAACTCCTCGACGTACTCATCCACTATCTTGTCCCGCTGCATCAATTGTAGAAAATGTCTCCGAAGGGCTAATCTCGTCGACGAAGGGGTATACTTCTTCAAGAAAGCATTATTGAACTCTTCGATGGATGAGGTGCATCTAGGAAACTGGCGGCCGCTATGGCTCACCCACCACAACTTAGCGTCACCTTCTCACATGAAGGTCACAAAGGAGACTTCTTCTATTCGCATTAGACACAAGGACACTCACGGTCCTGCGATACTCCTATATGGATAACTTCTGAACGTGATCTAATTATGACATTCGAGCACATATCCTTACCTTGGACACAAACCTAGCTCTGATACCAAATTGTAACACCTCCACTGTAATGACCATATAATATGGGTCTGGTCGGGGCCCCATAAAATACAGACGTCGTAGCTAAGACATTATAAGATGATAAAAACTACCCTACTGAAAACTCAGACCAAACACAGCGGAAACATACAACAGCACCAGAAGTTATATACTAACATACGAGTATCAAAACGACCTTAAGACTTTACAACAAACATAAGACCAAAATTGAAAAAAATAACATCAAACCTCAACGTGTATAAGCACTCCTAGGCTACCTCGGCATGCAAGTCAGAAACATAGTGCATTAAGCATAACATTCCACAAAACAGAGATACTACACAAAATGAATTACTTCATGAGGCTTAATCCTTTTTGGCCAGTAAGCTTTCTCCTGCTTGCTATCCTTGCCCTGTAAAAATTTATGGTAATGTTAGTCAGCAAAGGCTGACCTCAAATGTGTAACCAACACATCTCCTCCCAGTCGTCCCTAGCATACCTCGGGGTATACCACCACCCTGCAAGTCAGCACTTCGTTTGCAAATATACATAAACATGTAAAGCTATAAAATATGTTTGGATGTCTCATACAACAAACATGTTTCTACGTTGAGCATGTAATATAAAAGGGCGTACAATGCAGCATGTATGCAATCTTGGGTTTCTTACAAGGCACCCTAAAGTATATGCTTCTAACACATCATCAATCGGGTACTTCCAATTTCCCCATCGGCGTTCAAGCAATAAACAAAAGGGTACTTCCAATTTTCCCATCGGCGCTCAAGCCACAAACACAAGGGTACTTCCAATTTCCCCAAACGGCATACAAGCTGCCACACAGAACTTTTATCTAGGCCCAACCCGCTCGTGTGTCTCAAAACCCGGGCTTGTCTGCAAGTTCTGACTTCTCACGTCAGGATTCCGTCTCACACACAAACCGATTATAAGAAACCTTGCTAGACCCCACCCGCTCGTGGGCTTCATCGTCAGGGCTTCTCCTAAGCTTGGCATTCTCGTCAGTTTCACAGAATGGGACTTGTCTCGTCGGGACACTCTCCACACATGACTTACACTTCACGGGCTAGCCAACCGACCATAGAGACAAACCACGCCTTAGCACATCACAATCCCAAGCCTTTCCCGCCCTAATCCAATATTCATATCGTACCGTCCCCGCGCCCCAGCATGTAGTCTAATTTCCGCCTGGTTCTTTTCTGATTACACGTACTCACACGAAAGACAGGGGGAAAATAACATCACAAACGACGTCTTGCCGCTAACGGATTTCTAATAAAATCCTTAAGGCTCGCTATATAACATCACTGAGTCGGACAAACGGTCGCGAGTACGGCTTCACCCATAATGCCTAATCCACTAAAGGAGCGGATTTTTAGTAAGAGACAGACACAATCCACCCGCTGGCTCCTCTTGAACCATGGCAACCTGAATCCCACTCACTTGAGAGATCTGGCGCCTAAATGATTGAAAGAAAGCCAAAAACAACATGGATGTCATGCACGCATCCTAAAAAACAAGAGGAGAAGTGTCGTTACCGTACGACTTCTCTTCCTTGCCATGTAATCCTTGCTTTTCATGAATGAAAATGTGCGCCTTCAAGTCCTCTCCACAGATTTGGCCTTGGATCAACGATTGGAGCGCCGAAGCATCATCAATGGAGGTGGAAGACCTTCTCCTTCCTCTGCCTCACTCTCACCCAAACCCTAGGTCAACTCACAAAATGGGAACAAAATGAAGGGAAAGGGACTCTCAACCCTATATATGCACTTTGGACGGAGTGTCCTGGGACATAGGATCAAATTATAAGAGGAATCGGACGGCTAAAATGCCAAATGACGGAACTGCTCCTGCACGCTATCGTTGGGCGGTAACTACCTACCACCGGGCGGTAGCTTCCTGAGCGTTCGGCCAAAAAAACAAGGTCGTACTAACGCCGGTGGTAGTACTAACGCTACTTGGTAGCTCAATCAATTCCTACCACTCAACGCACTCAATGCCAAGCTACTTTCTTCGCGGTTGTTAGCTAACGTCGTGTGTTAGAACTCAACACCGCACGAGCTACCGCCGCGCGATAGCATCCTACCATCGCGCGATAGCACTCAATGCTCTCAACATCTGGATTTGTCAAAACAAGACTATTTCCGAGTGATAGCTATCTATCGTCACACGATATCTTTTTGAGACTCAAGATCTGGAAAACTGGGCGTTATACAGAGCCTAAAGAATAAAGTTTACAGTACTGATCTAAAAGTTCACACAGTTAGTTGTAGCGAACTTCACCTGCTACAGCAAGTTCAAAAGAATTTTCTGAGAAAGAAGAAGAAGCAGAGCATTCTAATTTCTGCAGTCAAGGTTGGCTCAGTGAAGAATACCAAGAACTATCAAATCATTTTTCCTCATCAGCAAGATCAAAAACTTGTGTTTCTGAGTTACTTCCAGCACAAGCAGTAGTTTCTTGAAGATCAACATTCATATTGCTAATAAGAAGACAGGTCAGGGATTTTCTCAGCTTAGGAAGCAGAAGGCTCAGAGAAATTTCTCTGGAGTCAAATCAACAACAACAAACTATTTCTTTTCCTATCTTTTTTGTAGGATTATTTAGATCTGAGTTGTAGGACTATTTTATAAAGGTTGAATGTAGGATCATCTATTGATCTGAGGTAGGATCCTGCATGGATCTAAGGTATGGCAGTTTTCCTGAGGTAGGAGAGTAATTCTCTTTGAGTGGTAGGACCTTTGTGCCTAAGTTATAGGATCCAGCCTTGGATCTGAGGTAGGGCCTTTGTGCCTGAGTTGTAGGAGAGTCATTCTCTCTAAGTTGTAGGGCTAACCTCCTCGCCTGAGCTGTAGGACTATTAATTTAGTCTGAGGTAGTTGATCTTTGGATCACTGAGTTGTAGGAGCAAGCTTATACTGAGGTAGGGCTTTGTGCCCGAGCTGTAGGTCTTAGAGGAGACAGAGAGATCCTGCGGGATCTGCGTTGTAAGATCTTAGAAGCCGAGTTTTGGAGAAGTGCCTTGTCTAACAAGCTATTAGAAAGGTGGGAAGGAAAGTGGACATACCCATAATCTGGGAAACGACTATAAATTTTGTGTGTGCTTTTTGTGGTGTGTCTTGAAAGCAAAAATTATTAACTCACGACACACTTAAAGAAGGAAAATTATAAAGAGACTAAAAACCTATTCACCCCCCTCTAGGTGTTTAGTTACCCTTGAAACTAAAGACTTTTAAGTAGTATCAGAGGGAGGTTGCTCAAAAAGGTCTTAACAGTCTGAGTAGATCTCAAAGGGTGGCTCAAAGTATAGTACTTATGGGTTCAGGAGAGAACCATAAGGAGCTAGGTTCTATGAAGCTTCCTATCTGCAGGAAGGAGAACTTTGTAATCTGGAAGGAGAGGGTCAGGCTCTTCATAGAAGCATCTGACTGAAGTATCTTCATTACTGTTCAAGAGGGACTTTTCATCCCTATGAAAATCTCAACTCTAGATGCAATAGTCCAGACACCAAAGAAGTATTCAGAGATGACCAAGGATGAGGTCATATTGGATACAATGGATAAGAGGGCACAGAACATAATAGTGAGTGTCATAGATGATTCTACTTTCCAAAACCTTATCCACTACAGAACATCCAAGGAGATGTGGGACACTCTGGTGGTCTACATGGAAGAAACTAAAGAGGTCAGAGATGACAGGAAGTCCATGCTCAACTAAGAGTATGAGGCTTTTAGGCAGTCTAAGAAAGATAGCATACCTGAATACTATGAAAGATTTTTCAGAATAGTGAATGAGTTGAGGACCTATGGGAGGGTCTTCAGCCATTATGAGCTGAATGACAAGTTCCTAAGATCTCGAACTAGAGACTGGGACACCAAGATCTATGTCATCAGAGAGGTGACAAAGCTTGCTGATACTCCACCTCATATAGTGTTTGGGAAGCTGCTCTCTAATGAGATGCAGCTGGCTGCCAGGAAGGATGAGGAGACCATCAGCAAATCTCAGGCCAAGAAAAAGTATTTGGCCTTAAAGCTGAGAAATCTAAGAAGAACAAGGAGAGGATTGCCTCTCCTCTAAAGAGGCCTGCTGATTCAGACAGCATAAGTCCAACCTCATCAGACAGCAGCGCGTCTTATGAAGATTTTGCTGCCTTCTCTATGTAGTTTCAGAAGTTGATGAAGAGAAAGCAGTGGATGAGTAGACCTTCCTCCTCCTCTCATTACAGGAGGAACCACTCCAAGGGAGACAGGTATGATTCTAAAATTAGCAAACATATTTCTTCTAAAGTGGTTTGCTATTGTTGCAGTAAACCTGGGCATGTGATTGTTGACTGCCCTGTAAAAAGAAGAGAGGCTGAAGAGAAAAAGGTCCACCAGCACAAGGGCAAGAAGGAAAAGTCCTTCATTGCAAAGAAGGAGAAGAGCTGGAGACAGTCTGACTAAGCATCTTCTAAATTTGAAGAATAAGAATCCTACATTGGGCTATTTATTGTTGAAGAAGAAACTGGAGAAGCGGATTAAGAAGAAGCTGAAGACTATCTTACTGCCAGGATAGATATCAGGGCCCCTCTGTCACATTTAGATAGTGATACAGAGGAGGATGAAGATGAAGAAGAAGCCAGCAGATGTTATGGGCTGATGGCCAGGTCTGATGAAGAATCTAGACTGGATTAGCCTGGTCCAGCTAAGGTACACTCTCTATCTAGCCCATCATCTGATTCAAAATATAAGTCCCAATTATAGTGCATCTTCATGTAGTGGTGAAAAGTGCTCAGAATCTAAGGAAGATATCAATCAACTGATTGATAAGTATGGTGCCCTTCTGGATGCCTTTAAAAGATGCAAGAAGTTGGCCAAGAAGCAAGTTGTGGAGATCACCTCCCTACAGCTAGCTGGTTCCCAACAAGCTGAGACAACATCCTTGCTGGATCAGAAGGCTAGGGAAGTTAGTCAACTAAAAAACAAAACACTCATCCAGATTGGGTCCATTAATTTCAAGAATAGTCTCATTAGGGATTTTGAAGAAAAACTCCAGAGGGAGAAAAGGATAGTGGCTAGTTACTCTAAGACAAGTTTTGTGTTGACCTTGATAGACTACTTCGATTCTCAAAAGGGTAAGAAAGGGTTGGGATTCAAGGGAAGCATAAGAGTTGCATATTCCAAAGGGAAAGGCAAATCTCCAGCTCAGCCTCTAGCATTCAAGCATCCCAGTCCTTTTAAGAAAGTTTTGTTACCTTCAAACAGGTATGACCAAGAGAGCATCTATGGTCACAAGATGAATGGTTGATCCACTGGTGTGAACAAAGATGTTCACAGCTATGGTGGAAGATATAGTATGGGAATGAGTAACTTTAAGCCATCACTTGAGGAAATTTAAATAGCCCATCATAGACCATTTGTCTTTGGTACCACAGCCCCCACTCTCAAGAACAAGGCAGTGGCCTTCACTCAAGACCTTCTAGTAAAGACTCAGACCTAGGGTAAGTCTATTAGTAGGCCAGATCTGGCTATCCCTGATGCTATAAATAGCATGTCCTCTATAAAGAAGACTGCTGTAAATGGCATTTAGAGCAAGCCAAGAAAGTTTGCTGAAAGACTCACCTTCACTCAAATCCTTGCTGAAAGGAACTTGAAGATGGTTGCTGCTTCTCTTCCTTCTGTTCAGTCAGCAGTTAACCAAACGGTCAGACCTGCTCAGAAAAGAAGATATAACATTCATGAGTGCTATTGTTGTGGTAAGGTGGGACATTTTGCCCTAGATTACTGGCACAATCCAAGTGTGCCCAGAGCAAATATTAGTCTTTCTCTCAGAAATTTTGTAGGAAGACCGTTTTTATTTCAGGATAATCAGAACCTATGACCCAATAAATATTAGCATCCTAAGGTAAGATTAATTAAGTACTGCAAGTTAGTCCAAGTGCTCATACACGATATGGTACTTGGACAATGGTTGTTCCAGGCACATGACTGAAACAAAGAGCAATCTAAAGGTCTACACTCCAATGAAGGATGGACCCAAAGTTATCTTTGGTGGTTCAGATAGAAGAGTGATAGGAGGCTATGGTAAGATTACTAATGGCATAGTCAACATATCAAAAGTAACTTATGTTGAAGGGTTGCAATACAACCTGATAAGCATAAGACAACTCTGTGATCTTGGCTATGTCATTGCATTCCACAAGGATTAGTGACAAATTATAAGGTCAAGTAACCAAGAGGTCATCTTAATAGACACTAGAAGTGGAAATATTTATTGCTAAAACTTTCTATGTCTTAATAAAGACTCTCCTCTATATCTAGTTGCAAATGAGAAAGTCCCATACTGTGTACAATGGCACAAGAGGCTAGCTCATTTGAACTATAAGACAATTGGAAAACTCTTTAGTGAAGATCAAGTTAGGAATGGTCCCAAGATGAAATGCACCAAGGAAGGCATTTGATCAGCATGTCAAAAGGGCAAGCAGACCAAAGCATCCTTCAAAAGCATTAGGACCAAAGACTCTGTGAGGTGTTTATACCTCCTGCATATGGACTTGTTTGGTACTATGCCAGTTCATAGTCTAGGTAGGAAAGTCTATACCATTGTGGTGGTTGATGACTATTCTAGGTTTGCTTGGGATTTCTTTCTCAAGAAAAAGTCTGAAACCTCTGATATTTTCAAGAAATTTGTCAAGCAAATTCATAATGAGCTAGACAGTACTGTGGTCAAAATCAGAAGTGACCATGGGACTGAATTCCATTCTGAATGCATGATATGTTGTCACAATCTGTATTTTCTCTGTATTAAATAATACGTCAGAGTAAGAGAAAATATGCGTTGTGATGCCACGTCGTGTAGGGGACAACTGCAGACATTCAGGCAACCATGTCCTCACATTTACTTTAATGAAAGATCCTTATGTTTTAAGTTAAAAACATATTTAAGTTCTTGAGTTTAATGACCATGTCCCTCGGTCGGGTGGAACAACTAGTCCATATGTGAGAAAATGAAGATTTACGCATCGGGAAATACTAAGCTTGATTTGTTTATTAACCTATATGAGAATGAGCACATAGCATAAAATGCAATGAGTTATGACTTCTAAATTTAGTATGAATAAAAGATATTTTCTATAGTGCTTCAAAGTAGTGTATTTTATAATTTAAAAGTTATGCCATGCAAATATTTCAGTATGCAACTTTGTATACTTAAAAGTTACTACATGCATCCTAACAAAAGGCCTTCTATTGGATCCCTAGTTTGATTTGGGCTAGGTTCACTAAGTTAGGATCTTGTGACCCATCATGTATAGCCAGGGTCATAGTTGTATCATAGAGTCTATGCCAAGTCCTTAGGTTCAACATCTCATGGACCAGCCATCATCAGACTGCCAAAGACTCAAGACTTAGAGTGTAACACCCCCTATCCATCGCATAACATATAGTAGTAGGTCCGGACGGGGCCCGATGCCATATACCACAGACAGATCGGGTGGTTACTCAATGGAAACCATCCAACCAATCATAACATCCTACACAGAGCATTCTAATGGAAGCAGTTTAAATAGTTGCAATTAAAAGAACCCAGCAACGAGCATGAATGACCACTAACAAGCAAAAAAGGAATGAAGTACATACACAAGTACTGGCCTTAAGGCATTATAAATGGTTTACTCATATTACATGTTTTCCATACCACGGCACGCAAGCCGGTCATACATGAACAAAAGCAAGTAAAACACTGCAATTAGGCCTTCGAGGGCCGGCTTCGTAATTTGGGCTTTAGCCCGCTATTGACCGCTTGGTCCAACAATACCTGCAAGCACAATCCACCGCACGGTGGCAAATAAAAGCAATGGTCAGCAATGCTGACCAAATTATAACGATCCCGCCCCCAACTCGGGGCGGCGATGCTCCTTCCCTGTACTTTATTAGTATAAACAAGAAGTAGTAATGTCACAACATCATAGGAATAGACACACACGACCACACACCCCGTGTACTTAGGGCACATTCTCGGTGAACCGGCCAATGTCACGTCAATTTAAGCCATAGACATTCCGGACTCACCACCGCCACATTGACGGCCAAACATATGATCATTTTGTCTTCCCAGCATGGGTCACGTCAATTTAAGCCATAGACCGCCGAAGACCCTCATCTATGCCAATGGCTCTAACCAAACGACATAGAAAGGGTACGGTTCCATCTGTCCCGTGCTCACATCACAACGACAATTTAAGCCATATGCGCAGGTCAAACTTCTCCGAGTCCCGTTTTCGTCACACATTTCACATAACCCGGTTATGTTCAAGTTGGCTCCCAGGCCACCAAGTTGGCAAGATCACGCATCCTCCCAGTTTTTCGGGTGCACCTTAGGGTTAATCCCCAAGGCTCCCTGTTGCAATCTACCACGTAGAAAACACAAAAAACAAACATTCGCACGGAGTCTTCTCCGGCATTTATGCAATGCAACATCACTGATCCAGACCAACATGTCCGGATAGGCTTCACACATCATGCCTATGTCCGTTCTCGATTACGGACTCTACACAACGGGGACTTCACATATCTACCTGAAGGAACGCGTCAAACTCACTGCAAACTCGCGAGACCGGGCTTCCTATGCAAAAGAAGTAGAGCTTCACATGCTCAAGTAGAGAATCATTACCCTAGCGTTCTACCTTGGCACCATGGAAATGTACGCAGATGTAAAGAACCGCAATCTCCTTGCCTTCGAAGATCCGAAGTCGGCACGTGATTTGGAGCTCTAAAACTCCTCCAACGACTGGATCTAGACTCCTTCCTCTTTTGCTCTCCCCTCTCTCTAAGATTTAGATAGAGAACTACGACAGAAAAATAAGGGTTTTTAAACCCTATACTCGGGTATAACCCCATCGGGAAATAACCACAGCCGTCGGATCGCACAAAAAAAAGATGCACGGATACGATCCAGGTCTGACCTGGATAAATGGGGCTAAACACCGCACGAATCACCAACAGGAGCAGGACACATCCGCGTCAAAACAGTGTCGGAATAATTAGTCAACTCCTGCCAAAACCTATGAGTCGACACTTCGCGTCGACAGAGTCAAACACGCCACAATCCGCCCCACGCTCGACGATCGTCGAACCAAGATCGTTGACCGCTGCTAGATCGTCGAACGGAGATCTCTGGCCAAATCGTCGAACGCAGCCAGATCGTCGAACGGAAATCTCTGGCCAAATCGTCGAACGCACAGCCCGATCGTCGAACCCACGGCCCGATCGTATAACGCAGAATGTCGACCAAATCATCGACTGCAGAATGTCGACCAAATCGTCGACCGCTGCTCGATGATCGTCGAACCCAGATTTCTGCCTGATCGTTGCTAGATCTTTTAACGACCCCGACACGCCCTGGGACACGCCCGTGTCCCAGGCAGTGTACCCCTGCCAAATTCCAAATTTGGTACAGAAACGTCACCCGTCGCACTTTTGAGTTTCTGGGCGTTATAGATCTCGCCCTCTTAAAAGAATTTCCTCCATGAGATTACATAAAGGAAAGATAAGTACAAAATTAAATTGTTCCTGAGCGAAACAACTCCGGATACTCATCAAGCATAGTCTGCTCTCGTTCACCAGAGAGCTCCTCTCGACCGCAATTGTCCCATCGGACCTTGACCATCCTGATCTCTTTATTGCGTAGCCGCTTGACTTCCGAGTCTTCAATATGCACGGGCTTGACCTTTGTCGTCAACCCACTATCAATCGACACTTGATCGACCGCGATCACTTGCGTAGGCTCTTGCACCGCCTTCCGTAGCACCGATATATGGAATACATCATGTAGACCATTGAGCTCCACTGATAGCTTCAACCGATAGGCTGCTTCACCAACCCGCTCTAGAACCTCAAACGACCCAAGGTACCTCGGGCTTAGCTTTTTAAATCGCCTCACCAGCGAGACACCCTTGAATGGCTTGATCTTCAAGTACACCCAATCGCCCACAGCGAACTCCACGTTCCTGTGCTTAGCATTATAGTACTTCGTCTAACGGTCCTGAGCGGTTAGCAACCTCTCCCAAATGGTTCGCACCAATGAAGTAAAATCCTCCACCTCTTGACGCTTGTACAACTTTGACTCACCCGTTTCGAACCAGGACAACGACATGCAACATCTTCTACCATAAATGGCCTCGAAGGGCGCCATTTGAATACTCACCTGGTAGCTATTGTTGTACGCAAATTCCACCAAATAAAGATGGTCTTCCAATTGCTTTCCAAAGTCCAAGACACACATGCGGAGCATGTCTTCCATAGTTCTATTGACCCTCTCGGTCTGCCCATCCGTCTGCGGATGGAAGGTTGTGCTAAAACTCAGCTTTGTTCCCAACATTTGCTGCACAAGCCTCCAATCATTGGACGTGAACCGCCCATCTCGGTCACTCACGATGCTGCGGGGCACACCGTGGAGCCGCACTATGTTATCCACATATAACTTTGCCAACTTCTCCACCGGATCATCCTTCCTATGCGAAATGAATTGCGACAACTTCGTTAGCCGATCTACAACCACCTAGATGGCGTTGTTCCCCTTTTGAGACCTTGGCAACCCGTGCACAAAGTCCATAGTGATGTCGTCGAATTTCCACTTTAGAATAGGCAAAGACTTCAGAAATCCTCCCGGCTTTTGGCACTCCGCCTTCACCAAGGCGCAAGTTTGGCACTTCACCACGTAGAGCGCCACATCCTTCTTCAAACCCGGCCACTAAAACAGTTTCTTAACGTCGCGGTACATCTTTGTGCTCCCCGGGTGAATCGAGTACTTGGTATGGTGCGCCTTGTACAACAAATCCACCAGCAAACTGCCCACGCTTGGGACGCAAAGATGACCGTCTTTCCAAAGCAATCCATCCACAACTTCATATTGGGAGTTTGACCCATCCAGAGCCTCTATCATGAGTTGCTTCATGTGGCCATCCAAATCCAAAGCCTGCCGAATCCGATCAGCCAGGTCATATTGAACTTCAGTCCAATTCAAGAGTGCTTCAGCACTTGACTGCTTTTCTACACAAACAATCTCCAACGCCTCCAACTCCCGAACCAACCGCTCGTCATGGATCGACAAACAATTCGCTTGAGCTGGGGCCCGGCGACTCAACGCATCCACAACCGCATTATCTTTACCAGGCACGTAGTGGATCTTGATTTTATAGTCCCCCAGTAACTCCATCCATCTACGCTACCGCATATTCAGATCTTTCTGATCAATCAAATACTTCAAGCTCTTGTGATCGGTGTAGATATCAATCTTCACACCGTACAAATAATGTCTCCACAGCTTCAAGGCAAAAATCACGGCCGCTAACTCCAAGTCATGGACCGGATAGTTCCTCTCGTGCACCTTCAGCTGTCTCAAGCCATATGCTATAACACTTCCATGCTATAACAACACACAACCCAAACCACTGCCCGAAGCATCGTTATAAATCTCATAACCTTCGGTCCCACTCGGCGAACTCAGCACAGGCATCGTGGTCAACCGACATTTCAACTCCTCAAAAGCTCGCATGCACTCCGACGTCCAAACGAACTTCTGCTCCTTACTCCTCGAAGTAGTGAGAGGTAACGCTATCCGCGAGAAGTTCTCTACGAAGCGCCTATAATAGCCGGGAAGCCCCAGAAAGCTCCGGACTTCCGCTACCGTAGAAAGCTCAGGGCACTCCCGCATCGCAACAATCTTCGCCGGATCCACTACAATACCTTCCTCACTCACTATATGACCGAGGAACGCCACTGAGGACAACCAAAACTCTCACTTCGAGAACTTGGCGTACAATTGATTCCTCCTTAGCGTCTCCAAAACCAAATGAAGATGCCTGAAGTGATCTTCCTCACTCTGCGAGTACACCAAAATATCGTCGATGAAGACTATCACAAAATGGTCCAAGTACTCCCTGAAGGTCCTCTTCATCAAATCCATGAACACTGACGGCGCATTATTCAGCCCAAACGGCATGACCGTAAACTCTTAATGCCTGTATCTCGTACTGAATGCTGTCTTCGGGATATCACTCTCCCTTATTCGCAGCTGATAGTACCCAGACTTGAGGTCCAACTTTGAGTACATCGTCAACCCGACTAACTGATCGAATAGATCATTAATCCGGGGGATCGGGTACTTGTTCTTTTCCGTCAACTTGTTGAGCTCCCGATAATCAATACATAGTCTCAAGCTTCCGTCCTTCTTCTTAACAAAGAGGACCGGCGTGCTCCAAGGCGAAGAACTTGGACGCACATACCCTTGCTCCAACAACTCTTGCAGTTGAACCTTCAGCTCTGCCATTTCCTTAGGCGCTAGCCGATATGGAGTGCGTGACACAGGCTTTGCACATGTTACAAGCTCTATCGTAAAATCTATCTCCCGCTGCGGCGGGGCTCTAGGAAGATCGCTAGGGAACACATCAGGGCACTCCGATACCACTGAAATACTGTCCAACGCGGGCTTAGGCTTTGCAACCTGCACTAGTGTAAAGAACAGTTCTGCACTGGCACGAACCGCCATCACCACCTGAAGAGCAGACATCAACATCTTGCTTGACCCCTTCAAGCCCATGAAAGTCGTCTCACGACCTGCTCCCAGCTTGACTTCCTTGCTACCGCAATCAATATAGGCTCGCTGATCCGAGATCCAGTCCATGCCAAATATAACGTCGAACTCCACTAATAGTAGTAACGATACTTGCAGATGGAACTCCTGATTCCCAATGCGAATCTTAACACCGCAGACTTTATCCGCGCGCATCGAACACCCATTCGGTAACAAAAAAACCAACTTGTCATTCTCCATCGAAGAAGGTACTCCGATGCGCGATATGAATCCTTCAGACAAGGAGTGTGAAGCTCCCGTGTCAAAGAGTGCTCTCGCCGGATACTCACAAATTAAAACAAATCCTAAACAAGCAGTGGTAAGGTAACAAACACATAACTAGTACTTAAAAGATTAACTTGCTATAAATTTAAATTTTACCTGTCACCACATCCGCCTATTTGATGGCCTCCTGTTGGCCAAGATTATAAACCCTCAGTTGGGCCGGAGCATAATGGGATGTGGTTGACTCCACCGCCTTGCCCTTCTCTTCATAAGTTGCTCCTGACTTCCTTTTGGACTTGGGATGTCCGCTCCAGCAATCGCTGGCAAAGTGCCCCGACTTTCCACAAATAAAGCATGCACCCGGGGTCCGACCCGTAGTTGCCCCAGAAGCACCAGAAGAAGGAGCTGGACCCGAAGTCCTAGACTTCTTAAAGAATTTACGGTACCCAGACTTTGAGGTAGTCGGCACCTTGAACTCAAATTTCTTATCACCCAAGCTTTTCTTTGCTTGAACATTCTTCATGTCCTTCTCCAAGGACCGGGCCGTGTTGACCAAGGTCAAGAAACCCTGCATCATCGGCCCCGAGAGTAGTAGCCTCAAATCATCTCTCAACCCTTCGTAGAATCTATTCGTCTTGCGCTCCTCATCCGCGATGGTGGAGCTAGCATACCGACACAATCGAGTAAACTCGTGGAGATATTCATCCACGCTACTCTCTTCTTGAACCAACTTCAGGAACTCGTTCTCCAAAGCTATCCTCTGCATCAAAGGGAGGTACCCAGCCAAGAATAGTCTCGAGAACTCCTCCATAGAGACATCTGTAAGTTTCCTACCTCTCAATAGATGCAGCTCCAATCCTTCCCACCACAATCTCTCTTCACCGTCCAGAAGGAACATAGCAATAGTGGTCATTTGCCATTCTTCCATCTCCGTCGCTGTCAAGACTCTCTTTACATGGGAGAGCCAGTCTTCAGCTTGAGATGGGGTTCCCAACCCCGAGAATACAGGAGGATTGAAGCTTATAATATGTTTGAGCTGTCTCTCGGTTGCCCTCCTCGGCACCACCGGTTCCTCTACTACCTGTTCCACCCTTCTCTGCTCAGCCGCTTGTAGTGGTACCTGCTCCATCGCAGGAGCGGGCTGCTGCACCTGCCTTGCAGGCTGTGCATTGATCATTGCAAACACTGCTTCAGCCACCAGTTGAATGGTTTTGGCCGAAGGAGGTGTTGCAGGAGCATCATTTGGTGCACTGCTAGCCACAGAAACTCGACGTTCCGACGGCCCAGCACCGCTTCTGGTCACCTATTGTGGTACAAAACACCGTTAAGCGACCAAATAAAATTTCAAACAGTAATTATAGGAACATGCAGGTTCCCCAAACACGTGTATTTTCATTCCTAAGTGGACATTCATGGGTTCTTTTGTTGTTATAACGATGACGCACACACATGTGCTCACCACCCCTTAAAAAGAATTCGTCCACGAATTCATTTTAAGCCTGACCGAAACCAGTAGTCTGATACAAAATTGTAACACCCCCTATCCATCGTATAGCATATAGTAGTAGGTCTGGTTGGGGCCCGACGCCATATACCATAGACAGACCAGGTGGTTACTCAATGGAAACCATCCAACCAATCATAACGTCCTACACAGAGCATTCTAGCGGAAGCAGTTTAAATAGTTGCAATTAAAAGAACCTAGCAACGAGCATGAATGTCCACTAACAAGCCAAAAATGAATGAAGTACATACACAAGTACTGGTCTTAAGGCCTTACAAATGGTTTACTCATATTACATGTTTTCCATACCACAACACGCAGGCCGGTCAAACATGAACAAAAGCAAGTAAAACACTCTAATTAGGCCTTCGAGGGCCGGCTTTGCAATTTGGGCTTTAGCCCGCTATTGACTATTTGGTCCAGCAACACCTGAAAGCACAATCCACCGCACGGTGGCAAACAAAAGCAACGGTCAGCAATGCTGACCAAATTATAACGATCCCTCCCGGAACTCGGGGCGGCGATGCTCCTTCCCTGAACTTTATTAGTATAAACAAGCAGTAGTAATGTCACAACATCACAGGCATAGGCACACACGGCCACACACCCCGTGCATTCATGGCATATTCTCGGTGAACCGACCAATGTCACGCCAATTTAAGCCATAGACATTCTGGACTCACCACCGCCACTTTGATGGCCAAACATATGAGCATTTTGTCTTCCCGACATGGGTCACGTCAATTTAAGCCATATACCGCCGAAGACCCTCATCTATGCCAACGACTCTAACCGAAAGACATAGAACGGGTACGGTTCCATCTGACCCGTGCTCACATCGCAACGACAATTTAAGCCATATGCGCAGGTCAAACATCTCTGAGTCCCGTTTCCATCACACACTTCATATAACCCGGTTATGTTCAAGTTGGCTCCCAGGCCACCAAGTTGGCAAGATCACGCATCCACCCAATTTTTCGGGTGCACATTAGTGTTAATCCCCAAGGCTCCCTGTTGCAATCTACCACGTAGAAAACCCGAAAAACAAACATTCGCATGGAGTCTTCTCCGGTATTTATGCAATGCAACATCACTGATCCATACCAACATGTCTGGATAGGCTTCACACATCATGCCTATGTCCGTTCTCGATTACGGACTCTACACAACGGGGACTTCACATATCTACCCGAAGGAACGCCTCAAACTCACCGCAAATTCGCGAGAGCGGGCTTCCTATGTAAAATAAGTAGAGCTTCACATGCTCAAGTAGAGAATCGTTACCCTAGTGTTCTTCCTTGGCGCCATGGAAATGTACGCGGATGTAAAGCACCGTAATCTCCTTGCCTTCATAGATCCGAAGTCGGCTCGCAATTTGGAGTTCCGAAACTCCTCCAACGACTGGATCTAGACTCCTTCCTCTTTTGCTCTCCCCTCTCTCTAAGATTTAGACAGAAAACTACGACAAAAAAAAAGGTTTTGAAACCCTATACTCGAGTATAACCCCATCGGGAAATAACCACAGCCGTCGGATCCCACAAAAAAAAGATGCACAGATACGATCTAGGTCTGACCTGGACAAATGGGGCTAAACACCGCATGAATCAACAACAGGACCAGGACACGTCCGCGTCAAAATAGTGTTGGAACAATTAGTCAACTCCCGCCAAAACCCGTGAGTCGACACTTTGCGTCGACGGAGTCAAACACGCCACAATCCGCCCCACGCTCGACGATCGTCAAACCAAGATCGTCGACCGCTGCCAGATCGTCGAACGGAGATCTCTGGCCAAATCGTCGAAGGCAGCCAGATCGTCGAACGGAAATCTCTGGCCAAATCGTCGAACGCACAGCCCGATCGTCGAACCCACAGCCCGATCGTCGAACCCACGGCCCGATCGTTGAACCCACGGCCCGATCGTCAAAAGCAGAACATCGACCAAATCGTCGACCGCAGAATGTCGACCAAATCGTCGACCGCTGCTCGACGATCATCGAACCTAAATTTCTTCCGGATCATTGCTAGATATTTGAACGACCCCGACATGCCTGGGACACGCCCATGTCCCAGGCCGTGTACACATGCCAAATTCCAAATTTAGTACAGAAACATCACTCGTCGCACTTTTGAGTTTCGGGTTGTTACATAGAGATTTTCCAAAGACTCAGTAAAATGAGTTCGACGTTCGTTGAACTCAGTTCGACAATTGTCGTTCTCAGCTCGACGATCTCAGAGAAAATTCTCTGATTTAAGCTCGACGAACTTGATTCTCAGGTCGACGATATTTGGAC
The DNA here is from genome assembly GCA_039583875.1 of Platanthera guangdongensis. Lineage (NCBI taxonomy): Eukaryota > Viridiplantae > Streptophyta > Magnoliopsida > Asparagales > Orchidaceae > Platanthera > Platanthera guangdongensis. The sequence goes on from CM077163.1 coordinate 53,580,848, forward strand.
TCTACCTTCAGCATTCCAAGTCCAGACTTTATTCTCTAGACTCAGGTCGACGAACTTAGTTCTCTGCTCGACGATTTCTAGATTCTCTACTTCAACTTATTAATCTAGATGCCTCTCAATTTCCTAAGTCCAGAATCATCTCCAATCGACGAATTCAAGATTCTCAGATCGATGAACTTTGACCACTTTGGCAAAAGTTATGAAGCAGCAGTTAGTGGTTCTCAGCTCTACGAAACAAATTCTCAGGTCGATGATTTCTGGATACTTCACTTCAACACCTCATTCCAGAAGCATCTGAAATATTCTAAGTCCAGAAATACTTTGCTGAACTTCAGTTGACGAAACCAATTATTAGCTCGATGAACTCCATACACAGAAAAGGCAAAGTTTCTGGGGAATGCAGTTCTACTCTCAGCTCGACGATCTTGGAACACAGCTCTACGAACAGAAGTCATCTGGTCGACGAACACAACAACTTGGCTCAACGAACTGTGAACTCAGCTCGATGATTTTTGTTATCTATTCAACGAATCCAGACTTAGTTATTTCCTTCCTTCTGTCCCCTTCTTACTACAATAATTCCTGTGTAATTAATGATCAAATATTCTCTGAATATAACCGTTAAAAGGAGCATTGATTATGGTCTTCACCTGGATTATTGCTTGCCATTTTCAATGGGACAGTTGGTGAAATAATCCAATGCAGTTTATTCTCAAGGCCGTCATCATTGATTGTAGAGGATTTCAAATTTCGAAAGACAATTTTTGATAGGGAATATAAAAGAGATTTTCTCTCTTTTCCTGCATACAAGACACATAAGATAGACAGAGAAGAAAGACACACAAACAAGAAATACAATCAGTCTGAATCAAGGAATTCTCTGCTCTTTCTTTCACAGATCTCTGATACAGAGAAGAAGCCCTAGACCAGAAGTACATCTGCTATCTGAAGAAGAAGAAGAACAATCAATCAAAAATCAAGAGTCTTCATTCTTCAACTCTCCAGGACACTTCAAAGGACAACATCAATTCCATCTGTCAAGAAGTTTCTGAAGATCTTTTTTTGGTCAAGGCTTAAAGATTGAAGGCCTATCATCCTGAAGCAAAGCTCCAGTTTTTCCTGAACCATTCTACATCTCAGGGGGAGCTATTTGCTAACATCATATCCGCTAAGTCTTCTCAGTTGTATATTGAGAAAGAGAAGACAATATCATCTCTCACCCCACCCCATTGTATAAATGGTTATAACTCCCTTCAAACGTTATTCTTGGTTGCAAGTCACCTGACCAAAAGACTTGAGGTTTGGCTTTTGAGCACCTGATCAAAAGCTCATTGGTGTCAGGCACTTAATCAAAAATTTGAGTGGATTCCTACCAGGGTGGTGGAAGAGTGGATGTACCCAGGTTGGGGAACCACTATAATTTCTTATGTTGTCTGGTTGCCCTTTCTTTTTTTCTTGCTGTGTTTGTGCTAGCTAGGTCTGCTGTATGTTTGTGATTATTTATTTGTTATTCTGTTGTTTTTATGTACAACAAAAGCTGTAAAGTTTTCTAAAAGATTTTAGGATACTCTATTCACCCCCCCTCTAGAGTATTTCAGATCTAACACATCACTTTCAATTGGTATCAGAGCAGGATTCCCTTGGTTGTACAAGCTAACCCTTGAACCAAAGATCCTGAGTTAGATCTGTCTTTACATTTCTATTAGATTTATTCTCACACAGCATGGCACATAACAAGGACTATGCAAGCACCAGACCTCCAATATGCAATCTGAATAAGTTTGCCATCTGGAAGGCAAGAATCAAATTGTACATGAACTCTATTGATGAGGATATCTTTAATTCTATTTTGACAGGTCCTCCTCAATCCACTGCCTCTACATCTACAGCAGCTTCAAGCACAAGTGCAGTTCCACCACCTGAGTGGACTGAAGCCCAGAAGAAGGCTAAAATTGTTGATGTCAAGGACATGAATATTCTGGCCTAGACAATGTCAGATGATATCTTTCAAAAAGTGGCTGAATGCACCTCAGCCAAAGCCATTTGGGACTCCCTAAATCAAATGGTGGTTGGATCAGCAGATGAAAGAGAGGACAGGAGATTCAATCTCATATCCCTATATGAGAATTTCAAGAAAGAAGAAGCTGAGTCAGTAGCTGATATATATAACAGGTTAAGCTCAATCATCAATGAGCTAAAAACCTTGGACAAGGACATCACCCTCACAGAGGTGAATGATAAGATCCTTATATGCTTCCCAAGCTCATGGGATTCAAGGATCTGGCCCATCAAGGAGGCTAGAAGCCTAAATGAGATTTCCACTGAATCTCTTTTAGGAAAGCTTAAGTCCTATGAACAGCTGATCAAATCCAGAGAGGCACCTGAGCAAAGAACACCTCCTCCAACAAGAAAATAACAAAGCATTGCATTCAAGGCTGCTGAGGAGACAGAGACTTCAACCACAAATGAAGAGCTGATGAGTATTTTTGCCAAAAGATTCTACAAAATGGCAAGGAAAGACTTCAGGAGAAAGTCATCAAGGCAGGATGACAAACCAAGGTATGACAAAACACTAACTAAAGAAGTGGTGTGTTTTGGTTGCAGGAAACATGAACACTTCATCTCTGGGTGTCCAGAGAATCAAAAGAAGGAGAAGAGAAGAGAGAAAGACACAAGAAGACAGCACAACGGTAGGCCTTCCTCTAGCAAATACAAGAAGAATGAGAAAGGCTTTGTGGCTGAATCCTGGATTGAGACTGAGGATGAACCAACATCTTCCAGCTCCAGTGAAGATGAAGAAGAGGCAAGGGCCAAAGAAGTCTGCCTAATGGCCATTGATGCCTCCAGAAGCCATTCAGAAGAAGAAGATTCAGAAAATGAAGCAGTTTTAGATTCTGAAGCTGACGAGGTATTATCTTCCTTTGATTATAGTTCTGATTCATTTAAATCTGAATTTAAAACAATGTGCATAGACTTAATTAACTCAGAAAAAGAAATTAAGACTCTTAGGGAAAAATTAGGAAACCTAGAGAATGTTAATTCAGAAAATAATAGGTTAAAGGATGAATTGACCTTAGCTAATGAACAAATTATATTGTTAAAGACTGAGCTATGTGAGGCTAAACAACTTGAGGAATCTCTCGATGGGAGAAGCCTCAAGCTGATGGACATCACAAACACTGTAAATGCCAGATTGAATGGCAAGCTAGGCTTGGGTGCTTCATCAAGTTTGCCCGCTATTCTCAAGAAGAACATTCTGACTACCCCCATTAAATTTGTTTCAGCTAAAGGGAAGGAAAAAATAAACCATAATCAAACCATAGAACAAATTCCAAAATCAAATGGTCAAAATAACAAAAATCAGAAAACCACAAGCAAAAACAAAGTTCAACAGAATTCATCGAACTCAGATCGACGAAATGTTGCCTGTTCGTCAAACCCAACTCGACGAACGCTGAACACAAACTTTAGCTATAATTATTCGTCTAACTGCGATCGACGAACTCTATATGGTTCGTCGAGAAGAGGTCAACGAACATGGGCATAGAAAATGAACATGTTCATTCTCTGGGCGGAGATCGACGATCTCATCCTAATTCGTCGAACTCTGGTCAACGAACTGACAATAATTCGTCGAACCCAGAAAGACTTAAAAAAAACTGTAATTTTAGCAGCAACTCTAATAATTCTAGGAAAGCATTTAATCCTGTAGCTGATTGGGTAATACCACCTAGAAGATATCACCCACCAGGATATAAATCTCAACCTGAATTTTCTGTTATATCCAGTTTCTCTTACCCGCAATATAAAGGACCCAAGGTAACCTGGTTCAAGAACAATTAATTATTTTTCATTGCAGGTGAAGAGCTATCCAGTAAATAATCAAACATGGTACCTAGACAGTGGATGCTACAAGCACATGACTGGTAGCAAGGACATCTTACGCAACTACAAGTCCAAGCTGGGACCAAAGGTTATATTTGGTGATTCAAAATGTGGCCAGCCTGAAGGTTTTGGAGAAGTGAAGATTGGAGCAGTCACATTCAAGAAAGTAACTTATGTCAGAGGACTCAAGCATAACCTCATCTCTATAAGCCAATTATGTGATGAAGGTTATCATGTACACTTTAACTCATGTTCTTGCACTATTGCTAATAAAGAAAAACAAACTGTTTTAATTGGGAATAGACAAGGTAACATATACTTAGTTGATTTTCTTTCTGCCAATTCTGATATCTGCTTACTTAATATAACTAGTAATCAGAATGATTTATGGTATAAAAGGCTAGGTCATGTAAACTTGAAAAACATTGCTAGGCTATCAAAAGACAATCTTGTGAGAGGTCTACCTTTTGGTCCTTATAAGAAGGAAGGTCTCTGCAGAGTTTGTCAAATAGGCAAGCAAATTAAATCTATTTTAAATCTATTAATAAAAGTGATTCACCTAAGATATTATACTTGATACACAAGGATCTCTTTGGACCCATTGCTGTACAATGCCTAGGATGGAAATCCTACACCTTAGTTATAGTGGATGACTTCTCAAGGTTCACTTGGGTGTCCTTTCTGAGATCTAAGTCAGATACCTTTAAGGTTGTTACAGATTTTCTCAGGGCCATACAGATTGAGTTCTCTACTCATGTTACATTGATCAGAAGTGATCATGGCACAGAGTTTGAGTCTCTTCTTATGCATGAGTTCTGTGAGAAGGAAGGTATCATACACTGCTTCTCAGCTCCTAGAACTCCCCAACAAAATGGGGTAGCTGAAAGGAAAAATAGGAGACTAATTGAAGCTGCAGGTACATTACTTGCAGATGCTTACATGCCACTAACCTTTTGGGCAGAGGCTGTAAACACTGTAAATTATGTCCTGAACAGAAGCCTGATACATAAACTAAAGAATATGACTCCATATGAATTACTTAAAGGGAAGAAACCTAAAATCAACTATTTTAAAGTGTTTGGATGTATATGTTATATTCACAACAACAATAAAAGATACATTAGAAAGTTTGAGGCTAAGGATGAAGAGGGAATCTTTCTAGGATATTCCCAAGTAAGCAAAGCCTATAGGATTTTTAATAAATCATCACTAAAAATTGAAGAATCTATTCATGTTACAATTGATGAAGCTAACATGTCTTGCAAGGAGAAAGAGATTTCTACCAAAAGCACTTTGCAGGTACCTTACTTATGTGAGAATTTGGATGGACTAAACCTCACCCAAGAGGTTCCTACACATCCTTCTCCCCAAGTCATTGAAGAAAGTGAAGATGAAGGCACTGAAGGAATTGATCTTCCCCCAACAGCAAACATAATTCCACAAGAGGAATTAGTTCCTAATGCTATTACAGAACCAAGTCCACCCACTGATCATGTCACACTAAGGGATCACCCCAGATCTCAAGTGATTGGAGACATATCAGCAGGTGTACAAATAAGGCATCAACTCAACCAAGATTTGATTCATGCATGTTTTCTCTCTCAGGTTGAACCTCTATCCATTCATGATGCAAAGCAAGATCCCCACTGGATCATTGCAATGCAAGAGGAATTAAACCAATTTGAGAGATGTAGAGTTTGAGATTTGGTTCCAAGACCCCAAAACTACCCAGTAATTGGAACCAAAAGGGTTTACAGAAACAAGCTGGATGCCCAAGGCGTGATTGTGAGAAACAAGGCTAGGCTTGTTGCTCAAGGATATATGCACGAGGAAGGAATAGATTATGACCAAAACTTTGCACACGTGGCAAGGTTAGAGGCAATCAGAACATTCCTTGCCTTTGCAGCCTACAAGAGATTCAAGGTCTATCAAATGGATATGAAGAGTGCTTTTCTGAATGGAGTACTAAAAGAAGAGGTTTATGTTGAACAACCTCCAGGTTTTGTCTCTCCAACTCAACCCTCTTATGTTTTTAAATTGCATAAAGCCCTTTATGGTCTAAAGCAAGTTCCAAGAGCTCTGTGTGAGACCTTAGCTAGCTTTTTGATAGAGCATAAGTTCATTAGAGGCATAGTAGATAAGACACTTTTCACTAGTCATCACAAGGACCAAACTTTGTTAGTACAAATATATGTGGATAACATCATATTTGGTTCTACTGATTCCAAATTATGCAAGAGATTCTCTGACCTCATGCACTCCAAATTTGAAATGAGTAGCATGGGTGAGCTCTCCTACTTCCTTGGTCTCCAAGGGAAGCAGCTGCCTGATGGCATCTTCATCTCCCAAGTTAAATATGCAAAAGAGCTTATCAAAAAGTTTGGGATGGCTGATGCCTCAGCAAAGAAAACACCTATGGCTGCAAATGCTGTAATAGACTCTGATCCACATGGGAAACCTGTTGACCAGAAATTATATAGGGGCATTATTGGGTACCTATTATATCTTGTAGCTAGCAGACCTGATATCATGTTTGCCACATACCTTTGTGCTAGGCTCCAAGTGAACCCTAAAGAATCTCATCTAATTTTCCTAAAAAGAACTGTGAGATATATAAAGAGTTGTCCAAGTCTAGGCCTATGGTATCCCATTGAATCAGAATTTGAGCTAACTGGATACTCAGATGCTGATTTTGCTGGATGCAGGGTGGATAGGAAAAGTACTTTAGGAACCTGCCAGTTCCTGGGTATGAGATTAGTGTCCTGGTTTTATCAGAAACAGTCATCTGTGTCTACCTCAACTGCTGAGATAGAATATATTGTAGCTGGCAGCTGTTGTTCCCAGGTGCTATGGATTCAAAATCAATTACTAGACTACAGTCTCAACTTAAATAATTCAACTCTACTTTGTGATAACACAAGTGCTATTTCCATAGCACAGAATCCAGTACATCATAGTAGGACTAAACATATAGATATTATACATTATTTCATAAGAGAGTGTGTAGACAAAACAAAATTAAACTTATTTATATCTACACTGATTTACAAAGAGCTGATATCTTCACCAAACCTCTGGATGAAAAAAAACCATCTGTTCTTTATAAATCATCTTGGAATGATCAATGGAGAAGACTTGGTTTCGTTTATGTCTGCACTCGACGAATTTTCCAGAGTTCGTCGAACAGAGCTCGACGAACTAGGGATAGTTCAGGAGATATTCGTCGAACGGAGGTCGACGAACTCTCTGTGAGTGAAGTTGTTTTCGTCGAACAGAGATCGACGAATCCACTTCAGAAAATGTTCGTCGAACGGAGCTCGACAAAATGTCTTCAAGTCTTCAAACTGAGCTCGACGAATTGTTTAAATCTAAATTATTTTGTCAAATCCAGATCGAAGAATTGTTTAACTTGTCTATATCTAGGTTTTCTTCAACCTCCATCCCGCGCTTTCTGTTCCCTTTACACTTGATCGACATTTTCTCTCTTGCAGGAGATCTCATGGTGATTCAAGCAGGAATCCTGGCTGCGATGAAGTTCGACACCGGCTTCGATGTCGACTTTGATTCTTTCCAGCATTCCGACCCGATTTTTTTGAATATTCTGGAACTTTTGGAAGAGCAGCATCTGAAGAATCTGATTACAACAAGGATCAAACTGTCTGGAACTGAGATTAGAGAATGAGTCTACACATCTTCAACCACAGAGGAGAATACCATGACTGGATCCATTGTGGGTAATACTGTTTCTCTCTCTCTCCTGCTGTATTAACTGAAATTTTTAGATTGCATAATGGTGAAGAAGAATTAGAGATTGACAGTGAAGATTATGATCAAATGTTGAGTTTGATGCGTTATACTGGGGATAACCCTAATAAATTATTAAATAAACACTTATCTGCAGAATTCAAGTTTCTGGCAGATATTGTTGGGAAAGTCTTGCTAGGCAAGCACACTGCACACGATTATATAACCAGACATCAATTTCTGACTATGTGTGCAGTGGTTATCAAGAAATAAGTGGACTGGGCTACGATCATCTTTGATCTAATAAATAAAAAGAATAACAAAAAGGAAGTTTGTTTTGAAAGGATCCTGGGGATCTTTTTGAAGGAAAATGCTGCTGAATCACTGGTCACCCATACCATATTAATCAATGCCAACAAAAGGCTTACCTGTGCCTTGTTTGGCAGGTGGGAGAGGACCATAACAAAGTGTTCCAAGGCCTCATCCTCTGCCACCAAATCTTCTAAGAGGACAAGGGCTGTTACAGTCACTCCCCACCCTGCTGAAGAGATCATTCCACCCTCACCATCTCTTCCAGCACTCCAAACTCAACTTCCCTCCACAGCCCGTGCCATCATTCATACTCCCACACCTCCATCTTCCCCAATTCATATCTCTCCAACACATACTCATCTTCCTACACCTACTCCATCTCCACATGGAACACCTCCCCAATCTCCTCATGCTTCACTAGCTCCATCACCACCATCATCACCTCTTCCACCACACTTGTCCTCCATACCATCCTTTAATCTACTGTCATCTCCTCCCACTACTCCTCCTCCAAATCAATCCATCCAGGATGAACAAATGCAAGATGCTCCTCCACCACCCTCACCAACATCTACCATCTCTCCTAATGTTTCCACCCAACCCCTGAAACACCAACTATAACTCCACCATCTCATCTATCATTTCCCTCATCACACCCCCTCCTCAAAAAAATAATAGCAGATGCCATTACACCTCTTGCTACTTCTATATCTTCCCTCTCTGACTAGATTTCTGCCCTCACTGCTGCCCCATCTTCAGTCATGGGCCTGGCTCTAGTTCACACTGAAACCAGGCAGGGGGAGATGCTTGATGAAGAAGCTGCAGCAGCTCTAGCAGTAGCAGCAGTTTCAGTTTCAGCAGCTCCAGCTCCAGCAGATGCATAAGCAGCAACAGCAGAAGATACAAATTTTATTGATTTCATTAATTTTATTGAGACTGACATGTATTTAGATGAGTCAGTTACTGAAGAGATTCTTACTGCTGGTGATTTTATTTTAAATCCCACTGTAGATTTAGCACATTTGTTGAAAATTTTTGATACTGCATTTTTGAGCTTCCTTCCAGCAGATTATACTAAGCCATCCTTGGCTATTGTCCCCTATTCTTCACCAAATAAGTCCTATAGTTGCCAAGCAACTCAAAGACAGTTTTGTTGCTCCAGAGCTCACAGTCATTCCATCCCCTCCAGAAGCTATTTTTGCTCCAAGCTTTGTGATGGATGACTCTCTAATGCCAGATCTTGATGCTTTGATCTTGGCTGACATTGAAGAAGAGAATAAGGTAGTTGCTGAAATCACTATCATAGACAGCTCTCCAGCTCCAGATCCAATTGTAGTTCTTTCTCCAGCTCCTTCTGCAGCTCCATCTCAGACTGAGAAGCCTATTATTTCTACTGTGGCCCCGAAAGCTTTAAATGATATATATGATAATCCTCAGGGATCTGATGATGATGATGATAAGGATGAGGATTCTGATGAGGATCCAAAGAAGAAAAAAGTATTTAAGAAAAGGAAATCTCATCCTCCTCCTGCTCCTAAACCAAATCCAACCAATGACACCCCCTACTATATCTTTCAGAAGATAACTCCATATAAAGGGATGCCAGCTTGGATGTCGTTATCCAAGAATGAACAGAAAGAGAGAAAGAGATGCAGAAGATACTCCTCTCCTCCAACTCAGAAATACAGAAGGGACCCTCCTCCTCCTCCTCCCGCTGCTGGTGCTTCAGGCACAACTTCTCAAAGGACTACCCAATTTCAAACTTATCAAAGACATCAGTGTAGGTCCTCATCTTCAAAAAGCAGCCATCAAAGACAGTTTCCTTCTGGCAAGCAGCACCAGCCTCAACAATAGCAGCAACATCAACAACAAAAATAGCAAAAACTTCCTGAACATCAATAAGCTGAAAGCTCCAACAGACCTCCTTCTCCTCCTGTACCCTTTGAAGATCCAGAAACAGGTACTTCAAGCTAGGATGGCCAGGTTCCAAGAACATGTTGGCCTTTCTATGATCAACAAAGCCAGAGCTGAGGGAAGGGATCCCTCAGAATATATAACAATGTTAAAGTACAGGAAAGAAGAGCTTAAGAGGTTTGAGAAAGCTAACAAGTTTTTAATGTTGATGATTATATGAAATTGCACCCAGAAGTAGTAGTCCCCAGAGCCACATCTTTGAAGATTATAGGGGCTGCTGATATGACCATGAACAAATTGCAAGCTTCAGATCCAAAGAGATAAATTGTTTTTACTAAGCCAGGAGACAAGAGCATAGAAGAAAAGCCAAAAGAGAAGAAGTAAAAGAAATAAGTTCTGAACTGTTTAATTTCTGCTATGTTTATAACTTTTTTCTTATTTCTAAACAAAGCTTATCTGTATATATATATCTGCTGCATGTGTTCATTTTTCTCTGCCAGATATATGTTTTTCCATGCTTTGTTTATTTTCAGTTTAGTCTGAGTCTGTAATTAATGACCTCACCCAAATAGGGGGAGATTGTTGGATCCCTAGTTTGATTTGGGCTAAGTTCACTAAGTTAGGATATTGTGACCCACCATGTATAGCCAGGGTCATAGTTGTGTCCTAGAGTCTAGGCCAAGTCCTTAGGTTCAACATCTCATGGACCAGCCATCATCAGACTGCCAGAGACTCAAGAATTAGAGATTTTCCAAAGACTCAGTAAAATGAGTTCGACGTTCGTCGAACTCAGTTTGACAATTATCGTGCTCAGCTTGACGATCTCAGAGAAAATTCTCTGAGCTAAGGTCGACAAACTTGATTCTCAGTTCGACGATCTTTGGACTCTACCTTCAGCATTCCAAGTCCAGACTTTATTCTCTAAACTCAGGTCGACAAATTTAGTTTTCTGGTCAACGTTTTCTGGATTCTATACTTCAACTTATTTATCCAGATGCCTCTCAATTTCCTAAGTCCAGAATCATCCCCAGTTGACGAATTCAAGATTCTCAGCTCGATGAACTTTGACCACTTTGCAAAAGTTCTGAAGCAGCAGTTAGTGGTTCTCAGCTCGAAGTAACAAATTCTCAGGTCGACGATTTCTGGATACTTCACTTCAACACCTCATTCCAGAAGCATCTGAAATATTCTAAGTCCAGAAATACTTTACTGAACTTCTGTCGACGAAACCAGTTATTAGCTCGATGAACTACTTACACAGAAAAGGCAAAGTTTTTAGGGAATGCAGTTTTACTCTCAGCTCGACGATTTTGGAACTCAGGACTTCTGTTCATCGAACACAGCAACTCAGCTCGACAAACTGTGAACTCTGCTCGACGATTTCTGTTATCTGTTCGACGAATCCAGAACTTAGTTATTTCCTTCCTTTTGTCCCCTTCTTACTGCAATAATTCCTGTGTAATTAATGCTCAAATATTCTCTGAATATAACCGTTAAAAGGCGCATTGATTATAGTCTTCTCTAGGATTATTGCTTGCCGTTTTTCCATGGGACAGTTAGGGAAATAATTCAATACAGTTTATTCTCAAGGCCGTCAGCATTGATTGCAGAGGATTTCAAATTTCGAAAGATAATTTTTGACAGGACATATAAAAGAGATTTTCTCTCTTTTCCTGCAAACAAGACACACAAGATAGACAGAGAAGATAGACAGAGAAGATAGACACACATACAAGAAATACAATCAGTATGAATCAAGGAATTCTCTGCTCTTTCTTTCACAGATCTCTGATAAAGAGAAGAAGCCCTAGACCAGGAGAACATCTGCTATCTGAAGAAGAAGAACAATCAATCAAAAATCAAGAGTCTTCATTGTTCAACTCTCTAGGACACTTCAAAGGTCAACATCAATTCCATCTGTCAAGAAGTTCCTGAAGATCTTTTCTGGTCATGGCTTAAAGATTGAAGGTCTATCACCCTGGAGAAAAGCTCCAGTTTTTCCTGAACCATTCTACATCTCAGGGGGATCTATTTGCTAACATCATATCCACTAAGTCTTCTCAGTTGTATATTGAGAAAGAGAAGACAATATCATCTCTCACCCCCCAATGTATAAAGGGTTATAACTCCCTTCAAAAGTTATTCTTGGTTGTAAGTCACCGGACCAAAAGACTTGAGGTTTGGGTTTTTGAGCACCTGATCAAAAGCTCATTGGTGTCAGTCACCTGATCAAAAATCTGACTGGATTCCTACCAGGGTGGTAGAAGAGTGGATGTACCCAGGTTGGGGAACCACTATAATTTCTTGTGTTGTTTGGTTGCCCTTTCTTTTGTTCTTGCTGTGTATTGGAACACCCTATTACTAATTTGGGTCAGGATCACTATGTCTCTAGGAAACCTGTTTTTGACCTCCTGTATAGATCTAAAGGTCAATTAGAATTGAGTCTAAGGGATAGTACTTAGGTTTGGAAGCTGCCCTCAAGACCAAGGATTTTCAGTTTGAGACTAAGTCATATCGTCGAGCTCAGCACGACGAATCGTCGAACTCCAATCGACGATCGTCTAGCTCATCTTCGACAGATCATCCAACTCCAGTCGACGATCCTGAGCTCAACTTCAACAAATCGTCGAACTCCATTCGACGATCTGCGAGCTCAGTTCGACGATCTTGACTCAGTATTGGTTCTCTATCTCTGAGCTCAGTTCGACGATCTTTGAGCTCAGATCGACGATTTTTGTTGCTGTCTAAAGTCCAAATCGCTGAGCTCAGTTCGACGATAGCAGAGCTCAGTTCGACGTTTTTCTGAAGACTTCAAGGATTCTCAAGATTCAAATTCAGGAGTTATTCAGCAATTAATTCAGAAGATTTTCTAGCCGTTTTCATTTATTCTGGACCAAGTTTCAAGGGATTATCAAGGAATGTTTCTTTGGACTTTCCCCTAGAAGACATTTGCAATTAAGGATGCAATTAATGACAGGACAATGACTATTCTTGACAGAGGATGATTTTCTATTCAGTACCATAGAATAAAATACAAGATTTTTTGAATCTCTCCATCACCCAGAACACAGATCAGATAGAGACAACACAGACAAGAAGAACAAGAACAAAACATTCTCTGTCCAAAAAGAATTCATACAAGAACACACATCCAAGGAGATCAAACTTTCTGAAATCTTCTGATCTCTTGTGACTCAAGTGTTCAAGGCCAACATCTTTCAAGACTCCAGACATCTAACATTTCAGCTCTTACTGAAATTATCATTTGCTGGAGATCAACTTCTGAAGGCCTATCACCCTACAGCAAAGCTTCATTTCCTGAACATCTCAAGATCTCAGGGGGAGCTTTGACAACATAAAATCCACATAGTCTTCTCAGCTGCTCTGAGAAAGAGAAGACTTCCATAACTCTCTCATCCCCATCTCTATAAAGGGTTTCTCAAACTCCCTTCAAAAGTTTGTGTTTGGTTTTTGAGCACCTTATCAAAAGCTCATTGGTGGCAAGACACCTGATCAAAAAATCTGATTTGGTTTTTGAGCACCTTATCAAAAGCTCATTGGTGCCCAGGACACCTGATCAACTCATCCTGCAGTGGATTCCTACCTAGGGTGGTAGAAGAGTGGATGTACCCAAGTTTAGGGGAACCACTATAGCTCCTTGTGTCTTCTGGCTTGCTTGTCTTTATCTTTTGTTTCTGGTTGTGATTAGTTTAGATCTATGATTAATTTCTGTTGTAGGTTATTTTGTGATTAGATTTAATAGTTAATTCCCTGTTCACTCAGATTACAACAATTATTGTAAAAAGTTTTCAAGCACCATATACTCTATTCACCCCCCCTCTAGAGTATATCAGATCTAGCTGCACTTTCAATTGGTATCAAAGTCAGGTTGGTTAAACATACCACACCTTGGTGGTTGCACAGGATAACACCTGAACCCAAAGATCCCTAGTTAGATCTGCTTGCTGTAGATTTTATTATTAGATTATTTCTTCACAAATCATGGCCCAAAACAAAGATTATGCTAGCACCAGACCTCCAGTGTGCAATCTATCCAAGTTTGCACTTTGGAAAGAAAGGATTAGATTATACATGAATTCTATTGACGAGGATATTTTTAATTCTGTTTTGACAGTTTATCCAAGACCTCAAGAGAACTCAAGTACAAATGATGTTCCACCTCCATCAGGAACAGATGCTGATATCAAGAAGTGGAAGGTAGCTGATGCCAAGGCTATGAACATCTTAGCCCAGACCATGTCTGATGACATCTTTCAAAAGGTGGCTGAATGCAATTCAGTAAAGGAAATCTGGGATAAACTCTCTGAAATATTCTTAGGCTCAGCTGATGAGAGAAAGGACAGGAGATCCCACCTCATATCTCAATATGATAATTTCAAGAAGGGAGAAGCTGAATCAGTTGGAGATATGTACAATAGACTCAGTCTGATAGTCAGTGAACTCAGGACTTTGGATAAGGAGATATCACTAACTGAACTTAATGAAAAAATCCTAATGTGCTTCCCTAGCACTTGGGATTCAAGAATCTGGCCAATCAAGGATGCCAGAAGTTTGAATGAGATCACCACAGAAGCCCTTTTGGGCAAGCTCAAATCTTATGAGATGCTCATTAAGAATAGAGAAGAAGAGCAGAAGGCTGCTTCACCAGCCACAAGAAAAGAGAAGACAATAGCCTTCAAAGCAACTGAAGATCAGCCTGAAGACAAAGTCACAGGCAATGATGAACTGCTCAGCCTGTTGGCCAAAAGATTCTATAAGATGGCCAGAAAGGACTTCAGAAAGAGATCATACAAGGAGCATGATAAGCCAAGGTATGATAAGTCTAACAATAAAGAAATTGTTTGCTTTGGTTGCAGGAAAACTTGGCACATTGTACCTGACTGTCCAGAAAACAAAAACAAGGACAGAAGGGACAAGAAAGAAAGAAGAAAGGAGAAAGACTTCAAGAGGAATGTCAATGGCAAGCCCTCCTCAAGCAAAAACTAACACACAAGAAAGGGATTTGTTGCTGAATCCTGGAGTGAGACTGAAGAGCAGTCAGAAGCCTCATCTAGCTCCAGTGATGATGAAGATGATGCAGAAAGAGAAGGAGTTCTACATGATGGCAATCAATGCCTCACAACATAATTCAGATGAAGAAGACTCAGAGTCAGATTCAGAGACTCAACTTGAAGATTACCAGGTAATTATTTCATTTGATTTCAATTCAGAGGACTTTAAATCTGAGTTTAAAGCATTATGTTTAGACCTGCTAAAATCTGAGAAAGAAATTATCTCTCTCAGAAATCATTTATCTGAACATAATACCTTAAAGTCAGAAAACCTCAAACTCTCTCAGGAGTTGGAGTGTTGTAGGGAGCAGATAGCTTCACTGAAAGGTGAGCTATCTGAGGCCAAGAAGCTTCAAGAATCCCTTAATGGGAGAAGTATCAAGCTGATGGACATCACAAGCACAGTGAACTCCAGATTTAATAGTACACTGGGCTTGGGTGCTTCATCCAGCCAACCCATAGTTCTAACAACTCCAATCAAGTTCATTTCTGATAAAGGAAAGAGAGTTGTAGAGGTAGCTAGGAAAAATTCTGATCTGCCTAAAAAAACTAAGTCCCAGCAGAAATCGTCGAATGGAGCTCGACGATCGCCGAACGCAGATCGACGATCTCAGGCAAAATCGTCGAACTCAGGCCGACGATCTCTAATTTCTGAACTCTGCCATAGTCGACCGTCAAACGGAGCTCGACGATCTGACCCAAGATCGTCGAACGCAGCTCCACGATCGTCGAACAGAGATCAGAGCTTTGGAAATCCCTTCAAGGGCAAATCAAAATCCAATCCTAGGGGTCCTTCATCCCAAATCTTTAACCCTTATACTGAATGGATAATACCTCCAAGGAGATATCATCCTGAAGGTTATAAGAGTCAACCTGGGATGTCTTTTATTTCAGAGTTTAAAGGTTATCAACCTAGGCCCAAGGTAAACTGGGTCAAAAACAAATGAATTATTTTATGTGCAGGTGAAGACCTATCCAACATCAAACCAGCAATGGTACTTGGATAGTGGGTGCTCTAAGCACATGACAGGAAACAAGGACAACCTCACATCCTTTAAAGCCAAGCTTGGATCCAAAGTTATCTTTGGTGATTCAAACTTTGGACAAACTAAAGGATATGGTGCAGTTCCAGATTGGATCAGTAAATTCAAGAAGGTAGCTTATGTGGAAGGACTGAAGCACAACTTAATAAGCATCAGTCAGCCGTGTGATGAAGGCTACCAGGTGACCTTCAGCAAAGCTTTATGCAAGATCAAGTCAGAGGACAACACAACTGTATTGACAGGTAAAAGGAAAGGTAATATCTATCTAGTAGATTTTCTTTCAACAGATGTAGATATTTGCCTGTTCAATTCTCTCAGTAGACCTAACATTTTATGGCATAAGAGACTAGGACACATAAACCTTAGAACTATTGCTAGGCTATCCAAGGACAACCTTGTTAGAGGACTACCTTCTGGCCCCTACAAGAAGGAAGGACTCTGCAGGGCTTGTCAATTAGGCAAGCAAACTAAAAATAGTTTTAAGTCACTTAATAAGAGTGATTCACCTAGGATATTGTATCTGTTACACATGGATCTTTTTGGACCCATCACAGTACAAAGCCTAGGACGGAAATCTTCCACTTTAGTAGTTGTAGATGACTTCTCTAGATTCACTTGGGTGTTCTTTCTGAGGAAGAAGTCTGAAAACTTTAAGTGTTTGACAGAGTTTCTCAAATTCATACAGATTGAGTTCAATACTCACACTGCCCTGATCAGAAGTGATCATGGGATAGAGTTTGATTCTCTTCTTATGCAAGAGTTCTGTCAGAGTGAAGGGATCAGACATACTTTCTCAGCTCCTAGAACTCCTCAATAAAATGGGGTAGCTGAAAGGAAAAATAGAACCCTTATTGAATCTGCCACTACATTGTTGTCAGATGCTCATCTTCCTCTATCCTTTTAGGCAGAGGCAGTGAACACCTCCAACTATGTGCTGAATAGAAGTTTGATACATAAACTAAAGGGTAAGACTCCCTATGAATTACTCAAAGGGAAGAAACCTAAAGTTGATTATTTTAGAGTTTTTGGTTGTATTTGCTATATACATAATAATGACAAGAAATATGTAGCAAAATTTAAAGCTAAAGCTGATGAAGGAGTGTTTCTGGGATACTCCATGATTAGTAAGGCTTATAGGGTTTATAATAAATCATCTCTAAAAATTGAGGAATCATTTCATATATCATTTGATGAATCTAACATGTCTTTCAAGGAGAAGAACACTTCTACCATAGCACCTTTGCAGGAACATTCTCTTGTTGAAGACTTGAACGAGTTACAGGTTACTCAAAAAGAGGAAAGCAGTGAAGATGAAGAAAGTATTCAACATATTGAAGAAAAACAACTTGAAGAGCCAGTTGTTGTACCACAAGAGGAAACAATAACACAGGTTGGTGAACAATCAACACCCCCTGTTGATTTAGTAACATCAAGAGACCATCCAGTTTCCCAAATAATTGGAGACATCTCAGCTGGTGTGCAAACCAGAAATCAGGTCAACCAAAACCTGTTGCACACCTGCTTCCTATCTCAAATTGAACCTCAGTCCATTCAAGATGCAGAGCAAGATCCACACTGGATCATTGCAATGCAAGAACAACTGCATCAATTTGAAAGGAACAAAGTGTGGGAACTAGTGCAAAAGCCTAAGGATCACTCCATTGTTGGAACAAAGTGAGTGTTCAGAAACAAACTGGATGATCAAGGAGTAATTATAAGGAACAAGGCAAGGCTAGTTGCTCAAGGATATTCTCAAGAAGAAGGAATAGAATATGACCAGACTTTTGCACCAGTTGCAAGATTGGAAGCCATCAGAATCTTTTTAGCTTATGCAGCACATAAAGGCTTCAAGGTATATTAGATGGATGTCAAAAGTGCATTTCTAAATGGAGACATCAAAGAATAAGTATATGTCAGACAATCTCCAGGTTTTATCTCTCCAACTTATCCTGATTATGTTTTTAAGTTGAACAAAGCATTATATGGTCTCAAGCAAGCTCCTAGATCATGGTATGAGACCCTAGCATGCTTCCTTTTGGAAAATGGATTTATAAGGGGTAGAGTATACCAAACTCTTTTCATTAGAACTCATAAGTCCCATACCCTACTAGTATAGATTTATGTAGATGATATTATTTTTGGTTCTACAGATTCAAAATTGTGCAGAAGGTTTTCCAACCTAATGCATTCTAAATTTGAAATGAGTAGCATGGGTGAGCTATCCTTATTCCTAGGATTGCAAGTCAAACAACATGCTGAAGGCATCTTTATTTCTCAAACCAAGTATGCAAATGAATTGGTTAAGAAATTTGGCATGTCTGAAGCATCTTGTATGAAAACACCCATGCCTACCAATGCTGTATTGGATGCTGATGAACATGGGAAACCTGTTGATCAGACAATATATAGAGCAATGATTGGCTCTTTACTGTACCTTACAGGTAGTAGACTAGATATAATGTTTGCTACATGTATATGTGCTAGGTTCCAAGTAAGCCCTAGAGAGTCACACCTAACACTAGTAAAGAGGATTCTCAGGTATGTCAAAAGTTGTCCAAATCTAGGTCTCTGGTATCCAAAAGATTCAACATTTGATTTAACTGGATTTTCTGATGCTGATTATACTGGATGCAGAATTGACAGGAAAAGCACCACTGGAACTTGTCAGTTCCTTGGTGACAGACTTGTCTCTTGGTTTTGCAAGAAACAAACTTCTGTGTCAACTTCAACTGCTGAAGCTGAATATATGGCTGCAGGCAGTTTTTGTTCACAAATCTTGTGGATTCAAAACCAACTCCTAAACTATGGCTACAACTTAGAGAAGTCTAAAATCTTTTGTGATAACACCAGTGCTATTTCTATAGCTCAAAATCCAGTCCTCCATAGTAGGACAAAACACATAGAAATTAGGCATCACTTCTTAAGGGATAATGTTGAAAAGAATAAAATTGAACTGCAATATATCCCAACTGATTTACAAAGGGGAGATATTTTCACCAAGCCCTTGGATGAAAAGAAACACAAATTCTTCCTAAATCAGTTAGGAATGTTAGATGGAGGAAGTCTAAAATAATATCCAAGATTTTAAAAGTTCAAAAACTGACCAAGACTAGGCAAACATCTTGATTTTTCTTAGTGACTAGAGTGTCTTTCTGGTCTCTGAACTGCGCTCGACGATTTTCCCCCAGATCGTCGAACGGAGATCGACGATTTCCGAAATCGTCGACCTGAGTTCAGCGCCTCTCAGATAGTATGAACTATCTCTTCCAGTCAGCGATCGTCGAACGGCGCTCGACGATTTTGTTCTCTGAACGATCGTCGAACAGAGCTCGACGCTCTCCAATATCGTCGAACAGAGATCGACGATATTGAAGTCTCTTAAGATTCCTTTAGAAGCCCCGATCGTCGAACTGAGTTCAACGATCTTTCCTTTTCTGCGTCGAACCCTAATATAAAATTCATTTTTCGCCGTCGTTCCCCTTTTGCGCTTTCGATTTCTCTGCAAAAACTCTCTTTCCCTCCAAACATCTCTACACTTGGTCGTTTTGTTTGTTGATTTTTGCAGGTACCAATGGCAGTCTCTGTTGCTGTTCTCGCCGCAATGAAATTTGATGCCGGCTTTGATATTGACATGGAGTCCTTCAGCACAACTGATCAAGTTTTCCAGGATATTTTGGAACTCTTCAAGGAACAGAAACTTGCTACCATTATGACCACCGGAATCAAACTTGCTGCTGATGAAATCAAGGAATGGGTCTACACTGCCCACAACCAGGATCAAAACACCATAGTTGGATCAATTTCTGGCACCCAGGTACCCTTGACCCCAACCATTCTGACAGAAGTTTTTGAGCTAAGTTCTGGTAGAGATTCTGCTGATCTGTCTGGAGAGTAATTTGCTGATCTACTTGCAAGAATGGGTCATTGTGAAGCTAACCCTAGCAAGTTGCTGAAGAAAAACCTGTCTGTGGAATATAGATTCTTGGCTGATGTAGTTGGGAAGGTTCTGTTGGCTAAGCACTCAGCACATGATACTATTTCTAGGTATCAGCTATGCTTAATGGGAGCCATTGTGGACGAGAAGAATTTGAACTGGGGAGAGGTTTTCTTTGATTTGATTAAAAAGAAAATTAACAAGAATTTTGTGAATTTTGGGAGAATTCTAGGCCTCTTTCTGCAGAACAGATGCCCTACTCTGCTTGTATCATCTGGGATACGTATTAATGCTTCCAAGAGATTATCCTATGCCCTATTTGGCAAATGGGACAGGCAGATCATCAAGCCCAGCAGGCCCTCTTCAAGCACACCTTCAGGCACCAGGACTGTAATAGTTACTTCCCCTCAAGTCACTGCCCCTGTAGATGACTTGCCTGCTACTGCCTCTCCTCCTACTCTAATTCCATCTTCTCCAGTTCCATCCACCATTCAAACTCCATCCACTATAAACATCTCCAGCCCTTCTCCAACATCAATACCATCTCCAATCCCTACTCTACCAACAACAGAAGAAATCTTCCATCCATTATATTCCTACCCTCAACCAGATATTGAAACATCGACAATTCCATCCTTCAATCTTATTGATGATTCCTTCATGGATGACTCACCCTCCTCTCCTCCTGAGCTACCCTCCTCATCAACATCTTACAAGCAACTTCTGCAGGAAATTCTTGATCAACCCACCTTCACACCCTCTCTCTCCATCCCACTGTCCTCTATATCCACTATCCCCACACCTCAACCATCACTCCTACCATCCACCAGCTCTCCACTACCATCACCTGTTGCTCCACCTCCATCCTCTACCTCTGCTCCAGTCCCTGTTGAGCAAGTAGGTCTTCCAGCCCTAGCTGACAGGATATATGAATTGCTAGCCCCCAGGCTATCTCTTCTATTGGAGACCTCCTTGGCTCCATTACTCCAGTCAATGGCAGCTCTTTCTGCCAGGCTCTCCTCCTTATTCCCTTAGGCAACCCCTTCATCAGTGTGCCTTGATCCAGCCTTATCTGAATCTAGGCAGGGGGAGATGCCCTATGAAGTGAGCTTGCCTACTGTTTCTTCAGTTAGTGTTGCTGCTGCTGCTGTTGCTCTTCAAGCTCCAGTTCTACCTCCAGTTGTCTTCCCAGTGGACATCAGGTCCTTACTTTCAGCATTTGATTCAGCCTACTTCAGTTGTCTTCCAGAGAGAGTTGCTGTCCAGCCCCCAGAGGATCTCTCAAAGGCCCTTGTGCCCTTCTCCTGTTGTGATACCAGCATTATAACTTCTTTTGTCAATTCAGTATATGCTGCTGCTACTCCTGATGAGAATATGGTTGCTGTTCCTGCTGCTGCTGTCAATAATGCTGTCAATAATGATGCTACTGTTGTTCCAGTTTCTGATGATATCCATATGACAGAGGCACATGATTTTGAGCCTTCTGTGTTTGCTGATGATATTCCTGATGTTGCTGATATTGTTGTATCTGAAAGTGTTTCATCTAAAACTGTTGCTGCCCCAACTGCTGCTGATATTACTGCTGCTATACCTTCTAAGAGTGCTGCTCCAGAAATTTCTGTGTCTATTGTTATCACTGCCTCATCTTCTGTGTCTGTTGCTGCTGCTGCTGTTTCAACTTCTATTACTAGTGTTGTATCTACTGCTGCTCCAACCACTACTGCTACATCTGCTTCAACTCAACTTCAGAAGGATTACATGAAAAAGATTGATGCTTTGTATGATGAGCAAAGTTCTGAAAGTGATGAATTCAGGACAGATTCTGATGACTCCTCTGCCACTATTGCCAGAAAGAGAAAGGCAAGGAGCAAAGCAATGAAAAGAGTACCTCCATCCAAAGTCAAGGACAATAATGACATTCCATATTACATTCTTCATGACTGCCCCATAACTGAGCACTGGATGCAGTATTCAAAGAACCAACTTAAAGCCATGAAGAAAAAGAGGAAGTATGATAAAGGATCTTCCCAGTTTCATCACTCTCATCCTCCTCCACCACCTCCTCCTGATGCAGGTGCAGGTGGAAGCTCAGCTGCTCAACCTCATGCTAAAAGCCAAACCCCCTATCAGCCACATGCAAGATCTTATCATAGGGGAAGCCAGTCTAGAGGTTCTCAATCTAGAAGAGGAAACTATAGAGGAAATCTAAGGGAATTCCAAGTTTATTCAAAAGGTTATTCAAGGCAACATCCTTACTCCAGGGAAGGACAAACCTCATCAGACACAACATCAGGTCCTTTTCCCTATAAGCTGAAGGAAGTAGTTTCATCCAGACCTCCTCAGGATAATCCATCAAATAGATATGAGCCACCAGTGCCCTTTGAATATCCTGAAAATAATCCAACTGCTTGGACTGCCAGGATGAAAGAGTTTGCTGCACTGGACCAAATTAAGAAAGCTAAAGAGCAAGGCAGAGACTCTTCCAACATCACTACATTGTCTGAACAGAGAAAGAAAGAATTGGAAAGATATGGCTCAAGCAAATTCTTTGATTCTGATAGGTATATGGAGCTTCATCCTGAAGATGTGGTTCCCAGGCCCAAATAGCAAACCTCTTTAGGTGCAGCAGATGACACCAGATCCAAAAAGGAAGCTCTTAACCCCAATAGAGAAATCAAACTTATAAAGAGCAAGGAGAAGAAATAACTATGTAAGGTGACAATCATTTTGACTTCTGATTTCTGTCTGGGATGATATATATCTGTAGTTCTGCTATATCGTGCTTATTGCTTTTCTGTTTTGTTGCTTTGTATGTTGTTATTTAATTTTTCCAAGTTCTGTAAATAGTAATCCTAACCCAAATAGGGGGAGATTGTTGGAACACCCTGAAAGATATGGTACCTAAACACCTAGAGGGGGGGGGGTGAATAGGTGACCTAATCCTTTTTAAACTTTAATGGCAGCAAACAGTTAATATCACAGATTTCTAACTATTCTATCACAGCAAACACACAGCATACACAGCAACAATCACAGCACAGCACAGTAGACACAGTGTTTTATAGTGGTTGCCCAAGATATGGGTACATCCACTTTCCCCCTTCGCCTATCTAGCAGTGTACTAGATTCGGCCAATCTTCTCCACTGTCTCAGAACCCAAATTGGTTCCTACACCTTAGGCCCAAAGCCTTCCAACTCAGCTTTATCCCAAAGCCTACACTCAGCCACAAAGGCCTACACTCAGCCACCCAGGCCTACACTCAGCCAATCAAGGCCTACACTCAGAGATAACAATCTCCTACACTCAGGCTCTCAAGCCCTACCCTCAGCCTTTATAATTTCAGGCTTACAATTCACTCAGATCCAAAGGATCCTACAAGATAAAAATGATTAAGAGATAATAACTCAACAACTCAGAAATGAGAGAGGGAAGTTGAGAGTTTCTTGATGAGTTCTTGGAAGAACTCAACTGGATTCAATCTGACTTAGCTTTCTTCAAAGCTTCTTGAGTAGAACTGAATAAGATTGCCTCCTTCTGCAGTTGTTCCTTGACCTCTGCCACTTAGAATTCAGAATAGATCTGAACCCTTCTTCTCAGCCTAGTTCCAACGGCTGATTTCTTGGATGGAGCCCTCTCTCTCCAACTTCTTAGATCTGCACTTGGACTGCAAGATCTTCTTGTCTTGATACTTTGTGTACCACTTCAATAACTTGTTCAACAATAATCTGAACCATAGTTGATCACTGATCATTATTTTCTGTAGACAGTATAGGCCTATTTATAGGCCTTCTTCATGGTAACCGGCTATTCCGGTTCATAACTGTCTTCTGACATCTCTGACAGGTGCTGTAGACCGGCTGGAACGACATCTGTCAAGTCATCCAGTCATTTCTTGAAAATCTCTAACTGTCTGAAAGTGTCGAGACTTTCTGTCTTTAAGTGTCGACACTTATAGTCCAAGTGTCGACACATGCTGTGTAAGTGTCGACACAAGTCTACAAGGTGTCGACACAACTCCTTGTATGTCTCGACACAGATTCTTCTTCAGGTGTCGACACTAAAATTGAGTGTCGACACAAGTACTTGATCTTCTATCTTTAGCTGTAATCTTCTAAGTGTCGACACATCACCTTTGTGTCGACACAACTTCTTGTGTTGAATCTGTTAAGTGTCGACACTGCGTCTTGGTGTCGACACATAGTCTTCTATGTTGATACTTGCTAAGTGTCGACACAGCTCCTTGTGTCGACACTTGATTCTTCTGTCGAGACTTCAGGTGAGTGTCGACACATTCCCTTAGTGTCGACACTTGTACTTAGAATATTTTGGAGATAATTCTGTTCTTTGCTAAGTGTCGACACAGCTCCTTGTGTCGACTCTTTCTTCAAGTGTAGAGTCTTCAGCTGAGTGTCGACACATTGTTCTAGGTGTCGACACTTACTTCATGTGTTGACTCTTCTGTTGAGTGTCGACACTTTGTTCTTGGTGTCGACACTTTCTTCAAGTGCTGACTCTTCTTGTTGTGTGTCGACACATTGTTCTGGGTGTCGACACTTTAACTTAGTCTCTGCTGACTTTTGCTGGGTGTCGACACAGCTCCAAGTGTCGACACTTTCTGGTGTAGACACAGCTTCACTGGGTGTCGACACAGCTCCTTGTGTCGACACCTTCTGTCTGCACTTTACTTCACTGAGTGTCGACACAGCTCCTTGTGTCGACACTTTCTGTCTGGTGTTGACTCTGCATCCCAGGTGTCGACACAATGACTCCAAGTGTCGACACTGCTTGTCTGGGTGTCGACACAGGCCTTCTTAAGTGTCGACACTTTCCCTCTAGGTGTCGACACATGGACTTTGAAACTTTTTTGCTTCAGTCCAGTGATTACTTAACCTGCACAAGTAAACTCAACATACATCAAATACATTATGATGTATATCATTGAGTTGGGTGAGGCTTCTTCAAATCAGGTACATTTAACCAATGTACCCAACAATCTCCCCATATTTGGAGAAGTCATAACCCTTAGTCAATGATATACACCATTCATAATTAAAAATTACAAAATGATGTAAAGCAGGTTATATTCAGCAGGGTAAACATAACATGTATAAATTTCACATGTATACAAATTCATCAATACAGAACAAATAAGAAATAGACATATTCACAGAACAATCATGAAATATATTGATCACATATTGTTCTAACATTTGTCTTATACATTTTCAGTAGTTCACAAAAGTGTTTTACATTCAAAAGATTACAAAATAATCTTCAAGTAAATTCTTAAACTATTTCTGTTCAGGTTCCTTGATAACTATTCCCTTGCCAGCTTGAACTTGAGCTTTGACAGGGGCATCAACAGTTTCAGCATCAGCAGGCTTCTTGCCTTTTAGATCTTTCTTTTTGAGCTCTTCAGCTTTGATCTTCTGCCTCTCAAAATAGTGATATGGCTTAGGAAAGTACTTGCTAGGCTCCACTGTAGTAGGAGGTAGCTTTCCCATCTTTGCCTTCCTTCTATACTGAACTATTGCTTCCTGCCTGATCTCATATTTTCTCCATTCAGCTTCAGAAAACCACTTATTCCTGCCATGAGTGTTATCCTTGGCAGCTTTCCAGGCAGTTAATATTATATTCCTAGAGGTAGGGCTCCACTGTTCAAAGTCTGGCCTTTGTTCTGCTTGTTCCCTAAACCTCTTCTTAGACAACCATGTCTCTTCCTCCTTCTATAATGCCTCTTGCATGGCTTCAGTAATAGGCTGAACCACTTTATCCAGAATAACATTAGACTTCCCTTCAGTTGGGCTATACATCTGATGAATATCAGCTTGCACCATGTCAAAATCTGGTGGAGGATATATCACTTGAGCTACCTCTGGTTGCTCACCTCCAAGATATGTAGTTTGAATCCCAGATTCAGCAACATTGTCATCATCACAGAGTGGAGGATAGCCCAGTGTAGCTCTGATGGAATTAGATATCCATTTGGCATGATCAGAGCTAGCTTTGACTAAAACTCTCTCTCCCTTTATGACTTCTCTAGCCATATGATCTCTGACATCATCCTTTTGAAATCTTATTTGACTATCCAAGTATCTGATTCCATCTTTAAAGTATGGTTTGAGCTTTTGAAGTTGTTCTGATATGGCTTTCTGGGAGGCTTGGATAGCAGTCTTTACAGCAGTAAGTTCTTCTTGAAATACTTTATCAAAATCAGCTTTAGCAGCAGCAGTAGATGTAGAAGGTTCAGCAGCCTTGTTCTTCAACTCAGTGACTATAGCATTATGAGAAGCAGTCAAGTTGTCATTCATCCTTATTTGATTTTCCAGAATATATCCTTGCTTCAATGCTATATCATCTACCTGTGCCTTGATCTTCTCCTGGTGTGTTGCCAAATACACCACTGTATTCCCACCCTTGTGGAAGCAGTCTGTCATCTCTTTCTTGTTGAGATTCATCTCAAACCTTATAGACTTAATGTCCTGGGCAAGATCAAACTTGAGTAACTTTTGCCCTTCATCTACATAAGTCTCTATGGCCTTTCTTTGTTCATCCAGTTTTATCTGTAGTGCAACCATTAAAGCACTATAATCAGCAGTTGGAGCTTGCTGAACTATAGGCTGTGGTGCAATTGATTGTAAAGCCTTTTTGTAACTTTGACTCCTTCTCTTGAAGACATACAGTTTCTTCTTCTTTGCCCTAACACTCTCCTCATCTTCAGAGGCAGAAGTGCTGGCTATGTCAACCCTATCCTTAGGGCTTTGAGGCTTCTCTTTCTACACTTCAGGTGCCTTCTCAGTTTCCTGCCTAATAGGCTCTTCCAGAACTTGTACTTGCTCCCCCTCAAGAGCAGCATTCTCTTCTTCAGCAGCATCCTTGTCCATGTCAAAATCTTGTTGGTCTAGATTTAGGAATAAATCCTCCATGGTGTATTCTGGTGGTGAAGAAGCTGGAGACAGTCTTTGCTCTTCAACCACTGGATCAGGAACCACTTCTTGTACAGCAAATGTGTCTTCTCTAACAGCATCTGGTTCTTGACTATCCAGCTGAGTATGCTGATTAACATCAGATAAATCAGCATCTTTTATAGAAAAATCTAAAGTGTTTAGTTCAGTGAGTACCTCTTGAATGATGGTGGTGGCTTGCTCACTTTCTAGTGTAGATGGTGCTTCTACAACTGGAGGCTCCCCCTTGCTTTGATCCCTGTGGATGGGGCTAGCTTGAGGCAGCTCCCCTTGGATCTCAGCAGCCTCTTGAGGAGCAGGAGATTTCATTGCAGTCTCTTCCTCTTGGTCATCTGGAGTGAAAACAACTTGTTCTTCACTTTCAGAACTGCTGGAGGACTCTTGTGCCACTGAAGCAGTTTTTCTCTTTTTCTTAGGACGAATCTCCTTCTCAGTAACTGTCTTCTCTGGGTTTGGCATTTCCTTGGACAACACCCTGTCCCATCTTGAAAAGATCCTTAGATCCATCTTCCTCATATGGTTTATCTTACTGCCTGCAGCAGTACTCATTACCTCTGGTATCACACCAGCTAGGTATAGACTAATGATTCTGCCCAGGTTGGGCTTCTTCAAGCTCTCCTTAATCTTGTCAAACACTATAACTGACCAATCAGTTCTTATAGTGAAGATAATTCTTGTCATTATACTGAACATGGAGGCAGACACTCTGTCATGCCCTCCTGGCTTACTGAGTAAGACTTTTCCAACAATCTCAGACAGGAATTTGCCTTGGCTATTCATGCCTTTCCTGTTAAAGACAGAACAATTCTTCATTTTAGGATCCAGTCCACACCAGGTTAGAGCTTCCCTGGTCTTGGATGCAGTGACTTCTTCTTCATCTTGAGTTTTTGGTAGCTGGAGCACCTTTCTCAGATTTTTAGGGGATACCTTAACCCTTGCACCATGAACTCTGGATTTGATTTTGTATCCAGATTCATCTAGTTGAGCTCCATTGAGGAATTCAAGAACGTCCTTCTTCCAGATCTTAGTTGGTTCTGAAACTAAGTACTCTAATCCAGAATCAGCGACTAGGGTTACTACCGCCTGGATTTCTTGATCTGCTTCTTCAAACGCGCCGCGCACCAGCTCATATCCTTCGTTAACGTTCTCCTCAAGCTTAGGTGCCATTAGGGTTTGTAGAATTTGTCTTTAGAAAAGAGAGGTGTCGACACAATAGTTTTGGTCTCGAAACTTTGAAAGCGTGTCGACAAACAAAGACAGAACCCTATTTATACCTTTCTGATTTTGAAGATGAATAGGCGGGACAGCTAACTTAAAATGTGTCGACACTGGCAATAAGTGTCGACACTGACTTATAATGTCTCGACACATATGTGTCGACACAAGTTTAGTCAACAGATTTTATGTGTCGACACTTGGTTGTGTGTCGACACAACATATCTCGACACATTGTCGAGACTTTACTTAGAAAATTCTGAGTAAATACTAAGTGTCGACACCACTTTGGATGTGTCGACACCTACTTGGCATGTGTCGACACTAACATTCTGAAGTGTCGACACCAACATCCTAGATGTGTCGACACCTTTTTCCTGAAGTGTCGACACCACTATTCTGTGTCGACATAGACTTGTCTATGTGTCGACACCTTTTTACTTAGTCATTTTCAAATCTGTAAACTTACTCTAAGTTTATCATTCCTAGTTCAATTTTGAATCTATTGAACTTAGCTTCTTCTAGTGGCTTAGTAAACATATCAGCTACTTGATTATCAGTTTTAACATATTCTAATAAAATATCTTCTCTTTCTACATGCTCCCTAAGAAAATGATATTTAATTTCAATATGTTTTGTCCTACTATGAGATACAGGGTTATTAGCTATTGAAATAGCACTAGTAGAATCACAGAAAAGTGGTGTTCTACTTACCTGAAATCCATAGTCCTCTAGTTGATGTTGTATCCACAGAAGTTGAGCACAACAACTTCCTGCAGCCACATACTCTGACTCTGCTGTGGAGATAGCCACACTGGTTTGTTTTTGCTACTCCATGAAATTAGTCTCCCACCTAGGAATTGACAGGTTCCAGTAGTGCTTTTTCTATCTTCTTTGCATCCTGCAAAGTCTGCATCTGAATAACCTGTTAGATCAAAATCTCCATTCCTAGGGTACCAGAGGCCTAGATAGGGAGTGCCCTTTAGATATCTCAATATTCTCTTGACTGCAGTCAAATGAGACTCTTTAGGGCAGGCTTGATACCTTGCACAAACACATGTAGCATACATGATGTCTGGTCTACTAGCAGTCAAGTATAATAGGGAGCCAACTATCCCTCTATACAAGGTTTCATCTACAGGTTTCCCTGCATCATCCTTGCTAAGAGACATACTTGACCCCATAGGAGTCTTCATGGTGCTGGATGAATCCATACCATACTTCCTTATAAGTTCTAGGGTGAACTTGGACTGACAAATGGATAAACCACTCTCAGTCTGTTTAACTTGGAGACCCAAGAAAAACTTCAGCTCTCCCATACTACTCATCTCAAACTGACCTTGCATAAGTTTTGCAAACTTTTTGCAAAGGCTGCTTTCAGTAGACCCAAATATAATGTCATCTACATATATTTGGACTAGTATGACTTTGCCTCTAGATTCCCTAAGGAATAGAGTCTTATCTATTTTCCCCCTTGAGAACTTGTTCTCAATAAGGAAACTAGATAGGGTTTCATACCAAGCCCTAGGGGCTTGCTTTAACCCATATAAAGCTTTCCTAAGTCTATAGACATGATGAGGTAGAGTTGGATCAACAAAACCTGCAGGCTGTTCCACATAGACTTCTTCCTTAAGATTACCATTCAGGAATGCTGACTTGACATCCATTTGGTAAACCTTGAATCCTTGATAGGTTGCATAGGCCAAGAACATCCTTATGGCTTTCAGTCTGGCTACTGGAGCAAAGGTTTGATCAAAGTCAATACCTTCTTCTTGCCTATATCCTTTAGCAACCAGTCTTGCTTTATTCTTAATGATGACCCCTTGTTCATCCATCTTATTCCTGTAGATCCACTTAACTCCTATTATATTGTGGTCTCTAGGTCTAGGAACAAGTTCCCAGACCTTGCACCTTTTGAACTGATTAAGTTCTTCTTGCATTGCTTCAGTCCATTGTGGATCCAGTATTGCTTCTTCAAACTTCTTAGGTTCAACTTGAGACAGAAAGCTGGAGTAGATTGCTGCATTCATGTATCTGCTCCTGGTTTGTACTCCTTGTCTTGGATCTCCAATAATCTGCTCTACTGGATGATCTCTTAGATGCCTGTTGGCTGGAGGCATCCTTACTTCTGGTTGAACCAATTCAGCATCTCCATCATGCTGTTCTCCTTGTATTTCTTCAGCAATTGGCACATGTAGTTCTCCCCCTGGACAACAGCTACTCTCCTCTCCTTGCTGTCTTGCAGCAGGTACTTCTTCTATAGTAAGCTTGTCCATTTTCTTTGTTAAACCTGTGGGGCTGCATACAGAACTAGACAACTCATTGTTAATAAGTTTAGTCTCATCAAAAACTACATGCACAAATTCTTCTACAACTTGTGTAGACAAGTTGTAGACTCTATAAGCCTTACTATTATTGCTGTACCCAACAAAAATTCCCTCTTGGGACTTGGCAGCAAACTTAGTTAAGTAAGACTTCCCATTGTAAGTATGAAGCATTTGCAACCAAAAATCCTGAAGTAGGATAGGTTTGGTTTCCTGTCTTTCACAACTTCATAGGGGGTCTTGTTTAGCCCTTTAGTGATGGTAGCCCTATTTATAACATGGCATGCAGTGTTAACTGCTTCAGCCCAGAAATACTCTGGCAGTGATATATCACTTAATAGGGTCCTACCAGCCTCTATCAAGGTCCTATTTTTCCTCTCAGCAATGTCATTTTGCTGATGTGTTCTAGGTGAAGAGAATTCTTGAAATATCCCAAAGTCTTCACACAGTTTTGTCAAGCTATCAGACTGAAATTCAGTACCATGGTCACTTCTAATCTTGACCACTGTACTGTTTAGTTCATTCTGAATTTGTTTGACAAAGTTATGGAAGACACTAGGTGTTTCAGATTTCTGTCTTAAGAAGAACACTCGGGAAAACCTTGAGTAGTCATCTACAACTACAAGGGTATAGACCTTCCTACCTAAGCTGTGAACTGGCATTGGATCAAAGAGATCCATATGCAAGAGGTACAAACACCTCACAGCATCTTTGTTTTCTATGCTTCTAAAGGTGGATTTAGTCTGCTTGCCCTTTTCGACAAGCTGAGCAAATACCATCTTTAACACACTTAACTTGAGAACCATTCCTCACTAACTCTTTGCTAAAGAGTTTGCTAATTGTCTTATAGTTAAGATGGGCAAGCCTCTTGTGCCATTTGACACAATGAGAGACTGTCTCATCAACTACAAGACACACTGGAGAACCACTGTTCTCAACCATAATATCTAAGCAATAGACATTCCTTTTCCTATAACCTGTCAAAATGATCTCTTGATCACTTGACCTCTTGATATGACAACCATTTTTAACAAATGAGATGTCATACCCTACATCACTTAATTGACTTATACTTATTAGGTTGTGTTTCAACCCTTTAACATAAGCCACTTGAGTAATGGTAACTAAGTTACTAGAAATGTTACCAAACCCTTTGATGATTCCTTTTTCAGAACCACCAAAGGTAACCTTTGGACCATCTTTTATTGGAATGTAGTCCCTTAGTAGTCCCCTTGTTCCAGTCATATGTCTGGAACATCCACTGTCCAAGTACCATGTTGGGGTATGGCCACTTGGACTTACCTGCAAAACAGATTAATGAACCTTAGAACCCAATGAATTCTTGGGTCCTTGGTACTTGTTAGTTTGCAATCTGACAAAGCTACCCACTAGCTTTCCAACAGGTAGTTTGGTACTCACTTTGGCACTGACATTGTGCCAACAGTCCACTGCAAAATGGCCAACCTTGCCACAGCACCAACATTCAAACTTGTTGTACCTTTGCTTAGGTACAGTCTTTGCTGTCTTATTTACAGCAGACTTGTTGAATGTTGGGGCTTTGCCCTTGGACTTAGGCTTGGACTGCTCAGTCCTAGCAGGTCTAATAAAACCCAGTCCAGCCTTGCCTTTATGATGAATAAATTCATCAATTAAAGGTAACACTGACTTAGGTTTAGAAAACCTAGCAACAAGCTCTCTCTCTTTCTGAAGATTGATCTCCAGACTCTTGATTTGATCATTTTTAAATGATATAGTACCCATTTGAATCACTGTTATGTGCTTCAACCTGGCTATCTCATTCAGTTTTTGATCAAAAGACTTCTCAAAATCTGTTACAGCAGCTTTAAGATCAGCAATTTCCAATGCCTGACTTTTGGCAAGGGTCTTGCTTTTCTTGTAAGCTTGCAACAGCACTTTATATTCACCTATAAGCTGATGAATATCATCCTTAGACTCAGATACACTTACATCACTGGATGAAGATGAATCTTATTCTGTACCAGAATAAGAAACTGAACTTAGAGTTGAACAATGTACCTTACTAGATCCTGGCTGTTCCAGGGTTTTGTCTTGCTCTGTCAAAGCCATTAGTCCTTGGCATTGACTGTCTTCTTGTTCATAAATAGACTCCAAAATCTGCATGAATTCTTCTTCTTCTTCAGCAAACAACCTTATGTAGGCCTCAGCATCAGACTCAGTTTCTGAAGAAGTAATATCTGATAGAGTCTTCTCTTTCTTGGCTACAAAAGACTTCTCTTTCTTGCCTTTGAAATGAGTCTTTTTCCTGTCACCAGATTCTTTCCTCTTTTCAGGACAGTTGATGAATTGTAAATATACCTATTTTTCTATACATTAACTTAGTTATTTTCATTTATTTTTGTCATTTTTATTTATAAAATGCTCCTATTTTTGTAAATATTATACTAACTTATTTTATTTTATTTTTCAGGAAAATATGAAAAATCTGCCAAAAATTGACATGTCACGCCCGTGACAAATTGTTCACGCCCATGACCAGGGCGTGACACGTCAAAAGCCGTGAAATCAGCAATTTTTGAAGAGCAAACCCTGACACGCCCGGGGTCACGCCCGTGTCACCCGACACGGGGCGTGACCCAAGCCCGTGTCATTCCACTCGACGATTTCATCTCAACGATCGTCGAGTGTCGACACCAGCCGACACGCCCAGAGTCACGCCCGTGACCTGGGGCGTGACCTTTCCAGCTAGCCCGACAAGACCTACCCGAAGACTTTCGGCGCGCACCGCGCCCAGATCCACCTTCCTGTCACGCCCCCAGTCACGCCCGTGACCAAGGACGTGACCACTGCGAGACCGACACGTGTCCAGCCCGAAGTCCACTTTCCTGTCAAATCGCCGGCCGCCTTCTCAAATAGTACTGTCACGCCCCCTGTCACGCCCGTGACCAAGGGCGTGACCCATGTAAATTTTTTTCTATAAATTCAGAGGTTCTGCTCTGGATTTCTGTTCCTTTTTTGAACCATTTTGCTTAGTGGTTGTGCTGCCAAAATGCTTCCAAATGCTATGTAAGAGATATATTTCTCCCCCTCTCCTTAGTTTTATTTTCGTGTCTTTGTAACTCGTCGTTTTATTTAATAAAATGTGTTCTTTTTCTTCTCTTAATATGGCTTTGGAATGGATTAATGCAAATCTCCCCTATGCAATCTTATTTTTCATTTTATTTTAACTTAGTTTTTGTCTTTTTAAAAGGCGTGTGTGAGTGTATGAGTATAGTTTTCACTTTTATGTTTTCATTTTCTTACTTAGTTTTGTTAACTTAGGTTTTTATAGCTTTCTATCTCATTGTTATAAACCCGTAAAATTAATTTCAAAGTGATTTTCATTTCTTTTAAGTTAGATTTTTCTTTTTAGGATGTAAAACCTTTTCATTATTTCAGTTTATTTTCACTTTTTAATCAGTTTTACGGAGTTATAGGAATGATAAAAAAGTCGTTTTAATTTTTCGTGCACTTTGATTTTCATTTAAAACTTTTTGCTTATTTAATTTTTTCGTTCTCTTTTTATGCATTTCTACCGCATTCTAGCGGTAGAAATGTATTCGTTTTCATTTTTCGATCACTTGCATTTTCATTTTTATTTGCAAAACTTTCTTCCCGTTTAATTTTTATTTTCGTTTTTTATGCATTTCTACCGCATTTTAGCGGTAGAAATGCAGTTGTTTTTATTTTTCGTTAACTTAGTTTTTTGCAATTTTTTATGTATGCGCATTTATTTCCGCCTACTCGTTAAGAGTTAAATGACGCTCGCTTATTTTACTTTCTGTAGAGTGCGTGAGTTTGTAATTTTCCTTTTTTCCGCCTACTCACTTGAGTTTAATGGCTGGATTTTATTTCGGTAGAGTGTGTATGTTTTCATTTATGTCGAGAGAGTGTGTGCGTGCGTTGCATTTATTTTGTCCTACTCGGTTGAGTAGGACCCGTATTTATTTTTTCCTAGTCATTTGAGTAGGACTTGCGTGTGTGCGTTTTCCTGCTTTCATTTCTCCCGCCCACGCGTTTGCGCCGGGACTCGCACTTTACAGCTTTCTTCAGTCCTACTCGTTTGGGTAGGACTTGCAATTTACTGCTTTATTTTACTGCTTTCATTTTATCGCTTTCATTTACTGCTTTCTTTTTCTGCTTTCTTTTCTGCTTTTCCCGCAAGCCGTCCCCATTCCGATGAGTGGCTAACAGTTCTTAGCCCTCGGCATCGAAGAGCATTGGGACAGATAAAATAGCTTAAAATAACTAAAGGTCTAATTTTTCTAATTAATTAAAAGTACTTAAGGTTTGCCCGGGGTTAACGACGCGTAGGACCACATATCGATGTGTGGGCCCTATTTCTGTTTTCCATACGCTCGCCAAGAGGCCGTGCGTATGGACAGATCACCCCTTGGCAAAGAGAGTTCTGCACTAACCCTCGAGAGAGGAGGCGCGCCAACTCTACCGGATTGGGTCCCCCACCCAATAGCGGGGTTCTTAGCGTAATGCGGGCGTTAAGAGGAATCCTTCGTCGGACGAGAGCCCGGTCGAATAGTCTTAGCGTTCAGGTGAGCGATAGCCCTATAGCTAGGTGAGCTCATTTTAGTGGAACCTCCACGGCCAAGTCTCTGCCTTAATTAATTAGAAATTTAGGAGCTCTTTTTATTTAAAGTCTATTTTAGTTCATTTGTTTTCTCGGTGCCATCGAGCTAAGCTCTTCATCGGCACCACCTTATTGCTTTCTTTTCATGCTTTCATTTTTCTTTCTGTCATTTTCTGCTTTTTATTATATATATAAATATCCCGACAAGTATTATCGGTAAAATAATAGTCCCCTCCAGGGAAGAGTAGAAATAATCGAACCGGACCCGAGAACAATGCGACCTCGATATTCCACCCGGAATATCCTGTACTACTCACGATAGGTGCACTTGCCTCCTTTCGTTAAAACTCGATCTAAACCTTTTTATATCCAAAATAAATAAATACGCGCGCCCTGTTTTCTTAAATAAATTCACTTCCGCCTTTTTCTCAAATAAAACCGTCGGGTCGCCGCGTGACCGTAAATAATTTTGGAGTTTTAACCATCAAGTTTTTGGCGCCGTTGCCAGGGAAATTTTCGGTTCGTTATTTTAAACCCTGGAAATCTATTAATTTTACCTATATTTATATATATAACAAAAATTTAAAATGGCCAACAAAAATAATATAATAATAATCATAATAATAATAATAAATACTAAAAATATATATATTTACAAATTTATAAAAAAAAAAAAAATTTGAAAAACTTACAGAACCAAAAAAATTTTGTAAAACCTTAAAAATTAAAGATTTGAAAAAACTATAAAACTAAAAAAAAAACTAAAAAAAAACATTAAAACCCCAAAAAAAAATGAAAATAAAAAAATTAAAACAACAAAAAAAAAACTTAATAAAAAAAAGAAGAAAAAATTTATTTTCATTCTTTTTATATATAAAAAAAAAAAGAAGCAAAAAACTATATAAAACTAAAAAAAAAAAATCTAAAAAAAAAAAATCTAAAAAAAAAAACAAAAAGCTAATGTATATATTTTGTTTAATTTAATTTAACTTATTATATTTTAATTTATTTTGTTTCGGCGCGCTTTCCACTCTTCTGCGCGATAGGGGAGCGCATTTTTCTTGCACTCACAAGCTAAGACGTCAGCTTCGAGTCCCACACACTTGTCACCCCCTACCGCCCGCACACTTTAGGCCGAGTTTATCCTTTTTTTGTTTTTTTTCTGTTATCTTTTTGCTTTTTCTTCTAAATAATGCAGGGTTTCAACATGCGCCTTCCCGGACTCGTGTAAGGGAAGCTCCTACCCTCCCTTTTTCTTTTTGTACTTATTATATTTTGTATATTAATCGTTCCGCATACTTAGACTGCAACATTGAGGACAATGTTGGGTTTAAGTATGGGGGTGTTTTCCTATACTGCAATTTTTTTTATTATTCTGTACTCATCAAAAATACAAAAAAATTTGCAAAACATAAAACCTAAAAAATTTTTTTCCTTGTTTTTATTTTCATAAAACTCAAAAACTTCAAAAAATCTTTTTACTTCGTAAATATTTTTTGTAAAAAAATCTCTCTTCCCCCCTCTTCTTCTCTTTTTTGTAAAAACTTGCGTCTTGCCTGCCCGCGACGTTCGACTCATCGAACCAACCATTCAAATAAGAGTCTGTTCGCGGGGCCGCAATCGAGTTTTTACTTTGCCTTTTTTGTAAAAATCTCTCTTTCCCCCCTATCTTCTTTGTAAATAACTCTTCTTTCTCTCCTCATTCTTGTAAATAATTTATCCTCAAAAACTAAATTTAAAAAAAATTAGAAAAACCCAAAAACCCTAAAAAGATAAAAAAATCTAAAAAATCCTAAAAAGATAATAATTAAAACACAAAAAAAATGATTAAAACTCTAAAAAATTCCAAAAAAAAAATGTTTTGTTAAATTATGTAACAAAATAATTCGAATATATCATATTTTAACTCTTTTTGCTTTCCAAAAATCTAGTTTCGAGTTAATTTATATGCGAATTTTAGTTATTCTTTGCTTACTATTCGTTTATTAATTAAAGTTCGATAGATTTAAGTGTCTGGGGTTAAGATTTAAAGAATTTTTTATGTCTTTTCCTTATAATAGGGAACTTATTTTTCACCACCACTTCTAATTTTATAAATAGAAGCTCGTTTTTTATGTTAGAAAATAACATCCATGGATTTCAATTATTTCTACTTCATGCTTTTAGAAACATTGGAACGTTCATTTTAAAAAGGTTGCTCTCAAAACTTTTTTATTAAAAGCTAGTTTTCTTTTTGAAAAAAAAAATAAACCCACTTCCTTTTTTTTCATGTCTTACTTTGACATGATTACCCCTTTATCCCTTAAAAGATCTTATGTCAATGGGAATAAGATTTCGTTCCGTAAACATAGGCACCCAATAATTTTAAAAAAAAGATTATATGTTATGGAGTAAGAGAATAAAATTCATTACTTCTACACATATACATTGGGTTATTTATTTATTATGAAGAAAAAAAAATTATTATGTGTTAGGAAAATAAGATTTCATTTTCCTAACTATCCAAAAAGAAAAAATTGGAGGTTCGAGAAAAAAATTACCTCACCTCAATATTCAAGCCTTCTTCATAAACCACCAAACCACTTATCTCATTTCAATGATTCTAGAATTACTTTAAAATTTTTTGAGAGCATAACTTTTAAATTGCATTATTTCCTTTAACTTCTTTTAAGCAAAGGTTTTTTATATAAATCCAATCCATCTTTGTTAAACTAACAAAATTAAATTTTTGCTTTCTATTTTATTTTATCTAGAAGTCTTTTTGAAACTGTTCCTCTATTCATAACATTTCATAAATTAGGATTTAATTCTTTAACCCGGATGTTTATTTTGATCTTTCTTTTTAATTAATTCAAGCGGTAGCTAAACTTAGGATTTTTTTATTCCTTATAAGTTCATCTCCAACTTTTGCTCTGGAATAGCAAAAGCTTAAGTATGGGGGTATTTGATGAATTGTAAATATACCTATTTTTCTGTACATTAACTTAGTTATTTTCATTTATTTTTGTCATTTTTATTTATAAAATGCTCCTATTTTTGTAAATATTATACTAACTTATTTTATTTTATTTTTCAGGAAAATATGAAAAATCTGCCAAAAATTGACAAGTCACGCCTGTGACAAATTGGTCACGCCCGTGACTAGGGCGTGACACATCAAAAGCCGTGAAATCAGCAATTTTTGAAGAGCAAAGCCTGACACGCCCGGGGTCACGCCCGTGTCACCCGACACGGGGCGTGACCCAAGCCCGTGTCATTCCACTCGACGATTTCATCTCAACGATCGTCGAGTGTCGACACCAGCCGACACGCCCAGAGTCACGCCCGTGACCTGGGGCGTGACCTTTCCAGCTAGCCCGACAAGACCTGCCCGAAGACTTTCGGCGCGCACCGCGCCCAGATCCACCTGCCTGTCACGCCCCAGTCACGCCCATGACCAAGGGCGTGACCACTGCGAGACCGACACGTGTCCAGCCCGAAGTCCACTTTCCCGTCAAATCGCCGACCGCCTTCTCAAATAGTACTGTCACGCCCCCTGTCACGCCCGTGACCAAGGGCGTGACCCATGTAAATTTTTTTCTATAAATTCAGAGGTTCTGCTCTGGATTTCTGTTCCTTTTTTGAACCATTTTGCTTAGGGGTTGTGCTGCCGAAATGCTTCCAAATGCTATGTAAGAGATATATTTCTCCCCCTCTCCTTAGTTTTATTTTCGTGTCTTTGTAACTCGTCCTTTTATTTAATAAAATGTGTTCTTTTTCTTCTCTTAATATGGCTTTGGAATGGATTAATGCAAATCTCCCCTATGCAATCTTATTTTTCATTTTATTTTAACTTAGTTTTTGTCTTTTTAAAAGGCGTGTGTGAGTGTATGAGTATAGTTTTCACTTTTATGCTTTCATTTTCTTACTTAGTTTTGTTAACTTAGGTTTTTATAGCTTTCTATCTCATTGTTATAAACCCGTAAAATTAATTTCAAAGTGATTTTCATTTCTTTTAAGTTAGATTTTTCTTTTTAGGATGTAAAACCTTTTCATTATTTTCAGTTTATTTTCACTTTTTAATCAGTTTTACGGAGTTATAGGAATGATTATATAGTCGTTTTAATTTTTCGTGCACTTTGATTTTCATTTAAAACTTTTGCTTATTTAATTTTTTCGTTCTCTTTTTATGCATTTCTACCGCATTCTAGCGGTAGAAATGTATTCGTTTTCATTTTTCGATCACTTGCATTTTCATTTTTATTTGCAAAACTTTCTTCCCGTTTAATTTTTATTTTCGTTTTTTATACATTTCTACCGCATTTTAGCGGTAGAAATGCAGTTGTTTTTATTTTTCGTTAACTTAGTTTTTTGCAATTTTTTATGTATGCGCATTTATTTCCGCCTACTCGTTAAGAGTTAAATGGAGCTCGCTTATTTTACTTTCTGTAGAGTGCGTGAGTTTGTAATTTTCCTTTTTTCCGCCTACTCACTTGAGTTTAATGGCTGGATTTTATTTCGGTAGAGTGTGTATGTTTTCATTTATGTCGAGAGAGTGTGTGCGTGCGTTGCATTTATTTTGTCCTACTCGGTTGAGTAGGACCCGTATTTATTTTCTCCTACTCATTTGAGTAGGACTTGCGTGTGTGCATTTTCCTGCTTTCATTTCTCCCGCCCACGCGTTTGCGCCGGGACTCGCACTTTACAGCTTTCTTCAGTCCTACTCGTTTGGGTAGGACTTGCAATTTACTGCTTTATTTTACTGCTTTCATTTTATCGCTTTCATTTACTGCTTTCTTTTTCTGCTTTCTTTTCTGCTTTTCCCGCAAGCCGTCCCCATTCCGATGAGTGGCTAACAGTTCTTAGCCCTCGGCATCGAAGAGCATTGGGACAGATAAAATAGCTTAAAATAACTAAAGGTCTAATTTTTCTAATTAATTAAAAGTACTTAAGGTTTGCCCGGGGTTAACGACGCGTAGGACCACATATCGATGTGTGGGCCCTATTTCTGTTTTCCATACGCTCGCCAAGAGGCCGTGCGTATGGACAGATCACCCCTTGGCAAAGAGAGTTCCGCACTAACCCTCGAGAGAGGAGGCGCGCCAACTCTACCGGATTGGGTCCCCCACCCAATAGCGGGGTTCTTAGCATAATGCGGGCGTTAAGAGGAATCCTTCGTCGGACGAGAGCCCGGTCGAATAGTCTTAGCGTTCAGGTGAGCGATAGCCCTATAGCTAGGTGAGCTCATTTTAGTGGAACCTCCACGGCCAAGTCTCCGCCTTAATTAATTAGAAATTTAGGAGCTCTTTTTATTTAAAGTCTATTTTAGTTCATTTGTTTTCTCGGTGCCATCGAGCTAAGCTCTTCATCGACACCACCTTATTACTTTCTTTTCATGCTTTCATTTTTCTTTCTGTCATTTTCTGCTTTTTATTATATATATAAATATCCCGACAAGTATTATCGGTAAAATAATAGTCCCCTCCAGGGAAGAGTAGAAATAATCAAACCGGACCCGAGAACAATACGACCTCGATATTCCACCCGGAATATCCTGTACTACTCACGATAGGTGCACTTGCCTCCTTTCATTAAAACTCGATCTAAACCTTTTTATATCCAAAATAAATAAATACGCGCGCCCCGTTTTCTTAAATAAATTCACTTCCGCCTTTTTCTCAAATAAAACCGCCGGGTCGCCGCGTGACCGTAAATAATTTTGGAGTTTTAACCATCAACAGTCTGCAATAACATGGCCCTGTCTATTGCAGTAATAGCACACTATCTTGGAACTAGTTGCCTTGCTAGATTTTATCCTTTTCTTGTCATTCTTTGAAGACCTCTTTTTCTGATAAGAGTCTTCCTTTCCTTGTGATGTAGAAGGCCTTGACCTCCACTGTTTCTTTTTCAAAAACTTCTGAAAGTGTCTAGTGAAGGCAGCAAAGTCTTCATCACTTTCACTGCTTTCTGACTTGGTGCTGACTGTTTCATCTGACTCTGATTCAACTACCTCTGGAGGTGGAGTTGATGACTTATTCCTGCACTTTCTGGGGACATCTGTCTTGAAAGAAACTGTTCTTTCCTTGTGTTCAATTCTTGTTGATTTCTCCTCCTCCTTTCTCACTGTCAACTGCATCTCATATGACAATAACTTGTCAAACAGTGTAGGTGGAGGAATTTCTCCCAACTTAGCCATTTCTCTTATGGCACAGATCTTGGTGTCCCAATCTTTGGTTAGGGACCTTAAGAACTTGTCATTTAGTTCATAATTGCTGAACTCTCTTCCATAAGACATGAGTTCATTCACTATTCTGTAGAACTTCTTGTAGCACTCAGTTATGCTATCACTCTTTCCTTGTCTAAAAACTCTCATACTCCTGATTTAGCAAGGATTTTCTATCTTGTCTGACTTCTTCAGATCCTTCCATATACACTATAAGAGTGTCCCACATCTCTTTTGCTATCTTACAGTGTATAAGATTCTGAAATGTTGCATCATCTATGGCACTTACTATAATGTTTTGTGCCCTCTTGTCCATGGTAGCTAGGACAATCTCATCCTTAGTCATTTCAGAGAAATCCTTTGGAGTTCTCTGATTTGCATCTAGAACAGATATCTTCATGGGCACATAAGGCCCTTGCTTTACTGTGATGTAGATTCTAGGGTCTGAGGCCTCCATAAATAGCATTACCCTTTCCTTCCAAATCCCAAAGATTTCCTTTCTGCATATAGGTAATTTCATGGAACCCAATTCCTTATGATTCTCAGAAGAACCCATGTTTCTTGATTTTCTTGATTACTGACTTTTGCCTTACACTTAATCTGCCAATCAGGATCTCCTCAGACTGTTAGTCCTTGTTTTGAGGAAGCTGGCTCTGAT
This sequence comes from Platanthera guangdongensis, assembly GCA_039583875.1. Taxonomy (NCBI): domain Eukaryota; kingdom Viridiplantae; phylum Streptophyta; class Magnoliopsida; order Asparagales; family Orchidaceae; genus Platanthera; species Platanthera guangdongensis. Next base: position 53,622,720 of record CM077163.1, read on the forward strand.
ACCACTTGAAAGATATGGTACCTAAACACCTAGAGGGGGGGTGAATAGGTGACCTAATCCTTTTTAAACTTTAATGGCAGCAAACAATTAATATCACAGATTTCTAACTATTCTATCACAGCAAACACACAGCATACACAGCAACAATCACAGCACAGTACAGTAGACACAGTGTTTTATAGTGGTTCCCCAAGATATGGGTACATCCACTTTCCCCCTTCGCCTATCTAGCAGTGTACTAGATTCGGCCAAACTTCTCCATTGTCTCAGAACCCAAATTGGTTCCTACACCTCAGGCCCAAAGCCTTACAACTCAGCTTTATCCCAAAGCCTACACTCAGCCACAAAGGCCTACACTCAGCCACCCAGGCCTACACTCAGCCAATCAAGGCCTACACTCAGAGATAACAATCTCCTACACTCAGGCTCTCAAGCCCTACCCTCAGCCTTTATAATTTCAGGCTTACAATTCACTCAGATCCAAAGGATACTACAAGATAAAAATGATTAAGAGATAATAACTCAACAACTCAGAAATGAGAGAGGGAAGTTGAGAGTTTCTTGATGAGTTCTTGGAAGAACTCAGCTGGATTCAATCTGACTTAGCTTTCTTCAAAGCTTCTTGAGTAGAACTGAATAAGATTGTCTCCTTCTGCAGTTGTTCCTTGACCTCTGCCACTTAGAATTCAGAATAGATCTGAATCCTTCTTCTCAGCCTAGTTCCAACGGCTGATTTCTTGGATGGAGCCCTCTCTCTCCAACTTCTTAGATCTGCACTTGGACTGCAAGATCTTCTTGTCTTGATACTTTGTGTACCACTTCAATAACTTGTTCAACAATAATCTGAACCACAATTGATCATTGATCATCATTTTCTGTAGACAACATAGGCCTATTTATAGGCCTTCTTCATGGTAACCGGCTATTCCGGTTCATAACTGTCTTCTGACATCTCTGACAGGTGCTGTAGACCGGCTGAAACGGCATCTGTCAAGTCATCCAGTCATTTCTTGAAAATCTCTAACTGTCTGAAAGTGTTGAGACTTTCTGTCTTTAAGTGTCGACACTTATAGTCCAAGTGTCGACACATGCTGTGTAAGTGTCGACACAAGTCTACATGGTGTCGACACAACTCCTTGTATGTCTCGACACAGATTCTTCTTCAGGTGTCGACACTAAAATTGAGTGTCGACACAAGTACTTGATCTTCTATCTTTAGCTGTATTCTTCTAAGTGTCGACACATCACCTTTGTGTCGACACAACTTCTTGTGTCGAATCTGTTAAGTGTCGACACTGTGTCTTGGTGTCGACACATAGTCTTCTATGTTGATACTTGCTAAGTGTCGACACAGCTCCTTGTGTCGACACTTGATTCTTCTGTCGAGACTTCAGCTGAGTGTCGACACATTCCCTTAGTGTCGACACTTGTACTTAGAATATTTTGGAGATAATTCTGTTCTTTGCTAAGTGTCGACACAGCTCCTTGTGTCGACTCTTTCTTCAAGTGTAGAGTCTTCAGCTGAGTGTCGACACATTGTTCTAGGTGTCGACACTTACTTCATGTGTTGACTCTTCTGTTGAGTGTCGACACTTTGTTCTTGGTGTCGACACTTTCTTCAAGTGCTGACTCTTCTTGTTGTGTGTCGACACATTGTTCTGGGTGTCGACACTTTAACTTAGTCTCTGCTGACTTTTGCTGGGTGTCGACACAGCTCCAAGTGTCGACACTTTCTGGTGTAGACACAGCTTCACTGGGTGTCGACACAGCTCCTTGTGTCGACACCTTCTGTCTGCACTTTACTTCACTGAGTGTCGACACAGCTCCTTGTGTCGACACTTTCTGTCTGGTATTGACTCTGCATCCCAGGTGTCGACACAATGACTCCAAGTGTCGACACTGCTTGTCTGGGTGTCGACACAGGCCTTCTTAAGTGTCGACACTTTCCCTCTGGGTGTCGACACATGGACTTAGAAACGTTTTGCTTCAGTCCAGTGATTACTTAACCTGCACAAGTAAACTCAACATACATCAAATACATTATGATGTATATCATTGAGTTGGGTGAGGCTTCTTCAAATCAGGTACATTTAACCAATGTACCCAACACACCCTATTACTAATTTGGGTCAGGATCACTATGTCTCTAGGAAACCTGTTTTTGACCTCCTGTATAGATCTAAAGGTCAATTAGAATTGAGTCTAAGGGATAGTACCTAGGTTTGGAAGCTTCCCTCAAGACCAAGGATTTTCAGTTTGAGACTAAGTCATATCGTCGATCTCAGCACGACGAATCGTCGAACTCCAATCGACGATCGTCTAGCTCATCTTTAACAGATCGTCGAACTTCAGTCGACGATCGCTGAGCTCAACTTCAACAAATCGTCGAACTCCATTCGACGATCTGCGAGCTCAGTTCGACGATCTTGACTCAGTATTGGTTCTCTATCTCTGAGCTCAGTTCGACGATCTTTGAGCTCAGATCGGCGATTTTTGTTGCTGTCTAAAGTCCAAATCGCTGAGCTCAGTTCGACGATAGCAGAGCTCAGTTCGACGTTTTTCTGAAGACTTCAAGGATTCTCAAGATTCAAATTCAGGAGTTATTTAGCAATTAATTCAGAAGATTTTCTAGCTGTTTTCATTTATTCTGGACCAAGTTTCAAGGGATTATCAAGGAATGTTTCTTTGGACTTTCCCCTAGAAGACATTTGCAATTAAGGATGAAATTAATGACAGGCCAACAGCTATTCTTGACAGAGGATGATTTACTATTCAGTACCAGAGAATAAAATACAAGATTTTTTGAATCTCTCCATCACCCAGAACACAGATCAGATAGAGACAACACAAACAAGAAGAATAAGAACAAAACATTCTCTGTCCAAAAAGAATTCATACAAGAACACACATCCAAGGAGATCAAACTTTCTGAAATCTTCCGATCTCTTGTGACTCAAGTGTTCAAGGCTAACATCTTTCAAGACTCCAGACATCTAACATTTTAGCTGTTGCTGAAATTATCATTTGCTGGAGATCAACTTCTGAAGGCCTATCACCCTACAGCAAAGCTTCATTTCCTGAACATCTCAAGATCTCAGGGGGAGCTTTGACAACATAAAATCCACATAGTCTTCTCAGCTGCTCTGAGAAAGAGAAGACTTCCATAACTCTCTCATCCCCATCTCTATAAAGGGTTTCTCAAACTCCCTTCAAAAGTTTGTGTTTGGTTTTTGAGCACCTTATCAAAAGCTCATTGGTGGCAAGACACCTGATCAAAAAATCTGATTTGGTTTTTGAGCACCTTATCAAAAGCTCATTGGTGCCCAGGACACCTGATCAACTCATCATGCAGTGGATTCCTACCTAGGGTGGTAGAAGAGTGGATGTACCCAAGTTTAGGGGAACCACTATAGCTCCTTATGTCTTCTGTCTTGCTTGTCTTTATCTTCTGTTTCTGGCTGTGATTGTTTTGTGATTAGTTTAGATCTGTGATTAATTTCTGTTGTAGGTTATTTTGTGATTAGATTTAATAGTTGCTTCCCTCTTCACTCAGGTTACAACAATTGTTGTAAAAAGTTTTCAAGCACCATATACTCTATTCACCCCCCCTCTAGAGTATATCAGATCTAGCTGCACTTTCACTGTGTTTGTGCTAGCTAGGTCTGCTGTATGTTTGTGATTATTTATTTGTTATTCTGCAGTTTTTATTTACAGCAAAAGCTGTAAAGTTTTCTTATGGATTTTAGGATACTCTATTCACCCCCACCCCTCTAGAGTATTTCAGATCTAACACATCACTTTCACCTTCCTAGAGAGCAAGTATAAAGAAGCAATAAGTAACAACAGTAAAAGTAAAAAGTAAACTTGTTGGGACCATTGCCCACAATGTTCCCTAGATTGGATTTTAAGAGGCATCTCCATCAATATTAGGAGCATAGTTGCATTTGATGTTGTTTAAGCTCATCTTGTACAGGATGTTCCATGGAACAAGCCTAATGATGTAACATGGAGTCATAATGCAGAAAGGTGGACACCAGGAGAAGATGCTGGAAAGGATGGATTTTGCCTAAGTCAAGGAGTTGACATTACAGCTAAGTCCACAGGCATTAAGTAAAGCAAGATCACTCAACGCTAGAGGTAAGAAAGAATGTTGATAAGCCAGAAATATGGCTAAGTAGTTTGGCATTGAGTGATGAAGTTGCACTCTGTGCCATACAACAAAAAGGCTGTAAAGTTGAACTTAGTCGAGCTTAGTTCAAAATTCGTTGAAATAAGTTCAGAGATTGTCGAGCTGAACTCACCATTCGTCGAGCTAAGATTACAACAAAAAGGCTGTGAGTTGAACTTTGTCTAACTTCAAAATTCGTCGATCTAAGTTCAAAGTTCGTCGAGCTGAGCTCACCATTCGTCGAGCTAAGATTAGAGTTTGAGATTCTGGGTTCGTCGAGCTCAGCTCAGAATTCATCGAACTGAGTTCAGAGTTCGTCGATCTCAATTCACTAGTCGTCGAACTCAGTTTAGAGTATGGCAGGCAGAGTCAATCAATGCCTAAAGTTAAGAGAAAGATTTTGTCTAAGGGATAATCCGCTGAGACAAGTGTTAGTCTCAGCACAACCGCTGAGACAAGTGTTTGTCTCAGCATAACTACTGAGACAAGTCTTTGTCTCATCATAACCGCTGAGACAAGTATCAGTCTCAGCATAACTGCTGAGACAAGTGTTTGTCTCATCATAACCGCTGAGACAAGTGTTTGTCTCAGCAGAGAACTAGAAAGCGCTGAGATAGTTAAGACAGTATTTTTAAACACAGAAATATGGCTAAGGCAAAAGCATTGAGTGAGGCATGCACACCCAATGCTCTCAATGCCTAAGATGCTGCAGAGGCAGAAAATGGGCTAAGGCAAAAATCGTTGAGTAAGGCATGCTCACTTAACGCTCTCCATGCCAGAGCAGTAGAAATAATTTGGCTAAGGCAAATGGCGTTGAGTGAGGCTTGCTCACTCAACACTCTAAATGCCTAGACAGACAGAAATCTGTCTAAGTATTTTTGCGTTGAGCGATCATTACTCAGTCAACGCGTATGCTAATGTTGCTTGATTTTTGGCTAAGTCCACAGCTGATGACGTCGGCAAGTTAACAAGTCAACATATTTAAAATTAGTGTCGGGATGGCTACAGTACGTGACAAATGTTGTCGAAGACCTACTATACGATAGTTAACATTAAAGCAAAGTTGCTACTGGACATTAAATGTGTGGGGCCCACTTCTTAATCTTGCTGTTAGCCATTAAATATGTGGGGCCCACTGCTCAAGAGTCGTTGGGGTCAAAATCAATAAAAGGAAAAAGGCATACTGAGGAAGGTAGACTTCGGGAAAAAGCAATCATGTAGTTCTTCTTCTCCGCCATTGTTCTGGAGCAAAAGAACAGGAAGCTCAAGTCAGGAAGACGAAGAGCAAGTTAGTTGTTGATAACAACATTGTCAACAGCAAAATCGCTAGTGTGATCTTCATCTGCACCACCAAGTAAGTCCAGAACATTTCTCTGAGGAAAGAGGAAGCAGCCAAGGGCCGACCCTTGCAGTAAGTTCTTCACAGTTCCACCTGTACAACCATCCTGCAGATTTTAATCTGGAGGCTATGAAGAGAAGAGGCTTGAAGATGCAGAGATCTGAAAGAAGACTCAGTGGGATTTTCCTCAGGAGTCAAAATTAGGGCCGAATCACCTCAGCCCAGGAAAGGAAGAAGAGGCGGAGCCATCCTAGTCTGCAAATTTAGAGCTGAGATTTTCTCAGCCCAGGTAGCAACAATTAGTTGTAGTAACTTCACTGACCTGCAGGAAAAATACCTGGCGTTGTGAAGTAGTAGTTAGGGCTGAGCTTCATGCTCAGTTCAATAAGAGGCAGAACATTGCTTTGCAAGTCACTTCCAGCTCAGGTAATTACTTTTTGCTGCGGAAATAGTTAGGACTAAGTACTTCTTGGTTCAATGAAGGTAGACTCTGGAAATAAATTCATGTAGTCATTGTTGGGCTGAGTCTATCTCTGTCAAGAAGCTTGACATAGAGAGACATCTCTTGTGTCAAAAATATCCACCAACCCACCTCCATCTTGTAGGATCGAAGTATGGATCTGAGCTTTATGGCTTAATTGCCTGAGGTAGGAGAGTGCTGCTCTCTGAGTGTAGGGCCTTTGTGTCTGAGGTAGGTGACAAGTTTGACACTGAGCTGTAGTTTCCTGGAGGGGCACTAAGGTAGGTATATGGAGGGGTGCTGAGTTGTAGGAGTGTTTCAACACTCTAAGAGTAGGGCTGTGTGCCTAAAGTTAAATGGCTGAGAAGCCTCAGTTGTAGGCCTTAGTTATAAGGCTGAGGTAGGTGGCTTGCGGGTCAGTAAGTGTAGTAGCAATGCAGATCTCTGAGGTAGGATCCTTTGTGGATCTGAGGTGGGGTTGTCCTCCCAGCCTGAGTGTAGTGCTTAACAACCTGAGGTAGGTGGTTTGCTGACCACTGAGTTGTAGGTCTTTGTGGTTGAGAAGTAAGTCTTAGAGGAGACTTAGAGATCCTTAGGGATCTGAGGTGTAAGCTCTTAAGAGCAATTTGGAGGAGTTTGTGCCTAGTCCAACAAGATAGTTGGATAGGTGAGAGGGAAAGTTGATGTACCCAATTAGAGAACCACTATAAATCACTGTGTGCTTTTCTATGTTGTTTTCATTGTGCATGTTATGTATATCTTGAGAGCATAAAACAACTAAAAGCTATAGCTCTTAAAGAAGATATTTAAAATAATTCAAAAGGAGTCCAATAACCTATTCACCCCCACCCCCTCTAGGTGATTTAGCTATCCTGGAATCAAAGACTTTCAAGTGGTATCAGAGGAAGGTTGCTCAAAAATACCTAACAGTCTGACTTGAACTCAAAGGATAGCTAAAAGGGTTATACTTTTGGGTTCAGAATAGAACTACAAGGAATGGATCTCCAAGACTACAGAAAGGAGGACTTTGGGACCTAGAAAGAAAGCGTCAGGCAAATCATCGAAGCCTCTGATCCTAAGATCCTTGAAACAGTTCAAGAAAGGCCTTTCATCCCCATGAAGGTCTCTGTCTCAGATGATGAAGTCCAGACTCCAAAGAGTTATGCAGAAATGACTGAAGATGAAATCATCTTAGTGTCTATTGACAAGAGGGCACTACACGTCATGATAAGTGTCATGGATGACTCAACCCTCATGAGAGTTGTTCACTGTCAGACAACTAAAGAAATGTGGGACTCACTGACTGCCTATATGGAAGGGGTAGAGGGGGAAAGAGATGATAGTAATGTTAGTCTATCAGATAGTGAATCAGAGCCTGAAGAAGAATAGGAAGCCCTCATTGGGCTACATGCTACTATTGCATATGAAGATGAAGACCATCCAGATACCAGGATAGAGACCAGGGCCCCTCTATCACACTCAGAAAGTGATACTGAGGTGGATGAAAATATCAGTGGCTGCTGTGAGGGGATGGCTGTGACAGAAGAGGAATCCTGCTAGGATCAGCCTGGTCCAGATCAGGTACAATCTCTTTCTGGTTTTTCTTATTGCTCAGGCCATGAGTCTTGCTTAGACACTGATGCTTCCTCATCATGTGATGATGAGGGTCCTTTGACAGATGATGATATCAATCAATTGATTGACAATCATGTTGTCTTTCCGAAAGCTTTCAAGGAAAGCTGGTTGCTTGTTAAGAAATAAGCAGAGGAAATTGCCTCTCTCCAGCTTGCTGCTTCCCAGCAAGATGAGACTTCATCCTTTGTAACGCCCCCACCTGTCACATGACATATAACGGTGGGTCCGGCCGGGGCCCCACGCCATATATCACAGACAAGTGAAGAAATTACTTGTGGGAATCAAACTCTACGCGTATCCTTAACTCATTACATTCTAGCGCAGCATGTTTATGTTAGCATGAACTCAAACCAGAATGTCCACCAATATATAAAGATCACATTTATATATAACAACACCAGGAATGTATACAACGCACACACCCTGGCCTTATGGCCTTACATGTTCCTCTGTTACACATCAATAATTTCGTACATCGGCACGCAGGCCGGCCACACATGAAATCCAAACACAATTCTTCGCATGGCCTTCAAGGGCCTATAGCAGCAAGCTAGCCATTCTTTCCACTTATGCATTTCACGCCACAGCACCTGCAAGTAGACATCCAAACCAACACCAAAACCAAAGTAACGGTCAACATTTGGCTGACCCATTATAACGACCCTACCCCCTACCCGGGGTAGTGGTTCCTTTCCTGTACACAGTGCTTTCAACTATCATCAAGTATCATCAAACAACATATGTATATCATTCTCTTTATCCCGCTAGCAAACACATGACATCACAAACGCTGGAATCCACCAGACGTTCCGTGCACTCAGGGCACCTTCTTGGCGTACCGGAATCCACCAGTCATACACCGCCGATTCGAGGTTTTAACTTGATGGTTGACCGGCCCTAGTCCACCAGTCTCGCAAGCTGGCGACATCCCGCCCAAACCACTCAGAGGTACAACCTCACAGCATCCAATAAACAACCAGAGTAGATCGACCCACACCATGTGGTGTAGCATGCCGGGTTTATCCAAGCTCCCCAGGCATGTCTACCCATCGACCCCCCTCCTATTCCGATCGACCCACACCATGTGGTGCAGCAAGCCGGGTTTAACTCGGCTCCCCAAGCATTGCCACCAATCGATCCCTACCTAACTAGATCAACCCACCCTAGTGGTGTAACAGGCCGGGTTTATCTCGAGCTCCCCAGGCGTGCTACCAATTGATCATATCATAACCAGGAGCTTTGCCAAAGCCTCCTCACATTCAGCATCACATCCAGACAATCATCACATTAGAAATCCATTTGCATCTCATCAAAGCCACGGAGTCTCCTCCGGTTTACCCATGAACATCACCAGTCCAGACTACCGGTCCAGATGGGCTTCACACAGCATGCCTATGCCGTACTCCATAATTCCGGCTCTAGATGCAGACTCAACGAAGGAATCACTTCACGGATATCCACCTCTTGGTGGAGGATTCCAAGCACATGTATAAAAGAAGGACTTCGATGTCCAAGAAGGAGATCGTTACCCTTGAAGACCGCTTCGGCGCCATGAAGTAGCCGGATGGAAATCACCGCATCGGCTCTGCCTTCACGAATCCGCTCTCGGATCTTCGCTCCACACTACGCAGCTCCTCCAGCAGCTGGTAGTCTCCTCCCTTCCCTCTTGCCTTAGGCTTTTCTTCCTCCCTCTCCTGGACTCAAATGAAGAAGAAGAAGAAGAAAAGAGGAGTTAAATCTCCTTTTTCTCGGCCTTCACAATACCTGGACAGAGCCCAACCACTGGATCCAGGAAGAGGGAAACAAATGGCTCAGATTTGGCCAGAAAAGCTAAAACACGGCCTGACACGCCCTGTGACACGCCCGTGTCACAGGCCGTGTCCCTCTTAGCGGTAGTCAACCGACTCAAAACCAATAGTACACGGCCATGGGACACGCCCGTGTTACATGCCGTGTCCCCGACACGCCCTCAGACACACCCGTGTCTGAGGTCGTGTGCCTCAACGAAAATAATCCCAAAACAACCCGAGACTTCACACGGCCTGGCACACGCCCGTGTTACTGGCCGTGTGCACCTGGACACACCTGTGTCCCGCAAACACGCCCTAGCTCGAAACGTCGAGTTGAGTTCGACGGCTACTGACACGCCCGTGTCACAGGCCGTGTCCTCACTCGACACTCGACACTCGACGATCGTCGAGCAAAATTCGTCGACATCAAGGCCGATCGTTGACACGGCCTCGACACGCCCTGCGACACGCCCTGCGACACGCCCTGCGACACGCCCGTGTCGCAGGCCGTGTCCGCTGTTCGACGACCGTCGACTCCAAATTTCGTCGACTTCACGACTCGACACAACCCAGGCCTGACACGCCCTGGGACACGCCCGTGTCCCAGGCCGTGTCACCCATGCCTGAACCCAAATTTGCTCAAATTGATCTGATTGCCTTCGGGGTGTTACAATCCTCTCCCCCTTCAAATAATTTCGTCCTCGAAATTTGACTCCAAATCAACCAATCAACCACAAAACAAGTTCTTATGCACATTTGCGTGTCGTACCTCAAGCCATCGCCCATACGAACAAACATACAACACATACAAACATTCCTAACGTCCACTTGTGCACATTTAGCCACACAAGACATCAAAACAAGAAATCATGATTACAAGTGCACCAAATTTTGATAGATATAAAAGCATAGTTTACATACACAGCACCTCCGGTCATAACATCGAAGTGATTACATCACACTTCACTTCCGCTCAGCCTCCTGATTTTGAAATTCACGATTAAGAGCCAAATTAAACATCCGAGGCTGAATTTCACCAACCGAGCTTTGCGGCTCTTGCACTTCCATCGCATGCAATCAAGGTTGCGTCCGGGGTACAGATGACTCGGCCACTGCTTTACCCTTTTCTTCATATGACGCACCTGTCTTTTTCTCACTCCCTGGAGGGGCATTCCGACAGAATTTTGCTATATGTCCTTGCTGCCCAAAATTATAGCATATACGCGTATCAATCCGTCCTGGCCCATAAGTAGCCCCCGACAAAACAGTCGACGACGTTGATTCCGTAGGCCTAAATCTTTTCTTCTCTCGTCGTCTGAACTCCGATTGATCCGACTGCGGCACTTTAGATTCTGCCTTTTCCACTGCCAGTCTCTTATTCTCGTATACGCTCTTCATATCTTTTTCCAAGGCACGAGCTGTATCGACCAATGCTTGAAAGCCTTGGCTCACTGAACTCGGGAATGTAACAACCCCATCCGTTCATATGGTATATTCTAGAAGGTCCGGCCGGGGCCCCACAGTATATATCACAAAACAGGCGGTGAAGGTACAGGATGATACCAGAATAGCGCATCGCACCTATCACAAATCATTTTAGCGGAAGCCTAGACTACAACTGGAACTCCTCATGAATGTCCAAACATAAAACCACATTTTATACCGGATAGGAATGTCTTACAACAAGTACAAAGAGTTGGCCTTATGGCCTTACAGGGCTATCAAATAGTGGCCTAAACAACTTGGCGCGCAGGCCGGCCACAATAAAAGAAAACGCACAACAACACAGATAGCCTTCGAGGGCTAGCAGCAGTAGCAGCAACAACAGCAGGAACATCAACCTCTATGCGTCCCGCTCGGCTCTCCAGCAACTGTCCAGGGACAATCCACCCAACGGTGGCAAACAAAAGCAACGGTCAGCATTCAGCTGACCAAATTATAACGACCATAGCCCTTCTCTCGGGGCAGCGGTATTCTTCCCTGCAAGCATATTCAAGCACAGGTATGGCAATATATCATCAAAATGTGTGTTCACGCACACAAGCCATCACAACCGTTCGCCACCCGGCCCAACGGTTCGTGCACTCCGGGCACATTCTTGGTGTTCTGGCAAAGCTCTTGCCCACCACCGTCTCGGGGTCACAACCCAACGGTAAATCTCTTGAGCATTTACTCCATGGCGTGTAGCCGGAGTTAGTCTTCCTACACCGGGATGGCCCGTATCCCCCCATTGTGTCATGGCGTGCAGGCCGAAGACTCTTGTTATGCGCTCCAACAGACCGCACCTTTTGGTCTCACGTCGGATGGACATAGCGCAGGTCGGATCCTCCACCCCCGTTGCTCAAGTCGCCTTGTCTTCTCCGAGTACAGCATACTCATGGCTATATCAAAGGCGCGGGTCGGTCTCACCAATCCTGTTCTTGGCATTCAAGCCTGGGTATGTCGCTATACCCAATTTCTTAGCACAACAGCGGATCTTTCCTGGGCCTCCCAGTACTTCCTGTGACTCTCTCCACAGGTGGACACCGCACAAACACAAATGTCAGGGGTCTTTCCTGGCTATCATGCCAGTACTTCCTGTTACTCGCTTCACAGGTGGACACCCTATGACATCAAGCATCACAAAGGGCCTTTCCTGGTCACACAGTACTTCCTGTGCCTCATTCACAGGTTGGACCCAAAAACATCACATGGCTATTTTTCCTGGGCTACCACCCCAGTACTTCCTGCTACTCCTTTTTGCAGGCATAACCCGTAGACTCCTTACACTACACGTTATCACGGAGTCTTCTCCGGTTCGTATGCAACATCATCAATCCAGACCAACCTGTCCAGATGGGCTTCACACAGCATGCCTATTCCGTACTCCATTTCCGGATCTATATGCTAACAAAGGGGATGCAAGCATCCACCCAAAGATTCCCAAAATCAGCCACCGCTTGGTGGGGAAAATCACAAGATATGCTAAAAGGAAGCCTTCACATGGCTAGGAAGAAAAGTCGTTACCCTTGACGACCGCTTCGGTGCCATGACCTCAAAGCTTGCTTGAAAGACTCGCAAGAGCGTTTCCTCCGCAACGCCAGCTTCGAATTTCTCGTCGGTAACCTACAGCACCACCAGCAGCAGCCCTTCCCTTTCTTCCTCCTTCTTTCTCTCTCTCTTTCTCTCTTAACTTGAAGAAAGATCAAGGCCAAGGAAAAATGAGAAGAAGTTCTCAGTTTCGGCCTTTAGGAACAGAGGAAAGCAGTTTCAGCCCTTGGATCCTAGCTGAAGAAATGGACGACCACAAACCTGCCAGAAAGCTAATTTGAACCTGACACGGCCTGTGACACGGCCGTGTCCTAGGCCGTGTGCCTCAAGCGGTGGTCAACCGACTTATCCAAACCAGTGACACGCCCATGGGACACGCCCGTGTCATGGGCCCTGTCACCAACACGCCTTCATACACGCCCGTGTCTGTGCCCGTGTGCCTGGGCGAAAAAATCCCAAAACATCTCAAGACTTCACACGGCCTGTGACACGCCCGTGTCCCAGGTCGTGTGCCCTGACACGGCACAAAGACACGCCCTGTCGAAAAGCTTCGCCGGGCTTAGATCGTCGACCCCGACTTGACACGCCCTGTGACACCCCGTGTCACAGGCCGTGTACAACTTCTCGACACTCGACACCCACGTCTCGACACTCATGTCTCGACACTCAACGATCGTCGAGTAAAAGTCGTCGAGCACACGACACGGCCTTGGACACGCCCGTGTCCTGGGCCGTGTGTCTCCTCTCGACATATCGTCGAGCGAAAAATCGTCGACACCAAGGCCGATCGTCGACACAACCTCGACACGCCCTGCGACACGCCCGTGTCGCAGGCCGTGTCCGCTGACACGCCCTGGGACACGCCCGTGTCCCAGGCCGTGTCACCCAAATTCCTGTTTCAGAAATTTGGACTGTTACAATCCTCCCCTCCTACAAGAAATTTCGTCCTCGAAATTCAGACACCGGAAGGCAACAGTAAACAGCAAAAAATATGTTACAACATACAAAACCGATTTGTCATTCGCGCTTCCTCCGTAAAGGTAGATCCCGCATATCTCCCCAATCTCGTAAACTCATGCAGGTAGGTATCAATATCGCTCTCACCCTGCACCAAACGGCCTCATTTTCCATCGCAATCCTCTGCGACACCGGCACATACTTGGCTAAAAATATTTGGGAGAATTCATCCATGGAAACTTCAGTTACACCTCGACCTGCCAAGTGATGCACTTCCATTTCATCCCACCACAATCTCGCATCTCCTTCCAACAAAAATGTGGCCAACGTCACTTTCTGCTCCTCGACCGTCCTGATTGCGGTTAGGATCCTTTTTACCCTTGCTAACCAATCTTCCGCCTGCATTGGGGAAAACGCTCCACCAAACGTCGGTGGATGAAAGTGCATAAAACGTGTCAATGACTCTTCACTTGCTTGCGCTTCCACCACCACTACAGCATGCTCTTGCCTTCCACCAGGTCTTGCCTGTCCAGTAGGCTGTGCTTGTAACACTGCAAGCACTGTCTCTGTCACCACCCGTATGGCTTCTGCTGAGGGAGGCATAGGCACTTCCACGGGTGCTGCACTCTCATCAGACCGCTGGGGCTCAGACGGCCCAGCTCCATCCCTCGCCACCTATCAATGTCCAGAACACCATTAATACGTCAAATCATAACGATACTACTACATTGACTACACACTCATGCACATCATGTGCATGACATACATTCCTAGTGGACATTCATGAGTTCAAAGATGTTCTCTCCTCCCAAACAATCTAAACCTAGCTCTGATACCACTTTGTAACGCCCCTAGCAGATCCAATGTGACAGCGTCATGGCTCCGCTCTAGGCGACGCTACCGGGATGTAGCCCAAGCACCCCAACCCCTCTCCAGCCCACCGGCAGGTTGTTGGTGGCCACAGCCTCCTTTTGATGAGGTAAACTCGATAGTCAAGCCCGCACTACGGGGACTTCCCAGGAGGTCACCCATCCCAGTACTACTCCAGCCCGAGCACGCTTAACTATGGAGTTCTTTCAACTCTCAGCTCAATTGGTGATGAGAGTTGAAAGAACTCCATAGTTAAGCGTGCTCGGGCTGGAGTAGTACTGGGATGGGTGTCCTCGTGGGAAGTCCCCGTAGTGCGGGCTTGACTATCGAGTTTACCTCATTAAAGGGAGGCTGTGGCCACCAACAACCCGCCGGTGGGCTGGAGAGGGGTTGGGGTGCTTGGGCTGCAGCCCGGTAGCGTCGCCTAGAGCGGAGTCGTGACGCTGTCACGTTGGATCGGCTAGGGGCGTTACACTTGCTATCTCAGAAAGAGAAGGAAGTTGCTCATCTGAAGATCATGATAGATATCCATGTTGAGTCCATAAAATATAAGGACCCTATGTTCAAGGTTCTTGAAGAGAAACTTGAAAGGGAGAAGAGGATAGTGGCCAATTTCTCTAAGATAGATGCTATTAAGAGAAAATCTGAATCTGAGTGGATCACAAAAGTTATCCACTCTCAAACTAGAGGCCAAGCTCCTATTGTGCCATAGTCAACCTTTCACAAGGTAATCCTCCCATCTCATAGGTATGACCAAGGTTGCATGCATGGTCACTGGGAGAATGAGAATTATTCATGTAAGAGTACAAGAGTATCTTCCAATGGATGAAGAAAGGGTAGGGGAATGAGTGCCTTTAAGGCACCCCACAAAAAAGTACAAATGGTCCATGCTAGACCATTTATATTTGGTGCCTCGGCCCCAACACACAAGGGAAAGGCATTGGCTTTCACTCAAGACCATCCAACAAGGACTCAAACCAAGGGTCAGTCTACCAGTAAGCCTAACTTGGCTTGTAATGATGATATAAACAGCTCATCTTCTGCAAAGAAGACAACTGTAAATACCATTCAGGGCAACCAAAGAAAGCCTGCTTGAAGAATGACCTTCAGTCAGATTCTTGCTGAAAGGAACCTGAAGAAAGTTGCTGCTCCTCTTCCTTCTATTCAGTCAGCAGTTAACCACACTGCAAGACCTGCTCAAAAAAGAAGTTATAATATTTATTAGTGTTGGTGTTGTGGTAAGGTGGGGCATTTTGCCCTAGATTGTTGGCACAATCTTTCTGTGTCTAGAGAAAAAGTTAGCATACCTGTCAGATATTCTGATGGTATGCAAGTTAGATTTCAGTCTAATCAAAACCTAGGACCCAATAACTATTGGGGTCCTAAGGTAAGATAATTTCATATTGCAGGTTAGTACAAGTGTCCATCCCCCATGTGATACTTGGACAGAAGATGTTCCAGAACTTGGACTGGAACACGAAAGTCATCTAATGAATCAGACTCCAGTGTGGGAAAGACCTATGATCTTCTATTAAGGACAAAATGCCCGACTAGTTGGACAAAAATTTGCTGCCACACCAGCAAACCAATGAGGAAACGTAGGTTGTAATCATTAAGGAAAGCTGTAAAGAATAATATATTCTGAGAGCAGCAGGGAGGGAGCACATTATGCTCAGCTGAAAAGTTTCTCAAGCAGTATCATCAGTTGTCTGGCACTTCAGTGAAAACCCGAAAAGAAGTGTGCTTAGGTTCAACATTATCTGAACCTATAGAAAAGGATGTCCAAGTCAGTGGTTTTTATGGAAAGGCTTCTACAAATTCTAAGAGGAAGACTATCATGCTAGACACTCCAATTTGGGGATCATGTTTAGTAAGTGTTGCTGTACAAGGTTGAGTCTTACCTAGAGTACCTCCAGCACTGAAAAGATCAGCACTACTGCTGAAGTTCAGCAATGTCACCATAGTCATGCTAAGTAGGAGAGAGAGACTATTCAGATGTTTGCAACTACTGTACATGAGCAAGTTCACAAGAATAGCTAGTTTGCTCCAGCTATTGCTGATACGAGTCAACACATTCCTATGGGAATAGCAGTGTAAAGAAAGACTTGGTATCAAAAGAAGAGGATGGTATCAAGTGGTTTTAAAGACCAGCAGCTTCATGAGAAGAGAATCACAGCAGACCAGCTACTCCCTGACTATTCAGAAACCAATAAGGGATTGATCAAGTGGGGAGATCAACCATAGTTTATGGCTGCTGTTGTACAGTCTGTACTGTCGCCATAGGAGATTGTTGTTGCATGGCAAGAGTAAAAGGCCAGCATATCCTAAAAATGCATGAGGCCCTAAGTAGTGGAAAAGACCTTCAGTGTTTTGAAGACTTTTCAAGTGGGATACCTTAATTGGTATCAAGGCTGATATACAAAATCCTACCAAAACTATCCAAGTGGTATTCAGCCAACTCAAACAGTCAGGTAGATTGGTCAGTTGCATATCTAGTGCTGAAGAAGTGAGAATAGTGAAAGAACAATTATTCCACCTCTTCACAGTACAAGGAAGAACATCTAGTGGTATCCAGACTGGCATAGACTAGAATGTCTACCAGGAATCTGACAAAGGATGCTTTAGTTGAGGGGGAGCAGGAAGCTGCTACGGTAGATCAACTGTCACAACTTCTGATCAGTTTTTCTTAAAGACAATGGTCAGACAAAGGGGTAGATTAGGAGAAGATAAACAACTAGCAGCCAGCTCAAGTAGATACATGGTTCACTCAAGTGCCAAGGGGCTGCAGTGATATGGTGTATCAATGACATCACCACAAGTGAATGCTGATTCGGTAGATAAAACATCAGTGAGTGGAACTATGTGTGCTGTAAGTTCAGGTAATGCAGTGTTGTGTTGTTTTAATGTATCAACACAAAAGGTATGACTCCTAATCTAGTAGTTTGATCACCAGGAATATTTCTTTAGTGTTATCGACATAGGACTTTGACTAGGATCAAGAGATAATCTCTCCCATGATCCTTTATTCTCCCTCAATAGAATTCCTATTGAAGAAGATAGAAAGGGGGAGATGTATAACAATACATAAGGGGGTGATATAGAAGCATTACTTGACATGACTAGGTCATGTTGAGACAGTGCATATTACTTGAATCTTTTCAAGTAGTATGAGAAATGCAATAACTGACTACAACATATTAATATAGCATAAGCTAGCAACTGTAGTAGATTATACTCTACAACTACATGAATGTATTCTACCTATTATATTAATGCTTCTTAGTATTGTTGGGTGTTTTGCCTTCTTCAAATAGGGGGAGATTGTTGGGACCATTGCCGACAATGTTCCCTAGATTGGATTTGAAGAGGCACCTCCATCAACACTAAGAGCATAGTTGCATTTGATGTTGTTTAAGCTCATCTTGTGCAGGATGTTCCATAGAACAAGTCTAGTGATGTGACAGGTGGTCATAAGGCAGAAAGGTGGACACCAAGAAAAGATGCTAGAAAGGTTGGATTTTCCCTAAGTCAAGGAGTTGACATTACAACTAAGTCCACAGGAGTTGTGTGAAACAAGCTCACTCAATGCCAGAGGTAAGAAAGAATGTTAATAAGCCAGAAATATAGCTAAGTAGTTTGGCGTTGAGTGATGAAGTTGCACTCAATGCCATACAACAAAAAGGCTGTAAAGTTGAACTTAGTCGAGCTTAGTTCAAAATTTGTCGAACTATGTTTAGAGATCGTTGAGCTGAAATCACCATTTGTCGAGCAATGATCACAACAAAAGGCTATGAGTTGAACTTAGTCGAACTTCAAAATTCATCGATCTAAGTTTAGAGTTCGTTGAGCCGAGCTCACCATTCGTCGAGCTCAGCTAGGAATTCGTCAAACTGAGTTCAGAGTTCGTCGAGCTCAGTTCACCATTCGTCGAACTCAGTTCAGAGTATGCCAGTCTAAGTCAGTCAATGCCAAAAGTTAAGAGGAATATTTTGTCTAAGGCATAAACCGCTGAGACAAGTGTTTGTATCAGCATAACCGCTGAGACAAGTGTTTGTCTCAGCATAACCGCTGAGACAAGTGTTTGTCTCAGCATAACCGCTGAGACAAGTGTTTGTCTCACCATAACCGCTGAGATAAGTGTTTGTCTCAGCATAACCGCTGAGACAAGTGTTTGTCTCAGCAGAGAACAAGAAAGCACTGAGACAGTTAAGCCAGTGTTTTTAAACACAGAAATATGGCTAAGGCAAAAAGTGTTGAGTGAGGCATGCTCACTCAACGCTCTCAACACCTAAGATGTTGCAGAGCAGAAAATCGACTAAGGAAAAAAGCATTGACTAAGGCATGCTCACTCAACGTCAGAGCAACAGAAAGAATTTGGCTAAGGCAAATGGCGTTGAGTGAGTCTTGCTCACTCAACACTCTCAACGCCTAGATAGACAGAAATTTGTCTAAGTGTTTTGGCATTGACTGATGATTACTAACTCAACGCCTATGCTAATGTTGCCTGATTTTTGGCTAAGTCCACAGCTGATGATGTCAGCAAGTCGACAAGTTAACATATTTCAAATTAGTGGCGGGATGACTATAGTACGCGACAAATGTTGTCGCAGACCTACTATACGGCAGTTGGCGTTAAAGCAAAGTTGCTGCTGGACATTAAATATGTTGGGCCCACTGCTCAAGCTTGCTACTAGCCATTAAATGTGTGAGGCCCACTGCTCAAGGGTCATTGGGGTCAAAATCAACAAAAGGAAAAAGGCATACCGAGGAAGACAAACTTCGGGAAAAAGCGATCCGGCAGTTCTTCTTCTCTGCCATTGTTGTGGAGCAAAAGAACAGGAAGCTCAGGTCAGGAAGATGAAGAGCAAGTTAGTTGTTGATAATAACATCGTCAACAGTAATATAGCTATTGTGATCTTCATCTGCACCAGCAAACAAGTCCAGAACATTTCTCTGAGGAAAGAGGAAGCAGCCAAGGGCCAACCCTTGCTGCAAGTTTTTGACAGTTCCTGCTGTACAAGCAGCCTGAATATTTTAATCTTGAAGCTATGAATAGAAGAGGCTTGAAGAAGTAGAGATCTGATAGAAGACTCAGTGGGCTTTTCCTCAGGAGTCAAAATCAGGGTTGAATCACCTCAGCCCAGGAAAGGAAGAAGAGGCAGTGCCAAACTAGTCTGAAAAGTTAAAGGTGAGATTTTCTCAGCTCAGGTAGCAGCAATTAGTTGCAGTAACTTCACTGACTAGCAGGAAAAATCCCTGGTGCTGTGAGGTAGTAGTTAGGGCTGAGCTTCAGGCTCAGTTCAGTAAGAGGCAGGACATTGCTCTGCAAGTCACATCGAGCTCAAGTAATTACTTATTGCTGTGGAAGTAGTTAGGACTAAGTACTTCTTAGTTCTGTGAAAGTAGACTCTAGAAATAAATTTTTGTAGTCATTGTTGGGCTAAATCTATCTCAGTCAAGAAGCTTGACACAGAGATACATCTCTTGTGTAAAAAATATCCACCAACCCACCTTCATCCTGTAGGATCCAAGTGTGGATCTGAGCTGTATGACTTAATTTCCTGAGGTAGGAGAGGGTTGTTCTCTGAGTGTAGGGCCTTTGTGACTGAGGTAGGTGATAAGTTTGTCACTGAGCTGTAGGTACCTGGATGGGCACTGTGGTAGGTACTTGGAGGGGTGTTGAGTTATAGGAGTGCTGCAGCACTCTGAGAGTAGAGCTGTGTGCCTAAAGTTGAAGGGCTGAGAAGCCTGAGCTGTAGACCTTAGTGATAAGGCTTAGGTAGGTGGCTTGCGGGTCACTGAGTGTAGGAACACTACAGAGCTCTGAGGTAGGATCCTTTGTGGAACTGAGGTAAGGCAGTCCTCCTAGCCTGAGGTAGGTGGTCTGCTGACCATTGAGTTGTAGGCCTTTGTAGCTGAGAAGTAAGTCTTGGAGGAGACTTAGAGATCCTGAGGGATCTGAGGTGTAAGCTCTTAGGAGTAGTTTTGAGGAGTTTGTGCCTAGTCCAACAAGATAGTTGGATAGGTGGGAGGGAAAGTGGATGTACCCAATTGGAGAACAACTATAAATCACTATATGCTTTTCTATGTTGTTTTCATTATGCAAGTTGTGTATATCTTGAAAGCATAAAATAACTTAAAGTTATACCTCTTAAAGAAGATATTTAAAAGAATTCAAAAGGAGACCAATAACCTATTCACATTCCTCTAGGTGATTTAGTTATCCTTGAATCAAAGACTTTCAAATCTATCATAAGAAGTCTAAGACTATAGGCGTCAACAACTGGCAGTAACCCATTGAGAAACAGTCAAGTCTAACAAAACAACTACCTCAACACTCTGAGGTGGAAACAAACGGTCGCGGCAACTCGCAATACCAGAAGAACAACTATGTCAGCTAAGCTTGCTACTGCTCTGGACCTGAGGCATTCAAAAGAAGAATACCTCGGAAAGCAAGTTACAAGTGCTGCAAAAGAGTAAAAGGAAGACCAACAAATCTTGAAGTGAATGAGGGACAACAAATTTACTGCAACAAAAGTCAATAGTAGAGCAACAAAAACAAAACAGTATATTTAGTTGAGCAAGAAAGGCTAATCATAACAACTGGACAGAACAGAGTGTCAAGCATCAGAAGTTCATTTATTCATCCTTTTTATTATACATGTTGTTCATCATTTTAGATGAGACTGATCAGCTCAACAGGAAAGAGTACTGTGCCGCAAAAAAAGGTCTACAACGCGCACAAACCCAGCCAAAAGGAACCATGACGAGAGAGAAACCCCAACGCGCACAGACCAACTGCTAAGGTAATGTGTCGGGGATGAAGGTCCACAACGTGTACATACTCAGCCATAAGGCACTGTGCCGAGGGAGAAACCCCAACGCGCACAGACCATCACAGTTTTCTTTAGTTACATATTTATCCACACAAAGGTTCCTTTATTCAACATAGACTAACAGTCAACAGACTATAAATTGACTCTTAATGAAACTGCTACATCAAAAGGACACTTATCATCTAGGACTTACCCGACGAGATATCCAAGAGGGTCAACAAAT
This sequence comes from Platanthera guangdongensis, assembly GCA_039583875.1. NCBI lineage: Eukaryota > Viridiplantae > Streptophyta > Magnoliopsida > Asparagales > Orchidaceae > Platanthera > Platanthera guangdongensis. The sequence continues at coordinate 53,644,028 of CM077163.1, forward strand.
AATTTGGACTGCATAAGGACATTGCAAGGGTTAAGCAAGGTGAGGTATGATCAAAACAACGAGGCACACAAGGTATGACAACGATCAAAATGACTCGATAGTAAAAGTGGCACGACAACCACATTTGTTTACCAAATATACGAGATAAAATTTGGGAGAAATAGTTCTAGGTGAAACACACGTCATAATCCAAGATAATTAACTAGAAATTCGAGGATAAGGCTAACTTAAACATGTCAATTCTAAGAAATATGGCTAAAATTTGGAAGAAAAGAGCAAGAGGGAGGGCAAGAACACACTTCTCTCGGTTTCTACTCCAATCGGTCCTCCAATTCACTCCACGTCACGGATCTAGCCAAAAGAAGAATGTGGGAAGCGAAATCTACAAGATCAAGGCCAAAAGAGAGGTTACAACCAAAAACTCTAATGAAAAACTTCCATGAAACGAGAAATACTTACCACGGTCATGAAAATCTCGGCGAGAGCACCTTAGCTCCGACGTCGGCGATCCGAAGCTTCACGAACTTAGAACCCTCGTCGTCACTCTCGCTCTCTGGTTCAGTCTAGACTTAAGGAATAAGATGAAGTTATTCTATTTATCTTTAATTATATGATATATAATATATACATATATATATATATACATATATATATATATACATATATATATATATATATATATATATACATATATATATATATATATATATATATATATATATACTATATCTATATATATATATATATATATATATATATATATATATATATATATATATATATATATATATATATATTCTTTTGTCTAAACAGGAAGGAGGTGGACTACGGGCAATTTAAGAGAGGGTGTGTGGAAAACAAAGATAGAGGCTAAATATTGCTCCGAATCGAAACGTAATCAACACGGAAGTTGTAGATCTCTTCGAGACAAACAAAATCTATGTTAACCATTTTTCCATATGACGCCGTTTTCACCCTTAAAACGATGCCTGAAAGCAGGCTGAAATAGATTTCTCGGGATGAACTTCGGATTTCTCGAGTGCAGCATAGGATTTCTCGAGAACAAACTTAGAGTTCTCGAGAACTACTTCAGAATTTCCCCGGAGGGTTTTGAGTTCTCGAGTACAAGCTTCGGGGCTTAATGGGAAGGGTTGCAGACTACTCGAGAAGAACTAATAACTACCCGATGACTAAATTGAATAAATAGTGTTTATTTTGTCCTCGTGAATAGTATATTTTGCAAATATACCCTTGATCAAACTTTAGGAATGAATAGTTCTTTTCATTTTTGAATAGTGATTTAATATTATAATAATCATATTTATATTTTTAATAAGGAAATACGAGTTCGAAACGGAGGCCCAAACGTGCGCCGAATTAAACGAAATTCGCACCGTAGGCGAACACTAACGCTACGAATTCAACGCCGAAGAAGAAACCAAAATCCGACGTACAAATCTCGAGTTTTAAATTCCTAAAGTTTACGACAAACATAAATAATACAAACGCGCGCCGAGACATCTCACGCTAATGTAACGTCCTGACGTCCTAATGACGTCACTACGAGGATTAAAAATTAACAAAAAAACCGGGGCGTTCATTCACCCCTCTAAAAAGAAAGTTTTGTCCTGAAACTTGGAACATGAAACGAAACTAGAGGGCAGAGGGGGAGACATGATAGAGGAATTCATTAAACAATAATACTAACCCGGGAAGGCAAGGAGAACAGCTGAGGATGAGATTCTCTCATTGCAGATTCCAATTCCCAAGTTGCACCTCTAACATCCTAATTGCGCCAGAGAACCTTGACCATCAGAATTGTCTTCTTTCTTAGCACACGATCTTGCGTCTCCAGAATACGCACAGGTTCTTCGACATACGTGATATTAGGCTGCAACTAGGGCACTGAGTAAAGAACATGTCAATCACTGCGAATACACTTTCGTAGCTGGCTTACGTGAAACACATCGTGAACACCAGGGAAGGAATCAGGCAATTCCAGTCTATAAGCAGAAACTCTGATGCGCTCCACAATCTAAAAAGGTCCCACATACCTAGGATCAAGCTTATGGTTCCTTCCAAATCTCTTAACACCTGGCATTGGAGAGACCTTTAGAAATATCATATCCCCAACTGCAAATTCCAGATCAACTCTGCGCTGATTTGCATACTTCTTGTATCGCTCTTGAGCCAATCTCAGCTTTTCACGAATATGTGTCACTGAAATGCTCATATCCACCAGAGCTTCCGGACCGAGCAAAGGCTTCTCACCAACTTCTGCCCAAAATAGGGAGTTCGACAACCCCTCCCATATAAAGCTTCAAAGGGCGTCATCTGCAAACTCTCCTGATAGTTGTTATTGTACGCGAACTCCATCAGTCTGAGGTGTTTATCACAAGCCCCACCATGGTCCATAATATAGCATATAATCATATCCTCCAAGATCTGATTCACTCTCTCCGTCTGACCATTTGTCTGAGGATGATAGGCAGTAGAATACCTAAGGTCAGTACCTAAAGCTCCGTACAAGCCTTGCCGGAAATGAGACATGAACCAGGAATCCCTATCTGACATGATACTCGTAGGCACACCATGCAACTTGATGACTTCGTACAGATAAAACTCAGCTATCTTTCCCATAGAATAATCAATTTTGAAAGACACAAAGTGAGCACACTTGGTTAGCCTATCCACGATAACCCACACTGCATCATGCCCTCGGGGAGATCTCAGAAAACCGGTTATGAAATCCATGGATAAACTCTCCCATTTCCAACTCGGTATGTCTAAAGGCGTTAACTTACCACCCGGCCTTCTTTGATCATCTTTGACACGCTGGGGGGTATAACATTCAGATACAAATCTTGTGATGTTGTTCTTCATACTGACCACATGTAACATCCCATGTTACTTCTAGACCCCTCAACTTAGATTGGGTTAGGCATGGGGTGAGATTTGGGAGACCAACTAGGTTTGACCCTAGGTAGTGGGTGGTAGCCATGTGGGGCCCACTATAAGACCATAGTCAAACTAGGTCAAACTAGCCTAAGTGGGGACCCTAACCACAACATGACCCCACCACATTGCCCTAACCCTAAAAACAATCTAAGTGGACCCTAGGGTATGTCACTGGGTCAACATTTTGACCCCAGTTGACCAAGGTCAACCTTGGGCTTAATTTGGTCAAACCCACACCCATAGGCCTAATTAACCTAAGTGGGGCACCCCCCTTGACCCAAACCAAGTTGGGTGGTGCCACTAGACCCATTTCCACCAAGTGGGGTCAGTCCACCCACCATAGTTGACCAGTCAACCCCAAAAGTCAAATTGGTCAACAATTTGACCTAAGGAATGAAATGAAGGCCAAGTCATTCCCCCTTGGACCAAGCCCACCAAAATTGGCCCATAGTCAGCCCAAGTGAACAAGACCAGCCCTACCCCTCTAAATCAGGAGAGAGAATACATGCAAGGGGGTAAATTGGAACTTTTAGGAGAAGAGGAGAGAGAAAGAGGAATGAAGGAAATGGTGGCCACATGGCCACCCCATCAGCTGACTTAGGCTGCCCAAGACCAGGTGGCTGACCTCCCCTCTTTAATTCCAGCAGGAAACCAGGGCTGTGAGCCACATGGCTGCTGGGTGAAGCCTCCAAAGCTCAAAACCGAGCTAACATTGGAGTTATCTCCACTTATAGGCCACCCCAGTCCAAACAGAGCTCACCATTAGCTTCAGAAGGCCGAGAGGAGTGGAATTCGACTACTTACTCATGGAGAACGGTGGAGAATTGAACTTTCGGGGAGGAGCTCGCCGGCGCACCACCACCACGGCAAACCGCCGCCTGACCCGCAGCCAAGCCCCGATTATGGTGCGTTTCACTTCACCTCTACCCGTACTAGCTTCTTAGATCAAATAGGCGAGAGATCGGGCTCAATTGAGCCCGATTCCATGTGAGAAAATCGAGGGAATTCTAAGTTTCTGAAACCGCTCGGGATCGCCGTCGCCGCCGTCTTCCGCCGCCCCATCGCCGGGAAATGATAGCCACCACCACCGTGAAGGTGATGGCACCGTTAGCCGGAGGTGGCGACGTCTCAGCTGGCCGGAAACCGCCGGCAAAAATCGCTCCAGGTCGGCTCAATCTCAGCCGTTGGCTGGAGGTAGACGATAACCAGATCCCGTCGATTCTTCTTTAAGATTCGTGCGCCGATCATTAATTTAAATTAATATAATGTATTGAATAGTAACATTTCCTGTCACATATATTCAGTCCTTTTTCATGTTAAATATAGGCCCCCTAGAGGCATTTCCAGACCTTAGACCCTTAATGAAAAATGTATCCTAGGGTCTTACCTTTAACATGCCACCCTAAACATACATTTTGGTGTAGTGTACAGTCCTGTACGACATTTCTCCTAGGACTGGTCCTAGACTAGGTCAAAAATTATATTGGATGCCCTGATCTCAATATTAGTCACCATGACCCCAAATTTTGGGCACATGCATGATTAGGGCTTACTTACCTCCTGCCAAAATTTAGGAATTTTTGGAAAATATTTTCCTATAGTTTTTGGTAAAATACCAAAATTTAAATAAATGACATATATGGAGTTCTACTCCTCCCCATGGCCCCAAATTTTGGTGGTGGGTCAGTGGGGTCATCCTTGGTGCATGATAAAATTTTCAGCACCTTGGGTTCACTGCATGTGGGAGAAACCACTTGCATGTGCTAGCCTATGTTAAGGCTTGGTGTGCAAATAGCAAAAATGCAAATTGGTATATTTAGCCCAATGGTGGCATGCAAGAGTCATGAAATTAATTACAGTGGTTCATTAGGGTAAATTTCACCCCTCAAATTAATGAGGGAATTTTTGGAATCAAAATTCCATTTATTAGAATTTATTTTAATTATAGCTAGTTTGGAAATAAAATTGGAAAATAGGATTTATTCAAGTACAAATCCAAACAACTTTGCCAAGGTATAGCTAACATCACATTTGACTTAGGAAAAATATGATTCCTCTGTTTTGAAGAATTTTTGGAATAGATACCCTAAATTTCCCATTTTACCCTTATTTTGTAAATTCTTGAATTGATGGATTTATACCTCTGAAAAATTTGGACATTTTTCTACGGTCATAAAATGTTATTATTAGTCTTTCACAAATTTCTCAGAATTTAATGGATGCATTATTTGTGTTAAAATAAGTATAATGGCATTTTGGTAAATATCTTATAATGGAATCCTATAGGCCATCTTACATTAAATGTTGATGATTCTCTGCCAATAGTCCTAAATTAGTGTCCTAAAAGCTCTGTAATATTTCTGGAATTTTTGTGTAAATATTGCCTATACATCATTTGGAAAAATGGAATTTTGTGGAATTGATATTAAATTGAAAAGGATAATAAATAATTTAAGGAAAATTATGAAATTCTGTAGGCAGTAATATTTTGTCAATATACCTCTCAGGAAAAATTCCCTAGGTCAGTGGATGCTTAATCAAACCACTTCATGTGTAAAGTGACCTAGCTTTTAAATTAAAAGAATTAATTAAATGACTATTTGGCCAGGAAAAGTTATGAGAATCCTTAGGGTAGTTCCCTTAGTCCATAATACCTTAGGACAAATATTTAGAGGCAAGATGCCTTAAGTTTTGGAAGATCACATTTCTAGGGTAAACATAGGTCATGGTCTGCATATAACACAAATAGGTCTTGTCTTAGGGGAATTACCAGGGGATTGATTATCGGCAGAAATAAGAGAGAATTCAACATATGTAACCCTGGTGGGTAGAGTTTTTCTTAGTGAGGGATTAAAAGTGCAAGTCTTAGCTAGCATCTGGAGCGGGGATCGGAGGAAGACCGTTGGTTTTCCCGGTAATACCTTAAGTCACTAGGGTTATACTAAAGCAATAAGGAGAGCTGGGGAGATACATGGGTAGCCATCAACTAAAATAAATATCCTTGCGAAAGGGAACGCTGGGCGTAATCCCAACACAGTTCCTAGTGCCCCTTGAGAGCCCTTCACAGGGAATACCGGGGGCAGTCCTGGGATTAACCCTAAACCTCTAAGTATAATAAACTGTAGACAAGAGTAGTATAATAGGTTAGGACATTGTCGTACCTTCTCGCCCGTATGGGGTTGGAGAGATTCATGATATATGCTCACCCGTTTTGGGTTTGAGGGAGTTGGTATAATGGCACTAATGTCCGTTCTCACCCGGGTTTGGGTTTGAGGGATTCAGGACGGGTTTTTGTCCTGCGAGCGGAAGGCTCGGTATGAATTACTTGCATGTGCATAAATATCGTGGCGGGGCATGCGGTACTGGCCGTTCGTCACACCGATGGCAGTACGGTGCACCAGGCGGTTGTGGGAGTTAGAGGGGCTAGTGGGTTGTTTTACACTGCGGTCTGGAGGACGACCCCCGATAACACACATCCGACCCAACAAGACTGACGGGTTTGTCAGCAAAGTACGTACGCGAGACTCTAGAGTGCACCTTGGACGTGTACAGAGGCGTATGAGAGGGGTCTAAGGCTTGGTAGTATGCATACCGGTCTAGAAGCTGAGACGCCCGCTCCGCTGCTGCCGTAGCCACAGCGGTGGTACCCGAGAGTGATGCTAGCTCTCAAAAAGTGGGAACTAAAAGTCTGTGATCACAGAGTCGTTGTGTGTGAGTTGCACTTGCCTGCGCATAAAATTGCATCATATCATTCATTCATATTAGGTCATACGCTTCATAGATCCTTATCATATAAATTAGTATGGGCACTTTTATATGATAAGTTAAATTTCCTGGAAATCCTAACTTATATATTTGTATGGGCATTTATATAAGTTAGGGTACGTTTGTGATGATAGCATAGTGGTAGCTTAGCTTATTTACTTATTCATACTGCTGCTTCTTTACTTTTCATTACTGCACTACTCTTACTTGTTACTTGTACCGTACATAGAATTGCTAGAGTAGAACTACAGTACTTATTACATCATTAGTTAGATATCGTCACCTGCTTCCATTTTGCTACCCCTTGTTGTCCTCCGCTTCGTCCTCCCGCTCGGTGCCTAGGAGCTGCGGGGCGAGGTGCGGAGGAAACGACTTAGTCTTTTTGACTAATGGTCGGTGACCAACTATTTTTAGGAGCCCGTGGAGATGGAGCACCAGCACGTCGAGGAGGCAGGGCATGAGGAGCAGATACCACTTCAGCAGGCTACTACCACTACTGTGCGTCCTCAGGTGGGACGAGATCTGATGATCTAGTTTAGCTTCCGCTTCTACTATTTTGTGAGAGAGAGATTTGATGTACTGGGCATAAGCCCTTTTTTTACTCTTTCTTCTGTATTATTCTGTGGACTAGTGATGTACTATTCATTTCCTTTATATGATTGTACTGTGACTTGTGGACTGATGGCATTTTATACTCAGTTTTACTTCTTATTTCTCATATTGGCCTACAGGTTTATGATCGTACTAGCCGGCAGAATCGGCGTGTTGCGGTGTCGACTAACCCGTGAGTTAGTGCCACCGTAAGACGGCGGTTCTGGGCATAAGATCCGGTAGCCCTCCTTGGTAAGGGGGAGGGGGGTCTTACAAACTGGTATCACTTGAACAACGATCATATAAGAAAGAAGTCCACAACATGGGACCACCCCCGCCCCAGCCTTAGTTTGCGGACAAACTATGCAGCGGAAGCAGTGGTGTGCCCATGTGTAAAGTCACATAGATGGTCCACAAAGTACAATTTGTTAGACCAATTTTGCTCTAACCTTACCTTTATGCAACCTCCACAGGTCGCAGCGCCGCAAAATGTGGCTCCTCCCCCTCCAGCTGCCACTCCATTCCTACATACGGAGATGGGGCAGACCCTGACGGCGATTTTGGATGCCTTTAGAGCCCAGCAAGTCCCGGCTCCACAGCCAAATCCGGGGTCGAGCTGGCTGAGTGCATTCAAGAGCCTGTCCCCACCGACGTACCGTGGGACAGAGGATGCGGTGAAGACGGAAGAATGGCTGGAGGCCATACACGAGATCTTAGCGGGCATCAGCTGCCCAGTCGGCCAGGCAGTACCTCTAGCCACCTCCGTGCTAGAGGCCCACGCGAAGAGATGGTGGAAGTCAGTCCGGGAGACTACCTATGCGGACTTTGAGCTGTCAGAGATTTCTTGGGAGGAGTTTGGCGATGTGTTCCTGGAACACTTCGTCTCTGCTACGGACAGAGATGCTTTGGAGGAGAGGTTTTTGAACCTCAAGCAGGGGACTAGATCAGTGATAGAGTACCAGAGAGAGTTCTCCCACTTGGCCAGGTTCGCGGGGATTCAGGACACCGACGATAGGAGGTATGCGAAGAGGTTCTACCGGGGCCTCAGGGATGATCTGAGGCAGGCTCTGTTGTTCATTTCTCATGGCACATCCAGGCAGATCATCGAGATGGTGAAGAAGCTGGAGGCTGACCAGCTGATGGTGCGAGCCGGAGGGAAGAGACCATTTGACGGATCGACATCAGATGAGAGCAGTAGGGGCTCTCAGAGAGGCAGGACCATTGGATACAGGAGGGGTGGGGGACGTCGTCGTCCCAATTTCAGGCAGGAGCAGGGGCCTCCTCCAGCATTGGCTCCCCCACCTCTACAGATACATGATCCGAGGAGACAAGATGACCGAGGCCACCGACAAGTGGTTTGTTACGGATGCCGCCAGCCTGGGCACATCAGGTCGGAGTGCCCGCACCGATTCCATCCCCCTGCTCCTCCTCCACCTCCAGTGGCCCCAGTACAGCAGGGCCGAGGACGAGGCCGAGGACGAGGCCGAGGTCAGGGATATCATGGCAGGAGGCGCGAGCAGGAGCAGATATACGCCTTGGACCTCACAGAGCCGAGGAATCCCGAGGAGGTCATCACAGGTACTTGAAGTTAATTATGAGTTTTCTTGAATTTTTCAATGATATATATATAGTACCTGGAACCATAGGACAACAATTAACTTTCACATAAACAAACCTCAGGCATAGTCATGATCAGCGGCAAGCCTGCCCATACTCTTTTCGACACGGGTGCGTCACACTCGTTCGTATCCGAGGCCTTCATCGACGGACTCGAAGGCGTGGAGAGGTTCCCTGGGCTAGAGATGAGGGTACGCCTACCCGATGGGTCGGAGCTGCGGACTACTGCACATTGTGACATGGAGGCCGAGATTGGCGGCAAGGCATTTGAGGCGTCGGCGACCATTCTGAAGTTGCAGGACTTTGATTTGATCTTGGGCATGGCCTGGTTGCATCGGAACCATGCCCAGATAGATTGCCCGTCCAGGAGGATCACGCTAAGACATGGCGACTCTCATGTTATCGTTGAAGGTATCCAGCCCATCTGCCACCTACTGTTATCTTCTATACAGGCTGTGAAGGCCAATGAGCAGGGTGAAGAAGTCTATATTGTCTGCTTCGAGATGGTGGGAACAGAGGCGACTATCTCAGATATTCCAGTGGTCCGGGATTTCTCCGATGTATTCCCGGAGAAATTGCCCGGACTACCGCCTGCTAGAGACTTGGATTTCAGGATTCAGCTAGTACCGGGAGCGAAGCCGGTATCCCGGGCACCCTACAGGATGGCTCCTAGGGAGTTAGCAGAGTTCAGGACTCAACTACAGGAGCTAGTAGAGTCAGGATTTGTGCGGCCTAGTTCATCGCCATGGGGAGCGCCAGTTCTATTTGTGAAGAAGAAGGACGGATCACTGCGATTATGTATAGATTACCGGGAGCTGAACCGGTTGACGGTCCGAAACACCTATCCTCTGCCTCGGATAGATGAGTTATTTGACCAGCTACAGGGAGCATTCTGGTTCTCCAAGTTAGATTTGCGATCCGGCTATTATCAGCTCCGTATCAGGGAAGAAGACATACCGAAGACGGCTTTCAGTTCGCGCTATGGACTATACGAATTCACGGTGATGCCTTTTGGGCTCACGAATGCTCCTGCTGCATTCATGAGTCTGATGAACCGTGTTTTCGAGCCTTTCTTAGATCGCTTCGTGATAGTATTCATCGACGACATCCTTATTTATTCTCGGACTCAGGAGGAGCATACGGAGCACTTGGCACAGGTCCTATAGAGGTTGAGGGAGACACGGATGTACGCAAAATTTTCGAAGTGCCAGTTCTGGTTGCAGGAGGTGGCTTTCCTGGGGCACACGATCAGTGGGGCTGGGTTAGCTGTGGACCCAGCCAAGATAGAGACGGTGAGGGATTGGCCACGGCCAAAGACCGCATCTGACATCCGCAGTTTCTTGGGACTAGCAGGCTATTACCGCAAGTTCGTGGAGGGGTTCTCGAGGATAGCACTCCCCCTCACGTCCTTGACGAAGAAGGATGCAGATTTTGTTTGGTCAGAGCGGTGTGAGACGGCTTTTCAGGAGTTGAAGGACCGACTCATCTCATCCCCTATTCTTGCGCTTCCATCCGGGAGCGAAGGATTCCAGATCTACACGGACGCCTCTTATCAGGGGATGGGTGCAGTCTTGATGCAGCATGGACACGTTATCGCTTATGCTTCGCGACAGTTGAAGAAGCATGAGCATAATTATCCAGTACATGATCTAGAGCTCGGGGCTGTGGTTTTCGCCCTGAAAATATGGAGGCATTACTTATATGGGATTCATTGTGACATCTTCTCAGATCACAAGAATCTCAAGTATATCGATACTCAGAAGGACCTAAACCTGAGACAGAGGAGGTGGCTGGAGTTTCTCTGTGATTATGATTACAAGATCCACTACCATCCGGGAAAAGCGAACACGGTTGCGGATGCTTTGAGCAGGAGGGCCGGCACTTCTGGACCGGAGCCCCGATTGAGGTCCATAGAGCTGCTTCAGATGATGGAGGACATGCACATTACCGTGGTGTCCGAGACCGAGCCAGTGGTATATAGAGAGTATTTGAGCTCAGTGATCAGCTGCGATGATATACAGGAGCGCATCCGAGCACATCAGAGGCTGGATGCTGCGTTACAGCCGATTTTCAGTGCCCTAGAGAGGGGCAAGGTCGAGGACTACACGTTGCAGGATGATCTTCTTCGGTTCCGGGAGCGCATCTACATACCAGCAGGAGGCAGTATCCGGGAGGACATACTCCGGGAGGCACATTGCTCGAGATATTCAGTACACCCCGGCATCACCAAGATGTGGGCAGATTTGCGGAGATCTATGTATTGGCCCGGGATGAAGAGGGAGATCACGGATTTTGTGACCCATTGCGAGACCTGCCAGCGTGTGAAGGCGGAATGCAAGAGCCCGGGAGGTTTACTACAGCCACTGCCAGTTCCAGAGTGGAAGTTCGAGGACATTGCTATGGACTTCGTACACGGATTGCCTCGCTCCCACTCTGGGCATGATTCTATATGGGTTATAGTGGACAGATTGACCAAGGTAGCGCGGTTTATTCCAGTTCGGAAGGATGCCCCAGTTGCAGTCCTGGTGAGACTATTTGTGGAGCAGTACATCAGATATCATGGTATCCCCAGGACTATTGTTTCGGACCGTGATGGTCGGTTCACTTCGAGCGAGTGGAGGTCCGTGCATGCTTACTTGGGATCTCGGCTTACTTTTAGTACCGCCTTCCACCCGCAGACCGACGGACAGACCGAGCGGACCATCCGGACCATGGAGGACCTGCTCAGATTATGCATATTGGATACGGGGAGGCCTTGGGAGAGGTTGCTGCCATTGATCGAGTTCTCGTATAATAACAGCCACCAGGCTAGCATCAGGATGGCTCCGTACGAGGCTCTTTATGGGAGGAGATGCCGGACACCGCTATCATGGGTACAGGATGTGGATACCAGGGCTCTGGGATCTGATTATATAGAGGACACTGAGGCTCAGATTCGATTGATCAGGGATCGGCTACTGGAGGCCCAGAGCAGGCAGGCAAAGTATTATGATGCTCGGCACCGGCAGGTGGATTTCCAGGTTGGAGACAGGGTATTCTTGAAGATACGTCTGGTACACAGTGTTTCACGGGTGCGGAGGCACAAGAAGCTCAGTCCACGGTACATGGGGCCCTACCTGATCCTGGAGCGGATCGGCCCCTTAGCTTACCGACTGCAGCTGCCACCAGAGTTGGGTGCACTACATGACGTCTTCCATGTCTCTTCCTTACGAAGAGCTCTCCTTCGGCCGGAGCAGCACATCACTACTACAGCCGGACCGGTAGAGCCTGACAGATCAGTGAGATTGGAGCCGATCCGGATTGACGATACAGCCATCCGAGTGTTGCGGAAGAAGAAGGTTCCCCTTGTGAAGGTGCTGTGGTCCAACCATGGACGGGAAGAGCACACTTGGGAGCCGAGAGATCTGATGCTGGAGCAACACCCGGAGCTATTCGCATCAGGTACATTTAAGTTATGCTTTTAAGATTCTTGATAATTCTTGCAATTAGAACCCCGTAGACCCGAACTTAAATTTCGGGGACGAAATTATTTTCTTGTTTATTGGAATTTGTAACATCCCATGTTACTTCTAGACCCCTCAACTTAGATTGGGTTAGGCATGGGGTGAGATTTGAGGAGACCAACTAGGTTTGACCCTAGGTAGTGGGTGGTAGCCATGTGGGGCCCACTATAAGACCAAAGTCAAACTAGGTCAAACTAGCCTAAGTGGGGACCCTAACGACAACATGACCCCACCACATTGCCCTAACCCTAAAAACAATCTAAGTGGACCCTAGGGTATGTCACTGGGTCAACATTTTGACCCCAGTTGACCAAGGTCAACCTTGGGCTTAATTTGGTCAAACCCACACCCATAGGCCTAATTAACCTAAGTGGGGCACCCCCTTGACCCAAACCAAGTTGGGTGGTGCCACTAGACCCATTTCCACCAAGTGGGGTCAGTCCACCCACCATAGTTGACCAGTCAACCCCAAAAGTCAAATTGGTCAACAATTTGACCTAAGGAATGAAATGAAGGCCAAGTCATTCCCCCTTGGACCAAGCCCACCAAAATTGGCCCATAGTCAGCCCAAGTGAACAAGACCAGCCCTACCCCTCTAAATCAGGAGAGAGAATACATGCAAGGGGGTAAAATTGGAACTTTTAGGAGAAGAGGAGAGAGAAAGAGGAATGAAGGAAATGGTGGCCACATGGCCACCCCATCAGCTGACTTAGGCTGCCCAAGACCAGGTGGCTGACCTCCCCTCTTTAATTCCAGCAGGAAACCAGGGCTGTGAGCCACATGGCTGCTGGGTGAAGCCTCCAAAGCTCAAAACCGAGCTAACATTGGAGTTATCTCCACTTATAGGCCACCCCAGTCCAAACAGAGCTCACCATTAGCTTCAGAAGGCCGAGAGGAGTGGAATTCGACTACTTACTCATGGAGAACGGTGGAGAATTGAACTTTCGGGGAGGAGCTCGCCGGCGCACCACCACCACGGCAAACCGCCGCCTGACCTGCAGCCAAGCCCCGATTATGGTGCGTTTCACTTCACCTCTACCCGTACTAGCTTCTTAGATCAAATAGGCGAGAGATCGGGCTCAATTGAGCCCGATGCCATGTGAGAAAATCGAGGGAATTCTAAGTTTCTGAAACCGCTCGGGATCGTCGTCGCCGCCGTCTTCCGCCGCCCCATCGCCGGGAAATGATAGCCACCACCACCGTGAAGGTGATGGCACCGTTAGCCGGAGGTGGCGACGTCTCAGCTGGCCGGAAACCGCCGGCAAAAATCGCTCCAAGTCGGCTCGATCTCAGCCGTTGGCTGGAGGTAGACGATAACCAGATCCCGTCGATTCTTCTTTAAGATTCGTGCGCCGATCATTAATTTAAATTAATATAATGTATTGAATAGTAACATTTCTTGTCACATATATTCAGTCCTTTTGCATGTTAAATATAGGCCCCCTAGAGGCATTTCCAGACCTTAGACCCTCAATTAAAAATGTAGCCTAGGGTCTTACCTTTAAAATTCCACCCTAAACATACATTTTGGTGTAGTGTACAGTCCTGTAGGACATTTTGCCTAGGACTGGTCCTAGACTAGGTCAACAATTATATTGGATGCCCTGGTCTCAATATTAGTCACCATGACCCCAAATTTTGGGCACATGCATGATTAGGGCTTACTTACCTCCTGCCAAAATTTAGGAATTTTTGGAAAATATTTTCCTATAGTTTTTGGTAAAATACCAAAATTTAAATAAATGACATATATGGAGTTCTACTCCTCCCCATGGCCCCAAATTTTGGTGGTGGGTCAGTGGGGTCATCCTTGGTGCATGATAAAATTTTCAGCACCTTGGGTTCACTGCATGTGGGAGAAACCACTTGCATGTGCTAGCCTATGTTAAGGCTTGGTGTGCAAATAGCAAAAATGCAAATTGGTATATTTAGCCCAATGGTGGCATGCAAGAGTCATGAAATTAATTACAGTGGTTCATTAGGGTAAATTTCACCCCTCAAATTAATGAGGGAATTTTTGGAATCAAAATTCCATTTATTAGAATTTATTTTAATTATAGCTAGTTTGGAAATAAAATTGGAAAATAGGATTTATTCAAGTACAAATCCAAACAACTTTGCCAAGGTATAGATAACATCACATTTGACTTAGGAAAAATATGATTCCTCTGTTTTGAAGAAGTTTTGGAATAGATACCCTAAATTTCCCATTTTACCCTTATTTTGTAAATTCTTGAATTGATGGATTTATACCTCTGAAAAATTTGGAAATTTTTCTACTGTCATAAAATGTTATTATTAGTATTTCACAAATTTCTCAGAATTTAATGGATGCATGTTTTGTGTTAAAATTAGTATAATGACATTTTGGTAAATATCTTATAATGGAATCCTATAGGCCATCTTACATTAAATGTTGATGATTCTCTGCCAATAGTCCTAAATTAGTGTCCTAAAAGATCTGTAATATTTCTGGAATTTTTGTGTAAATATTGCCTATACATCATTTGGAAAAATGGAATTTTGTGGAATTGATATTAAATTGAAAAGGATAATAAATAATTTAAGGAAAATTATGAAATTCTGTAGGCAGTAATATTTTGTCAATATACCTCTCAGGAAAAATTCCCTAGGTCAGTGGATGCTTAATCAAACCACTTCATGTGTAAAGTGACCTAGCTTTTAAATTAAAAGAATTAATTAAATGACTATTTGGCCAGGAAAAGTTATGAGAATCCTTAGGGTAGTTCCCTTAGTCCATAATACCTTAGGATAAATATTTAGAGGCAAGATGCCTTAAGTTTTGGAAGATCACATTTCTAGGGTAAACATAGGTCATGGTCTGCATATAACACAAATAGGTCTTGTCTTAGGGGAATTACCAAGGGATTGATTATCGGCAGAAATAAGAGAGAATTCAACATATGTAACCCTGGTGGGTAGAGTTTTTCTTAGTGAGGGATTAAAAGTGCAAGTCTTAGCTAGCATCTGGAGCGGGGATCGGAGGAAGACCGTTGGTTTCCCGGTAATACCTTAAGTCACTAGGGTTATACTAAAGAAATAAGGAGAGCTGGGGAGATACATGGGTAGCCATCAACTAAAATAAATATCCTTGCGAAAGGGAACGCTGGGCCTAATCCCAACACAGTTCCTAGTGCCCCTTGAGAGCCCTTCACAGGGAATACCGGGGGCAGTCCTGGGATTAACCCTAAACCTCTAAGTATAATAAACTATAGACAAGAGTAGTATAATAGGTTAGGACATTGTCGTACCTTCTCGCCCGTATGGGGTTGGAGAGATTCATGATATATGCTCACCCGTTTTGGGTTTGAGGGAGTTGGTATAATGGCACTAATGTCCGTTCTCACCCGGGTTTGGGTTTGAGGGATTCAGGACGGGTTTTTGTCCTGCGAGCGGAAGGCTCGGTATGAATTACTTGCATGTGCATAAATATCGTGGCGGGGCATGCGGTACTGGCCATTCGTCACACCGATGGCAGTACGGTGCACCAGGCGGTTGTGGGAGTTAGAGGGGCCAGTGGGTTGTTTTACACTGCGGTCTGGAGGACGACCCCCGATAACACACATCCGACCCAACAAGACTGACGGGTTTGTCAGCAAAGTACGTACGCGAGACTCTAGAGTGCACCTTGGACGTGTACAGAGGCGTATGAGAGGGGTCTAAGGCTTGGTAGTGTGCATACCGGTCTAGAAGCGGAGACGCCCGCTCCGCTGCTGCCGTAGCCACAGCGGTGGTACCCGAGAGTGATGCTAGCTCTCAAAAAGTGGGAACTAAAGGTCTGTGATCACAGAGTCGTTGTGTGTGAGTTGCACTTGCCTACGCATAAAATTGTATCATATCATTCATTCATATTAGGTCATACGCTTCATAGATCCTTATCATATAAATTAGTATGGGCTCTTTTATATGATAAGTTAAATTTCCTGGAAATCCTAACTTATATATTTGTATGGGCATTTATATAAGTTAGGGTACGTTTGTGATGATAGCATAGTGGTAGCTTAGCTTATTTACTTATTCATACTGCTGCTTCTTTACTTTTCATTACTGCACTACTTTTACTTGTTACTTGTACCGTACATAGAATTGCTAGAGTAGAACTACAGTACTTATTACATCATTAGTTAGATATCGTCACCTGCTTCCATTTTGCTACCCCTTGTTGTCCTCCGCTTCGTCCTCCCGCTCGGTGCCTAGGAGCTGCGGGGCGAGGTGCGGAGGAAACGACTTAGTCTTTTTGACTAATGGTCGGTGACCAACTATTTTTAGGAGCCCGTGGAGATGGAGCACCAGCACGTCGAGGAGGCAGGGCATGAGGAGCAGATACCACTTCAGCAGGCTACTACCACTACTGTGCGTCCTCAGGTGGGACGAGATCTGATGATCTAGTTTAGCTTCCGCTTCTACTATTTTGTGAGAGAGAGATTTGATGTACTGAGCATAAGCCCTTTTTTTACTCTTTCTTCTGTACTATTCTGTGGACTAGTGATGTACTATTCATTTCCTTTATATGATTGTACTGTGACTTGTGGACTGATGACATTTTATACTCAGTTTTACTTCTTATTTCTCATATTGGCCTACAGGTTTATGATCGTACTAGCCGGCAGAATCGGCGTGTTGCGGTGTCGACTAACCCGTGAGTTAGTGCCACCGTAAGACGGCGGTTCTGGGCATAAGATCTGGTAGCCCTCCTTGGTAAGGGGGAGGGGGGTCTTACACCACAAAACAATCTGCTTCAAATCTCTGTACATTTTCGTGGAACCAGGATGATAAGCAATACTTGAATCATGTGCTTCACTGCATATTCTTGCTCGGATGTCCCCAACATCGGGAATACTATATCTGTCGTGGTACTTTAGGGTACCAACGTCATCAATTGAAAAGTCAAGTAATTCCCCTTTCTCAGTCCTACTGCGGAGGTGCTGCAAATCAGGATCATCTTTCTAATGTAGCCTAGTGAGAGCAATTCACGAAGGCTCTTCCACCTCTAAGCTACTTGGCGCAGCGCTATTCCCTATGGTTATGTCCATGAGCAAAAACTCCACTATAAGAGATTGCACCGAGAGGTTAAAGATATGTGCGGGCTTTCGGCTCAAGGCATCCACTACTACATTAGCCTTGTCGGGATGATAAAGGATATCAACTTCGTAGTCCGCAATATATTCTAACTCCTTTTGAGTGAAGACATATTTCAAACTTTTGTGGTCCGTGTATGTACAACCTTGGGCTCGCGGGAGGTGGCTCAAGCAGCAGGGCGGAGAAGCTAGCGAGAGGAGTTGAAGAGGTGAGTGGGACCATGTGGTCCACTCGCAGAAGGTAAAACGGGGCTCGAAGCCGTAGGCGAGATGTCCTCTAGGGCGCGGGCTGGCCCTTGAGGACGAGATGGCTACCATAAGGCAGGATGCCAGCGAGACGAGCAGGTGGGCTCGTCTCGCCCGCTGGTCATTTCCCCACTCGCCATATAGAAGGAAGGATGTTTTTACCTTCTTACCCCCAAGGGGGATTTTACTCTTGTACCCGGGTAATTTTACCCTTTTGCCCTTGGTGGTCTGCGTATAGCCCTTCAAAATAGCGGAGTTTGGCTGTTGGTAGACCCAACCCAGGGTATTTTGGTAATTTCAGGTCATTTCAGTATGGTTATTTGCAGATCAAACTCAGAGGTCTATAAATTGACCGATAAGGTGCCATGAACATTTTGTTGAACCTTTCCATATTCTTCCTCAGAGTCACCGATCTCAACATTGGCTAGGGAGGGGGAGAACTTCAAATTCTTCCTGGTAAGTGGTGGGACCTCCGAGTTGAGACCATCAGTCTATTTCTGGTCCTGTGACTCACGTCGGGAGGGCGGTTCGAGAAGAGTAAGTGTGTGTTGCAGCTTCAAGTCCAAACTCTAGGTGGAACCGGGTGACTGGTTTCAACATTGTTTGGTGCGGTGAGCGTGGATCGCGGCCCACACAGAAGAATCTTGAGTTACCTCATGGAGGGAGGTCACGGAGAAGGAGACGGAGACGGGTCAGATAACCCGAGAGGATTCATTGGAAGGGAGGATTTCATGGCGTCAATCAAAGGCATTATGGACATGATATAGGGGATCTCGCGACAGGGTGATTGTTCGACCCCGTTGTCACGACCCACATTTTCTCTGTATTCAAAAATACGTCAGAGTAGGGAAAATACGTGTCGTGATTCCACGCCGTGCAGGGGACAGCTGTAGATGCTCAGGCAACCCGTCCTCACATTTAATTCATGTAAACGATTTATGAAATTAAGTTAAAAATAATGCATATAAGTTATTAAAGTTAATGACCGTGTCCCTCGGTCGGGTGGACCACTAGTCCACAGGTGAGAAAATATATAAGTTTTACACGGCGGAAAAATACTGAGTTAGTTCATATGTTAACCTATGTGAGAATGAATGGTTAGTATCTCAAAATGATGATGTGTCTTCTACATTTAATATATATAGAGGACTCTTATAGTACTTAAAAATAGTAGATTTGACAGTTAAAAATCATGTCATGTCGATACTCAAGAATGTAGTTTTGTAAATTTTAAAATAACTAAATGCATCCTAACATAAATCCTTGCCAGAGAGCAAGTACAAACAGGTAAAAAGTAACAGCAGTAAAAGTAGCAAGTAGTCTATCACAGAAAAGTAAAAGTCTATGGGAGTCAACAACTGACACGAACCCATAGTGAAATCTGACAAGTCTAAACAAAGTCAACTAACTTAAGCTCAGAGGTGGAAGCAAAAGGATGCAGCAACCAGCAGCACTAGAAGCACAACACGGTCAGCTAAACCTGATACAGCTCTGGTCCTGAGACATTCAAAGGGAGAACACCTCAGAACAAGATAAAATGGTGCAAAGAGTAAAGACAAACTATACAAACCTCAAAGTAAAGAAAATTGTGAAGCGACTGCAGCAAAAGGGTCAGTAGCAGAGTAAAAGTAAGCAACAACAAAACTATTCGAGCACGAATGGCTAAACACATCATCAGAAGTTCAAACCTTCATCTTTCATTATTATTCAAGTTATTCTTAAATAAAGAAAACGAGACTGATCAGCTCAACACAAAAAAAAGTACTGTGCCGGGGAAAAAGGTGCACAACGGGCACAAACCCATCCAACAGGCACCATGCCGAGGGAGAAACCCCAACGCGCACACACCAAGCTAAGGTAATATGCCGGGGATGAAAGTCCACAACGTGCACAAACTCAAGCATAAGGCACTATGCCGAGGGAGAAACCCCAACGCGCACAGTCCATCTGTGTTTCTTTAGTTACATAATTATACATGCAAAGTTCCTTTTTATTCATCACAGTCTCAAGATTTAACCAACAAAGTGGACTGCAAAAGAGCATGTCAAGGTCGAGCAAGTGAAGTTTAATCAAAAATAATGGAACGCATAAGGTGTCACAATGATAAAGATGACTCGATGGTTACAACGGCACGACAACCGATTCGTTTACCAATTCTACAGACTAAAATTTTGGGGTTATGGTTTTAGGGACAACAAGTCGCAATCCAAGGGAAAGAGGAAGAGAATTATAATTTCAGGACAAGTTTATAAATAATTGAAACATGATAACCTCAAATAATTGTAGCAAAAATTTAGAATATAGGGGCAAGAGGGAGAGCAAGAACACCACTTGCCTCGTTTTTACCGGAAAAATTCTCCGAATCACCCCACGTCGCAGATGTTGAAATTTGTGAAGTGGAAGTGGTTGACGGGATAGGCCGGGCGGCCTGGGCGTACAGCTTTAGCGACTAGGCAGACTGGGCGGACTGTTGTGTACGACCTGGTGGAAAGTCTAGTGAAAGCCGGCTGTTCCTCTGAGCGGGTTATATGCAAGTAGTCCGCGACTATGCGGCCTGGCATCTGCGGATAAGGCATTGGCTGATTGGTTTAGCCAAGGAGCAGCCTGAGCGGATAGAGGCTTGCGGACTGGTGCATGGCTCAGTGGCTGTGGTGCGAGATTGTGCTGATTGGCGGTTTTGATAATGTTCGCGGAAAGCTTACGGACTGGCGTGTTCGCGGTATAGGCTGTTGTGGACTGGGCTTAGAGCTTGGCTAAGGCCTTATCGAGCTCTGGTGATACAGCAGGTGCTTTGCTGTGGAGGTCATTGGCGGACTGGTGTGTGGAGTCCGGGAGATGGCTGTTGCGTTGGGTAGGTGTGCGAGTGGCTTGCGGACTGGTGGCGGTCTGTGCTAGCTTGTTTGGTGGACGAGAGGTTATGTCCGCCATGCTCGCATTAGACTTTGATGGTTTTGGACTTGGTCACACTCTGTGCCAAGGCCATGGTGTCCTCCGTATCCGCCAAGTCCGCTGCTGACCGGGCGGTCTTGCTATCTGCCTTTGTTCGTGGACTTGTGGTGGATTGAGGCTTGAGTCTTGCGGACTGCCTCGGGTTTGTGCGGACAGCCATTGAAGGGGGTTGCTGTCCTGCAGTAGTCGGAGGCTTTGCGGGCTGATGCCTTGTCTGCATAGCTTGGGCGGACTGATGAGGGTTCGCCAATGTTGTCTTGCTCCTGGCAGTTTTCCTTGGTATCCGGCTAAGTCCTTGCGGACTCGGCGGACGGTGTTTTGCTATCGCGCGGGCTAGGGCGGTGTCGCTATCTCTAGGGCGGTGACCACACTCCTCACCTTGCCTATAAATAGGACCCCCTGGCAGGTCTACAGTAACTTGAGTGAACAGTAAGTTGGGTTCGGCGAGGTGCCGCGGTCTCAGTTTTTCTGTCCGCACGGATTGATTCAGGGTTGATGGTTTGATGTGTGCAGGTCGCGCGGGTAGCTTCAAGGAGCCAGGAGTTTGGCTTTGACTTCGGTCAAGTGCTTGGAAGTTGTGCGGTCTTTACAGATTCAGCAGGAGGTCGCTTTACGGCTTGTCAGCTCTGTTTCATCTTTGCCAGCTTCAATAACCTGTCCGCCGGCTTCAGGCTGGTAGGGGGTGTTCCTCAGTTCAGCTTCAGTAGGAGTCGAATAACGGTGTGTCCGCGCGGCCTTGCGGCGGACTCCGTGGCTATTCGGCAGATTGCAGCTTAGCTCGGGCGATCTCAGCGGACTCGGCAACCTTGGCGGTCACGGCGGACTCCGGTGCTGTCCGCCCGGCTTGGGTTTTGTGCTTTCTGTTTACAGCTGTTATACTAGCGAAATCATGTCTCGCTATGTATGTCTCGTATTGTAAAGAAATGAATGTATAAAAGATCTGCTTGTGCTTACATTGTTTGTTGGGATTAGCCTTATTCTTTGGTTTTCCGCTGGTTCAACGTGAGAACTGGGTAGTTCCGAAGATATTAATTTGGCGTTTGGGCTACCTTGCTGACCACGCTGAGAAAATTTTCAACATGGTATCAGAGCCAGGTTCAGTTGCGTGAGTGGTAGTCAACCAGTGTTGTTACTCAGGGATCGAGTGGTGATCAACCTGTGTTATTGCTCGGAGCTTCTGAAAGGTTGCCAATAGGTGTTGCAATGGAAGGGAGCTTTGCAAGAGGTCTGGGCATTGAACTCTTAATGCCGACTAACTTTAAGGAGTGGGAGTCGTGCATGAAGAGTTATCTTCTTGGCGAGGAGCTGTGGGAAGTCGTCGGTGGTGACGACAGACAGGAAGTCACGGCTGCGTTCGGTACTGCTGAGCAGGTTAGGCTCTGGAGAAGAACAAATGCTAAGGCGGAGTTCATTCTGAAGAGGGCCGTGTCTCCGGAACTGTTTGATCACATCGTTGGATGTGAGTCGGTTGCTGATATTTGGACAACCATCGATGAGTTGTTCAATAGGAAGAATGTGGCGCGGCTTCAGTTCCTGGAGAATGAGTTGGCCAGGGCAACTCAGGGAGACCTTTCCATCTCAAAGTACTTCTTAAAGATGAAGAGCTTGTGTGCTGAGCTGTCGGCACTGGATAATGATGAGCCTATCTCTGAGGCGAATATGAAAAGGCACATTATTCGCGGCTTGCGGAAGGAGTATGTGGCCTTTGTGACATCTGTTCAAGGGTGGGCTACTCAGCCGTCTTTGCTGGAGCTGGAGAATCTGCTTGCGTCGCAGGAGAGCTTTGCAAGGCAGATGGCTGGAGTGAACCTTAATCAGGAAGGCAGCGAAGCTCTCTTCTCAGGCAAGAAGAAAGGATGGGAAGGGAAGAAGAAGAAGAAGGTGCAGGTCACTGGTGAGAAGGAGACTTCAACTTCATATCAGCCGGAGAGGAGCAATGCTCCTAAGGACTGGAAGAAGAATTTGAAGTGCTACCGGTGTCATCAGCGAGGGCACTTCAAGCGGGACTGCAAGGTCAAACTGCATCCTGGGCATGCTGCGGGAAAGGAGGAAGCTTTCTCGAGAAGTGAAGAAGCAGAATGGGGCGGAGCTTTCATGACGGGCACTTGTGTCCGGGCCTTGTCTGCTGAGGACTTCAACAGCGAGTGGATCGTGGACTCCGGGTGTGGTCATCACCTCACTAGAGACAAGTCAAAGTTCACCTCCATGCAGGCTTACTCAGGTAATGAAGCTATTATCACTGCTGATAATATTGTTTATACAGTAGAGAAAGAGGGGGTCGTGTCTTTGGGTAGTGATCGGGGGCCACTCACGTTAAGGAGTGTGTATCACGTGCCGGGCATGAAGAAAAACCTCTTCTCGGTGACCAACGCGGTGGACGCTGGTTATCACGTTCTGTTTGGGCCAACAGACGTGAGGTTCCTTCGCAACGTATCAGCGGTGAAGGCTGATGTTGCTCATGTAGGGAGGATGGTGAAGAACTTGTTTGTTCTTGCCACCAATTCTTATGTTGATCGGATGAGGGCCAATGATAGCGCTGCTATCTGGCATGAGAGGCTGGGGCATGTTGGCATGGACAAGCTAAAGGCGATGGCTAGTAGAAGTTTGGTGAAGGGGTTGCCTAAGTTGTCTTCCTTTGGTGACGGGCATATTTGCGTTGGCTGTCAATACGGTAAGGCACATCGCCTTTCGTTTGATAAATCACAAACAAGGAGCAAGAAATCATTGGAGTGCATACATGACGACTTGATGGGACCGACGGTTACTGCCAGCCTTGGTGGAAGCAGATACATGCTTGTCTTGGTTGATGACTACTCAAGGTATACTTGGGTGTACTTCTTAAAGGAGAAGTCGGAAGCCTTCCGTTTGTTTGTGGAGTCTAAGGAGTTGGTAGAAGGCCGGCTTGGCTTGCGGATCAAGAAGCTTAGAACGGACAACGGTGGTGAGTTTATCTCCTCCGAGTTTCCTAACTTCTGCAGGAAGCACGGGATCCAACGAGAGCTTACTTGTGCTCACACTCCACAACAAAATGGGGGTAGCGGAGCGGAAGATCCATCATCTGACGGAGACCTGCAAATGCTGGCTTCATGCGAAAGATATCCCAAGGTCCTTTTGGGCGGAGGGGATGTCTTGTGCCGCTTACGTCATCAACCGTATGCCACTCAGCCCTATCAACATGAAGACTCCTGTTGAGCTGTTGTTGAAGGAGAAGCCGCGTGTTGGACACCTTAGGGTGTTCGGTTCAACTTGCTACGTGCATGTCCCGGATGCTTCACGGACAAAGCTGGATGCGAAGGCAAGGAAACTTGTCTTTGTTGGCTACAATGAGCGGAAGAAGGGATGGAAATGCATGAACCCTGTGACGAAGAAGTTCGTGGTGTCATGAGACGTTGTCTTTGACGAGCTGACGTCATATGGAGGTGGCTCGGTTGAGCTAACAGGAATTAGCAAGGTTGATGAAGCACAGGTGGTGGCTGCTGAAGGCTTGGAAGAGGAGCTTGTTGTTTCACCAGCAGCTCCTGTTGCTTCTAACTCCAAGGCTGAGCCGTCTGGCTCAGGAAGCAGGGGGAGCATTGCTCAATGCTTGCCCCAGGTAGGAGTTGAGCCCGAAGAAGCAACGGAAGCAGTGAGTAAGGATTTGACCCTTCGGAGATCGAAGAGGGTTGTTAAGCCACCGGCTCGGTACTGTGATGGGAATGCAGTGAGCTTTGTCTCCTGCTTCTTTGCAGGTCCTCTGGATGAGCGAGAGCCTGCAAACTTCAACGAGGCCACTGGAGTGAAGGAGTGGGAAGGTGCCATGAAGGAAGAGATTGATGCTCTGAAGAAGAATGAAACTTGGGACCTTGTGCCCAAGGTTGATGACATTATTCCGGTTACTTGCAAGTGGGTGTATAAGTTGAAGAAGAAGGCTGATGGGAGCATTGATAGGTTCAAGGCTCGCCTTGTCGCTAGAGGATTCTGACAGCAATATGGAGAAGACTATGAGGAGACATTCAGTCCAGTTACGAAGATGACTTCAGTAAGAGTGGTGATCGCCTTGGCTGCTAGCAAGGGATGGAGGTTGTGGCAACTCGATGTGAAGAATGCCTTTCTTTACGGAGAGATTGACAAGGACATCTTCATGGATCAGCCGCTTGGTTTTGTCTCTGAACAGCATCCGGACTATGTCTGCAAACTCAGGAAGGCTCTCTATGGGTTGAAGCAAGCTCCTAGAGCTTGGTATGGGAAGATTGCAGAGTACTTGCAATTCTGTGGATACCTTGCTTACAACTCGGATTCAAGATTCTTCATCAAAAAGAAGGGGGAGCTACAAGTCTTGGTCCTCCTATATGTGGATGACATGATCATCACAGGGAATTCGGAGGGTGAAGTAGCAAGGCTCAGGGCTGAGCTTGCTATACGCTTCGAGATGAAAGACTTGGGAGAGTTGCATCACTTTCTCGGTCTTGAAGTGGAGAGGAAGGAGTGTGGGGTTCTCATCTACCAGAAAGGGTATGCTGATTGCATTGTGAAGCGGTTCGACATGGGCGAAGGGAAGAAGTGCTCTACTCCACTAGAACCTGTGCTGAAGCTTCGACGAGATGAGGGAAGGGTTCTTCATGATCTCTTGGTGTTTAGGGCTCTTGCTGGGAGCTTGATTTACCTGACAATTACAAGGCCGGACATTGCTTATGCTGTTGGCCGAGTAAGTCGGTATATGGCTGAACCAAGGCAATCTCATCTAGTGGCGGCGAAGGGTATTCTGAAGTATGTCAAGGTGACTTCTAACATGAGACTCCTCTATGGAAGGGACTCGGAGTTTGCGTTGCTTGGGTACACGGATGCTGACTATGGCGGTGATTCAGATGATCGGAGGTCTACTTCAGGTTATGTGTTCACTTGCGGTTCAGCTAGCATCTCGTGGTGTAGCAAGAAGCAAGACTCGGTGTCAGTCTCAACTACAGAGGCAGAGTATAAGGCTTCGGCCTTGGCTGCTCGGGAAGCCATCTGGTTGTGGAGGCTTATAGAGGATGTTCATGAAGAAGTGCAAGGGCCAACTTTACTCCGGGGTGACAATGAGAGTGCTCTCAAACTGGTTAACAATCCAGTGGGTCAAGTCAGGACCAAGCATATAGAGATTGATCACCACTTCATCAGGGAGAAGGTGTTGGAGGGGTCTCTGCTGGTCGGGCATGTTCGGAGTGAAGATAATCTTGCTGACATCTTCACGAAGCCACTATCGAAGGGGCCCTTTGAGCGCTTGCGCAGCTTGCTGGGCTTGGTCACCACTTTCCACTTCAAGGGGGAGTGTTGAAATTTGTGAAGTGGAAGTGGTTGACGGGACAGGCCGGGCGGCCTGGGCAGACAGCTTTCGCGGACTAGGCGGACCGGGCGGACTATTGTGTGCGACCTGGTGGAAAGTCTAGTGAAAGCCGACTGTTCCTCTGAACGGGTTATATACAAGTAGTCCGCGTACTATGCGGCCTGGCATCTGCGGATAAGGCGTTGGCTGATTGGTTTAGCCAAGGAGCGGCCTGAGCGGATAGAGGCTTGCAGACTGGTGCATGGCTCAGTGGCTGTGGTGCGAGCTTGTGCTGATTGGCGGTTTGGCTCATGTTCGCGTAAAGCTTGCGGACTGGCGTGTTCGCGGTATAGGCTGTTGCGGACTAGGCTTAGAGATTGGCTGAGGCCTTGTCGAGCTCTAGTGATACAGCAAGTGCTTTGCTGTGGAGGTCGTTGGCGGACTGGTGTGTGGAGTCCGGGAGATGGCTGATGCGTTGGGCAGGTGTGCGAGTGGCTGGCGGACTGCTGGCGGTCTGTGCTAGGGTGTTTGGCGGACGGAGGTTATGTCCGCCATGCTCGCATTGGACTTTGATGGTTTTGGACTTGGTCACACTCTGTGTCAAGGCCATGGTTTCCGCCGTATCCGCCAAGTCCGCTGCTGACCGGGCGGTCTTGCTATCTGCCTTTGGTCGTGGACTTGTGGCGGATTGAGGCTTGAGTCCTGCGGACTGCCTCGGGTTTGTGCGGACAGCCATTGAAGGGGGTTTCTGTCCTGCATTAGTCGAAGGCTTTGCGGGCTGATGCCTTGTCCGCATAGCTTGGGCGGACTAATGAGGGTTCTCCAATGTTATCTTGCTCCTGGCGGTTTTCCTTGGTATCCGGCTAAGTCCTTGCGGACTCGGCGGACGGTGTTTTGCTATCGCGCGGGCTAGGGTGGTACCGCTATCTCTAGGGCGGTGACCACACTCCTCACCTTGCCTATAAATAGGACCCCCTGGCAGGTCTACAGTAACTTGAGTGAATAGTAAGTTGGGTTCGGCGAGGTGCTGCGGTCTCAGTTTTTCTGTCCGCACGGATTGATTCAGGGTTGACGGTTTGCTGTGTGCAGGTCGCGCGGGTAGCTTCAAGGAGACAGAAGTTTGGCTTTGACTTCGGTCAAGTGCTTGGAAGTTATGCGGTCTCTGCGGATTCAGCAGGAGGTCGCTTTGCGGCTTGTTAGCTCTGTTTCATCTTTGCCAGCTTCAATAACCTGTCCGCCGACTTCAGGCGGGTAGGGGGTGTTCCTCAGTTCAGCTTCAGCAGGAGACGAATAACGGTGTGTCCGTGCGGCCTCGCGACGGACTCCGTGGCTATTCGGCGGATTGCAGCTTAGCTCGGGCGATCTCAGCGGACTCGGCGACCTCGGCGACCTTGGCGGTCAGGGCGGACTCCGGTGCTGTCCGCCCGGCTTAGGTTTTGTGCTTTCTATTTACAGCTATTACACTAGCGAAATCATGTCTCGCTATGTATGCCTCGTGTTGTAAAGAAGTGAATGTATAAAAGATCTGCTTGTGCTTATATTGTTTGTTGGGATTATCCTTGTTCCTTGGTTTTCCGCTGATTCAACGTGAGAACTGGGTAGTTCCGAAGATAATGATTTGGCGTTTGGGCTATCTTGCTGACCACGCTGAGAAAATTTTCAACAGCAGATTGGGGCAAAAGAAGACGTTAGGAGTTGTAATCTGAACGAAAATGGCCGAAATAGAGGTTAGGTCCGAAAAACCCTAACGAGTAAACTCAAGGGATGGGAAAAGAAATTACCAGGATAGCGTAGCTCTCGACGAGAGCTTTCCAAATCTACGATCGGTTGGAAATTTCGAGCACTGGAGCTCCGCCGGCGGCTACCGGAAGATTCCCGACTTAGAGCTCTTCGTCACGTGCTCTGATTCGGCCAGAAGAAGAAGAAGTCCTTTTTTTTATAATCTTTCTTAAGTATAAGAATATATATATATATATATATATATATATATATTTATATATATATGTTTAAATATATATATATATATATATATATATATATATATATATATATATATATATATATATAAATATATATATAATTATAAAATTTTCTGTCTGAAACAGACGATATATGAGCGATTGCGCGAAGTATAAAAATAGAGGTTAGGATGACTTCAAATCAAAAACTGCCCAATATGAAAGTTGTAGATCTCGTCGAGATGAACATATTTCATGTTAACCATTTTTCCATACGACCACGTTTTGACTTGGCAAACGGCACTCAAACGCAAACTGCAACGGACAATTCGAGAAAGGCTACAAGTCACTCGAGTAGGCTAAAGACAGCACTCGAGTAGGAAAAAAACATGACTCGAGTAGTATCTGCATGAACAGGACGATCTACACGAGAACAGGAAAAATCACTCGAGTCAAGAACAGAGAAATTACTCGAGTATGAAGAATTCACTCGAGTCATATTACTCGAGTAAGAAGAATTCACTGGAGTCATATTACCCGAGTATGAAGAATTCACTCGAGTAATATTACTCGAGTATTAAGAATTCACTCGAGTCATATTACTCGAGTATTATGAATTCACTCGAGTGATGAATGCAGAAATAACAATCCTTAGCATATACAACAAATTTTTTTGCAAGAAAAACCTTTTGATCAAATTATACAAATGAGTAGTAATTTTTATTTTTGAATAGTACTTTAATATTAAATTATTCATATGTATATCTTTTTGAATAAGAAAACTACGAGATCGAAACGGAGACTCAAACGCACGCCAAATTAAACGAAACTCACGCCGTAGGCGAACAGAGACGCTGCGAACACAACGACGAATTCAAAACCAAAATCCGACGAGTCGTTCTTGAGATAAAGATCCTCAAAGTCTACGACGAACATAAATTCTACAAAACTTCAGAAATTTGTCGAGGCTCGAATATCGCTCGGATCGCGACGAAACTTGACGAGCAGGTCAGGAATTAATCAATTAAATTTTCCAATGTGAAATTTTCCATTTTTGGGAAGGATTCGCGAATTTGGCCGACTCGATCGAATAGACGCAAAAACGCACTAACGGCGACGCGCCGTCAATACCGTGATAACGTAATGCCCCTTACGCCATTATGACGTCAATAAGAGGATTAAATAATTGCCGGAAAATCCGGTGCGTTACAATCACCCCTCCAAAAATGAAGTTTCGTCCCGAAATTTGGAACACGAAACGAAACGAGAGGGCGGAGGGAGAGACACGATAGAAAAATTCATTAAACAAGAATACTAACCAGGGAAGACTAAGAGAACAACTGAGGATGAGATTCTCTCATTGCGGATTCCAATTCCCAAGTTGCGCATCTAGCATCCTGATTTCGCCAGAGAACCTTAACCATCGGAATTGTTTTCTTTCTTAACACACGATCTTGCGTCTCAAGAATACAGACAGGCTCTTCGACATACGAGAGATTATGCTGCAACTGGGGCACTGAGTCAAGGACATGCCGATCACTATGAACACACTTTCGCAACTGGCTCACATGAAACACGTCGTGAACACCAGGGAATGAATCAGGAAATTCCAGTCTATATGCAGAAACTCCGATGCGCTCCAGAATCTGAAAAGGTCCCACATACTTGGGATCTAACTTATGGTTCCTTCCAAATCTTTTAACACCTGACATCGGAGAGACCTTTAGAAACACCAAGTCCCCAACTGCAAACTGCAGATCAATTCTGCGTTGATTTGCATATTTCTCGTATCGCTCTTGAGCTATCCTCAACTTTTCACGAATATACATTACTGAAGTACTCATATCCTCCAGCGCTTCCGGAACGAGCAAGGGCTTCTCACCTACTTCTGCCCAAAACAGGGGAGTTCGACAATGGCTTCCATATAAAGCTTCAAAGGGCACAATCTGCAAACTCTCCTGATAACTGTTATTGTACGCAAACTCCATCAATCCGAGGTGTTTATCCCAAGCCCCACCATGGTCTATAATATAACATCTAATCATATCCTCTAAGATCTGATTCACTCTCTCCGTCTGACCATTTGTCTGAGGATGATAGGCAGTAGAATACATAAGGTCAGTACCTAGAGCTCCTTGCAAGCACTGCCAGAAACGAGACATGAATCAGGAGTCTCAGTCTGACACAATACTCGTAGGTACAACATGCAGTATGATAACTTCGTTAAGATAAAGCTCAGCTATCTTTTCCATGGAATAATCAATCTTGAAAGGCACAAAGTGGGCACACTTGGTTAGTCTGTCCACGATAACCCACACTGCATCATGCCCTCGGGGAGATCTTGGCAAACCAGTAATGAAATCCATGGATAAACTCTCTCATTTCCAACTCGGTATATCTAAAGGTGTTAACTTACCACCCGACCTTCTATGATCAGCCTTGACACGCTGGCAGGTATAACATTCAGATACAAATCTTGCGATGTCATTCTTCATGCCTGACCACCAAACAATCTGCTTCAAATCTCTGTACATTTTCGTGGAGCCAGGATGATAAGCAACACTTGAACCATGAGCTTCACTGCATATTCTTGATCGGATGTTCCCAACAGCGGGAATACTGTATCTGCCACGGTACTTTAGGGTACCCACGTCGTCAATTGAAAAGTCAGACAACTCCACTTTCTCAGTCCTAGTGCGGAGCTGCTGTAAATCAGGATCGTCTTTCTGATGTTGCCTAGTGAGAGTAATCCATAAAGGCTCAACCACCTCTAAGCTACTCGGCAAAGCACTATTCCCTACGGTTATGCCCATGAGCAAAAACTCTTCAATAAGGGATTGCACCGAGAGGTTAAAGATATGTGCAGGCTTCCGGCTCAACGCATATGCTACTACATTAGCCTTGCCGGGATGATAAAGGATATCGACTTCGTAGTCCGCAACATACTCTAACCATCGACGCTGGCACAAATTCAACTCCTTCTAAGTGAAGACATATTTCAAACTTTTGTGGTCCGAATAAATTTTGCACGACACTCCATACAGAAGATGTCTCCACAACTTCAAGGCATAAATGGCGACATCAAATTCTAGGTCGTGCGTAGGGTAATTCTTTTCGTGCACCTTCAATTATCTCGATCCATACGCAATCACTTTGCCGTCCTGCATCAACACGCAACCGAGTCCAACCCGCGAGGCGTCCACATAAACAACATACTCTACTCCTTTCACCGACAATGCCAACACTGGATCAGAACACAATATCCTCTTGAGCTCTTGAAAAGCTTCCTCACAGGCATCACTCCAAACAAAAGCTGCGCTCTTTTGCGTAAGCCTGGTCAAAGGCGCAGAGAGAACAGAGAATCCTTCCACAAATCTTCTATAGTAACCTGCCAACCCTAAGAAGCTCCTTATCTTCTTAGGCAATGTAGGTCTCTTCCAATCCAAGACTGCGGTTATCTTCGCGGGATCCACTGAGATTCCGTCCTTACTTACGATGTGTTCTAGGAATGATAACTGAGATAACCAGAACTCGCACTTGCTAAGCTTCGCATACAGCTTGTGCTCCCTCAGAGTAGACAAGACCAAGCGCAAGTGCAAGGCGTGCTCATCTGCATTTCTGGAATATACTAGGATATTGTTAATGAATACCACCACAAACCTATCCAGAAAATCCTTGAACACCCTGTTCATCATGTCCATGAAAGCTGACGGTGCGTTCGTTAACCCAAACGACATCACCAGAAATTCAAAGTGACCATATCGATAACGAAAAGTAGTTCGCGGAATGTCGGACTCTTGGATTCTTAACTGTTGGTAACCTGAATGGAGGTCAATCTTCGAGAACACGGAGGTACCTCGTAACTGATCGAACAAATCATCGATCCTAGGAAACGGATATCTGTTCTTAATTGTCACCTCGTTTAGCTCTCGATAATCAATGCATAGCCTCATCGTTCCATCCTTTTTCTTCATGAAGAGCACTGGTGCACCCCAGGGGGAGGAACTGGCTCTAATAAAACCGCACTGCAATAACTCATCCAGTTGAGTACGCAGCTCCTCTAACTCACGCGGCGCCATGCGGTACTGTGTCTTTGCAATAGGGCGAGTGCCTAGCTCGAGGTCTATAACAAACTCTACCTCTCTCTCAGGAGGAAGTCCAGGAAGACTAACAAGAAAAACATCCGGAAACTCACGCACCACGGAAACGTCCTCAACCCGAGGCTTAACTGGTGCAGCTCCCAAGAACAGAAACAGAGACAAGAAAAGAATCACAGCCAGACTCTAGAAATTTGCGACCATGTACCGCAGAAATGATCGGAGATTCCTGACGCGGCAAACCATATACACTAATGGGTTGGCCATTATCACCTTTAAAATCCAAGTGCTTGTGCTTGCACTGAATGACAGCATCATAGCTGGACAACCAGTCCATGCCCAAAATCACGTCGAAGTCTATCAAATCTAGCACCTTCAGATCCGCAAATGCTAGAAAACCACCTAGGGAGATGGGGCATTTTTGGATACCCTGATTTGATCTCATCGCCTCTCCTGAAAGAAATTTGACATTTATGGAGGTGTCTAATGTAACGCCCCCACTCGCCACGTGGCATATAATGGTGGGTCCGGCCGAGGCCCCACGCCATATGTCACACACAAGCGGCGGAACTACTTGTGGAAATCAAAATCTTCTCACATCCTAACTCAAAACATTCTAGCGCAACATTTTAAGTTAAAGAACTCAGCTCAGAGAATGTCCACTTTTATATAAACTCCACATTTATATATCAACACCAGGAATGTATACAACGCACACAAACTGGCCTTACGGCCTTAGAAGTTTCTCTTTCCACACAATTACATTTTCGTACTTCAGCACGTAGGCCGGCCACACATGAAATCCAAACACATTTCTTCGCACGGCCTTCAAGGGAATTTAGCAGTAGTGTTGGGTACATTGGAAAATGTGTACCAGATTTGAAGAAGCCTCACCTTACTCAATGATATGCATCAAGGTGTATTTGATATTGTTTTGAGTTTATATGTGCAGGTTAAGAAAATGCAGGAATGCAGGAAAATTTTCTAAGTCCATGAGTCGACACCAGAAGAAACTGTGTCGACACTTATGAAGGATTGTGTCGACACTGGAGAAAAGCTGTGTCGACACCTGTAGTCAATTGTGTCGACACTTGGAAAGGATGTGTAGACACCAGAAGAAACTATGTCGACACACAGAGACATAGTCGACATACAGAAAAGCTTAGTCGACATCAACTGTGTCGACACACAGAGGCAGTGTCGGCACACAGAAGACTTTGTCGACATCAACTGTGTCGACACACAGGACTTGTGTCGACACATAGCAGAGTTTCAACAAAGTTGATTTTTTATGAAGAAAATAAGTGACTGTGTCAACACACAAAACTAGTGTCGACACATTCTACAGAAGCAGTGTCGAGAAGCAGTGTCAACACCAAGGGAGCTATGTCGACACCATCAAGGTTTGTGTCGATACTTAGTCTACTTGTGTCGACACATGATGAAGTTAAGTCTCGACACTTTGCTGACAGAGACAGAGTTTCAAGAAGTGACTGGAAGACTTGACAGCTACCGTAACCAACCGGTCTACTGAAGCTATCAATGCTGTCAGACGTTCGTTAGAAACCGGATCAGCCGGTTACCATGGAGGAAGTCTATATAAAGACATTCTCTATCAACAGAAGAGGATTATATATACATACACAGATAAAAAAGTAAACACAAAAAACATAAGAAGATTTTCAACAGAAGATCTAAGAAGACATTCTCAAGTGGTGATCTACTCAGAGTTTGTCAAGTGAATTCAAAGAAGAATTCAGAAGAATCTTCAGAAGAATTTGGAGAGAGAGAGCTCCATCTATTCAAGTGAAGAAAGGGACTTACATCAACAAGTATCTTAAGTGCAGATTCTGAACCAGTCTGCCAAGAAGAATTCAGATTGATTTCTGAATTTCAAGAAAGAAGCTGATTGAAGATCAACTTCAAAGGAGATCAACCCTACTGTGTTCAGATTCAAGAAGTTTTGAAGAAAGCTAAGACAGGTTGATCTCTAACATCAGATTCTTTCAAGAACTGATCAAGAATCCTTCCATCCTTTCTCTCTCAACCAGGGTGGTGGTAAATTTCAAAGTAACATCTATTTTCTGTAGGATCTTTTTAAGATCTGAGTTGTAAGCCTGATTTATAAAGGCTGAGTTGTAGGAGATAAGTTCTCTGAGTGGTAGGCCTTGTTGAAGGCTGAGGTAGGGCTGATAGCCTGAGTTGTAGGAGATTTTCATCTCTGAGTTGTAGGCCTTGTTGAAGGCTGAGGTAGGGCAGATTGCCTGAGCTGTAGGAGTTTGGACTCACTCTGAGTTGTAGGAGCCTTGTTTGGGTTCTGAGCTGTAAGATCTGAGGATCTGAGGAGAAGGAAAGAAGTTAGGACAAATCTATCACACTGCTAGATAGGTTAAGGGGGAAAGTGGATGTACCGAGACCTTGGGGAACCACTATAAATCAGTGTGCTATCTGTGATTGTGTGTGGAATTGTTATTTCTGTGTTGTGATAGCTGTAGAACTATATGTTTCTATTTAATTAACTGAATTAATATCTGCCTTAGAAGGAAAAAGAATTAAACCTATTCACCCCCCCCCCCTCTAGGTGTTTATGAACCAATTCTTTCAAGTGGTATCAGAGGGAGGTTAATCAAAGAAAGACTTAACAGTCTTAGTAAGATCTGTAAGGCAGAAGTAAGTTAAAGAAGATGGGTTCAGGAGAAAACCATAAACAACTTGGTTCAATGAAGTTGCCTATCTGTAGGAAGGAAATCTTTGGAATATGGAAGGAAAGGGTCAGACTATTTATGGAGGCATCTGATCCTAGAATTTATATAATAGTTCAGGAAGGACCATATATTCCAATGAATGTTTCTATTCTTGATGCTAATCAAAGGATTCCTAAGGATTTTTCAGAAATGACTAAGGATGAGATCATCTTGGCTACAATGGATAAAAGAGCACAGAATATTATAGTGAGTGTCATAGAGGACTCAACATTCCAGAATCTGATTCACTGTAAAACATCCAAGGAGATGTGGGACACATTGGTTGTCTACATGGAGGGTTCTGAAGAGGTTAGGCAAGATAGAAAGTCTTTGCTTAATAAAGAATATGAGAGTTTCAGACAAGCCAAGTCTGATAGCATAACTGAATGTTATAAGAAGTTCTACAGAATTGTTAATGAACTAATGTCCTATGGAAGAATCTTCAGTACATATGAGCTGAATTACAAATTCCTTAGGTCTTTGAATAAGGATTGGGATACAAAGATCTGTGTCATAAGGGAAGTGGCCAGACTGACAGAAATTTCACCTCCAACACTGTTTGGCAAATTACTGTCTTATGTGATGCAGCTGTTGGCCAGAAAGGAGGAAAAGAAAAATATAAAGGTTGACCATAGAGAAAAGTCAGTGGCCTTCAAGGTAGAAGCCACAATTAATAATAGGAGGATGTCTCCATCTTCTCCTAAGAAAGCTGCAGAAGTGATCTCAGAAAATTCTGATAATCATAGTTCAGACAACAGAAATTCTGATGAAGACTTTGCTGCTTTCACAAGGAAGTTTCAGAGATTCTTAAAGAAGAAGTAGTGGAAATCTAAGCCATCCTCATCTCAGTCCAAGGATGACTATTATCAGAAGAGGAAATCATCCAGGAAGGACAGGAGTGGGACAAAGCCTAGCAAGTCAACTACATTAAAGATTATTTGCTATTGTTGCAACAGACCTGGACATGTTGTGGCTGATTGTCCAGACAAAAGGAAAGAGTCTGCTGATAAAAAGAACTCTCAACACAAGAGCAAGAAGGAGAAATCCTTGGTAGCTAAGAAAGAGAAAAGTTGGACAAATCAATCAACTTCAGAGTCTGAATCTGAGGCTGAGGCCTATATTGGTTTGTTTGCAACAAAAGAAGAGGATGAGTTCTTGAAATTATTGGACTCTATCAATGAGCAAGAAGACCATCATTGCAAAAGACTGATGGCTATGTCTGAAGAAGACCAGTGTCAGGATCAACCTAGTCCCAGTAAGGTAAAAAGTTTAGCTGTAGATTCTGATTACTATACTGGGTCAGAATCAGATGCATCTGTATCAAGAGATGTGGATGGGTCTGAATCTGAATGAGATATTCATCAGCTTATAGATGAATATGGGGATTTGTTGCAGACACTCAAGAGAAGCAAAAACGTGGCCAAAAATCAGGCTAAGGAAATTGCATCTCTTAAGTTGACTGCACCTGATTAAGAAAAGCTGCTGGATCAGAAGATGAATGAGATTGCCAAGCTGAAAAACATAACTATTATTTAGTTGGGTAGAATCACATTCACAAATGATCAGATCAAAAGTCTGGAAGACAATCTTCAGAAAGAGAAGGAAATAGTGGCTAGTTTCTCTAAGCCAAAATCTATCCTACCCTTAATTGATGACTTTGTGTCTCAAAAGGGTAAGACATGATTAGGCTTTAAGGGAACTGCATGGGCTGCACAGTCCAATAATAAAGGCAAAGCCCCAACAAAAAATAAAAGATCTGCTGCAAATAATACAGCTAAGATTGTATCTAAAAAGATGTATAATAAGTATGAGTGCTGGTGGTGCGGCAAGATAGGCCATTATGCCTTAGACTGTTGGCACAACTCCAGTGTCAGGAAGAATAGCAGTCTACCTGTTAGAAGAGCTGCAGGAAGATTTGTCAAGTTTCAGGCTAACTTAAATCAAGGATCCAAAAGTTATTTGGGTTCTAAGGTTAAGTAATCTTTGTTACAGGTGAGTCCAAGTTGTCATGCCCCTATATGGTACTTGGACAGTGGATGTTCCAGGCACATGACTGGAACAAGAGGATTGTTGAAGGACTACTCACCAATATTGAATGGGCCTAAAGTAATCTTTGGTGGTTCTGAAAAATGAGTCATCAAAGGGTTTGATAACATCTCTAACAACTTAATCACTATCACTCAAGTGGCTTATATGAAGGGTTTGAAACACAACCTAATAAGCATAAGCCAGCTGAGTGATCTTGGATATGACATTTCATTTATCAAGAATGGGTGTCATATCAAGAGGTCTAGTAATCAAAAAGTCATATTGACTGGCTATAGAAAAAGGAATGTGTATTGCCTAAACTTTGAGAGTGAGAATAAAAATTCTCCTATCTGTCTGTGGCTGAGGAGAAAGCCTCTCATTGTGTCAAATGGCATAAGAGGCTAGCTCATCTTAACTACAAGACAATTGGCCAACTCTTTAGTAAAGAGTTAGTGAGGAATGGTCCTTAAGTTAAGTGCTTTAAGGATGGAATATGCTCAGCTTGTCAAAAAGGCAAGCAGACCAGATCCTACTTTCATAGCCTAGAAACCAAAGACTCAGTGAGGTGCTTATACCTCTTGCATATGGATTTATTTGGTCCTATGCCAGTTCATAGTCTAGGTAGGAAGGTCTACACTTTTGTGGTTGTAGATGACTATTCTAGATTTTCATGGGTATTCTTTCTGAGGCAGAAATCTGAAATCCCAAATGTCTTCTGCAATTTTGTCAAACAAATTCAGAATGAATTAGATAGTTCAGTGGTCAAAATCAGAAGTGACCATGGAACTGAATTCCAATCTAAAAGTATGACAAGGTTGTGTGAAGAATTTGGGATTCATCAGAAATTCTCCACACCTAGAACAACTCAGCAAAATGGCATTGCTGAAAGAAAGAATATGACATTGATTGAGGCTGGAAGAACACTATTGAGTGACACTACTCTCCCAGAATATTTCTGGGCTGAGGCAGTAAACACCGCATGCCATGTGCTCAATAGGGCTTCCATCACCAAAAGCCACAAAAAGACAGCCTATGAGGTTATGAAAGGCATAAAACCAAACTTATCCTATTTTAGGATCTTTGGTTGCAAGTGCTATGTGGTTAACAATGGCAAGTCTCACCTAACTAAGTTTGCTGCCAAATCCCAAGATGGGATATTTGTTGGGTACAACAATAATAGTAAGGCTTATAGGGTCTACAATTTGGCTACTCAAGTTGTAGAAGAGTCTGTTCATGTCATATTTGATGAATCTAGACTTATTAACAGTGAGTTGTCTAGTAGTTCTTATAGCTCCACAGGTATACAGCTGAAGATGGACCAGCTTACTATCAGAGAAGATCCAAGTGCAAAGTAGGATGAGGAAAATGGTAGTTGCTGTACAGGGGGAGTACAAGACACTCAAGAGGCTGATGAAGACCATGAGGTGCATCATAATGAAGAGATTGAAGAAGGTCAAACTGTTGATAGATTACCTCCAGCAGTTAGACATTTAAAGGATCACCCTGTACATCAGATCATTAGTGATCCAAGATATGGAGTACAAACAAGAAGCAGGAACTTAAATCCAGTTTTTTGCTCAAGCTTCTTATCTCAACTGGAACCCAAGAGATTTGAAGAAGCTATTCAAGACCAACATTGGATTGATGCTATGCAGGAGGAGTTAAATCAATTCAGATGGTGCAAGGTCTGGGAGTTAGTTCCAAAACCAAAGGGCCACAATATGATAGGGACAAAGTGGATTTATAGAAACAAGCTTGATGATAGTGGGATCATAGTGAAGAACAAGGCAAGACTAGTTGCCAAAGGATACAGGCAGGAAGAGGGCATAGATTTTGATCAGACTTTTGCTCCAGTGGCAAGGTTGGAAGCAATAAGGCTATTCCTTGCCTATGCAGCATATCAAGGCTTCAAAGTGTTCTAAATGGATATTAAGTTAACATTCTTAAATGGAGACTTAAAAGAGGAGGTCTATTTAGAACAGCCCTCAGGTTTTATTGATCCACTCAATCCTAATTATGTTTATAAACTTAGGAAAGCTTTATATGGGTTGAAACAAGCCCCAAGGGCTTGGTATGAAACCATGTCTACTTTCCTCATTGAGAATAAATTCTCAAGGGGGAAAATAGACAAGACTCTATTCCTTAGAGAATCCAAAGGAAAGATCATCCTTGTCCAAATATATGTTGATGACATAATATTTGGTTCTACTGAAAACAATCTTTGTAGGTAGTTTGCAAAACTTATGCAAGAGAAATTTGAAATGAGCAGTATGGGAGAACTTAAGTTCTTCTTGGGACTCCAAGTAAGACAGACTGATGATAGCTTGTCCATATCGCAGTCTAAGTTCACTCAGGAGTTAATTAATAAGTATGATATGAAGTCATCCACTACCATGAGAACTCCAATGGGGACAAGTATGTCTCTAAGCAAAGATGATGCAGGAAAACCTGTAGATGAATCTTTGTATAGAGGGATAGTTGGCTCCCTCCTTTATCTGACTGCTAGTAGACCAGACATCATGTATGCTACATGTGTTTGTGCTAGGTACTAATCCTTCCCTAAAGAATCTCGTTATACTGTTGTCAAAAGGATTTTGAGATATCCTAAGGGCACACCTAATCTAAGCCTTTGGTATCCTAGGAATAAAGATTTTCTACTAATAGGCTATTCAGATGCAGACTTTGAAGGATGCAAAGTAGATAGGAAAAGCACAACAGACACCTGTCAATTTCTAGGAGGAAGATTGGTGTCATGGAGCTGTAAGAAGCAGACTAGTGTGGCAATTTCCACAGCTGATTCTGAGTATGTTGCTGCAGGAAGTTGCCGTGCACAACTGTTGTGGATACAACATCAGTTAGAAGATTATGGTATTCAGGTAAGTAGAACTCCATTATTATGTGATTCTACTAGTGCTATTTCTGTTGCTCATAATCCTATTTCTCATAGTAGAACAAAGCATATAGAAATAAGATATCATTTTCTTAGAGATCATGTAGAAAAAGAAGATATTTCTTTAGAATTTGGTAATACAGATTTACAAATTGCTGACATGTTCACTAAGCCATTAGATAAAACTAAATTCAATAATTTCAAAATTGAATTAGGAATGTTGAACATAAATTAGTTTAACAAATTTGGCTAAGTAACATTGTGTCGACACAAAAAGTTGTCTGTGTCGACACATAGTAGTTGTTTCGACACTCCAAGAAAGTGATGTCGATACATCTAGAAATTTGGTGTCGACACTTCAGAGAAGTTGTGTCGACACATGCAGAAGTTGTGTCGACACTTAGAATTAGAGTCGACACAGAATGTCTGTCGAACTGATAAGAACGTCTGTGTCGACACATCATCAATTGGTGTCGACACATAGAAGTCTGTGTCGACACATTTCAACTGTGTCGACACATTAAGAGAATTTTGACGTGCCTTCTAAACTTCATTAGTTAGAAGGGTATAAATAGGTCAACAACAAACTCTGTCGACATACTCTCCATATTTTCGAGAACAAAACCTTGTGTCGACAAATTCTCTCTTCTCAATCCAAGATTTCTCACAACCCCAATGGCGCCAAAGCTTGAAGATAATTTCAACGAAGGCTATGAGCTGGTTTGCAATGCTTTTGATAATGTGAAACCCGAGATTAAAATAGTAGTTACCCTAATTACTGCGAATGGTTTGGAATTTCTGGTATCCGAACCTACAAAGATATGGAAGAAAGAAATACTGGAATTTTATGGCGTAGCTACTTTAGATTCGACTGGAATTAAGATCAAATCTACAGTTCAGGGAGCTAAAGTTAAACTTACCTTAAAGAGCTTGAGGAAAACTCTTCAACTCCCAAGAACTCAAGAAGAAGAAGAAGTTACCTCTACCAAGACCAGGGAAGCCCTCCAGTGGTGTGGATTGGATCCCACCATGAAGATTGGATCTGCAATGAATAGGAAAGGGATGAATCTGCAAGGAAAATTCCTTTCTAAAGTGGTTGGAAAGGTCATTCTCTGCAAGCTAGGGGGACATGATAGGGTTTTAGCCTATATGTTCAGCCTGATGACCAGGATTATCTTCAGACTGAACACAGATTGGTCTGCAGTAATCTTTGAAAAGATTAAGGAAGGTATCAAGAAGCCAAATCTGGGAAGAATCATGAGTCTATACTTGGCTGGAATAATTCCAGAAGTAATAGAACAGACTACTGGTTCTAAGATCAACCACATGAGAAGAATGGATATAAGGATAATCTCCAGATGGGATAGGGTCCTCACAAAAGACATTCCTGATGAAGAGAGGTCAGAGATTGCTGAAAAATCTCCTGCACAAGACATTACAGATGGTGCTCAGGTGCAGGGGGAGCCTCATCTTGAGGAAGAGCCAACACACTTAGATAGTGAAATGGCAAATCAAACTATTCTTGAGGTAATCCAAGAAGTTAATCAATCAATTTTCAATATTGAGGAAGAAACACTAACTGTGCCCTTAGTTGATGTTGACCAGACCACTCAACTAAACAATCAAGCACATGATGTTATCATGAAGGATACATCTACAGCTGCAGATGCTCCTGAGTTGGTGGTGCCTCAAGTCCAACCTCAACAAGAGTTTACCCTTGAAGAGTTGTTCCCTGATATAGAACAAGCAAAAACTGAGGAGGAGCAAGCTGAAATTGAGGGGGAGCAAGTCAGGACTGAGGGGGGAGCAAGCTAACATTGAGGGGGCGCAACCTAGGACTGAAAAGGACTTTCCTCCTAGTCCTCAGGAAAGAGTTGATATTGCAAGTACCTCAGCTTCTGAAGATGAAGCAGAAATTCAAGGAAAGAAGAGAAAGCTGATGGTTTTCAAAAGAAGAAGCCAAAGCTATAAAAGGGCATTGCAAACTGCTCCACAACCAGTTCCTGCACAAGATTATAGCTCCTTACTCGTATCTTTGCAAGTCAAATTAGATGAACAAAGAATAGCCATGGAAAAGTATATGGATGAGATACATAATGAATTGCAGTTATCATTATCTCAAGATATTAAATCCATAAGATTTGAAGTAAATCATAACAAGAAGGAAATGACAGATTGCTTCCACAAAGGTGGCAATGTTGTAGTCTATCTTGCAAAACAACAAGAAGGAATAAAGACTCAAGTTGATGATATTGTTGTTAAGCAAGGCTATGTCCTAGAAAATCAACTAAGGATGAATGACAATCTGACTGAATCACATAATGTGATTGTTACAGAGTTAAAAAATACTGCAACTGCACTGGCAGAGGCAAGGGCTAAAGAAAAGTCAGATTTTGATAAACAATTACAGAAAGAACTAGCTGCTGTACAAACAGCTATTAAGAATTCTCAAAAGTTCATTTCTGATCAGCTACTGAAACTAAGGTTATTTTATAAAGATGGTGTTAATTATCTAGATGAACATGTAAGATTTCAGAAAGATGACCTCAGAGCTCATATTGAAAGAGAAGTCATAAAGGGGGAGAGAGTGTTAGTCAAAGCAGGCTCAGATCTTGCTAAATGGATATCTAATAGCATCAGAGCCACCCTTGGATATCCACCCCTATGTGATGATGATAATGTAGCTGAGTCAGGTGCGCAACCTTCTTATTTTGAAGGTGATCAACCTGAAGTTGCTCAGGTCATTTACCCTGCAGCAGATTTTGATATGATTCAGTAAGAAGTACAGTCAATGTAAAGCCCTCCAGAGGGTACTAAAAATGTTATTATTGAGAAAGTAGAAATGTTAGAGGCAGCTTTGA
The DNA here is from genome assembly GCA_039583875.1 of Platanthera guangdongensis. Classification (NCBI taxonomy): domain Eukaryota; kingdom Viridiplantae; phylum Streptophyta; class Magnoliopsida; order Asparagales; family Orchidaceae; genus Platanthera; species Platanthera guangdongensis. The sequence goes on from CM077163.1 coordinate 53,686,615, forward strand.
ATAAAGAGCAAGAAGCTCAACTTTCAAAGAAAAGATTTAGAGAACAGACATAGTTGAAGCCTGATTTTGAATAATGGAGCCCAACTTCCAGGAATATTATATTGAATGCCTGGAAGGCTATGAAAGACAAGACCCATGACAGTGGTAAAAGGTACACTGAGCAAGAATGGATCAAGTATGAAGCTAGGCAGGAAGCCATTCTACAATATAGAAGAAAGGCAAAAGCTGGGAAGCTACCTCCTAATGCTCAGGAGCTTAGCAAGTACTTCCCAAAGCCTTTTCATTATTTTGAAAGGCAAATGATAAGGGCTGAAGAACGAAAGAAGAAAGATCTGAAGGGCAAGAAGCCAGCTAAAGATATTGAAGCTCCAGTACAAGCCAAGATCCAGTCAGGCAAAGACATAGTCATCAAGGAGCCTGATCAGCCTTAAAATAGATTAACTAGATTTTACAACATTATAATCTTTAGTTTTTAAAAACCTATGTAAACTATTGTTAAGAAACTTTTGAAAGCTTAAACAAAACAATGATTAATGCTCATTATGTTTACATCATTATTCTGTGATGATATTTTATACATGTTTTGTTAATAAGTTACCCTGTCATATAATGTTTTTATACATCATAATGTGTATTTATTATGAATGGTGTATATCATTGACTAAGGGTTATGACTTCTCCAAATAGGGGGAGATTGTTGGGTACATTGGAAAATGTGTAACAGATTTGAAGAAGCCTCACCTTACTCAATGATATGCATCAAGATGTATTTGATGTTGTTTTGATTTTATATGTGCAGGTTAAGAAAATGCAGGAATGCAGGAAAAGTTTCTAAGTCCATGAGTCGACACCAGAAGAAGCTGTGTCGAAACTTGTGAAGGCTTGTGTCGACACTGGAGAAAAGCTGTGTCGACACCTGCAGTCAATTGTGTCGACACTTGGAAAGGCTTTGTCGACACCAGAAGAAATTACGCCGACACACAGAGGCAGAGTCGACACACAGAAAAGCATAGTCGACATCAACTGTGTCGACACACAGAGGCATTGTCGACACACATAAGACTTTGTCAACATCAACTGTGTCGACACACAGGACTTGTGTCGACATATAGCAGAGTTTCAACAAAGTCGATTTTTTGTGAAGAAAAGAAGTGACTGTGTCGACACACAGAACTAGTGTCGACACATTCTACAGAAGCTGTGTCGAAAAGCAGTGTCAACACCAAGGGAGCTGTGTCGACACCATCAAGGCTTGTGTCGACACTTAGTCTACTTGTGTCGACACATGATGAAGTTCAGTCTCAACACTTTGCTGATAGAGACAGAGTTTCAAGAAGTGACTGGAAGACTTGACAGCTGCCATAACCAACCGGTCTACTGAAGCTGTCAGTTCTGTCAGAAGTTTGTTAGAAACCGGATCAGCCGATTACCATGGAGGAAGTCTATATAAAGACATTCTCTATCAACAGAAGAGGATGATATATACATACACAGATAAAAAAGTAAACACGAAAAACAGAAGAAGATTTTCAACAGAAGATCTAAGAAGAAATTCTCAAGTGGTGATCTACTCAGAGTTTGTCAAGAGAATTCAAAGAAGAATTCAGAAGAATCTTCAGAAGAATTTGGAGAGAGAGAGCTCCATCTATTCAAGTGAAGAAAGGGACTTACATCAACAAGTCTCTTAAGTGCAGATTCTGAACCAGTCTGCCAAGAAGAATTCAGATTGATTTCTGAATTTCAAGAAAGAAGCTGATTGAAGATCAACTTCAAAGGAGATCAACCCTACTTTGTTCAGATTCAAGAAGCTTTGAAGAAAGCTAAGAAAAGTTGATCCCTAACATCAGATTCTTTCAAGAAGTGAACAAGAATCCTTCCATCTTTTCTCTCTCAACCAGGGTTGTGGTAAATTTCAAAGTAACATCTATTTTCTATAGGATCTTTTTAAGATCTGAGTTGTAAGCCTGATTTATAAAGACTGAGTTTTAGGAGATAAGTTCTCTGAGTGGTAGGTCTTGTTGAATGCTGAGGTAGGGAAGATTGCCTGAGCTGTAGGAGTGTGGACTCACTCTGAGTTGTAGGAGCCTTGTTTGGGTTCTGAGCTGTAAGATATGAGGATCGAGAAGAAGGAAAGAGGTTAGGCCGAATCTAGCATACTGCTAGATAGGCAAAGGGGGAAAGTGGATGTACCCAGACATTGGGGAACCACTATAAATCAGTGTGCCATCTGTGATTGTTTGTGGAATTGTTATTTATGTACTATGATAGCTGTAGAACTATATGTTTCTATTTAATTAACTGAATTAATATCTGCCTTAGAAGGAAAAAGAATTAAACCTATTCACCCCCTGTAGGTGTTTAGGAACCAATTCTTTCAAGTAGTCCATCCATTCCGCTCATTTCATTTCAAGCAGCAGCACCTGCAAACACATATCCACCCAAGAGTGGCAAACAAAGTAGCGGTTAGCTTTAGCTGACCACTTATAACGACCCTACAACCCTACTCGTGGCAGTGGTTCCTTGCATGTATGCATTGCTATCATCATCTCATCAAGCATCATATGTATCATTCTCTTTATCAATATATCAATCACAATCACATCACAAACACTGGTATCCTCCAGACGCTCCGTGCACTCAGGACACCTTCTTGACGTACCGGGCATCCCAGTCGTACACTGCCGATCAGAGGTTTTAACTTGTTGGTTGACCAGACCTAGTCCACCAGTCTCGCAAGCTGGCGACATCCCGCCCAAACCACTCAAAGGTACTTACTTCACATCATCCATAAACAACCAGAGCAGATCGACTCACACTATGTGGTGTAGCATTTACTACCAATCGACCCCTCACCTATTCTTGATCGACCCACCATTGTGGTGTAGCAAGTCAGGTGCTCGCTTCTCGGATCATTCCACCAATCGATCCCTTCTAACCAGATCAACCCACCCTAGTGGTGTAGTCGGCCGGGTACTCGCTTCCCGAGCGCACTACCAATTGATCTCTCTTCAAACTAGGAGCTTTCTCAAAGCCTCCTCACATCTATAATTCACATTCATATAACCATACCACCATCATAAATCTTTCATAGCATAGAATCCACGGAATCTTCTTCGGTTTACCCATGAACATCACCAATCCAGACTACCCGTCCAGATGGGCTTCACACAGCATGCCTATACCGTACTCCACACTTTCGGCTCTAGATGCAGACTCAACAAAGGAATCACTTTCGAGATCCACCTCTTGGTGGAGGATTCCAAACACATGCATAAAGAAAGGACTTCGATGTCCAAGAAGGAGATTGTTACCCTTGAACATCGCTTCGGCGCCATGAAGTAGCCGGATAGAAGTCACCGCCTCGGCTTTGCCTTCATGAATTCCCTCTCGGATCTTCGTTTCGCACTCCACAGCTCCTCCAACAGCTGGTTCACTTTCTCCTTGCCTTCCCTTGCTCTCCCTTTCTCTTTCTCTCTTGTGAAATGAGATGGAGAAGACGAAGAGGAAAATAAGGGGCCTTACTCTCAATTCTCGGCCAAATATACACCTGGACAGAGCCCAGCCCTTAGATACAAGATAGGGAAATGAATGGCCACAAAACCGTTGAAAAATCACCATTCGGCCCCGACACGCCCTGTGACACGCCCGTGTCACAGGGCGTGTACCTTAAGCGGTACACGAACCGACTCATTCTACCTTATTCATCAAAGAACACAGCCAGGGTACATGCCCGTGTCGGCCCAGACACACCCGTGATACAGGGCGTGTAGTGTAATACCCCCCCTCCCGGATCCCAAAAAACGGCACGAAGGGGGAGTATTATGCCCGGAACAGCCGCCTTGCGGTAGCATTAGCACACGGGCTAACCTGTACCACAAGACGCCTATTCTGCCGGCTACAACAATATCAATATAACATGCCAACCCAACCAAATAAAAAAGCAAGAGAAGTCAAAATCCACACTAAGTAATATAGTCCAAATACATCAATAAAGAGAAGCTAAACATACTTCTACAATATATCAGAGTACAACTAATCATTGCCCAAATGGGCTACATCAGAGTAATCAAAATACTAACATCAGTAACCGAAGGTATCGACGACACAGTCACTTCAGGCCCTGTCATCCTGGCCTGGCTGTCCTGCTGCGTAGTCTGCGGCTGCTCTACCTACGGCATGACCTCCTAAAAAGGAATACGTAGCAACCGTTAGTCGAAACGACTAAGTGGTTTCACATCCGCACCCCCGGCTACTCCTCGACACCGGGCGGGGAAGTGGAACAAGTGTACAATATATAATAGTATGCAAGTAAGGAGTATAAGCAGGTGGCAGTAGTGTAAGAGTAACAGTATCAAGTTCTAGCAAATATTTAAGAGCTACAGCAACCTAGCAAAATAAGTAACAGCAGGAAAGTAACTTAACTTATAAGAATGCTCATATAAACTTATAAGTTAAGGATCGGGTTACAAAAAAGTAACTCATCGTATAATAGTGCCCATACAAACTTATACGATGAGGATCTTGTTGTGCAATGTTATGAAATACTATGAATGCTATGCAATGACTCACCCATGCAATTGCTATGTCGACACATACTATAGTTCCCACTTTTCGAGCAGGTAGCTAACCTCTCAGGCATCAGCCGCCGTGGCCAGGCAGTGACAGTAGAACGGGCACTTCTACTACTAGGCGGGTATCCACACTACTTCACCTAGGCCTCCGTATGCCTCAACGCTAAGAACACAACAGCGGAGCCCATGCGTACTATGGCCCAGCGGGAGCCTCGGGTAGATGTGCACCGAGGACCAAGCCCCGAACTGACCTTGTGTGACCCGGAAGGAGCCTCAGAGTGAGCACGAGGACCAAGACCAACCGTTCACCTGGCACGAAAGGAGCCACAGGATGTAAACACCGAGTACCAAGCCCAATCGCCCAAAGTCTAACTGTCGACACCCGTCGGTGTGACGACTGGCGAGCCCGTAGACCTGCCACACTATCCTTAACCCAAGATTACGACACCGCGTGTCGACTCACACCACATGCAATTACCACATCAACATAACATGGAAGGGGCCTCAGAAGTAAGCACGAGGACACAGCCCAACCATCCATCCATACCTTATCTCAACACAACCAAAACAAGTGACAGTCAACACCGCACTTACATCCCTTCACAATACCACCCGTAGGGAGACGACGCTCTAAGTATTGGACTAGTAGACTCATTCATTAAACAAACATACCCATGGCCATAATCTATTCATCTATATGAGTTTCCAAAAGATGACAATGTAATATAAACATGATGCACATATAAAGATCTATCACACTTTCCATTGATAATGTCATAATATAAACATGAAGTGCACAATTATCAATCTTTCAATTCCTACCAATTCAATTCATTTAAATAAGATTGTTTCACAATTTGATAATATAAAATCTGAATAATAAGCTACATCAATCATGCAACAAATGATTAATCATAAGGGTTCATCCAAGTCAAGTATCTTGCAATATTAATTCCACCAAATCCAAATCCATCTTCCATTAAAGCCCAGAATTTAGGTGCTGGTTGAATCTGGACAGCAACTTCGGCCGGAGATTCCTGAAGCTACAGGAATCCGGTGAAGACGTGTCACCCCACGATGGAAAGGTCTTTCCGTGGTCTACAACTCTCATATTCAGACCTCAACCCAGATTTTACATTATCCTATTTGAAATCTGACTTGAAATCCGCTGCATACAGAACACAATTTCTGCATGCAGTATTTATTGAACACCATTTTCGTTTAGACTTTCCCGTGACTACAGACTTCACCAGAAGTCGTGCAACCATTCGTTAGAAAGGTGTTTTCAAGGGCTTCAACTTTCGTGTTTAGCCGAAAGCCCATATCTATACATATCACACTTCATAATGGCCACGAAGTTCACTGTGCGCAGAATACAGATTCTGCACGCATCTTAAGGCGGAATGAACGGCATCGGTTCATCTTCCTACTCAAGGCGATCATCCCAAGTCATTCCATAATTTCCACCACCCTTATTCAACCTCATGAGGCCAATACCCTTCACGAAACCATCACTTATCATCATATTGAAGAAGGGCGTGGTTGAAGGGATCTAAAACCTAAGACACAAGTCCTAGCATGGCCTTTCCTAGAAAACTCCTCCTCACCATCAAGACTCTCTTGAGCCGATGTCTCGCCTAGGAAAATAATTATAGATCTAGCACCAAGGGAGATGGTAGGAAACTCACATCGGTTCCAGTGGTACCACCATTTCCGTCCATGGATCACGTAGCTCTCCTCGGCGGAATCTTCTCTTTCACGGCGGCGGCGGATCCCCTCCGGTAGAACTTGCTCCAGCAGTTTTCTCTCACCAGGAGTTCTCACAGGAAATAGGGAAGGAAATGAGCATGAAAACGGCTAGGGTTTTCTCTCACCCTTATATATGAAAAGTGACATGGGTTGGGACACGGGCGTGTCCTTACCCGTGTCCTGCCTGGGCGAAGCGGCAACGACAGTTTCCATGTCAGTTGAATAGTTGACACGGGTTGGGACACGCCCGTGTCCCGACCCGTGTCCACATGCCACGGCCGTGTTCTTGGCCGTGTCCTTGGCCGTGTCTTTCTCGGGTTGCATCTCGACGAAATCAACTCGACACACACGGAACATGGGTAGAGACATGCCCGTATCGCTACCCGTATCATATAATTCGTCGATCTCGACACCTCTCGTCGAGTGTAACTCGACACACACGGGTAGCAACACGCCCGTGTCTCTACGCGTGTCACAAGGTGTTGACACAGCTCGTCAGTCTCGACACGCCCTGGCGAGTGTAACTCGACACACATGGGTAGGGACACGCCCGTGTCTCTACCCGTGTCACATGATGTCGACACAGCTCATCAGTCTCGACACGCCCTGTCGAGTGTAACTCGACACACAAGGGTAGCGACACGCCCGTGTCTCTACCCGTGTCACATAATGTCGACACATCACGCCGATCTCGACATACCCCGTCGAGTTCAGCTCGATGCACACGCGCACACGGGTAGGGACACGCCCGTGTCTCTACCCGTGTCCCTTCACAACATTGATTTCACTACTCCTCCACAAGTGCAGTCCAATTCCCTGCACGTCCCAGGACTCGAGTCAACCCTCCTCACTCAAATACACACACTAGGGGCCTAGAGCGATTCGGGACGTTACAAATCCTATAAACAAAATAAAAGATTTCGTCCCCGAAATCAGGCTTAGGCTATGGGGAGAAAAGCATAACCAAAAATTAATATATGCTTTTAAATAAAATTACCTTGAGCAAACAACGCCGGGTAGCGTTGCTGCATCAAATCCAATGGCTCCCATGTGTACTCCTCCTTCCCATGGTTGGACCATAGCACCTTCACCAAGGGTACACTTTTGCGGCGCAAAGTTCTTGTCTCGCTGTCAACAATCCACACCGGCTCTAGTCGCACAGACCTATCTGTCGCCACTGCACCATCAGTAGTGGAAATATATTGGTCGGGCCGCAACAGTGCTTTTCGAAGCGACGACACATGGAACACGTCGTGGATATTCTCTAGTTCTGGTGGTAACTCCAACCGATAGGCCAACGAGCCAATCCTTTCCAGTATAGTATAGGGCCCAACATACCTTGGGCTGAGTTTTTTCACTCCACGCACCCGCGACACTCCATGCATCGTCCGAATCTTGAGGAACACTTTTTCGCCCACTTGGAACTCCACCATCCGGTACTTTTTATTGTAATATTTCTCCTGCCAACTTTGAGCCTCCAACATGCGATCCCGTATCAATCTGACCGCCGCATCAGTATCATCTATATATTCATTTCCCAATGCCTTCGGATCTTCATCCTGCACCCAAGACAAGGGGCTCCTGCACCTTCTTCCGTAAAGGGCTTCATGGGGTGCCATACCGATGCTCGCCTGATGGCTATTATTGTAGGAAAATTCCACCAGGGGCAAGAGCCTTTCCCACGGCTCTCCTCTGTCCAACACACATAATCTCAGCAGATCCTCCAATGTACTAATGGTCCTTTCAGACTACCCATCCGTCTGAGGATGAAATGCGGTGCTGAAGGTAAGGCGTGAGCCCAAATATGCCTGTACTACCTTCCACTCCTTGGATGTAAACCGACCATCCCGATCCGAAACAATTGTCTTGGGCACGCCATGATACCATACAAATTGCTCCACAAAAAGGTGTACCAAAACATCCACGTGTGCTTCCTTCTTCATTGGAATGAACCGGGCCACCTTTGTCGATCGATCAATAATAACCCACACTGAATCATTCCTGGAGCGCGAACGAGGTAGCCCATGGACAAAGACCATGGAGATATCCTCGAACTTCCATTCGGGAATGGGTAACGACTGCAACAAACCACCGGGACTCCTGCATTCAGCCTTCACTCTTTGACATGCCTCACAATGAGTAACATAATACCGGACATCCTTCTTCATTCCCGGCCAGCACATGGTCTTCCGTAAGCCGGCGTACATATTGACAATACCCGGGTGTATAGAATATTGAGAGCAATGTGCCTCTCTCAAGATATCCTCCCGGATTTTGCCGCCCTTGGGAATGTAGAGCCGGCCACGAAAATAAACGAGGCCGTCTTTTAGTGTGTACTCATCGGTGGTCCCATCTTCAATTGCCTTGATTGTCGGGGCCAAGGCCGCATCCATTCCTTGCTCCACCCGAATCCGGTCCCGGATATCACAAACTATACTCATGTTGGCCAAATACTCCGCATACTCTGCCGAAGGAGCCTTGAATACTAGAGTAATTTCCATCTCCTCGATCAACCGAGCCAACTCCATACTCATCAACCGAGACTCTGGGCTAGAGCCTGACACTTTTCTACTCAAGGCATCAGCTACCGAGTTTGCTTTTCCGGGGTGGTAGTTCATGGTGAACTAGTAGTCGCATAGAAATTCCAACCACCGCCGTTGTCTCAGGTTCAACTCCTTCTATGTGTGGACATACTTCAAGTTTTTGTGATCGGAAAAGATCTCGCAGTGGACACCATATAAATAATGCCTCCAGACCTTCAAGCGAACACCACCGCTCCCAACTCCCAATCACGTGCCCGCGTTGCATCAATACCGCTCCCATCCCTTGATACGACGCGTCCGTGTAAACCTGAAATCCTTCCTTCCCAGATGGAAGTGCAAGGATGGGGCGGAGGTAAGGCTATCCTTCAGCTCTTGGAATGCCGCTTCACATTGTGGTGTCCACTTAAATGGCCACCCTTCTTCGTCAAGGAGGTAAGAGGAAGGGAAACCTTGGAAAATCCTTTCACAAACTTGCGGTAGTACCCGGCAAGTCCAACAAAACTCCTCACATCGGCCGCCGACTTAAAGGGCGACCACTCCTTCACGGCTCGCACCTTTGCTGGATCCACTGCTAATCCTGCCCCACTGATCACATGCCCCAAGAAAGCAACCTCCTTAAGCGAAAATTCACACTTGCTAAACTTGGCGTACAAGGCGTGCTCCTTCAATTTCTTCAACACCAAGGTTAGATGCTCGACATGCTCCTCCTCCGTCTTTGAGTAGACCAAGATGTCGTCGATAAAAACAATGACGAAGATGTCCAAATACGGTTTAAATACCTTGTTCATCAGGCTCATGAAGGCCGAAGGGGCATTTGTGAGCCCAAACGGCATTACCGTGAACTCATACAAACCATATCTTGAACTGAAGGCTGTTTTCTGAAGGTCCCCTTCTTGTATCCTCAACTGATAGTATCCAGAGCCCAAATCCAATTTAGAAAACCAATGTGCTCCCACTAATTGATCGAACAACTCGTCGATCCGAGGTAGCGGATAAATGTTCCGCACCGTCAACCGATTGAGTTCCCGATAATCTACGCACAATCGCAGGGTTCCATCCTTCTTCTTCACGAACAGCACAGGCGCTCCCCAGGGTGATGAAATGGGGCGAACGAACCCTGACTCCACAAGTTCTTGCAATTGAACTCTAAACTCGGCAAGTTTTTTCGGGGCCATTCTGTACGGAGCCTTGGATACAGGCTTGGCACCTGGTACTAGATTGATCTTGAAGTCAACCTCTCTATGCGGGGGAAATCCTAGCAGCTTCTCAGGAAATACCTCGGGAAAATCCCGCACAACCCGTACATCCTTTAATTCCAATGCTTCTTCCTTCAACTCGAACCAGATCATGAAGACCTCGTCCCCCTTCATATGAGCTTTTACAACCTGGACGGAAGATAACATTGTTGGGTACATTAGAAAATGTGTACCAGATTTGACGAAGCCTCACCCTACTCAATTATATACATCAAGGTGTATTTGATGTATTTTGAGTTTATATGTGCAGGTTAAGTAATTGCAGGAAATGTAGAAAATTTCTAAGTCCATGTGTCGACACCTAGAGAAGCAGTGTCGACACTTATGAAGGCTTGTGTCGACACTGAATAAAAGCTGTGTCGACACTTGGAGTAAATTGTGTCGACACCAGGAAAGGCTGAGTCGACACCAGAAGAAATGTGTCGACACATACAGGCAGTGTCGACACACTGTGTAGAATAGTCGACATAAGTTGTGTCGACACTTAGAGGCAGTGTCGACACCCAGAGAAGCTTAGTCGACATCAAATGTGTCGACACCAAGAGGCAGGGTCGACACACAGAAGTATTTATCAACATCAACTGTGTCGACACATAGGACTTGTGTCGACACACAGTAAAGCTTCAACAAAGTTAAAGTAAAGAAGTACTTGTGTCGACATAAAGGAGATGTGTCGACACTCAGCAAGTATCAACAACAAAAGAAGTTGTGTCGACACAAAGGAGATGTGTCGACACACGGTAGAATTCAACTAAGTTTTATAGAAGAAGTACTTGTGTCGACACACTCAATCAGTGTCGACACATTCAACAGAAGCAGTGTCGTGAAGCTGTTACAACAACAGAAGGAGTTGTGTCGACACCACCAAGGCATGTGTTGACACTTAGTCCACTTGTGTCGACACTCAGTCTATTTGTGTCGACACATAATAAAGATCAGTCTCGACACTTTCAGACAGAGACAGTATTTTCAAGAAGTGACTGGATGACTTGAAAGCTGCCATTTCAAACCGGTCAACTACAACTATCAAAGCTGTCAGAAGGATGTTAGAAACTGGATCAGCCGGTTATCATGGAGGAAGACTATATAAAGGCTTTCTCCTTCAACAGAAAGAGATGATCAATCACAACCAACTAATAACAAGTAAGATAGAAGTAATTATACAGAAGATTTTCGACAGAAGATCTAGAAAAAGTTGGAGAGAGAGAGCTCCATCTAAGAAGAGCAGTTACTGAACCAGGCTGCAAAGAAAGATTCATATTGAAATCTGGATCTTAAGTCAGAAGCTGATTGAAGATCAACTTCACAGAAGATTCAACCCTACTGAGTTCAGATTCAAGAAGCTTTGAAGAAAGCTAAGAGAGGTTGATCTCTGCCAAGTTCTTCCAAGAACTCATCAAGAAGTCAGCCAACCCTTCTCTCTCTATCTGGGTTGTGGTTAAGTACTTTGTAAACATTATTTTCTGTAGGATCTTGTATAGCTCTGAGCTGTAAGCCTATTTTATAAAGGCTGAGTGTAGGAAATTTAGATCTCTAAGTGTAGGTCTTGTTGAGGACTGAGGTCGGGCTTTGTGCCTGATTTGTAGGAGACTGTGTTCTCTGAGTGTAGGCCTTGGTGAAGGCTGAGGTAGGGCTATTTGCCTGAGTTGTAGGAGTGGGGACACTCTGAGCTGTAGGAACCTGGTTTGGGTTCTGAGCTGCTGTAAAATCTGAGGAGCTGAGGTGAAGTGCAGAAGTTAGGCCGAATTTAGTACACTGCTAGATAGGCGAAGGGGGAAAGTGGATGTACCCAGACCTTGGGGAACCACTATAAATACTGTGTGCACTCTGTGAATGATTGTTTCTGTGATTGCTGTGCTAATAGCTGTAGAAGTTACAATTGCTGCTTAGATTATAGAACAGTTTATCTGCCTTTAAAGTAAAAGAAAAAATACACATATTCAGCCCCCTCTATGTGTTTAGGCACTAATTCTTTAAAGTGGTATCAGAGCCAGGTTACTCAAAGAAGGACTTAACAGTCAGAGTAATATCCTTAAGGAAGATTTAAGAATCAAGAAAGAATCAAGAAAATGGGTTCTAGTGAGAATCAAAAAGAGCTGGGGTCAATGAAATTGCCAATATGTAGAAAAGAGATATTTGACATATGGAAAGAGAGGATCAGACTCTTTATGGAAGATTCTGACCCAAGGATATATATTACAGTCAAAGAAGGCCCATATGTGCCCATGAAGATATCCATTCTGGATTCAAATCAGAAAACTCCCAAGGACTTTTCTGAAATGACTAAAGATGAAATCATCCTGGCCACTATGGACAAGAGAGCCCAGAATATAATTGTTAGTGTCATTGATGATTCAACATTTCAGAACTTAATTCATTGTAAAACCTCTAAAGAAATGTAGACACATTAATAGTCTATATGGAGGGATCAGAGGAAGTAAGACAAGATAGGAAGTCAATGTTAAATCCGGAATATGAAAGCTTCAGACAAGGAAAGTCTGATAGCATTACAGAATGTTACAAGAAGTTCTATAGGATAGTTAATGAGTTGATGTCCTATGGAAGAGACTTCAGTAACTATGAGCTGAATGACAAGTTCTTAAGATCCTTGACTAAGGACTGGGACACCAAGATTTGTGCCATTAGGGAAGTGGCCAAACTTGCTGATATACCTCCTCCAACTTTGTTTGGAAAACTGCTATCTTATGAGATGCAGTTAATGACTAGAAAGGCGGAAGAGAAGAACATTAGAGTGGAGCACAAGGAAAAGTCTGTGGCCTTCAAGACTGAAGCCACTAAGAAGTATAGAAGCAAGTCTCCATCTCTACCTAAAATAATTGCTGAGGCTGTCACAAATAATTCAGATAGCAAGAGTTCTGATAGCAGGGAAAGTGATGAAGACTTTGCTGCTTTTACTAGGCACTTTCAAAGAGTTCTAAAGAAAAGGCAGTGCAGGTCTAAGCCTTCCACTTCTCAGCCAAAAGATGACTACTATCAGAAGAGAAAGTCATCCAGGAATGACAGAAGTAGGTCCAAGCCAAGCAAAGCTACATCTTCAAAGATTGTGTGTTATTGCTGCAATAGACAGGGACATGTAGTGGTTGACTGTCCTGAAAAGAGGAAGGAGTCAGCTGACAAAAAGAAGACTCAGGTTAAGAGTAAAAAGGAAAAGTTCTTTGTTGCTAAGAAAGACAAGAGTCTGATAGACCAGTCATCTTAAGAAACAGAATCAGAAGCTGAACCCTACATTGGATTATTTGCTGAAGAGGAAGAAGATGAGTTCATGTAGCTAATGAACTCAATTTATGAGCATGAAGACGATTAGTGCAAGGGACTGATGGCTATATTTGAAGGAGACAAGATCTAGGATCAGCCTGGACCAAGTAAGGTACAAAGTTGTTCTTCTAGTTCAATTTATAGTACTAAGTCAGAGTAAGATACATCTGCATCAAGTGATGTGGGTTGGTCTGAATCTGAAGGAGATATTCATCAGTTAATTGATGAATATAGGGACTTGTTGCAGGACTTGAAGAAAAGCAAAACCTTGGCCAAAACTCAGGCAAAAGAGATTGCTAGTCTAAAGTTGGCTGCAGTAGATTTAGAGAAGTTGTTAGATCAAAAACTAAATGATATTGCCAGATTGATAAACATAACTGTTATTCAAATGAGCACAATCACATTCAAGAATGATCAGATTAGAAATCTGAAGGTTGGACTTAAGAAAGAGAAAGAGATGGTGGCTAGCTTTTCTAAATCTAAATCTATTTTACCCTTGATAGATGAGTTTGTACCTCAAACGTGTAAGGCTGGATTAGGGTTTAAAAAACCTGCCTGGACTGCTAGGTCCAAATCTAAAGGCAAAGCCCCAGCACAAAACAAGAAGCCTGATGTAGATAATTCAGCCAGGGTAGTACCTAAACAAAGGTACAATAGGTTTGAGTGCTGGTGTTGTGGAAAGGTAGGCCACTTTGCCATAGATTGTTGGCACAATTCTAGTGTCAAGGAGAGTAGCAATCTGCCTGCTAGAAGTGCTACAGGTAGATTTGTTAAAGTACAGACTAATTTGCACCAAGGACCCAAAAGTTATTTGGGTTCTAAGGTTACGTAATCTGTGTTGCAGGTGAGTCCAAGCTACCATGCCCCAATATGGTACTTGGATAGTGGATGTTCCTTGCACATGACTGGAACAAGGGGGTTGCTGAAGGACTACACACCTATCAAGGATGACCCTAAAGTAACCTTTGGTGGTTCTTAAAAAGGAATCATCAAAGGCTTTGGTAACATTTTTAATAACCACATTACTATCACTCAGGTGGCCTATGTGAACGGTTTGAAACATAACCTTATTAGCATAAGTCAGCTGAGTCATTTAGGATATGACATCTCATTTGTTAAGAATGGTTGTCATATCAAAAGGTCAAGTGATCAAAAGATCATTTTGACTGGATATAGGAAGAGAAATGTTTATTGTCTTAATTTTGAGTGTGAGAACAATGTTTCTCCTATTTGTCTTGTAGCTGATGAGAGAGTCTCACAATGTGTTAAATGGCACAAGAGGCTGGCCCATCTTAACTACAAGACTATTGGCCAACTCTTTAGCAAAGAGTTAGTGAAGAATGGTCCTCAAGTTAAGTGTATAAAGGATGAGATATGCTCAGCTTGTCAAAAAGGCAAGCAGACCAAATCCACCTTTCATAGCCTTGAAAATAAGGATTCAGTGAGGTGTCTATACCTCTTGCATATGGATCTATTTGGTCCTATGCCAGTTCACAGTCTAGGTAGTAAGGTCTACACATTTGTGGTAGTAGATGACTATTCTAGATATTCCTGGGTGTTTTTCCTAAGATAAAAATCTGAAACCCCAAGTATCTTATATAGTTTTGTTAAACAAATTCAGAATGAGTTGGACAGTACAGTGGTCAAAATCAGAAGTGACCATGGTACTGAATTTTAGTCTGAAAGTATGACAAGACTATGTGAAGAATTTGGGATTTTTCAGGAATTTTCCTCACCAAGAACACCACAGCAAAATGGTATTGCTGAAAGGAAGAATAGAACATTGATAGAGGCTTGTAGAACTCTATTGAGTGACACTTCTCTCCTACAATATTTCTGGGCTGAGGCAGTAAATACTGCATGTCATCTGATCAATAGGGCTTCTATCACCAAGTGCCACAAGAAGACTCCCTATGAGATTGTGAAGGGCAAAAAACCAAATTTATCCTATTTCAGGATCTTTGGTTGCAAGTGTTATATACTTAACAATGGCAAGTCTTATCTGACCAAGTTTGGTGCCAAATCCCAAGAGGGGATCTTTGTTGGGTACAACAACAATAATAAGGCTTATAGGGTCGACAACTTGATTACTCAAGTTGTAGAAGAGTCTATACATGTAGTCTTTTATGAAACAAGACTGATTAACAGTGAGTTGCCAAGTAGTGTATGCAGCTCTACAGGTATAACTCAGAGGATGGACATGTAACACCCCCTATCCGTCGCATAGCATATAGAAGTAGGTCCGGCCGGGGCCCGACGCCATATACCACAGACAGACCGGGTGGTTACGTATAGAAACCATCCAACCAATCTCAACGTCCTACACAGAGCATTCTAGCGGAAGCAGTTTATATAAGTTGTAAACAAGAACCCAGCATTAGAGCACGAATGTCCACTAGTACAAAATTAGGAATGTATACAAAATACCCAAAATCGGCCTTAAGGCCTTACAGAATGTTTCTCTTGAATAATACATGATTTACAAACCTCGGCACGCAGGCCGGTCATACATGAATAAAACAGAAAACATTTCCACTTGCGCCTTCGAGGGCCAGCTTCGCAAAAAGGGCTTTAGCCCGCTATTGACCGCTTGGTCCAGCTGCACCTGCAAGCAACAAACCACCGCACGGTGGCAAACAAGGCAACGGTCAGCAATGCTGACCAAATTATAACGAGCCCGCCCCCAACTCGGGGCGGCGATGCTCCTTCCCTGCATTTCATTAGCACAAGCGAGCAATGCATATAACCATAGCCATTTCATCACAGACGTTGGCTCGTACGACCACACGTCCCGTGCACTCAGGGCACATTCTCGGTGAACCGGTCGATGTCACGTCAATTAAAGCCATTAACATTCCGGACTCACCACCGCCACTTAGACGGCCAAACCTATGAGCAATTCATCTTCCTGGCCTGGGTCACGTCAATTAAAGCCATAGACCGCCGAAGACTCCCATCTATGCCAACGACGAGTGCCACGTAACCTTAGGTCTCTCTAACCGAACGACATAAAGCGGGTACAGTTCCATCTAACCCGTGCTCACATCGCAACGACAATTTAAGCCATTTGCGCGGGTCAAACTTCCACCGAGTCCCATTTTACCGCAAGACACATAACCCGGTTATGTTCGAGTTGGCTCTCAGGCCACCAAGTTGGCAAGATCTCGTATCCGCCCAATTTTCCGTGTGCACCTTTGGGTTAGTCCCCAAGGCTCCCTGCTGCAATCTACCGCGTAGAAAACCCGAAAAACACCCAATAGCACGGAGTCTTCTCCGGCCTTAAGCAATGCAACATCACCGATCCAGACTAACATGTCCGGGTAGGCTTCACACAAAATGCCTACGTCCGTTCTCGCATACGGACTCTAAACAACGGGGACTTTACATATCTACTCGAAGGAACGCCTCCAACTCTCCGCAAACTCGCGAGAGCGGGCTTCCTATGCTAAGAAAAGGAGCGATTCATGCTTAAGATGAGGATCGTTACCCTTGAGTTCCTCTTTGGCGCCATCGAAAAGTAATCGGATAGAAATCACCGCACTTGCGTTGCCTCCGTGGATCCGGAGTCGGCTTGCGATTCGGAGCTCCGAAGCTCCTCCAATGGCGGATCTAGCTCTTCTTCCTCCAAGGGCTCTCATCTTTCTCCAAGCGTTTGGAGAGATGAAAAAGGTAAGAAAGTGATGGATTTCCTAAGTCAAACCCGGGTATATCCTCTCAGGAACCATCCCCAGCCGTTAGATCTTCAATCAAGGAAACGAACGGTTTTGATTCGGGGCTGAAATGCCCAATCTGGACCGAACACGGCCTGACACACGCCCGTGTCCAGGGCCGTGTGCCGCATTCGCCGTCAAAATTGAATCTCCTGGACCCTCACACGGGTATCGAACACGCCCGTGTTCGAGCTGACACGCCCATGTTCCAGCTGATACGGCCGTGTAGCCGGCCGTGTACCCCATGATTTTTCCCCCGTTTTCAACCCGAGCACTGCACGGGTCCTAGGACACGCCCGTGTCCTTACCCGTGTCACCTTGACACGCCTGGACCCCAGGCCGTGTACACGGGACATTTTGTCGAGGGAAGATCGACGACTTGATGACACGGCCTTGGACACGCCCGTGTCCTAGGCCGTGTTCCTTGTCTCGACGATCGTCGAGTGAATCTCGACGACTCCCCGGGACGATCGTCGACACGGGTCGACACGCCCTGCGACACGCCCGTGTCGCAGGCCGTGTGCCCATACTCGACGAATTGTCGAGTATAACTCGACGACTTCACGGCTAAGTGTCGACACGGGTCGACACGCCCTGCGACACGCCCGTGTCGCAGGCCGTGTGCCCATTCTCGACGAATCGTCGAGTATAACTCGACGACTTCGCGGCTAAGTGTCGACACACGCTTGACACGCCCTGGGACACGCCCGTGTCCCAGGCCGTGTGCCTTCTGCCAGAACCCAAACTGGCCCAAAACGTCCCCCTTTGCTCCTTTGAGTTTCGGGGCGTTGCAACTCTACCCCTCTTAAAAGAATTTCGCCCACGAAATTTCATAAAGGGAAAAACATGTACAAAAACAAAATTTGTACCTGAGCGGAACAACTCCGGATATTCGTCAAGCATCGTCTGCTCTCGCTCCCAAGAGAGCTCCTCACGACCGCAATTGTCCCACCGGACTTTGACCATCCTGATCTCTTTATTGCGTAGCCGCTTGACCTCCGAGTCCTCAATCCGCACGGGCTTGACCTTTGTCGTTAGCCCACTTTCCACCGGCACTTGATCGACCGCGATCACTTGCGTAGGCTCTTGCACCACCTTCCGAAGCACCGAAATATGGAATACATCGTGTAAACCACTTAGCTCCACTGAAAGCTTCAATCTATAGGCCGCTTCTCCAACTCGCTCCAGAACCTCGAACGGTCCAAGGTATCTTGGGCTTAGCTTTTTCAACCGCCGCACCCGCGAGACACCCTTGAATGGCTTGATCTTTAAGTATACATAATCGCCCACAGCGAACTCCACGTTCCTGTGCTTGGCATTATAGTACTTTGCTTGCCGGTCCTGAGCGATAAGCAACCTCTCCCGAATGGTTCTCACCAAAGAAGTAGCACCCTCTACTTCCGATCGCTTATACAACTTTGACTCACCCGTTTCTATCCAAGACAACGGCGTGCGACATCTTCTACCATATAGGGCCTCGAAGGGCGCCATCTGAATACTTGCTTGGTAGCTGTTGTTGTATGCGAACTCCACCAAATAAAGGTGGTCTTCCCATTGCTTTCCGAAATCCAAGACACACATGCGAAGCATGTCTTCCATGGTTCTATTGACCCTCTCGGTCTGCCCATCTGTTTGCGGATGGAAGGCTGTGCTGAACTTCAACTTAGTTCCCAACATTTGCTGCACCAGCCTCCAATCATTGGACGTGAACCGCCCATCTCGGTCACTCACGATGCTGCGGGGCACACCATGAAGCCGCACTATATTATCCACATAAAGCTTTGCCAACTTCTCCACCGGGTCATCCTTCCTATGCGGAATAAAATGCGACACCTTTGTTAATCGATCAACAACCACCCAAATGGCGTCGTTCCCCTTTTGCGACCTTGGCAAACCATGCACAAAGTCCATAGAGATGTCGTCGAATTTCCACTCCGGAATAGGCAAGGACTTAAGAAATCCTCCCGGCTTTTGGCACTCCGCCTTTACCAAGGCGCAGGTTTGGCACTTCGCTACATATAGCGCCACATCCTTTTTCAAACCCGGCCACCAAAATAGTTTCTTTATATCACGGTACATCTTCGTGCTCCCCGGGTGAATTGAGTACTTGGTATGGTGCGCCTCGTACAACAGCTCCACCCGTAAATTGCCCACACAAGGGACGCACAGACGACCGTCTTTCCAAAGCAATCTGTCCTCCACGACGAATTGGGAATTTGACCCATCCAGAGCCTCTATCATGAACTGTTTCATATGAGCATCCATATCCAAAGCCTGCCGAATCCGATCAGCCAGGTCATATTGGACTTCAGTCCAATTCAGAACTGCTTCAGCACTTGATTGTCTGTCCACACAAACAATCTCCAACGCCTCCAACTCCCGCACCAACCGCTCATCGTGCACCGATAGCCAATTGGCTTGAGCTGGGGCTCGGCGACTCAACGCGTCCGCAACCGCATTCCCTTTGCCAGGCACGTAGTGGATCTTGAATGTATAGTCCCCCAGGAACTCCATCCATCTACGCTGCCGCATATTCAGATCCTTCTGATCTATCAGGTACTTTAGGCTCTTGTGATCGGTGTAGATATCAATCTTCACACCGTACAAATAGTGTCTCCACAGCTTCAAGGCAAAAATCACGGCCTCTAACTCCAAGTCATGGACCGGATAATTCCTCTCGTGCACTTTTAGCTGTCTCGAGCCATAAGCTATCACGCTTCCGTGCTGCAGTAGCACGCAACCCAAACCGCTACCCGAAGCATCGCTATATATCTCATAGCCTTCGGTTCCACATGGAGAACTCAGCACAGGCGCCGTGGTCAACCGACACTTCAATTCCTCAAAAGCTCGCGCGCACTCCGGCGTCCAAACGAACTTATGCTCCTTCCTCGTCAAAGTAGTGAGAGGTAACGCTATCCGCGAGAAGTTCTCTACGAAGCGCCTATAATAACCGGCAAGCCCCAAAAAGCTCCGGACTTCTGCTACCGTAGCAAGCTCAGGCCACTCCCGTATCGCAACAATCTTCGCCGGATCCAACGCAATACCCTCTCCACTCACTATATGCCCGAGGAACGCCACTGAGGATAGCCAAAACTCGCACTTCGAGAACTTGGCATACAACTGATTTCTCCTTAGCGTCTCCAACACCAAATGAAGATGCTTGAAGTGATCTTCCTCACTTTGCGAGTACACCAAAATATCGTCGATGAAGACGATCACGAAATGGTCCAAGTACTCCCTGAACGTCCTGTTCATCAAATCCATGAATACTGACGGCGCATTTGTCAGCCCAAACGGCATGACCGTAAACTCATAATGCCCGTATCTCGTACTAAACGCTGTCTTCGGGATATCACTCTCCCTTATCCGCAGCTGATAGTACCCAGACTTGAGATCTAACTTCGAGTACACCGTCGACCCGACTAACTGATCGAAGAGATCATCAATCCGGGGGATCGGGTACTTGTTCTTCTCAGTCAGCTTGTTTAGCTTCCGATAATCAATACACAACCTCAAGCTTCCGTCCTTCTTCTTAACAAAGAGGACCGGTGCGCTCCAAGGCGAAGAACTCGGGCGCACATACCCTTGCTCCAACAACTCTTGCAGTTGAACTTTCAGCTCCGCCATTTCCTTAGGCGCTAGCCGATACGGAGATCGTGACACAGGCTTCGCACCTGGCACTAGCTCGATCGTAAAATCTATCTCCCGCTGAGGCGGGGCTCCAGGAAGATCTGCGGGGAACACATCAGGGTATTCCGATACCACTGAAATACAATCCAAAGCGGGCTTCGGCTTTGCAGCCTCCACTAGTGTAAAGAACAGTTCTGCTCCGGCACGAACCGCCTTCACCACCTGAAGAGCAGACATCAATGTCTTGCTCGACCCCTTTAAGCCCGTAAAAGTCGTCTCACGACTTACTCCCAGCTTGACTTCCTTGCTACCGCAATCTATATGGGCCTGCTGCTCCGAGAGCCAGTCCATGCCAAATATGACGTCGAACTCCACTAACGGAAGTAAAGACGCCTGCAGGTCGAACTCCTGCTCCCCAATACGAATCTTAACATCGCAGATCCTATCCGCTCGCATCGAACACCCATTGGGCAACAACACATCCAACTTATCCTTCGCCATCGAGGAAGGGACCCCGATGCGTAATATAAATCCTTCGGACAAAAAGGAGTGTGAAGCTCCCGTATCGAAGAGTGCTCGTGCCGGATTTTCACAAATCAAAACAAATCCTAAACAAGTAGTGGTAAGGTAACATGTGCATAACAAGCATATAAAGGAAATTGACTTGCTATAAATTAAACCGTACCTGTCACCACATCAGCTTGTTTAATGGCCTCCTGTTGGCCAAAATTGTAGACCCTTGGTTGGGCCGGAGCATAATGGGATGCGGTCGACTCCACCGCCTTTCCCTTCTCTTCATAAGTGGCTCCCGGCCTCCTCTCGGACTTAGGACGTCCGCTCCAACAATCACGGGCAAAGTGCCCCGTCTTTCCGCATGTAAAACACGCGCCCGGGGTCCGACTCGTAGTCGCCCCAGAAGCACCAGAAGGAGCTGGACCCGAAGTCCTATGCTTCTTGAAAGACCTCCGATAGCCGGACTTTGAAGTAGTCGGCACTCTGAACTTAGATTTCTTATCAGCCAAGCCTTTCTTCGCTTGTACATTTTTCATGTCCTTCTCCAAGGACCGGGCAGTATTGACCAAGGTTAAGAAACCCTGCGTCATCGGCCCCGACAGTAATAGTCTCAGCTCATCCCTCAAGCCTTCATAAAAACGATTAGTCTTGCGCTCCTCATCCATGATGGTGGAGCTAGCATAACGACTCAACCGCGTAAACTCGTGGAGATATTCATCCACGCTCCTCTCACCCTGCACCAACTTCAGGAACTCATTCTCCATTGAAATCCTCTGAGTAGAAGGGAGGTATCTTGCTAAGAACAATCCCGAGAACTCTTCCATCGGAACGTCTATCAGTTGTCTACCTCTCAAATGATGCAGCTCCAATCCTTCCCACCACATCCTTGCTTCACCGTCCAGAAGGAACGTAGCGATGGTGGTCATTTGCCACTCCTCCGTCTCCGTCGCTGTCATGACTCTCTTCACCCTGGAGAGCCAGTCTTCAGCCTGAGATGGGGTTCCCAACCCCGAGAATAACGGAGGGTTAAAGCTCATTACATGCTTCAACTGCCTCTCAGTGGCCCTCCTTGGCACTATCGGTTCCAAAACCACTTGTTCCACCCTCCTCGGCTCAGCCTCTCGCAGAGGTACTTGCTCCATCGCAGGAGCGGGCTGCTGCGCTTGCCTTCCAGGCTGCGCATTTATCACGGCCAACACCGCTTCAGCCACCAAACGTATATTCTCAGCCGACAGAGGTGTTGCGGGAGCAACATCCGGTGCACTGTTAGCCTCAGAAACTCGGCGTTCTGATGGCCCAACACCACTTCTGGTCACCTATAGTGGTACAAAACACCGTTAAGCGACCACATAACATGGCAAACAGCAATTATAGGAACACGCAGGTTCCTCAAACACGAGTATTTTCATTCCTAAGTGGACATTCATGGGTTCTTTTACCATTATAACGATGACGCACACAATGTGCTCACCACCCCTTAAAAAGAATTCGCCCACGAATTCAGTTTAAGCCCGACCAAAACCAGTAGTCTGATACCAAATTGTAACACCCCCTATCCGTCGCATAGCATATAGCAGTAGGTCCGGCCGGGGCCCGACGCCATATACCACAGACAGACCGGGTGGTTACGTATGGAAACCATCCAACCAATCTCAACGTCCTACACAGAGCATTCTAGCAGAAGCAGTTTATATAAGTTGTAAACAAGAACCCAGCATTAGAGCACGAATGTCCACTAGTACAAAATTAGGAATGTATACAAAATACCCAAAATCGGCCTTAAGGCCTTACAGAATGTTTCTCTTGAATAATACATGATTTACAAACCTCGGCACGCAGGCCGGTCATACATGAATAAAACAGAAAACATTTCCACTTGGGCCTTCGAGGGCCAGCTTCGCAAAAAGGGCTTTAGCCCGCTATTGACCGCTTGGTCCAGCTGCACCTGCAAGCAACAAACCACCGCACGGTGGCAAACAAGGCAACGGTCAGCAATGCTGACCAAATTATAACGATCCCGCCCCCAACTCGGGGCGGCGATGCTCCTTCCCTGCATTTCATTAGCACAAGCGAGCAATGCATATAACCATAGCCATTTCATCACAGACGTTGGCTCGTACGGCCACACGTCCCGTGCACTCAGGGCACATTCTCGGTGAACCGGTCGATGTCACGTCAATTAAAGCCATTAACATTCCGGACTCACCACCGCCACTTAGACGGACAAACCTATGAGCAATTCGTCTTCCTGGCCTGGGTCACGTCAATTAAAGCCATAGACCGCCGAAGACTCCCATCTATGCCAACGGCGAGTGCCACGTAACCTTAGGTCTCTCTAACCGAACGACATAAAGCGGGTACGGTTCCATCTAACCCGTGCTCACATCGCAACGACAATTTAAGCCATTTGCGCGGGTCAAACTTCCACCGAGTCCCATTCTACCGCAAGACACATAACCCGTTATGTTCGAGTTGGCTCTCAGGCCACCAAGTTGGCAAGATCTCGTATCCGCCCAGTTTTCCGGGTGCACCTTTGGGTTAGTCCCCAAGGCTCCCTGCTGCAATCTACCGCGTAGAAAACCCGAAAAACACCCAATAGCACGGAGTCTTCTCCGGCCTTAAGCAATGCAACATCACCGATCCAGACTAACATGTCCGGGTAGGCTTCACACAAAATGCCTACGTCCGTTCTCGCATACGGACTCTAAACAACGGGGACTTTACATATCTACCCGAAGGAACGCCTCCAACTCTCCGCAAACTCGCGAGAGCGGGCTTCCTATGCTAAGAAAAGGAGCGATTCATGCTCAAGATGAGGATCGTTACCCTTGAGTTCCTCTTTGGCGCCATCGAAAAGTAATCGGATAGAAATCACCGCACTTGCGTTGCCTCCGTGGATCCGGAGTCGGCTTGCGATTCGGAGCTCCGAAGCTCCTCCAATGGCGGATCTAGCTCTTCTTCCTCCAAGGGCTCTCCTCTTTCTCCAAGGTTTGGAGAGATGAAAAAGGTAAGAAAGTGATGGATTTTCTAAGTCAAACCCGGGTATATCCTCTCAGGAACCATCCCCAGCCGTTAGATCTTCAATCAAGGAAACGAACGGTTTTGATTCGGGGCTGAAATGCCCAATCTGGACCGAACACGGCCTGGCACACGCCCGTGTCCAGGGCCGTGTGCCGCATTCGCCGTCAAAATCGAATCTCCTGGACCCTCACACGGGTATCGAACACGCCCGTGTTCGAGCTGACACGCCCGTGTTCCAGCTGACACGGCCGTGTAGCCGGCCGTGTACCCCATGATTTTCCCCCGTTTTCAACCCGAGCACTGCACGGGTCCTAGGACACGCCCGTGTCCTTGCCCGTGTCACCTTGACACGCCTGGACCCCAGGCCGTGTACACGGGACATTTCGTCGAGGGAAGATCGACGACTTGATGACACGGCCTTGGACACGCCCGTGTCCTAGGCCGTGTTCCTTGTCTCGACGATCGTCGAGTGAATCTCGACGACTCCCCGGGACGATCGTCGACACGGGTCGACACGCCCTGCGACACGCCCGTGTCGCAGGCCGTGTGCCCATACTCGACGAATCGTCGAGTATAACTCGACGACTTCACGGCTAAGTGTCGACACGGGTCGACACGCCCTGCGACACGCCCGTGTCGCAGGCCGTGTGCCCATTCTCGACGAATCGTCGAGTATAACTCGATGACTTCGCGGCTAAGTGTCGACACACGCTTGACACGCCCTGGGACACGCCCGTGTCCCAGGCCGTGTGCCTTCTGCCAGAACCCAAACTGGCCCAAAACGTCCCCCTTTGCTCCTTTGAGTTTCGGGGCGTTACATGACAAGCTTACCATTGCAGAAGGTTCTACTGCAACTCAGCAAGTGGAAAATGGTGGCTGCTGTCCAGGGGGAGTACAAGACACTCCTGATGCTGAAGAAAACCAAGAGGTGCAGCTTAATGAAGAGGCTGGAGGTGTTCAACCTGAAGATACACTACCTCCAGCAAATAGACACTTAAAGTATCATCCAGCCAATCAGATAATTGGTGATCCAAGACAAGGAGTGCAAACAAGAAGTAGGAATCTGAGTACAGTTCTTTACTCTAGTTTTCTATCACAAGTAGAACCAAAGAAATTTGAAGAAGCAGTTCTAGACCCTCATTGGATTGATGTCATGCAAGAGAAGCTGAATCAGTTCAAAAGATGCAAGGTCTGGAAGCTAGTTCCTAAACCCAAGGACCACAACATCATTGGAACTAAGTGGATCTTTAGGAATAAATTGGATGAGAATGGAATCATTGTGAAGAATAAAGCAAGACTTGTTGCAAAAGGATATAGGCAGGAATAAGGTATTGACTTTGATCAAACCTTTGCCCCAGTAGCAAGACTGGAAGCAATCAGGATGTTCCTTGCTTATGCAATATTTCAAGGCTATAAGGTATTTCAAATGGATGTAAAGTCAGCCTTCCTAAATGGAAATCTAAAGGAAGAAGTCTATGTAGAGCAGCCCTCAGGTTTTGTTGATCCTCTTAAACCTGATTATGTTTATAGACTTAGGAAAGCATTGTATGAGTTAAAACAAGCCCCAAGGGCTTGGTATGAAACCCTGTCTAGTTTTCTCATTGAGAACAAATTCTCAAGGGGGAAAATAGACAAGACTCTATTCCTTAGGGAATCTAAAGGCAAGATTATCCTAGTCCAAATATATGTAGATGACATAATATTTGGGTCTACTGAAAGTAATCTTTGTAGTAAGTTTGCAAAACTTATGCAAGGAAAATTTGAAATGAGCAGTATGGGGGAACTTAAGTTCTTCTTGGGTCTCCAAGTAAGACAGACTAAAGATGGCCTGTCCATATGTTAGTCTAAGTTCACCCTAGAGTTAATAAGGAAGTATGGTATGGAATCATCCACTACCATGAGAACTCTTATTGGGTCAAGTGTGTCTCTTAGCAAAGATGATGCAGGGAAACCTGTAGATGAAACTTTGTATAGAGGGATAGTTGGCTACCTTCTATATTTGACTGCTAGTAGACCAGATATCATGTATGCTATATGTGTCTGTGCTAAGTACCAAGCATGCCCTAAAGAATCTCATCTGACTGCAGTCAAAAGGATTTTGAGATATCTTAAGGGCACTCCTTATCTAGACCTTTGGTACCCTAGGATGGAGATTTTCTACTGATAGGTTATTCAGATGCACATTTTGCAGGCTGTAAGGAAGATAGAACGAGTACTACAGGAAACTGTCAATTTCTAGGTAGAAGGCTGATGTCTTGGAGCAGTAAGAAGCAGACCAGTGTGGCAATCTCCACAGCTGAGTCAGAATATGTTGCTGCAGGAAGCTGCTTTGCATAACTTTTATGGATTCAACATCAGCTAGTAGACTATGGTATTCAAGTAAGTAGAACACCTTTACTTTGTGATTCTACAAGTGCGATTTCTATAGCTAATAATCCTGTCTCACATAGTAGGACTAAGCATATAGAAATTAGATACCATTTTCTTAGAGAACATGTAGAAAAAGAGACATTTCCATAGAATATGTTAAAACAGATAATCAGATTGCTGATATGTTTACTAAGCCTCTTGATGAAACTAAATTCAATAAGTTTAAAATTGAATTAGAAATGTTGAACTTAGAATAGTTTGATAAAAAATTGGTTAAGTAAAATAGTGTCGACACAAGGTGTTGTCTGTGTCGACACATAGAAGTGGTGTCGACATTTCAGAAAAATGGTGTCGACACATCTATAAAGTCTGTGTCGACACTTCAGAGAAGTAGTGTCGACACATGTAGAGTAGGTGTCGACACATCCAGAAGTGTTGGCGACACTTAGGATTAACACAGAATTCGTCGAGTGGAGTATCGACTAATCGTCGAGCGCAGATGTTTAAGTGTCGAAACATATATTCTGTCGACTATATTAGTGTCGACACATAAAAGTCAACACTTATGTCGAGACATTAGAAGTATGTGTCGACACTTTTCAACAGTGTCGACACATTAAGAGTATTTTGACGCGCCTTTTCACCTTCGTTTTTAGAAAGGTATAAATAGGTCTTCAACATTGTTTGTCGACACGCTTTCCATTGTTTCGAGACCAAGACTTTGTGTCGACAACTCTCTCATCTAAATTCAAGATTTCTCAAAACCATAATGGCGCCAAAGCTTGAAGAAAACATCAATGAAGGATATGAGCTAGTACGACATGCCTTTGACGATGCGGAATCAGAAATTCAGGAGGTAGTAACCATAATTACAGAGAATAGGTTGGAGTATCTAGTTTCTGAGCAAACCAAGATTTGGAAGAAGGAAGTACTCGAATTCTATGGTGCAGCTACCCTTGATGAAACTGGACTCAAGATTAAATCCATAGTCCATGGAGCAAAAGTAAAACTCACCCAGAAGAGTCTAAGAAAAGTTCTACATCTACCAAGAACTAAAGTGGAAGAAGATTTACCTACATCTAAGACAAGGGAGGCACTGCAATGGTGTGGACTAGATTCAAACATGAAGATTGGTTCAGTTTTTAATAGGAAAGGCATGAACATGCAAGGCAAGTTCTTGTCTAAAGTGGTATGAAAAGTGATTCTGAGCAAACTAGGTGGGCATGATAGGATATCAACTCACATGTTCAGCTTAATGACAAGAATCATCTTTAAGCTAAAAACTGATTGGTCAGCAGTGATGTTTGAAAAGATTAAGGAAAGTCTGAAGAAGCCCAATCTAGGTAGAATTATGAGCCTATACTTAGCTGGAACTATTCCAGAAGTCATGAACCAAGCTGCTGGTTCTAAAATTAACCATATGAGGAGGATGAATATCAGAATTATCTCAAGATGGGATAGGGTGTTAACCAAGGACATGCCTACTCCAGAGAAGGAAACACCTCCACAGAAGAAGAAGAAGAAAGCCATAATGGCTCTTGAATCATCCAGTAGCTCAGAGGAGCAAGTAGTTTTCAGTTCTAATGAGGAAGAAGCTGATAATACTGGAAGGTCACCAGTAAGGAATGAAGATGCACAGAGGCAGGGGGAGCAACCATCTACTAGCCCCATCCACCTGGATCCACTCCAGGGTTAGCCTCAACATGTGGAAGAGCCAACTCACTTAGATAGTGAAATGGCAACTCAAACAATTCTTGAGATAATACAATGAAGTTAATCAATCAATTTTTCATATTGAGGATGAAGTATTAACGGAGTCTTTAATTGACGTTGATCAGCAAACTCAATTAAATAGTCAACCACAATATGTTGTCATGGAAGATACATCAGTTGCTGATAATGCTCCTAAGATAAGAGAATCTCCAATCCCTTCTCAACAGGAGTATACCCTCGAAGAGTTGTTCCCTGATTTGCTACAAACTGATTTTGAGGGAGAGAAAGCTGTTTTTGAGGGGGAGAAGGTAAATCTTGAGGGGGAGCATGTAAAGTTTCATGAGGAGACTGAAAGAAATGAGAATGAGGAGCAAAGCGTGCAGGGGGAGCTACCTAAGACTACACAGGATTTGCATCCTAGTCTTAAAGATAGAGTTGACATTGCTAGTACTTCTGCTTTTGAGGATGAAGAAGCTGCTAGAGCCAAGAAGAGGAAGCTCATGGTCTTCAAAAGAAGAAGCCAGAGCTACAAGAAAGCATTACAAACTGTGGCTCCACAGCCTCCTCCAACAATTGATTATAGTTCTTTGTTAGTATCCATGCAAGTGAAGTTGGATGAAAAAGAGTAGCAATGGAGAAGTATATAGATGAAACTCACAAAGATCTTCAATTCTCTTTGGCAACAGATATAAAGTCAATAAGATTTGAAGTGAATCAACATAAGAAAGAAATGACTGATTGCTTCAACAAGGGTGAAAATGCTGTTGTTTACCTAACTACTCATCAGAAAAAGATAAAGACTCAAGTGGATGATATGACTGTAAAACAAGGATATGTTCTTGAGAATCAGATTAGAATGAATGAAAATCTAACTGAATCACATAATGTGATAGTAACTGAAATGAAGACTATTGCAACTGCTCAGACTGAAGCAAGGATTGCTGCCAAAGCTGAGTTTGACAAGCAATTACAAAAAGGAATAGCTGCTGTAAAAACTACTATTACAGATTCCCAAAAGACAATTTCTGGACAGCTACTGAAATTAAAAGCATTCTACAAAGATGGAGTCAATTTTATGGATGAACAAGTCAGATTCCAAAAGGATGATCTCAGAGATCATGTGGCTAGAGAAGTCATAAAAGGGAAGAGGGTTTTAGTCAAAGCTGGATCTGACCATACTAAATGGATTTCCAATAGCATCAGAGCCACACTTGGATATCCACCCCTCTGTGATGATGACAATATAGCAGAATCTGGAGTGCATCCTGCTGATTTTGGAGGTAAACAAGCTGAAGTAGCTCAAGTCATTTATCCTCCAGCAGATTTTGAAATGATACATCAAGAAGTCCAGTCTATATATAGCCCTCCTGAAGGTAATCAAAATGTAATCATTGAGAAAGTAGACAAGCCTATGTCAGAGGCAGTTTTGAAAGAGCAAGAAGCTCAATTATCTAAGAAGAGATTCAGAGAACAGATAGAGTTAAGGCCTGATTTTGAACAATGGAGCCCAACTTCTAGAAATATTATACTAACTGCTTGGAAAGCTGCAAAGGACAATATTCTAGAGAGGGGTAAATGGTATTCTGAAAAAGAGTGGAGAAAGCATGAAGCCAGGCAAGAGGCTATAGTTCAGTATAGAAGAAAGACTAAACTTGGGAAGCTACCTCCTAATGCACAGGAGCCCAGCAAATATTTCCCTAAGCCTTATCATTATTTTGAAAGACAAAAGATAAGGGCTGAAGAGCTGAAAAAGAAAGTTCAAAAGGGCAAGAAGCCAGTTGATGACAGAGATGTTCCAGTTCAGACCAAGATTCAATCTGGCAAGGGCATTGTCATCAAAGAGCCAGAGCAGCCTTAGTTTAGATTTTCTTAAGTATACAACTTTGTAATCATTTGTGTTAAAATCCATGTAAACTTTTGATTAAAGAAACTTTTGGTAGTTGAAACAAAACTATAATGAATGCTCTTTGTGTTAGCATTATTCTGAGTTGCTTTGTTTTATACTTGTTTTGTTTAGTATTTACCCTGTCATATAATACTGTTATACATCATATTGAGTATTTGTTATGAATGGTGTATATCATTGACTAAGGGTTATGACTTCTCCAAATAGGGGGAGATTGTTGGGTACATTGGAAAATGTGTACCAGATTTGAAGAAGCCTCACCCTACTCAATGATATACATCAAGGTGTATTTGATGTGTTTTGAGTTTATATGTGGAGGTTAAGTAATTGCAGGAAATGCAGAAAATTTCTAAGTCCATGTGTCCACACCTAGATAAGCAGTGTCGACACTTATGAAGGCTTGTATCGACACTGAAAAAAAGTTTGTCGACACTTGGAGTAAATTGTGTCGACACCAGGAAAGGCTGAGTTGACACCAGAAGAAATGTGTCGACACATACAGGCAGTGTCGACACACTGTGAAGAATAGTCGACATAAGTTGTGTCGACACTTAGAGGCAGTGTCGACACCCAGAGAAGCTTAGTCGACATCAAATGTGTCGACACCAAGAGGTAGTGTCGACACACAGAAGTATTTCTCAATATCAACTTTGTCGACACACAGGACTTGTGTCGATATACAGCAAAGCTTCAACAAAGTTAAAGTAAAGAAGTACTTGTGTCGACACAAAGGAGATGTGTCGACACTCAGCAAGTATCAACAACAAAAGAAGTTGTGTCGACACAAAGGAGATGTGTCGACACACGGCAGAATTCAACTAAGTTTTATAGAAGAAGTACTTGTGTCGACACACTCAATCAGTGTCGACACATTCAACAGAAGCAGTGTCGAGAAGCTGTTACAACAACAGAAGGAGTTGTGTCGACACCACCAAGGTATGTGTCGACACTTAGTCCACTTGTGTCGACACTTAGTCTATTTGTGTCGACACATAATAAAGATCAGTCTCGACACTTTCAGACATAGACAGTATTTTCAAGAAGTGACTGGATGACTTGAAAGCTTCCATTTCAAACCGGTCAACTATAACTGTCAAAGCTATCAGAAGGTTGTTAGAAACCGGATCAGCCGGTTACCATAGAGGAAGAATATATAAAGGCTTTCTCCTTCAACAGAAAGAGATGATCAATCACAACCAACTAACAACAACTAAGAGAGAAGTAATTATACAGAAGATTTTCGACAGAAGATCTAGAAGTTGGAGAGAGAGCTCCATCTAAGAAGAGCAGTTGCTGAACCAGGCTGCAAAGAAAGATTCAGATTGAAATCTGGATCTTAAGTCAGAAGCTGATTGAAGATCAACTTCACAGAAGATTCAACCCTACTGAGTTCAGATTCAAGAAGCTTTGAAGAAAGCTAAGATAGGTTGATCTCTGCCAAGTTCTTCCAAGAACTCATCAAGAAGCCAACCAACCCTTCTCTCTCTATCTGGGCTGTGGTTAAGTACTTTGTAAACATTATTTTCTGTAGGATCTTTTATAGATCTGAGCTGTAAGCCTATTTTATAAAGGCTGAGTGTAGGAGATTTAGATCTCTGAGTGTAGGTCTTGTTGAGGACTGAGGTAGGGTCTTTGTGCCTGAGTTGTAGGAGACTGTGTTCTCTGAGTGTAGGCCTTAGTGAAGGCTGAGGTAGGGTTATTTGCCTGAGTTTTAGGAGTGGGGACACTCTGAGTTGTAGGAACCTGGTTTGGGTTCTAAGCTGCTGTAAGATCTGAGGATCTGAGGTGAAGTGCAGAAGTTAGGCCGAATCTAGTACACTTCTAGATAGGCGAAGGGGGAAAGTGGATGTACCCAGACCTTGGGGAACCACTATAAATACTGTGTGCACTCTGTGAATGATTGTTTCTGTGATTGCTGTGTTGATAGCTGCAGAAGTTGCAATTGCTGCTTAGATTATAGAACAGTTTGCCTGCCTTTAAAGTAAAAGAAACAAATACACCTATTCACCCCCCTCTAGGTTTTTATGAACTAATTCTTTCAAACATCATGTGAGGCGCGAAGCCAATCCCTTGGAAGATGACGTCAGAGTCTCCATGTCTCAACTAGATCCGCTTCTCCGCGCAGGCGATCCTCGCGAAGTGCCAGTCCAGCCATGTCATGCCCAAAATGATGTCA
Source organism: Platanthera guangdongensis (assembly GCA_039583875.1). NCBI lineage: Eukaryota > Viridiplantae > Streptophyta > Magnoliopsida > Asparagales > Orchidaceae > Platanthera > Platanthera guangdongensis. Next base: position 53,719,049 of record CM077163.1, read on the forward strand.
AACTCCGGCATTCTCAGAACCGTGGCCGCCGTATCAAAGGCCTTCCCATCAATAAATAACTCCAACTCGCACTTGGCGGTTGCGATCATCTCCGAGCCATCCGGAAGGCGTACACGTCGGGCTATGCCAGTGAAGTACTGTACACCCTCCATGTCTTTTATGAAATCCTCAGACACAAAGGAGTGTGAGGCACCGGTATCGAACAGCACATAGGCCGTCTTCCCGCCAATAATCACGGTGCCTAAGTACCAACAACCAAAACTTATTGCTAGGTGTCTAGTAAGTATTAAACAATTCAAGTTAGACCATGAAAATATGTTAATTAATTAAATCATACCCGTAATCACATCTTGTGGGTTCCGTTCCTGCGCCATGTCCAGCACGTACACCTAATCTCAGACCGGGTTGGGGTTTCCTCTTGGCGGTCCTCGTCCTCTACCACGCATATATCCCCATCCTCGTGGGGCTGCTGGAGGGAGAGCAGGAGGGACGTTCCCAAATAACTGCGGGCAGTAATGTCAGATGTGGCCCGGCTGGTTGCATTCGAAGCACAGCAGACCACGGCGCCCTTCAGGTTGTTGAAATTGCTGAGGCTATGGTGGTGGAGGCAACGCAGGCGGCTGCGGAACCGGATGCTCCACACTATAGTTTCGGTGGACACGCCCTCCACCTCTTTGATAACCTCTTCCTCCTCTGAAGTCCCGCCTCCTTCTATTGCTTGGGACGGCTTCCATCACATCCTCCGCAGGCCTCTTACTACATCCCAGGTGGCCCGCCTCCAATCTTTTCGCCATATCAATGATCTCCTCCAAGCTACCATCCGATATAAACAAAAGGGACTGCCTTAGGGGATCTCGCAGCCCTTTGTAGAATCGCTTGGCATAACCTCTGTCATCCAACTCGTAAGAATCCGCAAACCTTGCGAGATGCTGGAATTCCCGCTGGTATTCCGTAAACAACTTTGATCCCTGCTTTAGTAGAAGAAACCTCTGCTCAAGCTCATCTCGGGCCAATGTAGGGATAAAGTGCTCCAAGAAAACACCTGAGAATTCACTCCAACTTATCTCTGTGTAGATCCGGCCTTGGAAGGTAGAGCCCATGAGGGACTTCCACCACTTCTTAGCATGTAAGTCCAAGCCGGACACCGCCAATGTCACTGCCATATTGGCCGGGCAATGGATGCCAGCCAACAACTCCTGAACAGTGTCTAGCCATTCCTTTGTATGTACGGCTGACTCCGTCCCAAGGTAGGCGAGAGGGGAGAGAGCCCGGAAGGTGCTCAGCCAGTTGGAGCTCGGGTCCTGTTGTTGCACCGGGGGCTGCTGCGCCCTAAAAGCATCAAGAATGGCGGTGAGCGTCTGCCCCAACTCAGACTATTGGAACTGAGTGGGTATGGGAGGGGTAGGAGTACCCCCCATCGGCTCAACATGCAGTGCAACCAACACGTACACGACAAATTTGTGCTCAGGTTGGCTAAACTTAAGGTCAAAGTTGGACAAACTTAGCGTGAATTACATATGGGCACACCACTGCTTCCGCCAAGTCAGTTTGTCCCCAAACTGACTAATCAAACGGGGGTGGCACCATTGTTGAATGACTTCTTTAGTTGAGGATCATGACAAACTGATACCATTTGTAAGACCCCCCCTCCCGGATCCCAAAACACGACACGAAGGGGGATTCTTATGACTGGAACAGCCGCCTTGCGGTAGAATTAGCACACGGGCTAACCTGTACCACAAGACGCCTATTCCGCTGGCTACAACAATATCAATATAACATGCCAACCCAACCAAATAAAAAAACAAGAGAACTCAAAATCCACACTAAGTAATATCGTCCAAATACATCAATAAAGAGAAGCTAAACATGCTTCTACAATATATCAGAGTACAGCTAATCATTGCCCAAACGGGCTACATCAGAGTAATCAAAATACAAACATCAGTAACCGATGGTATCGACGGCACCGTCACTTTAGGCCCTGTCGTCCTGGCCTGGCTATCCTGCTGCGTAGTCTGCGGCTGCTCTACCTATGGCATGACCTCCTAAAAAGGAAGACGTAGCAACCGTTAGTCGAAACGACTAAGTGGTTTCACATCCGCTCCCCCGGCAACTCCTCGACACCGGGCAGTGAAGAGGAACAAGAGTACAGTATATAATAGTATGCAAGTAAAGAGTATAAGCAGGTGGCAGTAGTGTAAGAGTAACAGTATCAAGTTCTAGCAAATATTTAAGAGCTACAACAACCTAGAAAAATAAGTAACAACAGGAAAGTAACTTAACTTATAAGAATTCTCATACAAACTTATAAGTTAAGGATCGGGTTACATAAAAGTAACTCATCGTATAAGAGTGCCCATACAAACTTATACGATGACGATCTTGTTGTGCAATGTTATGAAATGCTATGAATGCTATGCAATGACTCACCCATGCAATTGATATGTCAACACAGAGTATAGTTCCCACTTTTCGAGCAGGTAGCTTACCTCTCAGGCATCAGCCGCTGTGGCCAGGCAGTGACAGTAGAACGAGCACTTCTACTACTAGGCGGGTATCCACACTACTTCACCTAGGCCTACGTATACCTCAACGCTAAGAACACAACAACGGAGTCCATGCGTACTATGGCCCAGCGGGAACCTCGGGTAGAATGCACCGAGGACCAAGCCCCGAACTGACCTTGTGTGACCCGGAAGGAGCCTCAGAGTGAGCACGAGGACCAAGCCCAACTGTTCACCTGGCACGGAAGGAGCCCCGAGCCGTGAACACCGAGGACCAAGCCCAACCGCCCAAAGTCTAACTGTCGACTCCCGTCAGCGTGACGACTGGCGAGCCCGTAGACCTGCCACACTATCCTTAACTGAGGATTACGACACCGCGTGTCGACAGACACCACATGCAATTACCACGTCAACATAACATAGAAGGGGCCTCGGAATTAAGCACGAGGACACAGCCCAACCATCCATCCATACCTTATCTCAACACAACCAAAACAAGTGACGGTCAACACCGCACTTACATCCCTTCATAATACCACCCGTAGCGAGACGACGCTCTAAGTATTGGACTAGTAGACTCATTCATTAAACAAACATACCCATGGCCATAATCTAGTCATCTATATGACTTTCCAAATGATGACAACGTAATATAAACATGATGCACATATAAAGATCTATCACACTTTCCATTGATAATGTCATAATATAAACATGAAGTGCATAATTATCAATCTTTCAATTCCTACCAATTCAATTCGTTTAGATAAGATTGCTTCACAATTTGATAATATGAAATCTGATTAATAAGCTACATCAATAATGCAACAAATGATTAATCATAAGGGTTCATCCAAGTCAAGTATCTTGCAATATTAATTCCACCGAATCCAAATCCATCTTCCATTAAAGCCCAGAATTTAAGTGCAGGTTGAATCTGGACAACAACTTCGACCGGAGATTCCCGAAGCTACAGAAATCCGGTGAAGACGTGTAACCCACGATGGAAAGGTCTTTCCGTGGTCTACAACTCTCGTATTCAGACCTCAACCGAGATTTGATATTATCCTATTTGAAATCGGACTTGAATTCCGCTGCGTACAGAACACAATTTCTGCATGCAGGATTTATTGAACACCATTTGCGTTTAGACTTTCCCATGGCTACATACTTCGCCAGAAGTCGTGCAACAATTCTTTGGAAAGGTATGTTCAAGGGCTTCAACTTTCGTGTTTAGCAGAAAGCCCAGATCTGGCCATATCACACTTAAAAATGGCCACGAAGTTCGATGTGCGCAGAATACAGATTCTGCACGCATCTTAAGGCGGAATGAACGTCATCGGTTCATCTTCCTCCTCAAGGCGATCATCCCAAGTCATTCCAAAAATTCCTCCACCCTTATTCAACCTCATGAGGCCAATACCCTTCACGAAACCATCCCTTATCATCACATTGAAGAAGGGCGTGGTTGAAGGGATCTAAAACCAAAGACACAAGTCCTAGCATGGCCTTTCCTAAAAAACTCCTCCTCACCATCAAGACTCTCTTGAGCCAATGTCTCGCCTAGGAAAATAACTATAAATCTAGCACCAAGGGAGAGGGTAGGAAACTCACATCGGTTCCAGTGGTACCACCATTTCCGGCCATGGATCGCGTAGTTCTCATCAGCGGCATCTTCTCTTTCACGGCGGCGGCGGATCCCCTCTGGTAGAACTTGCTCCAGCAGTTTTCTCTCACCAGGAGTTCTCACATGAAATAGGGAATGAAATGAGCATGAAAACGGCTAGAGTTTTCTCTCACCCTTATATATGAAAAGTGACACAAGTAGGGACACGGCCGTGTCCTTACCCGTGTCCTGCCTGGGCGAAGCGGCAACGACAGTTTCCATGTCGGTTCAATAGTTGACACGGGTAGGGACACGCCCGTGTCTCGACCTGTGTCCACATGCCATGGCCGTGTTCCTGGCCGTGTCCTTGGTCGTGTCCTTCTCGGGTTGCATCTCGACGAACTCAACTCGACACACACGGAACACGGGTAGAGACACGCCCGTGTCACTACCCGTGTCATATAATTCGTCGATCTCGACACGGAATTCGTCGATCTCGACACCTCACGTCGAGTGTAACTCGACAAACACGGGTAGGGACACGCCCGTGTCTCTACCCGTGTCACAAGGTGTCGACATAGCTCGTCAGTCTCGACACGCACTAGCGAGTGTAACTCGACACACACGGGTAGGGACACGCCCGTATCTCTGCCCGTGTCTCTGCCCGTTTATCTACCCGTGTCACATAATGTCGACACAGCTCGTCAGTCTTGACATGCCCTGTCGAGTATAACTCGACACACACGGGTAGGGTTACACCCGTGTCTCTACCCGTGTCACATAATGTCGACACAGCTCGCCGATCTCGACATGCCTTGTCGAGTTCAGCTCGACGCACACGCGCACACGGGTAGGGACACGCCCGTGTCTCTACCCGTGTCCCTTCACAGCACTGATTTCACTACTCCTCCATAAGTGCAGTCCAATTCCCTACACGTCCCAGGACTTGAGTCAACCCTCCTGACTCAAACACACACACACTAGGGGCCTAGAGAGATTCAGGACGTTACCTGTAGCCCACTCGACACCCAGTCGAGATAAATCGTCGACCTCTCGACACAGCGGGACACGCCCTATGACACGCCCGTGTCACAGGCCGTGACCACAACTCGACGATCGCCACTCGACGATCGACACTCGACGATCGCCACACGACGATCGATGAGCCAAATTAGTCGAACCGAGCGGACACGCCCCCTGTCACGCCCGTGTTATAGGGCGTGACCACCCAAACACTTCATCGACCGAAATTCGTCGACCACGCGCCTCACTACGCAACCCGAGCGGGACACGCCCTGGGACATGCCCGTGTCCCAGGCCGTGTCACCCAATTTTTTTGCCAATTACAGAATTTGGGCTGTTACAACCCTCCCCTCCTTCAAGAAATTTTGTCCACGAAATTGCACATAGGCAGGAAACCAACAACCAAATTGTTACAACAGTAATAGCATAGGTTACAACAACCTTTGTCCTGTACAATCTTCACATGTGCACATTATTCCACGGTTTCAGCCAACCAGAACAGTCAATAGACCCTCAAACAACATATACATATATCACTCCAATTTCACCAGCACAGAGATACAATATACACATCATCCAAGTGATACAAATCACGATTCACTACTCATTTTCGCTCAGCCTCCCGATTTTGCATTTCTCATGAAAGAGCCAAATTAAACACTCGAGGCTGAATTTCGCCAAATGAGCTTTGCGACTCTTGTGCTTCCAAACTATGTAATCGAGGCTGCGTCCGGGATGCAGATGACTCGGCCACTGCTTTACTCTTTTCTTCATACGACGCACCTGCCTTTTGCTCACTTCCTGCGGGAGCATTCCAACAAAATCTCGCTATGTGCCCTTGCTTTCCGCACTTATAACAGATACGTGTATCAACACGTCCTTGCCCATAGGTCGCCCCCGAAGAAACAGTCGACGGAGCTGAATCATCAGGCCTAAACCTTTTCTTCTCTCGTCTTCTCAACTCCTGCTCCGACTGTGGCACTTTGAACTCTGGCTTCTCCACTACCAGTTTCTTCTTTTCTTGTATCCGCTTCAAATCCTTTTTCAGGGCACGACCGTATCTACTAATTCTTGGAAGCCTTGGTTTACCGAACTAGGGAGTAATAATCTCAAATCATCCCACAGTCCCTCAGAAAAGCAATTCGTCTTTCGCACTTCCTCCGCGAAGGTAGACCCCGCATATCTCCCCAGTCTGATAAACTCATGTAGGTACGTATCAATATCAGTATCACCCTGCACCAAATGTTGAAACTCAAATTCTCCATCGCAATCCGCTGCGACACCGGCAAATATTTGGCAAGAAATAATCGGGAGAATTCATCCATTTAAACCTCCGCTAAACCTCGACCTGCCAAATGATGCACTTCTATCTCATCCCACCACAATCTCGCGTCTCCTTCCAACAAAAAAGTGGCTAAGGTCACTATCTGCTCTTCTGCCATCCTGATTGCAGTTCAGGATCCTCTTCACTCTAGCCAACCAATCTTCCGCCAGCGTTGGGGAAATCTCCCCACCGAAAATAGGTGGATGAAACTTCATAAAGCTTTTCAATGACTCATCGATTGCTTGCGCCTCCACCACAACTGCAGCATGCTCTTGTCTTGCACCAGGCCGTACTGGCACGACCTACAGGCCTTGCCTGTCCAGTAGGATGTGTCTGTAACACCTCAAGCACTGTCTCCGTCACCACCCGTATAATCTTCGCCGAAGGAGGCATAGGCGCTTCAACGGTTGCTGCACTCTCATCGGACCGCTGGGGCTCAGACTGCCCAGCACCACTCCTTGCCACCTATTAATGTACAAAACACCATTAAGTAGCAATTTCATAACGGTAATTACACACTCACGCACTTTACATGCATGAACTACATTCCTAGTGGACATTCGTGAGTTCAATTATGTTCTCTCCTCCCAAACAATCTCAACCTGGCTCTGATACCACTTTTTAACGCCCCCACTCGTCATGTGGCATATAACGGTGGGTCCGGCTGGGGCCCCACGCCATATGTCACAGACAAGCGGTGGAATTACTTGTGGAAATCAAAATCTTCTCGAATCCTAACTCAAAACATTCTAGCGCAGCATTTTAAGTTAAAGAACTCAGGTCAGAGAATGTCCACTTCTATATAAACTCAACATTTATATATCAACACTAGGAATGTATACAACGCACACACACTGGCCTTACGGCCTTACAAGTTTATCTTTCCACACAATTACATTTTCGTACTTCGGAACGCAGGCCGGCCACATATGAAATCCAAACACATTTCTTCGCACGACCTTCAAGGGCCTTTAGCAGTAGTCCATCCATTCCGCTCATTTCATTTCAAGCACCAGCACCTGCAAACACATATCCACCCAAGAGCGGCAAACAAAGTAACGGTCAGCTTTAGCTAACCACTTATAAAGACCCTACCCCCTACCCGGGGCAGTAGTTCCTTCCCTGTATGCATTGCTATCATCATCTCATCAAGCATCATATGTATCATTCTCTTTATAAATCTATCAATCACAATCACATCACAAACACCGGTATCCACCAGATGCTCTGTGCACTCAGGGCACCTTCTTGGCATACCGGGCATCCTAGTCGTACACCGCCTGTAACAACCCAATTTATTTTTTTTAGCAGGCAAAATTTCGGGTGACAGAGGGCGTGTTCCGCTTGGGTTCGGCGTCAAGTCGATGAATGCTGTGTTTAACAAATTGAGCTCGACGATTTCGCAAAAGCTTCATGGGCTGACAAATCGTCGAACGGAAATCGTTGAACGCGCGGGATCGTCGAACGGAGATCATCGAACGCGAGAACAATCGTCGAGCGCTGGGCCAATTCGATGATCACTGCCCGATCTTCGAGCGGAGATCGTCGAACGCGCTGTTTGACGATCGCTGGCGTGCTCGACGATCGCTGGTGAGCTCGACGATCGCTGCCTAATCATCGAACATATATCGTCGAACACAGATCAGGGTCACGGGCGTGACTTGGCTGACACGGGGCGTTTCCCGTGGCGATGAGCTATTTTTGGGATGAGGCGGGTTGAGCGCCGCTTAGTGACACGGCCTTTGACACGGGCGCATCACAGGGCGTGTCGGACGCGAAAATCAGTTTTCCCGATTTTTCGTAGCCTGTCCATTTTTCTCAGCCTGGATCCAAGGGCTTAGCTTCTTTCCTGCATCCTTAAGACCGAAATCAGAGATCGTATTCTCATTTGCTTTTGACTTCATCTTTCTAAAACTTTAGAGAGACAAAGGGAAACGAAGTCGGAGAAGAAGCAGAGGGGCTGTTCGGTGCTGGAGCTTGTGCGTGTCCAGCAGTGATCTGAGGCCATTTTTGCGGAGGAAAAGCTCCTTCTAGCCAGATAGGAACTTCATGGCACCAAAGCGGTCTTCAAGGGTAATGATTTTTCCTCCTTGGCATGTGAAGGCTTCCTTTTTGGCATATGTTTGTGATTCCCCCACCAAGAGGTGGCTGATTTTGGGAATCTTTGGGTGGATTCATGAAATCCCCTTTTGTTGGCATATAGATCCGGAATTGGAGTACGGAATAGGCATGCTGTGTGAAGCCATCTGGACAGGTTGGTATGGATTGGTGATGTTGCATATGAACCGGAGAATACTCCATGATAAACGTGTCGTTTAAGGAGTCAACGGTTTATGCCTGTGACTGGTTGTCACAGGAAGTACTGGAGGTGTAGTACAGGAAAATATCCATATTATGCTTATGCTATTGGGTCATACCTGTGACTGCGTAACAGGAAGTAATGGTGTGACCAAGAAAGGCCCTTTGTGATGCTTGATGTCATAGGTGGTACCTGTGAAGAGAGTAGCAGGAAGTACTGGTGTGCCCAGGAAAGACCCCTGACATTTGTGATATGGCGGTGTCGTACCTTTGAATGAGTAACAAGAAGTACTGGTGTGCCCAGGAAAGACCCGCTGATGGTGTAAGATGAATGGGTGTAATAAATACCCAGGCTTGAATGACAAGAACAGGATTGGTGAGACCGACCCGCTCCTTTGATTAAGCCGCGAGTACGCCGTACTCGGTGAAGGCAAGGCGATTTGAGCAACGGGGGGTGGAGGATCCGACCTGCATTATGTCCGTCCGACGTGGACCATAAGGTGTGGTCTGTTGGAGCGCATAGCGAGAGTCTTAGGCCTGCGTGCCATGACACAATCGGGGGCTACGGGCCATCCCGGTATTTTAAGACTAGAACTCCGGTTAAACGCCATGGAGTAAATGCTTAAATGATTTGCCGTTGGGCTATGACCCTGATACAGTGGTGGGCAACTGGTTTGCCAGTTCACCAAGAATGTGCCCTGAGTGCACGGACCGTTGGGCCGGGTGGCTGACCGTTGTGATGGCATGTGTGCGTGAAAGCACATTATATGAGATATAATGTCATGCTTTTGATATGATATGCCTGCAGGGAAGATTACCGTTGCCCCGAGAAAAGGGGTGGGGTCGTTATAATTGGGTCAGCTGAATGCTGACCGTTGCCTCTGTTTGCCACCGTTGGGTGGATTGTCCCTATACAGGTGCTGGAGAGCCAAGCGGGACGCATAAAGGTTGATGTCCCTACTGTTGTTGCTGCTGCTGCTAGCCTTCGAAGGCTATTTGGAATGAATGTTGTGTTTTCTTTTTATGTGGCCGGCCTGCGTGCCAATGTGTAGGCCACTATTTGAATGTCATGTAAGGCCATAAGGCCAACTTTCGTGTTGTTGTAAGACATTCCTATTATATATACAATGTGAAGTTATTTTATATGTTGGACATTAAAGTGTGGAGTTCAAGTGTTTGTATAGGCTTCCGCTAGAATGCAATGTGTTAAGGTTCGCTGCGCTACTCTGTTATCATCCCGTACCTTCACCGCCTGTTTTGTGATATATGTTGTGGGGCTCCGGCCGGACCTTCTAGTATATACCATATGAACGGATGGGGTTGTTACATTTTTGGTATCAGCTGTCTTGGTCTTTTCCTCTCGAAGTCGTGGTCGACTTCTTTTCTGGGGTGGCGAGCACGTGTCTGTGCAAACCAAATTATACGATTGAACTCCTTAATGTCCATGATAGGAATGCAAATTTATGTGTTTGCGGAACCTGCGTGTTCCTATTTTGTGTTGTTTGCTTGTGTAAGGCTGCTAATGTGTGTGTCTGGTCCACCTTTATGTGACACGAAGTGGAGCTGGGCAGTAAGAGCCCCAGCATTCTGATGAAAGTACGGCACCAGCTGCGGTGCCGACACCTACAGCGTCCACGGAACATGTGCGTTTAGTTGCTGAGGCTTTATTTGCCATGATCCAAGGCCAGCCATTTAGGCAGGAACAACCGGCTGTGAGGCCAAAACAGGTGGCGGCAAGGCCTGAACCTGTCGTGGATGTGGTTCCTCGAGCGGCTGAGAAGCAGTTGGCGCAGTTTATGAGTTTCCATCCGCCTACGTTTTCAGGAGCGGGAACTCCTACGGAGGCTGAGGATTGGCTATCGCGCGTCAAGCGAATCATGACGGCGATTGGATCGGAGGAGCATCAGAAAGTCACCTTAGCTACCTTCCTGCTTGAAGGAGAAGCTAGATTGTTGTGGGACGAGATGGAGCTACATCACTTGGCAGGTCGTTCCTTAATACAAGTATCCATGGAAGAATTCTCCCGACTCTTCCTAGTGAAGCACCTTCCTGCGGCTCAACGGATAGACATGGAGAATGAATTCCAAACGCTAACGCAAGGAGATGGCAGTGTTGATACGTACCTGCATGAGTTTACACGCTTGGGGCGGTATGCCGGTTCTATTTTTGCTGATGAGCAGAGGAAGACAAATAGGTTCTATGAAGGACTGCGGGATGAGCTGAGGTTCCTGGTTTCTAGTTCTGTGAATCAAGGCTTCCAGGCGTTGGTCGACACTGCGAGCGCGCTGGAAAAGATATGAAGAGGGTGCAGGGGAAGAGGGCTTTGGCTGTGACGCAACTGGAGTGGAAGGTGCCCCGACCTGGGAAACCATTTTATAAGAAGAAATGGGGAAAGAAGTCCAAGACAAGTGGACAAGCTCCTTCATCAGTTGCATCGGGAGCAACGTCGGGGGCTACCTCAAGGCCGGATACTCGTACATGCTTCAATTGTGGCCGGGTGGGGCATATCGCTCGAGATTGTCGGGTGCCGCCAAAGAATGAAAAGAGGGCGGGAGCGTCGTATGCGGAAAAGGGCAAGGCAGTAGTGGACTCCTCTACCTCGTAGGCGCAGCCCCGGGTCTACAATCTTGGCCTGCAGGAGGCCATCAAGCAGAGTGACGTCGTCACAGGTATGAGTTTAGTTTGGCATATTATATTGCTTGTCTGCTTTGCTTAGTGCCTATGTGTTTGCGGTTCGTGTGTGTGACATGCATGGCACATGCTTTGTGATGATTCGGGACACGCTGGCGCGAGCACTGTTTGATACGGGTGCGTCGCATTCTTTTCTGTCTAGCGAGTTCATAGTGCGGCTTGGGATACCTAGTCGTGCAAAGACAGATAACGTCAGATTGGTGTTGCCGAATGGCTGTTGGATGCTTGCGGATCAAGCTTGCGATGTGGCGGTCCAAATAGGAAGTCGGGATTTCAGTTTGACTGCATCTATATTGCCAATATCGGAATTCGACGTGATTTTTGGTATGGATTGGCTTGCGGAGCCGCATGCCTTGATTGTTTGCCAGTACAAAGAAATCACGTTGGGCCAGAATACCGAACATGAGACAAATTTCGCGGGTATGCGAGGAGTGGGCGGGACGTTGCTGTCTGCACTCCAAGTAGTCAAGGCTGTTCGAAAGGGTGTGGAGTGTTACTTCACACTGATTCAAGCTGTTGAGCCTAAGGCCAGTGTGTACAAGGTTCCGATTGTGTTGGAATTTACAGATGTGTTTCCCAAGGATCTCCCTGGGCTACCACCCCAGGGGGAGATTGACTTCACGATCGAGTTGGTGCCAGGTGCGAAACCTGTGGCCCCCTCGCCATATCGTGTCGCGCCAAAGGAGATGGCTGAGTTGAAGGTCCAACTACAAGAATTGCTAGAGCAAGGTTATATACGCCCAAGCATGTTACCTGGGAGCGCGCCTGTGCTTTTTGTAAAGAAGAAAGACGGTGGGTTGCAGTTATGTATTGATTACCGTGAACTGAATAAACTGACCGAGAAGAATAAATATCTGATACCCCGGATTGATTAGTTATTCGATCAGCTGGTGGGCTCGACCGTCTATTCGAAATTGGACCTGAAGTCTAAGTATTACCAGTTGAGAATTCGGGAAGGTGACATTCCCAAAACCGCATTTGGAACGCGTTACGGGCATTATGTGTTCACAGTCATGCCATTTGGACTGTGCAATGCGCCATCGATGTTTATGGATTTGATGCACCGCACGTTCCGAGAGTACCTGGATATGTTTGTGATCGTGTTCATTGATGAAATTCTGGTGTACTCGAAGTCGAAAGCTGAACATGAGACTCATTTGCGGTTGGTGTTGAATACGTTGAGGCAAAATCAGCTCTATGCCAAGTTCTCGAAGTGCGAGTTTTGGTTAACGTCAGTGGCTTTCTTAGGCCATGTGGTGAGTGGAGCGGGCATTGTAGTGGATCCAGCGAAGATAAGAGCCATAGAAGAGTGGCCGGTGTTGTCTTCAGTGGCTGAGGTCAGGAGCTTCCTTGGACTTGTGGGCTACTATCGAAGATTTGTTGAGAATTTCTCGTGGATCGCTTTGCCGCTAATCATGCTGACGAGAAAAGATCAGAAGTTCATTTGGACGCCAGAGTACGCACGAGCTTTTGAAGAGCTGAAGGTTCGGTTGACCACGACACCGGTGTTGTCTTCGCCAAGTGGGACAGATGGATTTGTTATTTATAGTGATGCCTCAGGGAGCGGCTTAGGCTGCGTTCTTCTGCAGAATGAAAAGGTAATTTCTTATGGCTCACGCCAGCTGAAAGTGCACGAACGAAATTATCCCGTCCATGACTTGGAATTAGCGTCGGTGATTTTTGCGCTAAAGTTGTGGCGACACTATCTTTATGGAGTACAGGTGGAGATCTATACAGATCACAAGAGCTTAAAGTACCTATTGGAGCAGAAGGACTTGAACATGCGGCAAAGAAGGTGGTTGGAGTTCCTTGGGGACTACACCTTCGAGATTCACTATACGCCCGGAAAGGGCAATGTAGTCACGGATGCCTTGAGTCGGCGGACTCCGACAAGAGCAACTTAGTTGCAAAGGCATGATGAACGTCTCATCCGGGAGTTAGAAGCGTTGGAGATTTGTTGTGTTGCAAGAATTCTACCGCCAATGCATGTCTGAACTAGACGGAGGTGCAATGTGACCTTGCAGACCGGATTCGACGAGCAATGGGGTTAGATGAAGATCTCTTACGCTATGTTACCAAGGGGCCAGAGGGCAAGTTCTCCTGGAATGACGGCCTTTTGCGAAAAGAGGGCCGTTTGTGCGTCCCGAATGTGGGTAAATTGAGGGAAGAACTGATGTATGAAGCACATTATATAAAGTATTCCATTCACCCCTGGAGCACGAAGATGTTCAATGATATAAAAATACTATTCTGGTGGTCAGGGCTCAAGAGAGATGTTGCCCTCTATGTGGCCAAATGCCAAACATGTGCGATGGTGAAGGCGGAATGCCAAAAGCCTGATGGTTATTTGAAGTCGCTGCCGATCCCAGAATGGAAATTTTATGATATTTCCATGAATTTTGTGCAAGGGTTGCCGAGATGGCATCGAGGAAAAGATTCCATTTGGGTGATTGTTGACCGGCTAACTAAAGTGGCACATTTTCTCCCGAACAGGCAGGATGATTCGGTCGAAAGTTTGGCAAAGTTATATGTTGACCAGATTGTACGGCTTCACGGTGTTCCTCGGAGCATCGTAAGTGATCGAGATTGGCGTTTCACGTCAAATGACTGGAGGTTAGTTCACCGACTATTGGGCACGAAGTTGACATTCAGTACGGCCTTTCATCCCCAAATGGATGGCCAAACTGAATGTACCAACAGAACTATGGAGGACATGCTCAGGATGTGCACCCTCGACTTCAAAAAGAGATGGGAAGATCATCACTACATGGTGGAGTTTGCCTATAAGAACAGCTACCAGGCGAGCATTGGGATGGCACCGTATGAAGCGCTCTATGGAAGGAAGTGTCGTACTCCCTTGGTTTGGGTAGAAGCGGGCGAAGCTCGAGTGTATAATCGAAATGAGGTCGATGAAGCAAACTCAACCATTCAGACGATTCGAGAGAAGCTACACATTGATCAAGATCGACAAGTGAAGTACTACAACACCAAGCACCGGAATGTGGAGTTCGCGGTTGGCGATTGGGTCTACTTGAAGATAAAGCCCTTTAAAGGTGTCTCCAAGATTCGACGTTTGAAAAAGTTGAGTCCAAGATATTTGGGTCCATTTGAAGTGGTTGAGCGAGTTGGAGAAGCGGCTTATCGGCTAGCTCTTTTGGCAGACTTGGGTGGATTACATGATGTGTTTCACATCTCGGTGCTTCGGAAGGCCGTTAAAGATCCAGCTCAAGTGATCGCGGATGATCGTGTGCCGGTGGAGTATGGGCTAACAACGAGAGTTAGACCCATTCAGATCGAGGATCGAGCCGAGAAACAGTTGCGGAACAAGACGGTCGGAATGGTGAAAGTCCGATGGGACAACTGCGGCCGTGAGGAACTTACATGGGAGCGAGAGCAAATCATGCGAATGAAGTTTCCTGAACTATTTCTGTAAGGAGTGGAGAGTGAGAATAAGTTGTTGTAAAATGAGATTTTAATGTTATAATTGTTTGGTTGCTGGTTGCTGGTTGCCTTCCTGTGTACTAATTTCGAGGACGAAATTTCTTATAGGAGGGGAGGGTTGTAACAGCCCAATTTATTTTTTTTTCAGCAGACAAAATTTCGGGTGACAGAGGGCGTGTTCCGCTTGGGTTCGGCGTCAGGTCGACGAATGCTGTGTTCAACGAATTGAGCTCGACGATTTCGCAAAGGCTTCGTGGGCTGGCAAATCGTCGAATGGAAATCGTCGAATGCGCGGGATCGTCGAACGGAGACCGTCGAACGTGGGACCAATCGTCGAGCGCTGGGCCAATTCGACGATCGCTTCCCGATCGTCGAGAGGAGATCATCGAACGTGCTGTTTGACGATCGCTGGCGGGCTCGACGATCGCTGGTGAGCTCGACGATCACTGCCTAATCGTCGAACGCAGGTCGCCGAATGCAGATCTTGGTCACGGGCGTGACTTGGCTGACACGGGGCGTGTCCCGTGGCGGTGACCTATTTTGGGGATGAGGTTGGTTGAGCGCCGCTTAGTGACACTTCATCTTTCTAAAACTTTAGAGAGAGAAAGGGAAAGGAAGTTGGAGAAGAAGAAGACGGGTTGTTCGGTGCTGGAGCTTGTGCGTGTCCAGCAGTGATCCGAGGCCATTTTTGCGTGGGAAAAGCTCTTTCTAGCCAGATAGGAACTTCATGGCACCAAAGCGGTCTTCAAGGGTAACGATTTTTCCTCCTAGCCATGTGAAGGCTTCCTTTTTGGCATATGTTTGTGATTCCCCCACCAAGAGGTGGCTGATTTTGGGAATCTTTGGGTGGATTCATGAAATCCCCTTTTGTTGGCATATAGATCCGGAATTGGAGTACGAAATAGGCATTCTGTGTGAAGCCCATCTGGACAGGTTGGTCTGGATTAGTGATGTTGCATACGAACCGGAGAAGACTCCGCGATAAACGTGTCGTTTAAGGAGTCAACGGTTTATGCCTGTGACGGGTAGTCGCAGGAAGTACTGGAGTGGTAGTGCAGGAAAATATCCGTATTATGCTTGTGCTATTGGGTCATACCTGTGACTGAGTAACAGGAAGTACTTGTGTGACCAGGAAAGGCCCTTTGTGATGCTTGATGTCGTAGGTGGTACCTGTGAAGTGAGAAGCAAGAAGTACTGGTGTGCCCAGGAAAGACCCCTGACATTTGTGATATGGCGGTGTCGTACCTGTGAATGAGTAACAAGAAGTACTGGTGTGCCCAGGAAAGACCCGCTGATGGTGTAAGATGAATGGGTGTAATAAATACCCAGGCTTGAATGCCAAGAACAGGATTGGTGAGACCGACCAGCGCCTTTGATTAAGCCGCGAGTATGTCGTACTCGGTGAAGGCAAGGCGATTTGAGCAACGGGGGGTGGAGGATCCGACCTACGTTATGTCCGTCCGACGTGGACCATAAGGTGCGGTCTGTTGGAGCGCATAGCGAGAGTCTTAGGCCTCCGTGCCATGACACAATGGGGGGCTACGGGCCATCCCGGTGTTTTAAGACTTGAACTCTGGTTGCACTCCATGGAGTAAATGCTCAAGTGATTTGTCGTTGGGCTATGACCCTGATACGGTGGTGGGCAACTGGTTTTCCAATTCACCAAGAATGTGCCCTGAGTGCACGTACCGTTGGGCCGAGTGGCTGACGGTTGTTATGGCATGTGTGCATGAAAGCACATTATATGAGATATATTTCCATGCGTGTGATATGATATGCCTGTAGGGAAGATTACCGCTGCCCCGAGAAAAGGGGTGGGGTCATTATAATTGGGTCAGTTGAATGCTGACTGTTGCCTCTGTTTGCCACCGTTGGGTGGATTGTCCCTATACAGGTGCTGGAGAGCCAAGCGGGACGCATAAAGGTTGATGTTCATGCTGTTGTTGTTGTTGCTGCTGCTAGCCTTCGAAGGCTATTTGGAATGAATGTTGTGTTTCCTTTTTATGTGGCCGGCCTGCATGCTAATGTGTAGGCCACTGTTTGAAATCCATGTAAGGCCATAAGGCCAACTTTTGTGTTGTTGTAAGACATTCCTATTATATATACAATGTGGAGTTGTTTTATACGTTGGACATTCAAGTGTGGAGTTCAAGTGTTAGTATAGGCTTTCGCTAGAATGCAATGTGTTAAGGTTTGCTGCGCTACTCTGGTATCATCCCGTACCTTCATCGCCTGTTTTGTGATATATGCCATGGGGCCCCGGGCGGACCTTCTAGTATATACCATATGAACGGATGGGGTTATTACACCGCCTATCAGAGGTTTTAACTTGTTGGTTGACCGGACCTAGTCCACCAGTCTCGCAAGCTGGCGACATCTCTCCCAACCCACTCAGAGGTACTTACCTCACAGCATCCATAAACAACCAGAGCAGATCGACCCACACTATGTGGTGTAGCATTTACTACCAATCGACCCCTCACCTATTCCTAATCGACCCACCATTGTGGTGCAGCAAGTCAGGTGCTCGCTTCCCGGATCATGCCACTAATCGATCCCTTCTAACCAGATCAACCCACCCTAATGGTGTAGTTGGCTGGGTACTCGCTTTCCGAGTGCACTACCAATTGATCTCTCTGCAAACCAGGAGCTTTCTCAAAGCTTCCTCACATCCATAATTCACATTCATACAACCATACCACCATCATAAATCTTTCATATCATCAAATCCACGGAGTCTTCTCCGGTTTACCCATGAACATCACCAATCCAGACTACCCATCCAGATGTGCTTCACATAGCATGCTTATGCCGTACTCCACACTTCCGGCTCTAGATGCAGACTCAACAAAGGAATAACTTCCGAGATCCACCTCTTGGTGGAGGATTCCAAGCACATGCATAAAGAAAGTACTTCGATGTCCAAGAAGGAGATCGTTACCCTTGAAGATCAATTCGGCGCCATGAAGTAGCCGGATAGAAGTTACCGCCTCGGCTTTGACTTCACGAATCCGCTCTCGGATCTTCGTTCCGCACTCCACAGCTCCTCCAACAGCTGGTTCACCTTCTCCTTCCCTTCCCTTGCTCTCCCTTTCTCTTTCTCCCTCGTGAAATGAGATGGAGAAGAAGAAGAGGAAAATAAGGGGCCTTACTCTCAGTTCTCAGCCAAATAAACACATGGACAGAGCCCAGCCCTTGGATACAAGATAGGGAAATGAATGGCCACAAAACCGCTGAAAAATCACCATTCGGCCCCGACACGCTCTGTGACACGCCTGTGTCACAGGGCGTGTACCTTAAGCGGTACACGAACCGACTCATTCTACCTTATCCATCACAGAACACAGCCAAGGTACAGGCCCGTGTCGGCCCAGACACGCCCGTGACACAAGGCGTGTAGCCCACTCGACACCCAGTCGAGAGAAAATCATCGACCTCTCGACACAGCGGGACACGCCCTGTGACACGCCCGTGTCATAGGCCATGTACCCCTACTCGACGATCACCACTCGACGATCGACACTCGACGATCGCCGCTCGACGATCGACGAGCAAAATTCGTCGAACCGAGGGGACACACCCCCTATCACGCCCGTGGTATTGGGCGTGACCACCCAAACACTTCGTCGATCGAAATTCGTCGACCACGCGCCTCACTACACAACCCGAGCGGGACACGCCCTGGGACACGCCCGTGTCCCAGGCCGTGTCACCAAAATTTTTTGCCAATTCCAGAATTTGGGCTTTTACATCTAACTAGTCGAGAGCCCAACGATGATGGTATACAGAACTCCTCGCCACAAAAAAGTGAGCAGCACCCGAATCGAACAAAATGCGTGCCCACTTATTCTTCACCTTAAATTCACCTAAACACATAGCGCGCGCAACTAATATGCGAAAACTATAAATCTACAAAAGAGATTACTAACCGAGTTAGAGCCTAACCTGAGATCACTTGAGTCGAAGATTGGGCTTCCTCCTTGGTCAGCACATTCAACTTTTCTTTTCCCTTGTCCACGAGAGGCGGGGGAGGCGGCAGAGTCTGCAATAGAATTGCATGCAGCGCAGGCTGGCTTTGCGGGCAATTAGCCTTCATGTGTCCTTTTTGGCCGCAGAGAAAACAGGCTCCAGCCTTCTTGTGACAACGAGCCACATCATGCCCACTCCTCTGGCAGTAAGAACAGACCGGACCTCCCTTTGGAGCATCCTAGATCGCGTGTATCTAAGACAGCTTCTGCGCATCCAGTCTCTTAAAGAACTTATCAAAAGGGTGTCCTGGCTTACCACAGAAGCTACACGCTTCCCTTCTTTCCTTCTTCGCTACAGGGCCAGATGCCCTAGCACTTCCTCCATCATCAGGTTTCCTCTTGTCCTTCTTTGCATGCAATCCCCGATTCTTCGCATTTTCTATCACATCAACCTTTAAGGCAGCTTTGACTACTTCTGCAAAGGTCTCCGACTTGTATGCGCTAGCCAACTGCTGGATGTCATACCTCAGACCACCCAGAAAATGCTTTACTCTGCCTTCTTCGGATGATACTAGATCTGGGGCGAAATGACTGAGCTCGCTAAACTTGACCTCATACTCACTAACAGTGAGTTGCATCTGCTTCAGGTGTAAAAAGTTGTTCATTAGACGGTCTCGCTCGACCGATGGTAAGAACTTCTTCAGTAACATACTCTTGAATGACTTCCACGAGCACCCATCAGAAAGGTTCTCTTTTTCTTCAGTAACGTACTCTTGAATGACCCTTAAGCTGATACGCCGCAATCATCACCTTCTGATCGGATGATACACCAGAGTAGGAAAACATTTCTTCCATGGCAATGATCCAGTCATCCAATGCCATAAAGTCTTCTCTACCATCATACGAAGGAGGTCCTAGTCGCTGGAAGTGAGAAATGAAGTTCATCTCAGGCGGCAGTGTGACTGGGGGAACTAGAGCAGCAAGGGGAGTAGGAATAGTTTGGTCCACAGTAGGGTCCTGTGCTCTAGTTTGCTGCCCAGCGACGACAGCCAACAACGATTGTATCTGAGACTGAACGTCCACCATCTTCCTTGACAGGGCCTCATTACTTTGCCGCAGCGCTTCGATCACCGCTTCGCTCTGGTCACTAGAAGACTCACCCTCTGACTGGGGAGTCGCCCTCATCATAACGCATTTAGGTGGCATTCTACAAAATAAAGGGATATCTAGTCAAACCTTACCTAAGACATCAAACAATGGGAAGATATTGCCTTAGCAAACTGTTTCAGGTTCATATTTTACCGATACGAACAAACGACTTATCAAGGACCTAGCTTACGACACTGAAGCTAGAAAACTCGAATACCCTGACTCAGATCAGATCAGGAACGAACAGATACTTGCTCTTGCTGTTACCTTGCTCTGGAAATCATAAAATGATGTTATGCTTCTAACTTGTGCCTATAATATGAATGCATGAATGATTAAATTCATCTCAAATCATGGGTGTACATATGTCATCATGCAGATCTTTAACTTGGCACATGTGCTTATGCGATGGTATCTTATGTATGCAGTGTTATGCATTCTAAAAAGGCCTTAGTGCATGTTATGAGCGGCGTACACATACAATGTTATGCATCCCATACTGCATAATATTGTATGTAACGAAGAAAAGTAAACGTGCTAATGGGCATCCATGTGATGATGGTTATGAATCTCATACTACATAACCGTCACATGTTGCCACCTATGGTGGATCCATATACAAACACATATTATGCATCTCATACTACATAATATGCCACGTATATTTCTTATCATGCCATGAGTATAGTGTTCGTGCTTCCATCAAGATCTACTGATGACATATCAGTGTCTGTATGCAATGAAATGATACGATTAGAGTTTTGCTTAAGGGAAAGTTGTTCGACTAGCTTACCAAACCAACCAACCCTCTTGCAAAACCTCCCTCTGATACCAACTGTCACGACCCGCATTTTCTCCGTATTCAAAAATATGTCAGAGTAGGGAAAATACGTGTCGTGATGCCACGCCGTGCAGGGGACAGCTGTAGACGCTCAGGCAACCCGTCCTCACATTTATTTCATGTAAAAGATTTATGAAATTAAGTTAAAAATAATGCATATAAGTTATTAGAGTTAATGACCGTGTCCCTCGGTCGGGTGGACCAGTAGTCCGTAGGTGAGAAAATATATAAGTTTTACGCGGCAGAAAAATACCGAGTTAGTTCATTTGTTAACCTATGTGAGAACGAAGGTTTAGTATCTCAAAATGATGTTGTGTCTTTTACATTTAATATATATAGAGGACTTTTACAGCGCTTAAAAAATAGTAGATTTGGTAGTTAAAAATCATGTCAGGCCGATATTTCAGAATGCAGTTTTGTATATTTTAAAATAACTAAATGCATCCTAACATAAATCCTTCCTAGAGAGCAAGTATAAACAGGTAAAAAGTAACAACAGTAAAAGTAGCAAGTAGTCTATCACAGAAAAGTCAAAGTCTATGCGCATCAACAACTGACACGAACCCATAGTGAAATCTGACAATTCTAAACAAAGTCAACTACCTCAAGCTCAGAGGTGGAAGCAATAGTCCGCAGCAACCAGCAGCACCAAAAGCACAACACAATCAGCTAAACCTGCTACAGCTCTGGTCCTGAGGCATTCAAAGGGAGAACACCTCATAACAAGATAAAATGGTGTAAAGAGTAAAGACAAACTACACAAACCTCAAAGTAAAGGAAATTGTGAAGCGACTGCAACAAAAGAGTCAGTAGCAGAGTAAAAGTAAGCAACAACAAAACTAGTCGAGCAAGAATGACTAATCACATCATCAAAAGTTCAAACCTTCATCTTTCATTATTATTCAAGTATTCTTCAATAAAGAAAATGAGACTGATCAGCTCAACACAAAAAAAAAGTACTGTGCCGGGGAAAAAGGTCCACAACGCGCACAAACCCAGCCAACAGGCACCATGCCGAGGTAGAAAGCCCAACGCGCACAGACCAAGCTAAGGTAATGTGCCGGGGATGAAATTTCACAATGCGCACAGACTCAAGCATAAGGCACTATGCAGAGGGAGAAACCCCAACGCGCACGGTCCATCTGTGTTTCTTTAGTTACATAATTATACATGCAGAGTTCCTTTTTATTTATCACAGACTCAAGATTTAACCAACAAAGTGGACTGCAAAATAGCATGTCAAGGTCGAGCAAGTGAAGTTTAATCAAAAATAACGGAACGCACAAGGTGTCACAATGATAAAGATGACTTGATGGTTACAACGGCACGACAACCGATTCGTTTACCAATTCTACGGACTAAAATTTTGGGGTTATGGTTTTAGACACAACAAGTCGCAATGCAAGAGAAAGAGGAAGAGAATTATAATTTCAGGACAAGTTTCTAAATAATTGAAACATGATAACCTCAAATAATTGTAGCAAAAATTTAGAATATAGGAGCAAGAGGGAGAGCAAGAACACCACTTGCCTCGTTTTTACCGGAAAAATTCTCTGAATCACCCCACATCGCAGATCGGGGCAAAAGAAGACGTTAGGAGTCGAAATCTGAACGAAAATGGCTGAAATAGAGGTTAGGGCCGAAAAACCCTAACGAGGAAACTCAAGGTATGGGAAAAGAAATTACCACGATAACGTAGCTCTCGACCAGAGCTTTTCAGATCTACGATCGTTGGAAATTTCGAGCATCGGAGCTCCGCCGGCGGCCATCGGAATATTTCCGACTTAGAGCTCTTCGTCACGTCGGTCTGGTTCGGGCAGAAGAAGAAGCCTTTTTTTTATAATCTTTTCTAAGTATAACAATATATATATATATATATATATATATATATATATATGTATATATATATATATATATATATATAATATATATATATAATTATAAAATATTCTGTCTAAAACAGACGATATAGGAGTGATTGCGCGAAGTACAAAACTAGAGGTTAGGATAACTTCAAATCAAAAAGTGCCGTACATGAAAGTTGTAGATCTCGTTGAGATGAACAAATTTCATGTTAACCATTTTTCCATACGACCAAATTTTGACTTGCAAAACGGCACTCAAACGCAAACTGCAATGGACAATTCGAGAAAGACTACTGGTCACTCGAGTAGGCTAAAGACAACACTCGAGTAGGAAAAAAAACATGACTGAGTAGTATCTGCATGAACAGGACGATCTACACGAGAACAGGAAAAATCACTCGAGTCAAGAACAGAGAAATTAGTCGAGTATGAAGAATTCACTCGAGTCATATTACTCGAGTAAGAAGAATTCACTCGAGTCATATTACTCGAGTATGACGAATTCACTCGAGTAATATTACTCGAGTATTAAGAATTCACTCAAGTCATATTACTCGAGTATTATGAATTCACTCTAGTCATATTACTCGAGTATTATGAATTATGAATGCAGAAATAACAATCCTTTGCATATACAACAAATGTTTTTGCAAGAAAAAACTTTCGATCAAACTATATTAATGAATACTAATTTTCATTTTTGAATAGTCTTTAATATTCAAATATTCATATGTATATCTTTTTGAATAAGGAAACTATGACATCAAAACGGAGGCTCAAACGCGCGCCAAATTAAACGAAACTCACGCCGTAGGCGAACACAGATATTGCGAACAAAACGGCGAAGTCAAAACCAAAATCAGACGAGCCGTTCTTGAGATAGAGATCCTCAAAGTTTACGACGAACATAAATTCTACAAAACTTCAGAAATTTGCCGAGCCTCGAATATCGCTCGGAACGCGACGAAACTTGATGAGCAGGCCAGGAATTAATCAATTAAATTTTCCAATGTGAAATTTTCCATTTTCGGCAAGGATTCGCGAATTTGGCCGACTCGATCGAATATACGCGAAAACGCACTAACGGTGACGCGCCGTCAATACCGCTATATCGTAACGCCCCTTACGCCATAATGACGTCAATAAGAGGATTAAATAATTGTCGAAAAATCCGGGGCGTTACACCCACTGCCTCAAGTGCATGCTCTCGCGTCGCAGGAAGAGCTTGCCTCGGTAAGAGTGGGAGAAGATGCTCTAGGGAGGCGACCGGGGAAGGAAGTGATGGTGGAAGGAGGCGGACGAGACATGGCGGGAAGGGAGTTGTTCCCGAGCCCTGCGAGCATCATCTCGCCAGTGGACGTTGTCGCGCGAATAGGGGCGGCGAGACCAGGGGCGAGAGGGTCTCCGTTCTGTGAATTGATCATGTCAGCTCCCATCCCGGAAGGGTTCAGGGAACCCGAGATGAACTATTATGTGGGGAAAGATGATCCCCTCTAGCACCTGAAATGGTTCGAGGATGCGGTTTCGATCAGGCCGATGACGGACTCGTTCAAGTGTCATCTTTTTGCCATCACTCTGAAGGACAAGGCTAGCGACTGGTTTCATCATCTCCCGACAGGCTCGATATATAGTTTTGAAGAACTAAGCAGGAGCTTTCAGCTGCGTTTCTCAACTTCAAAGAAGAGGACGAAGAACCTGGAGTCGATTTTTCTGATTAAGCAGATGGTGGACGAGTCCCTACCTCAGTATGTAGACAAATTCCAGGAGGATATCTTGGATATTGAGGAGGTGTATGGATTCGACCTCCAGATGGCCTTTACCGTGGGACTACGGGAGAGCTTCTTCAAGATGAGCCTAACTCGGAAGGCGCCACTGTCATTTGAAGGGTTGATGGAGAAGGCTCCGAAAGAAATAGCGATGGAGGCGGCGAATCCAACTTTTGTAAAGAAGCTAGCAAGGCTGACAGAGGTTGAATCAAGAGAACTAGGAGGGAGACAACAAGAAGGGAGGAGTAGAGAAGAGCCGAGGGCACCGACGTACCAGGAGTTAGGATGGAGGCAGCAGGGAGGCCCTGCCCAAGGGAAAGGGGGAGGATTTCCCTAGGGGGAAGGAACCAACCAGGAGGACTCAGAAGATTTAACCAGCAGGGGTGGGGGTACGGTCAATGACCACCCCTACCCCCGTCGCAGCAAGCTATGGCCATCGGTCGAAGGTGAGGTAGAGGCTGATAGAGAGGAAGAGCAGGAGCAGGAGCAGGAAGGAGGAGAAACGCTCAGGAGGGGAGACGAGGGGAGGAGGTAGGGTTTCCATACTGTGACTTCCACGAGGAGGAGGGTCATGCAACAACTACCTGCCCGGAATTCTTGGAAATGAGAAAAGATACGGGAGCAAGAGAGCAGCAGAGGCCGGTGCAGATAGTAGAGGTCACCGGGACCGGAGAGGAAGACCGATGTGTGGATTAAACGGATGTAGGGGACAGCGGGGAATCAGAGTAATCTATGGGGGGTGGGGATAGAGGTTGCCCGAAAGGCGAGCCTTCATACCATGTACCATCGGAGCATAGCTGGGACGTCACAAGCCTCTCCCCCAGATGTGAAGATCTTCTTTTCTCGAAAAGACATGTCAGACCATGAAGACCCCTTCTGTGAGGCACTGGTGATCTGGACTGCCATTGAAAACTTCACAGTATCGCGGATCCTGGTCGACAATGGAAGCTCAGTAAATATTATTTTCAAAAAGTCGTTTAACGAGATGAGGGTGGAGGCTCGAAGAGTGCTGGCAGCGGATGGACCATGTTTTGGATTCTCAGGACAAAGGAAGGAAGTCGATGGGGGAGTGGCACTCCAGGTAATTCAAGGGGGGCTATCCAGGAACTACTGTTTTTTCATAGTGGATGTCAGTGGGACTCCAGGTAACCCAAGGGGGGCTATCCAGGAACTACTGTTTTTTCATAGTGGAAGCCCCCAGCAGTTACAACGTCATTTTTGGGCGCCCCTCGATCGGTGCTTTTAGATGTGTGTCATCCTCTTTCCACCAGTGCCTGAAGCTCAATGCCGGAGGTACTCAAATCAGAGTATGGGGAGACCCAAATGCGGCCATGGAATGCGACGTGACAACGTTAAACACCATCTCATGACAGGGAGAGGCCGAGGAGATGGGGAAGAGGATGGAACGATGGTAGCAGTAGTTCGGTGGCGAAGAAGAGGAGAAAGAAGAAAAGGAGGTTGAAGGAGAAAGAGAAGTGGAGATGGTGGGAGGAATTGCGATGGAGCCGGAAACGGTGGGAGAGAAGGATGAAGAGATGGGGATGGAAGAGGAGAAAGAAGAAAAGGAGGACGTGGGAGAAAGAGAAGCGGAGATGGTAGGAGGCATTGCGGTGGAGCCAGAAACGTTGGGAGAGAAGTATGGAGAGATGGGGATGGAAGAGGAGAAAAAAGAAAAGGAGGATGGGGGAGAAAGAAGCGGAGATGGTAGGAGGCATCGCGGTGTGGCCGGAAACGACGGGCGAGAAAGATAGAGATATGGAGGTGGAAGAGGAAAAGGAGTCGAAGGAAGGTGGAGGGAGGAGGAAAGAAAAGAGAAAGATGGAGGAAGCAGGAAGGTCACCCGGGGAGAAGCCCGGCTGGAAAAAAAAGAATTTCACTACTGTAAGGAGGGAGCACTAGCGAGCTAGAGATGGAGAAGCTTTGGGAAGAAATGGTGGTGACTGCTACGGAGCACGAGTCAACGAACCAGGAAGCCGAAGAATAGGATATGCTGGGAGAGCAGGAGATAGAAGAGGAGCCGTCAAGGCTGAAGGCAGCTGTGGAGGTACTAGAGATGGAGATCCTCACTAAAGAAGGAAGAAAAGAGAAGATAAAGGTCAGCGGCGAGCTCAGTCCAAAAGACCAGGAGGAGATCAAGGCATGCGTATAGAGGAATATTGACGTCTTCGCTTGGAGCGTGGCTGACATGCCAGGGATCGATGCGGATGTGGCCTGCCACCGTCTCAACCTCAACCCCAACACTCACCCTATGCAACAAAAGAAGAGGGTCGTCGCCACTAAGACGGTCGGACCCATCAGAGTGGAGGTAGAAAAGATGCTTAAGGCAGTGTTTGTGTCTTCCTGTAAGTATCTAGGGTGGGTAAGCAATGTTGTAATGGTAAAAAATGGGGAGGTTAAGTGGATAATATGTATAGATTTCTCTCTCTTGAATAAAGCATGCCCTAAGGATTGTTACCCTCTGTCTTGAATCGATGCGCTGGTTGACTCAGCCGTCCGTTTCTCACTAATGAGTTTTCTAGATGAATTTTCAGGATACCACCGAATACGCATGCACCCTTCGGACGTCAAGGACATCACCTTCATCATGGAGGATGGATGCTTCTGTTTTAACATGATGACCTTTGGGTTAAAAATTTTGGGGGTAACTTATCAAAGAATGATGGATCAGATCTTCCGAGAGCAGAAAGTGCGGAACCTCGAAGTTTATGTGGATGACTTGATGATCAAAAGCTGGGACCTCAGATCTCATGTCTTGGATCTTGAGGAAACCTTTGGCACCTTACGAAAATAAAAAATGAGGCTCAACCCCCTGAAATGTTTTTTTGGAGCCAATAGGGGAAAGTTCCTAGGGCATCTCCTTACCCCATCCGGAGTAGAGCCCAATCCTGATAAGGTAAAGGCAATCCTCAAACTGGAATCTCCTAGGAATGCCAAGAAAGTTCAACGTCTCACCGGCAAGCTTGCCGGACTAAGCAGGTTCCTCTCCCGAGCCGGAGAAAAATTCCCACCTTTCTTCTAGACGTTAAGAGGGGGTAAGAAGTTCGAATGTACCCCTGAGTGTGAGGAGGCTTTTTAGGCTCTAAAGCAGCAGCTCAGCCGGATGCCTCTACTCCAGGGGCCGAGGGAAGGGGAGGTCTTGTTATTATACCTAGGAGTTGGGACTAGGGCCGTGAGTGCGGTTCTTGTATGAGAGAAAGGAAAAAAGCAATTCCTGATCTATTATGTGAGCAGGGTCCTAAAGAAGGCATAAATCGGGTACCCCATCCTTGAAAAGCTAACATTTGCTCTCATCATATCAGCCAGGAAGCTTAGGCCGTATTTTCAGGCCCATTCGATTCAGGTGGTGACGGATCACCCCCTCCGTCACATCTTGGAGGGGGTGGAGCACTCTGGGAGGTTGGCTAAATGGTCGATAGAGCTCAGTGAATTCGACCTCGCCTTTACTCCTCAGCTTGCCATCAAAGCACATGCAATGGCCGACTTTTTAGCAGATTACGTAGTGGAGATCCAAGAGGCTGAAGCACCCCCTCAAGCAGCTTGGAAAATGCTGGTAGATGCAGCGTCAGGGAAAAATTCCTTTGGAGGAGGAATGATCTTGGTAAGTCCAGAGGGGACCAGAATTGAGCAGTCTTTGAAGATCCACTTCGCGATCACCAACAACCAAGCAGAATATGTGGCGATCATCGTAGGGCTTAGGCAAGCTCGAGAGTTGGGCATACAAGACATTAGGGTCTCCACGGACTCTATGGTGGTTGCGGGCCAGATAAAAGAGAGTTAGAAGCGAGGGAGCCCACCCTCTAGCTGTACCTGGGGAAGGTCAAAGACATGTTCGGGCAGTTCCGTAGTTTTTCGATTCAGCACATCCCGAGGGATAAAAGCGCTCAGGTTGACCAACTCGCCAAATACGTCCCTCAAGCCGGAGGAATGGTAATGGAGCTTTTTAGGCCGTCCATAGAAGTGGGAGAACTCATGGAGATAAACAAAAAAGGGTCTTGGATGGACCCCTTCATCACTTTCTTGACTTCGGGACAAGTTCCTGAGAGCGATCTTGATAAGAAGCGGGTCAAGTATAAATCAGCGTACTGCTTGTTGAAAGATAGGGCATTGTACCATAAGACGCTGTCATTTCTCTTGGCTCGATGCGTATCTGAGGAGGAGGTTCCAAGGGTCCTGTAAGAAATTCACTTAGGAGAATGTGGGAGTCACTTAGGGAGTCAGACTTTAGAAGGGAGAGTGTTGAGGCTAGGATACCTCTGGCCTACTCTCAGGAAAGACGCAGAAGAATTCACAAAAATATGTCAAATATGTCAGGAGTTCGCCCCCCTCTAACTCCTTCCTGCCAAGAGACTGCGAACAATCACGGATCCCTGGCCCTTTGCAATATGGGGGCGAGATCTGGTGGGTCCTTTTCCCCAGGCTAGTGGTCGAATAAAGTTCCTGCTGGTCATGGTGGATTACTTTTCAAAATGGTTGGAAGTGAAGGTGTTGGATAAGGTAACATCACAGGTGGTCAAAATATTCATATGGGGAGAGATCATCTGCAGGCATGGGCTACCGCTGGCCATTGTGACTGATAATGGACCACAATTTGCTAGTAGGGAATTCATCAATTTCTGCATCTGGCTGGGCATAGACCTCCGTTTTGTCTCGGTTCATCATCCACTGAGCAATGGACAGGTGGAAGCAGCAAACAAGATCATCGTTAATCTTTTGAAGAAGAAAGTGGAGAACCCAAGGGGGAGCTAGGTGGAACAACTCCCTTTAGTTCTCTAGGCCTTGAGGACCACACAAAATACCTCCACGGGAGAGACCTCATTTAAGCTCTCTCATGGCTCGGAGGTCGTCATAAAAATAGAGTTTGAGGTCACATCCCCAAGAGTAGTTGTTGCAAGGGAGGGAGACGAAGGATGGATGGCAGAGAGCGTGTGAAAGTGATGGTATGCACTGATACCACCTGTGAGGCTAGACTATTTAACTCTAGAGGGGGGGGGGGTGAATAGTGTGTTTTAAAATCTTATCAGATTTTTATTGCATAAGTAAAATAATGATACTTATAAGTGTAATCAGAGAGTGCAGAAATAAAAACTAAACTACACAGCAAGCATCACACAATAAAAATGAGAGAGCATCACAGACGACACAAGAATTTTTATAGTGGTTCCCCTAAAACTTGGGTACATCCACTCTTCTACCACCTAGTAGGAATCCACTCAGGTTTTTGATCAGGTGCCCTGCCACCAATCAGGTTTTCTCTCAGGTGCCTGTCACCACAAGATCTGCTTCAGGTAGATCAGGAAACCCTTCAGGCATTTGATCAGGTGCCTAAAAACAAAATCAAGTGTTTTGATCATAAGACTTGCAACCAAGTGTTTAACTTTTGAAGGGAGCTAGAACCCTGTGTACAGTGGGGTGAAACAAATGAAACTACATGTTGTCTTCTCTTTTCTCAAAGCAATAGAGAAGACTTGTGGATTCTTGATGGTGTCAAAGCTCCCCCTGAGATGAAGATCTGTTCAGGAAGAATGAGAGCTTTGCAGGGTGAGTTGGTCTTCTAAAGATTTCTCCAGAAAGCTGTAGACAGATTGAAGTTGATTGTCTCTTGAAAACTTGTTGGAGGATGAACACTTGATGAAGACAGTAGAATTCTTTTTCTTGAATGATTTCTTGTGTTCTATCTCTTACATACGATTGAAAGAGAAAAACTCTTTTATATATCTCTGTCTAATTCTCCATTGAATTTTGAAATCCTTTTGCATTGAATGCTGACTGCCTGGAGAATGGAAATGCGGCTTGAGAGAATATATCATTAATGAATTTCCCCAACTGTCCTATTAAAATCGGCAAGTAATATTCCTGATGAAGACCGTAATCAATGCTGCCACTAACGGCTATATTCAGAGAATATAAGCATTAATCACTCAGGAATTACTGCTATAGAATAAGGACAAAATGAGGGAAAATTCCAAGTCTGGAACTGCACAACAATCGTTGACCAGAGAATAGATTTCGTCGACCTAAGATCAAAGATCGTCGACCAGAGAAATCGTGTTCGTCGACCAGGAATTCTTGTTCGTTGACCTGAGAACCAAGTTCGTCGACCTGAGATCAGCTAACTACTTTCTGTGAAAAATTTCTCATTTCTGTGCTCTAAGTTCGTCGAGCTGATAACATAACTTCGTCGACCTGAGTTCAGAGAAAGTTTTCTGGACTTAATGAGTTGAAGTTGATTTCCAAGAATTCATCGACCTGAGCTCGAATATCGTCGAACTCAACTCAGAGAATTTACTCTGAGTTCATCGAGCGGAGCACGACTTTCGTCGAGCTGAGTTCGACGAACGTCGAACTGCTTTCTGAACTGATTTTCTTCTAAGTCTTTGAGTCTTCTGCAGTATTCTATTGGCTGGTCCATGTGTTGTTGATACTAAGGACTTAGCCTAAACTCTAGGACACAATGACATGACCCTGACTATACATGGTGGGTCAATTATCCTAGTTAGTGAACCTAGCCCAAATCAACTAGGGATCCAACATGGAAGAGCAAAAACTCTCTCTTGATCTCGTGGAAAAACTCTGGTACTTGGTGCTGATCCGGCAGGAGGAAGTAAAGTGCCAGATGGCGAAGTACTTTGATAAGCATATAAGGATCAAGCAGTTCTAGAAAGGTGACTTGGTCCTCAAGAACGTTGACGCAGCAGACAGAGGGGCATCAGGAGGAAAGCTCAATCCTAACTGGGAAGGTCCCTTTGTAGTGAAAGAGGTCTTGAAGTCGGGAGGGTACCACCTCCAGGATTTGGACGGGGTACCCCTCTATCGTGCCCGAAGTGGCGATGACTTAAAGAGATTTTATCCGTAACACTTTTTGTTCATTACATTTTTCGTCGTTCAATACTTGCAATTTTGATGTGGCCTTCATATGATGAAACTGCAGGTGTCCTTTTTCATGGAATTAAGATTTAAGTGGGTGCATGGAGACCCCGAGCAGACCCGCTGACTAGGCTATCATCTAGCTGGCAGAACAGTAGGCTCACTCGGTGGTTGGAGATGGTTTGGAGAGGAGATCCTGAGTAGACCCACTGACCAGGCTCTCATCTAGCTGGCAGGATTGTAGGCTCACTCGGTGGTTGGAGATGGTTTGGAGTGGAGACCCCGAGCAGACTCGCTGACCAGGCTCTCATTTACCTGGCAGTACTGTAGGCTCACTCGGTGGTTGGAGATGGTTTGGAGAGCAGACCCTGAGCAAACCCGCTGACCAGGCTCTCATCTAGCAGGAAGGACTGTAATCTCACTCGGTGGTTGGAGAAGGTTGGTAGACGAGACCCCGAGCAAACCCGCTGACCAGGCTCTCATCTAGCTGGCAGGGCTATAGGCTCACTCAGGGGTTGGAGATGGTTTGGATAGGAGACCCCGAGCAGATCCATTGACCAGGCTCTCATCTAGCTGGCAGGACTGTAGGCTCACTCGGTGGTTGGAGATGGTTTGGAGAGGAGACCCCGAGCAGACCCGATGACCAGGCTCTCATCTAGCTGGCAGGATTGTAGGCTCACTCGGTGGTTGGAGATGGTTTGGAGAGGAGACCCCAAGCAAACCCGCTGAACAGGCTCTCATCTAGCTGGCAGGGTTGTAGGCTCACTCGGTGGTTGGAGATGGTTTGGAGAGGAGACCTCGAGCAGACCCGCTGACCAGGCTCTCATCTAGCTGGCAGGACTATAGGCTCACTCGGTGGTTGGAGATGGTTTGGAGAGGAGACCCCGAGTAGACCCACTGACCAGGCTCTCATCTAGCTGGCAGGACTATAGGCTCACTCGGTGGTTGGAGATGGTTTGGAGAGGAGACCCCGAGTAGACCCGTTGACTAGGCTCTCATCTAGCTGGTAGGGCTGTAGGCTCACTCGTTGGTTGGAGATGGTTTGGAGAGGAGACCCCAAGCAGACCCGCTGACCAGGCTCTCACCTAGCTGGCAGGGCTGTAGGCTCACTTAGTGATTGGAGATGGTTTGGAGATGAGACCCCGAGCAGACCCGCTGACCAGACTCTTATCTAGCTGACAGGGTTGTAGGCTCACTCGATGGTTGGAGATGGACTGGAGTGGAAACCTCGAGCAGACCCACTGACCAAGCTCTCACCTAGCCGGCAGGGTTGCATGCTCACTCGGAGGCGAGTCAAGCGGCAAGAGCTCTCAAATAAGGTTACCTATACGTATCAGGAAATTGATGGAAGATCCCTATGAGAAGGTGGGCTTGGGGCAATACAAGTAAGGATGAGCATTTCAGACTGGCGCTCGGTGAAGGGGGTCTCGCCCATAGCGAGTGGGTATTCACTATCAAGGGCACGGGTCTCACATAAAAGGGGGACTTATCATAAAGTGCGGCTTGATCTCCAAGGTCTACTTGCGCTGGGCTCACCCCGCAGCGAGACGAGTGAAAAAGGCTAGACGGTCTCGCACTCGGCAGGGGCGAGGAGAAGTCCAACGACCAGCGCTCTGAACTAACTTTCAAGCGAGACGACAATAGATAAAGCGCAATGAAATAAAAAGAGCGAAAGGTTATAATACAAATCCTCAAAGGTTATAATAAAAATCCCCTTGTTCAATACAAAAAGAAAAGAGGGAGGTACTCCCATTAAACATCTCAATATAATATACAAGTACAAGAGACAAAAGGGGGGAGTCCCAAGACTCATTGACACCGCTTCACTCCTCGTCATTGGAGGTAGAGCTGTCATCCGTCTCGCCATATAATTGGGGGACCAAGTCAAGGAATGTGACTGTCTCGGCATCGCCCCTGATAACCCCCTGCTCCTTCATCATCTTCAGGACGAGCTCGGCTGTCTTGATGTTGGCATCTCAACAAATGGCGTCGACCTCATCCAGAGAGTAATGAGTTGGCGGGGGAGCTTGGAGTGGATCTGGGTGAGAATGAAGCAGGGTGCTGTCCTGAACGCGGGAGTTCTCAGCCTTCAATTTCTTATTCTCCCCCTCCAAAGCCGCAATGCACGAACACATTGGATCGGCAGTCTCGGGATCCTGCAAGAAGGCTATTAGTCAACAAAAGTTCATGCACGTAAAGCTAGCTAGTGAATCTGGAAAATGGCAGTTAAAAAGCTTACCACGCCGCCCTGGCTTCGGGCGAGAAGGTTGTCGGTGACTGCCAGCCACTTTTCGAGGTCAATCGACTTCTCGCGTTCTGCGACAAGGCTGGTCTCGGCCTCCTTCCACTTCTTGTCATTGAAGACAAGGCTACGCGAGACTCTGTCCGAGAGCCCCATGGAGCGAAATTGGGCGTGAGCGGTCTTCAAGACGAGGTCTCGCGACGGCTCGTTGTCGAAGGGTTCAGTCTCAAGACCACCATAGAGCCCATACCCGAGGGAGAAGGCATGACTGGTGGGTGGGTTTTGCTCCTTCCAGGAGGGAAGGAGTGTGGAAACCGACACGCGGTTGGGGTCCTTCTCCCACAAAAGAACCGGCTCGCCGGCGACATCATTCACCATGGGCCCCATATTGTAATTCAGATGCGGGGAGGGGGCCGGGCGGCTAGAAGAGCTAGCTTTGCGCGGGGGAACCTCGGCGGGCTGGGCAGAGGTGGTGGCGGTTCAATCAGGTGGGGTCGTCTCGCGGGCAGGCGAGACGGCTTTATGGCAAGGTGATGGGGATCCATCCACAGAAATGGGGGCCAGGGACCCCGACATCTCTTTTCTATCCGGGGGAGCAGTTCCCTTTCTCCCTTGTGGCTGTGGGACCACCTTCTTCATCTTATTTTTTGGACTGTGCCGAGAAGCAGCAACATCGTCCCCAGATCTTTTCTTTGGGGAGGGAGTTAGCGTTTCCTTTGCCACCTCTGCCGCCAAGCTGGCAAGGGTGAGACCCTTGTTGCTCAGTTAAGGGGGATGGACGGGGATAGTCCTCTCTCCTGAACTAGAAAATGGTCAGAATGAAATAAGAAGACGGTAAGCATAATACTAAGAGAGCGCGAGTATACATTAACCGGGGAGGACGGGAAGGAGCGAGTCGAGATCTCGCCGTAGGTAGTTGACTTCGAAATTTTTCCCTGTGAAGAAGTCGCAGAGAGCCTTTTCAGCGCCCCCAACCTTGGGGGTCTCGTAGTATACCCGGCAGGCGACACCGGGCTAAGAGGGACGCCTACCAGATTCCCGCAAATGAAGACAAAGCGGGTGAGCCAGTGGTGGTTCTTGTTAGGCATCTCGCACACCTTTAGACCCTAGCTAGTGAAGTACCAGATGCCATCATCTTTGGAATGATAGACAAACAATTTGGGGAAGACAGTGAGACTAAAGTCATTGCGCTCGCGGCGCAGGTAGCTAGTGAAGGCGACCAACATCGAGATGGCCTTCTGGTTATGCTGCGCGGGGACAGCGCCGAAATTTTTCGAAGCCTGTTTTACCTCTAGACAGAGGGGGAGTCTTAGCCATGCCTCGAAGTGCAAGACGTGGAAGGTGAGTTCGCCAGAGTAGAAGGTGTTAATCACCTTGCCGACCTTTGGTGGGCGAGACTCATACCCCTCAGCTAGGAACTCGCTGGCAAAGCGGTTGTAATCCTCTTCGGAGATTTTGCTAGGAGGGAAGTCGTGGTTAACAAATCGCCTTTCGCAGCGATTGCGGCCCTCGCCTTCTTCTGCTCTCTTTTTTCCTATGGTGAGCGAGACGACAAAGCAGAAGGGGGTAGAAAAGAGTGAGGCAGAAGCGGGATGCGAGACGAGGTAGGAGAGGAGGAGCAGGCGAGAACTCCGGATCTCAGCATCAGTCGGAAACAATAGCGCAAGTGTAGAACATCTGGATCCGGGGGGTATTTATAGCAGATAGAGAGAGGAGAAAAATGGGCGGGAAAGTGAGAATGAGGAAGCCGAAGGGGCAACACGACGGTTCATCTTCTCTCTCTCTCCTGACCCCGAGGCACGGAACTCCGCGGCGACTTTTCCAATGAGCCAAAAATAAAAATATATAAAAAGGTGCATTAATTAAAACTCCTATAATAAAAGCCCAGCGTGAAAGAGGTTGACAAAATACCATAATAAATTATCATAATAAATTATTTTGTTTCGCATGAGGCAGACATCTCGTCCAGGAGGGAACTAAATAACAAATTAATAATTAAACAAGGAGATGACCGATTAATGAACACAACAAGGTTACAAGGAATAATTAAACAGGCGAAATGCTTAAACTGGCGAGATGCTTAAGCGGGCAAGACGAAGCCAAGGTCCCTCAATTCTTATGCCACTTCCAACGGCCACCGCGAGGTCCCGCACATGGAGGGTGACCAGGTAGATGAAAGGCGCGGACGACGTCTAGAACACGGCGCACGAGACAGAAATGTTGGTTAGTCTCGCTTATGATGTCCTGGGAGTCTGTCCCATATATTTCGGTGTCGGCATCGACCTCGGTGGAGAGGCGAGCGCACACAGTTTCCAGCTAGTCAATGCGCCGATCAGTAGCTTGCTTCTCCTGTTCCATCTCGCGAATGACGTGTGTATATTTTCGAAACATCCTGGTTGTCCTACGCTTCATCTCCAGAGGGTCTATAGGATCACCCAGGTAGTCTTCGATCTCGTCTGAGCGAGGAAGAGGCGAGAGGGGAGACGGCGTGGGGGAGTCCTATATACCTGAGTCAAGCTGGATACCTGCGCAAAAACGTTGGAAGATCATAATGAAGGGTGGTCTCGCAAGAAGGGTAGCGTACGTGAGCTACGTGGATACAAAGACTAGCCCTGTGGTCTCGAGTGTACCTGGTAAGGGAGTGGGAATTTGTAAGAAGCGAAAGGAAAGGATGAGTACTTACTTGGGATGCGAGAGTTCCCCACAAGCCGCGAGGGGTCTTCTTTCCTCGTGATAGGGGGGAGGATTCCTGAGGCGAGTTGGAACGTTGATAATGTTGGTCGGTAAGGTCAAGAGCAATCGTAGGCATGGAGGAATCAGCGAGGTTTCCCTAAAAGAGCATGGTCAATAAGCGAGACAATAAAAGAAAAGAGAGGCGAGAGGAGTCAAGAATCACCCATCTCTCCCCAGAGGACGCGAGAGGAAGTGTATCGGTTGTCGAGGGTGCCAAAGTGGTCGTGCCGACCGAGAAGGTGGGTCGGCAGTTTTTGCCTTCTTCAGGCGAGATTATGAAGGTGCTGAAGCGGGGGTACGGACCAGAGGTGGGACCAGGGCAGCCATATGGGCTTTGTTTTGCTTCTGGACCATCGCGAGACACTCACAGAAACTCTGGCTATGAGACATGTTGATGGAAGAAGAGAGGCGGATATGAGAAAGGGGGCACTCCATGATGAGGTGGGGTCTCATATTTATAAACTCCAGGTGGAGGGCCCGCCAAAGATTCTCATAAATTAATCCCAGCGCCGCGAGCCTCGGTCGGACTTTCTTTCCGAGCTTGAGGCAACCTCAAAAAGAGCGGAGATTGTATACAACCTTGGGCTCGCGGGAGGAGGCTCAAGCAGCAAGGCGGAGAAGCTAGCGAGAGCAGTTGAAGAGGAGAGTGGGACCATGTTGTCCACTTGCAGAAGGCGTGATGGGCCACGACGCCGTAGGCGAGACATCCTCTAGGGTGCGGTCTGGCCGTTGAGGGCGAGATGACTCCCGTGAGGCGGGAGACTAGCGAGACGAGCAGGTGGGCTCGTCTCGCCTGTTGGTCATTTCCCCACTCGTCATATAGATGGAAGGATGTTTTTACCTTCTTACACCCAAGGGGGATTTTACTCTTCTGCCCCAGGTAATTTTACCCTTTTGCCCTTGGTGGTCTGCGTATAACCCTTCAGAACAGTGGAGTTTGGCTGTTAGCATACCCAACCCACGGTATTTTGGTAATTTCAGGTCGGTTCAGTATAATTATTTGAATTTCAAACTCATAGGCCTATAAATAGACAGATAAGGTGCCCTGAACTTTTTGTTGAACCTTTCCATATTCTTCCTCAGAGGCACCTAGCTCAACATTGTCTAGGGAGGCGGAGAACTTCAGATTCTTCCGGGTAAGAGGTGGGACCTCCAAGATGAGACCATCGGTCTGTTTCTAGTCCTGTGACTCACGTCGGGAGGGCGGTTCGAGAAGAGTAAGTGTGTGTTGCACCTTCAGGTCCGAACTCTAGGTAGAACCGGTTGAATGGTTTCAACAGTGTAGATTTTGCATGACAGTCTATACAGATGATGACTCAACAATTTCAAGGCATAAATGACGGCTGAAAATTCCAAGTCATGTGTAGGATAACTCCTTTCATGGACCTTCAGTTGTCTCGATCCATACATAATCACTTTGTTATCCTACATCAACGCACAGCCGAGTCCAACTCGCGAGGCATCCACATAAACAACATAATCTACTCCTTCCATCAGCAATGCCAAAACTGGAGCAGAACACAATCTTCTCATGAGCTCTTGTAAAGCTTTCTCACAGGCATCACTGTCACAACCCGCATTTTCTCAACATGTAAGTTATATCAGAGTAAGAGAAAATACACGCCGTGATGCCAAGCCGTGAAGGGGATAACTGCAGGCACTCAGGTAAAACCCCAAACTCTACAATTTATATGAAATACATAAGTTATTAAGCAAAAACCAGTTTAAATTGAATGGTTGTATCCCTCAGCACAGTGGATCAACTAGTCCACGAGTAAAAGTATAGTTATGCGTTGTGGAAAAATACTTTTGGTTATGTTGATTAACATCCTACATGAGTATAAACATCCCCAAAGGAAAACTCATGACATGCAAGACTCTAGATTTTTTTTAATTATGGAAATAGTCTTTACGTTAGCTAGAAAATAGTATTTTAATTTTAGAAAAATTAGATGTATGAATTAAAAGTAGTAATGATTTTATAAATAAAAATACTTAACATGTAACCTAGCATAAAACATTACCAGAGAGCAAGTAAAAACAACCACAAAATGCAAAACTAGCAGCTTAGCAAAGTATTCAGCAATTCCAAAGAAAATCTCCAGTGAGCGTCAATAAACTGACACAAACCCACTGGCCAGTATGTGTGTATGTACTAACAAGAAAACAACCAAGAACTACCTCTCAAGGTAGAGGAAACCTCAGCAACACTGCAGTACACAAGCAAACTCCAAACCTAGCCGCTCAACTGGCTACTACTCAGAACCTGTGGCATTCAAAGAAAGAACACCTCAACAAAAAAAATACAATTGACAAACAAAACTGTCAGTAAACAATGAGTAGCAAGATTACTATTCTCAAACCTGAATAATGTCAAAAGAAAAATCAACAAATTAACTAGAGATTTAGAACGAAGAGTTAACTTATAAAGTTAAAAGGTAAAGAAATTTTCACCAAGTGCGAACGGAGTTATACTCCGAAAACAATCTGCGAGAAAAGGCAGAAGTAGCATAAGTTTAATCCATAGGAAATAAAAACGGGGCAAAGGCTCAATAAATATGTGAATCATTAACACCGTAATGCAACCCGATCTGAGTCGGGACCACACCGGTCAAACCCGAACTAACAGACCCAAACATCTCAAAAACGGGATTGCGGTGATGTCCATCTGATCCAACATAACCCAACATCCCAAATACGAGACCCAAACATGCCCGGGTGTAATGATTCATGAAACTAAGCCAACCAAACCAACCCCATATATCCAAATACCCATAAACCCAAACTCACCAAATTCAGCAGAAAACCGACGAGTCTAGCTTGGCAAGATTAAGACTTAGTGATACGCGTCAAATCGGTGAAAGGTCACAAAGCTAAGGAAAAAGCGTCGAGTATACTCGATGCCGCATCGAGTGTAGTCAATGCACTCGACGCCATAACTCAGCACACTCAATGCTTAAACACAACAACAAGAATCAGACGATAACGTTGAGTGAGTTCAGCTCACTCAATACTTAAACACTTAGCTACCAAAAATATATGACGACATTGAGTGAGTTAAACTCACTCAATGTTATCGATGCTATAATGCTTATATTTATAGAGACAAATCCACGACGTTGAGTGAGTTCAGCTCACTCAATGTTGTCGATGCTTTTTACTTAACTTGCATAATAAAGTGACGGTATTGAGTGAGTAAATGCTGTCAACGCTTTTACACAAAGACTCCAATATTTCCTGATGGCGTCGAGTGTATACAACATACTCAAAGCCGCATTGAGTGTATGCAGCACACTCAACGCCTTCTGACTTAGCCTCAAATTTTGATGGCATTGAGTGTAAGCAGCACAATCAACTCCGCGTTGAGTGCACTCAACGCACTCAATGCTTTTACACTTAATGCCGCAGACCTCTCAGCAAGGCGTTGAGTGTAATCAACACACTCAAAACCACGTTGAGTGCACTCAACGCACTCAACGCACTCAATGCTTTTTGACTTAGGCTTGAAATTGGATTCAGTGCTATGGCTACACTCAACACCTAAGGGCTATACTCGATGCCTAAGGGTTATACTCAATTCCTGGGGGTTGCACTCAACGAATCTTGCTCCGTTCGACAAATTGGCTCAGTTCGACGAACTCCATTCGACGATTTGCGATCTATTCGTCGAACTCCGTTCGACGAAATTCCTTAGTTCGTCAAACTCCGTTCGACGAATTAGCTTTAATTTGACGAACTCAGACCGCTCCAAACCGACAACTTACACAATGAAGCTAATACAATTAATCAAATGCTTGTTGAACTTGGCCGGAAAAATGATACCATAAAATTGATTGGCAAAGCTGGATCTAACCCTACTCCCAAAAAACTACACAGGAAAGAACATTATGGAAAAGAAATATACAAGGAAAAGATAAGCTTTGCAAAGTAAAGAAGTCACCACTTGCCTCAAATCACCGAAACCAGCGATGTAAAAGCACCTCCTCAAAGATCTGGCAGCAACAACACCTAAGCAAAACTTCCTGAAACTTTTCCGGACGAAAAGGGTCAAAACCGCATATCTAGACCTCTCAATATCCAAGAAACTGGAAAAGCTTACAGTAGACATGTAGATCTAGGCGAGATTTACCCAGATCCACTCTCCAAAGAAGAAATCGAGTACCAAAACTCCAGAAATCTGCGGCCGAAGGCTTAGGAAGGTCTGCCGCTCTCGTTCTTCCGTAACAAGCCGATGGTTTCACGAGGGAGACAAATGAATAGGGTTTGAAGCAATGGGTTCTATTTATACAGCTTTTATCCGATTATTTTATTATAGGATAACATAATTAATTAAATAAAACGTCAAAACGACCCGAAAACCAAACTTACCCGAAATTTTGTGAAAATTGCATCGTAGCTAAATACCAATGCTACGAACCCAATGTCACAGTCAAAGTTAAGATTCTATGAACCTAACTCGGTTAAACATCCCCTGAAGCCAAAACACAAGCATTCCCAAAGATGCTCCACCGATTCACCAAAACATACCCGGCTCGCTAGAAAATCTTGCAAACAGGCTAAATCCAGCCACACACACAGAGAACCTAAGAGCTAAAACCATGCTCTAATAATGGCAAATGCCGAAAACATGACAACTTAACGCCCTGACGTCATAAACACACCAAAAAATGAATTAAACCAAATATCGCAAAAAACTCGGGGGCATTACAATCACTCCCCCTAAAAAGAAGTTTCATCCTGAAAATTTACGCACCAAAAGATTCCACAAAGATAATATAAACAAAGATTATGGAAGGGGAATACATACTGTAAGAAACTAGGAGAATAGATGAGGATGATCCTCCCTCATCGCTGACTCCAACTCCCAAGCGGCACTTTCCACGTCCTGGTTTCGCCACAAAACTTTAACCATTGGTATGGTTTTCCTCCGCAACACTCGATCTTGAGTATCCAGAATGCGGACAAGCATCTCAACATAGGAAAGATTGGGCTCCAACTGGGGCACAACATATAGAATCTGCCAGTCGCTGAGCACATATTTCTGCAACTGGCTTACATAAAACACGTCGTGCATACCAGGAAAATTTGCAGGCAAATCCAGCCTATAAGATGATACACCAATACGCTCAACAACCTTAAAAGGTCCCACATACCTCGGGTCCAACTTATGATTCTTTCAAACCTTTTAACTCCAGACATCGGGGAAACTTTGAGAAACAACAAGTCCCCTACAGCAAACTCTAAATCTGACCTACGCTGATTGGCATTCTTCTTATACCGTTCCTGTGCTATCCGAAGCTTTTCCAGAATAATCTTCACGGAAACATCCATTTCTTCTAACGCTTCAAGACCCAGCAACGGTTTCTTACCGACCTCGGCCCAAAACAAGGGAGTTATGCATCGCCTCCCATACATGGCCTCAAACGGGGCCATCTGCAAACTTTCTAGATAACTATTATTGTACGTAAACTACATCAATCTGAGTCGCTCATCCCACACTCCTTCATGGTTCAAAATGTAACATCTGATCATATCCTACATGACATGATTCACTCTTTCGATTTGACTATTTGTCTGCAGATGATAGGCTGTGGAATACCGCAGATCGGTATCCAAACCCTCCTGTAAACTCTTCTAAAAGCGACATGTAAACATGGAGTATCGATATGATACAATACTAATTGGCACTCCATGTAATCTAATGACTTCATTTAAATATAGCTCAGCTATCTTCTTCATTGGGTAATCATTCTTAAAAGGCACGAAGTGAGCACACTTCGTTAATCTATCAATAATAACCCTGAAAGTAAGGGTTAGATCTGAAATACTCTAGAGGGGGGTGAATAGAGTATCTTGAAATCTTAA
This sequence comes from Platanthera guangdongensis, assembly GCA_039583875.1. NCBI lineage: Eukaryota > Viridiplantae > Streptophyta > Magnoliopsida > Asparagales > Orchidaceae > Platanthera > Platanthera guangdongensis. The sequence continues at coordinate 53,761,232 of CM077163.1, forward strand.
AACTTTTTGTTGTAAATAAAAACAAACCTAAGATAAAGTAATCTAGCACAGCAATCACAAACATAACAACCTAGATAGCACAGCCATAGCAAGAACAAAAGAGAAAGAGCAACAAGACAACACAAGAAGTTTATAGTGGTTCCCATAAACTTTGGTACATACACTCTTCTGCCACCCTGGTAGGAATCCACTTAGGTTTTTGATCAGGTGACTGCCACCAATGATCTTTTGATCAGGTGCTAAAAAACCAATCCTCAAGTCTTTTGATCAGGTGACTTGCAACCAGGAATAACTTTTGAAGGGAGTTAAGAACCCTTTATATAGTGGGGGATGAGAGAGTGATTTTGTCTTCTCTTTCTAAAATACAACTGAGAAGACTCTAATGGATCTTGATTTTGACAAAGCTCCCCCTGATATCTAGATTTGTTCAGGAAGGATGGAGATTTGCTTCAGGGTGAATAGGCCTTCAGTGTTTCAGCCTTGACCAACAGATATTCAGGTGCTTCTTCACTTATATAGTAGTTGTTGTCCTTTGAAGAATCCTAGGATGAAGACAGAAGAAGACTCTTGATTTAAATGGTTGTTCTTCTTCTTCTTCAGCTTGCTGTTCTTCCTCTGATCTAGGGCTTCTGATTTTTCTGTGTTATTGGCCTGTGTATTTTGTTCTGTGTTTAGACGAGAAGGAAGAAGAAGAGCCTTTTCACTGTGTTATTGTCTGTTCTGCTTGGGGAAGAGAAAGAAAAATCCTTTTTATCTTTCTTCTGAATTTTAATTTCTTCCTTCATTCAATGTTGACGGCCTGGAGAATATTTGCATTGATTGATTTCCTCAACTGTCCCATGGAAAAATGGCAAGCAATAATCCTGATGAAGACCGTAATCAATGCTTGCTTCTAACGCTAATATTTCGAGAATATTTAAGCATTGATTACTCAGGAATTATTGCAATAGAAAAGGGACAGAGGGAGGGAAATTTCTAAGTCTGTAACTTTACAGAATTCATTGAGCAGAGAACAGAATTCGTCGAGTTGGGTCCAGAGTTCGTCGAGCTGAGAAGTCAAGTTCGTTGACCAGATAATCTTTGTTCATCGAGTTAAGATCCAAGATCGTCGACCTGAGAATAGTTAACTGCTTTCTTCTGGAACCATGCTAATTTTGTGTATCAAGATCGTCGAGCTGAGAATATAACTTTGTCGACTAAATAACAGAATTCCATGTTTCTTGGACTTACGAATGTTGAAGTAACGTGTTCAGAAATTGTCGACCTCAGAACTGGGTTCGTCGACCTGAGAGCTAGTTTCGTTGAGCTGAGAGCTTCTAACTGCTACTTGATAAATCTTGCCAAGACTGTGGTCTAAGTTTGTCGAGCTGGGAACTAAGTTCGTCGACTGGAGTGTGATCCTGGACTTTGAATACTTAGATGTTTCTGGAATAACATGTTGAGGTAGAATACCCAACAATCGTCGACCTGAGAACTAATTTCGTCGACTGGAGTTAATTGTGAAGAATTTTGGACTTGGAATGTTGAAGTATACTCTGGAAATCGTCAACCTGAGATTCAAGTTCGTCGAGCTCAGCTCAGAGAATTGTCTCTGATTTCGTCGAGCTGAGCACGACTTTCATCGACCTGAGTTCGACGAATGTCGAACTCATTTTCTGACTCTTTGAAGTTTCTCTAAGTCTTGTGTCTATTGCAGTCTGTTGATGGCTGGTCCATGTAGTGTTGACTCTAAGGACATGGCCTAGACTCTAGGACACACACATGACCCGAGCTATACATGTTGGGTCAAACATCCTATTTTAGTGAACCTAGCCCAAATCCAACTAGGGATCCAACAATCTCCCCCTATTTGGGTAAGGTTACTAATTATAAACACATTAATAACAAAGTAATAAAACATATACCTGGCATGAAAAATTAAAATGTGCAACAGATATATATACATAGTAAGCTTTGTTTCAAAATATAATCAGATAGTTTTAAAATAATCAAAAGACTTAAACAGTTCAGAGTTCATTTCTTCTTCTTGGGCTCCTTTGGCTTATCCTCCTTAGTTTTGTCACCAGGCTGTGTAAACTTGATTTCCCTGTTAGGATCAGCTGCTTGAGCTTTTGTCATTGTAATGTCTGCAGCTCAAATAATATTCAGGGAGGTAGCCCTTGGCACTACTGCTTCAGGATGTAGCTTCATATAATTATCAACATTGAAAAACTTGTTAGCCTTAGCAAATCTATTAAGTTCTTCCTTTCTGTACTTGGACATTGTAGTGTATTCAGATGGATCCTTTCCTTCAGCTCTTGCTTTGTTGATCATGGATTGGCCAACCAATTCCTGGAATCTGGCCATCCTAGCATTTGTAGCTGACTCTGGATCTTCAAAGGGTACGGGAGGGGAAGCAGGTCTCTTGGGTCTTTCAGCCTTTTGATGTTCAGTGAATTGTTGATGTTGATGTTGTTGATGTTGCTGCTTTCTAGAGGAATAATTGCCTTTGCTGGCTGCTTCTTGAAGAGGAGGACCTACCCTGATGTCTTTGATAGGTTTGAAACTGGGTAGTCCTTTGATTTGAAGAGCTGGAAGCACCAGCAGCAGGTGGAGGAGGAGAAGGAGGAGGATCCTTTCTGTATCCTTGAGGATGTGGGGAATATCTCCTGCTTTTCTTCATTTCTTTTTGTTGATTTTTGTACAGCCACATCCATGCTATCATGCCCTTATAGGGTGTGATCTTCTGGAGTTTGTAGTATGGAGTGTTATTTGCTGGATTTGGCTTTGGGGCAGGAGGTGGAGGAGCATTCCTCTTATTAGATACTTTCTTTTTCTTAGGCTCATCATTTGAGTCCTCTTCATCATCATACTTATCATTAGAATCTTGAGGAGCATCATATAAGGCATTAATGGCCTTTAGTACTGATTTATCAATTGGTTTTTCAGCCTGAGTATGAGCTGGAGGAGGAGTTGAAGAAGGAATTGAAGCTGGAACAGGATGGCTATACATAATAGTGCTTTCAACCACTGTTTTATTTTCTTCTTCTATATATGCCATGATCAGTGTATCAAGATCAGGCATGGGTGAATCATCCATAACAAAACCTGGAGCAGGAGGAGATGAGATAATGGGGGAAACAGCTCTGGGAGGAGATGGAATAGCTGGAACCTCTATTGTAATAAAACTAGCCTTTAGTTGCTTGGCAAGCTTGTGGCTTATGGGAGAGGTGTATGGGACTATAGCCAAAGATGGCTTGATGATGTGTGCTGGCAGATTATTCAAATAAACTATATCAAAAATTCTCAATAAATTTAATAGATTTACTGTGGGATTTATAATATAATCACCAGCAGTATCTATTTCAGCCAAAATAGGCTCATCCATCTCAGTATCTGATTCTATTAAGTCTATGATTGCAGAAGGATCTGGTATATCTTCAGAAGAATCAGTCATAAAGGAATCAAACTCCGCTGCTGCTTCTGCTTCTACTACTTCTTTGGTTGTTGCTGTTGCTGTTACTGGAGCTTCTTCATCATGAAGCATCTCCCCCTGATTGGCTGCAGAGGGTCCTGGAGCCAGTCCCTTAGAAGAAGGGACAGGAGATAGAGCAGCAACTTGGGCAGATAGAGTTTGGATGGATGCAGTGAGGGGAGCTAGAGCTTTATTTAAAAGAATTTGAAGAGTGGGAGAGATGAATGCTAGTAAATCTTTAGCAATATCAGAGAAGTTTAAGTAGAGAGATTTTGGAGCAGTAGAGAAGTACGAATTGTGATGACCACAATTGGAGCAAACAAAAAAAGCACTAGACATGTCTGTATGGGTGTAGTCAGGTGCAGAGGATGGAAGGTCTGTTTGGACTAGGAAAGGGAAGGGGACAGAGGGAGGAGCTGTTGTAGAGGGTGGAATTTGTGGTGTGGAGATGGGTTCTTGATGGGTGGATGATGGGGGAATCACCAGATTGAATGTGTGGGAGGAGATAAAGGTGTCAGGATCTGTGATAGTTAAGTGAGGTGGAAGGGGGGATTGAGGTGGAGATGGTTGTGGTCATTGGGAAGGATAGGGTTGATGGGATTCCTGAATGGGGGAAGAGGAGATTTCAGTGATAGCTATTTGTGGAGAATTTGCAGGAGAGGGAGCTGGAGTAGGAATATGAGCTGGTTGTTGGGGTTGAGGAGAAGGAATGTTGGAAGAGGAGGGAACTTCTTCTGAGGGTGAGGGAGAGGCTATTACTGCCCTTATGCTTTCAGAAGGTCGAGAGGAAGAGGATGGAGCCTTGGAGGGCTTCATGGTTGTCCTCTCCCACTTGCCAAAAAGGGCACAGGTGAGCCTCTTGGAGGCATTGATGAATATGGTCGGAGAGACCAGCGATTCAGCAGCCTTCACCTTTAGGAAGATTCCTAATATTCTTCCAAAGCAAACCACTTTCTTTGTATTCTTTTTTTTAATCAGATCAAACATGATCTGAGCCCAGTTCACCTTCTTCTGGTTTACCACAGCACACATTACCAGGAATTGGTGCCTGGTTATGTAATCATGTCCAGTGTGCTTGCCCAGCAACACTTTCCCTACAATGTCTGCAAGAAATTTGAACTCGACAGACAAGTGTTTCTTCAGCAATTTATTTGGGATTTCTCCAGTATACCCCATCATACTCAGCGTCACATCATATTCCTCAGTATAAACTTCTAACTCTTCTTCACCATTGGTTAATCCAAAAATTTCAGTTAGAACAGCGGGGGTGAGAGAAACTGTATTACCTGAGCCTGTCCCTGTCATGGTGTTCTCATTAGTGGTGGAAGAAGTGTAGACCCACTCTCTGATCTCAACGCTAGCTATTTTGATCCTGGTGGATAATAGATTCTTCAACTGCTGTTCTTCAAAGAGTTGGAGGATGTCCAGGAAGATTGGGTCTGAATGTTAGAAGGAATCAAAATCGACATGAAATCCAGTGTCAAATTTCATTACTGCGAGGGTGCCTGCTGGAATAGCCATTAGTTCACCTACAAGTGAAAAACGAAGATCAAGTGCAAGGGAACTGAAAGTGCGGGATGGTGGTCGAAGAAAACCTAGATATAAGGTTTTCCAAAATATGAATCGACAAACTCCGTTCCACGAAAAATAAAATAATTCTTCGATCTGGGGTCGAAGAAATAATTTGGAGGTAAACAATTCGTCGAGATCAGTCTGAAGATTTGAAGACATTTCGTCGAGCTCTGTTCGATGAAAGTTTTCTGAAGCAGATTCGTCGATCTCCGTTCGATGAAAACAGCTTCACTCACAGAGAGTTCGTCAATCTCCATTCGACGAATATCTCAAGAACTTTCCCAGTTCGTGGAGCTCCTTTCGATGAACTTTGAAGAATTCATCGAGTGTAGACAGAAGTTAAATCAAAGCTTCTCCATTGATCATGCCTAGCTGATTTATAAAGAACAAGTGATTCCTTTCATCCAAGGGTTTGGTGAAAATATCAGCTCTTTGTAAATCAGTGTAGATATAGAGAATTTTGATTTTTGTTTTTGTCTACACACTCTCTAATGAAATGATGCCTAATGTCTATATGCTTAGTCCTACTGTAATGGACTGGATTCTGTGCTATGGATATAACACTTGTGTTATCACATAGTAGAGTTGAATTATTTAAGTTGAAACCATAGTCTAGGAGTTGGTTTTGAATCCACAACATCTGTGAACAGCAACTACCAGCTGTAATGTATTCTGCTTCAGTAGTTGATGTTGATACAAATGATTGTTTCTTGCAGAACCAAGACACTAGTCTCATACCAAGGAACTGACAAGTTCCTGAAGTACTTTTCCTGTCAACCCTGCATCCAGCAAAGTCAGCATCTGAATATCCAGTTAAATCAAATTCTGACTCAGTAGGATACCAAAGGCCTTGACTAGGACAACTCGTTATATATCTCAAAATTCTTTTTAGAAAAATTAGGTGAGATTCTTTAGGATTCACTTGGAACCTAGCACAAAGGCATGTGGCAAACATTATATCAGGTCTGCTAGCTGTAAGATATAATAGGGACCCAACAATACCCCTATATAACTTCTGGTCAACAAGTTTCCCATGTGGATCAGAATCTATTACAACATTAGTAGCCATAGGTGTTTTCTTTGCTGAGGCATCATCCATCCCAAACTTCTTAAGAAGCTCTTTAGCATACTTAACCTGGGAGATGAAGATGCCATCAGGTAGCTGCTTCACTTGGAGACCAAGGAAGTAGGAGAGCTCACCCATGCTACTCATCTCAAACTTAGAATGCATGAGGTCAGAAAACCTCTTGCATAGTTTAGAGTCAGTAGACCCAAATATGATGTCATCCACATAGATTTGTACTAACAAGATTTTATCCTTATGGTGCCTAGTGAATAATGTTTTATCTACTATGCCTCTAGTGAATTCATGCTCTATCAGAAAGCTAGCTAAGGTCTCATACCAAGCTCTTGGAGCTTTCTTTAGACCATAGAGGGCTTTATGCAATCTAAATACATAAGAAGGATAGGTTGGAGAGACAAAACCTGGAGGTTGTTCAACATAAACCTCTTCTTTTAGCACTCCATTTAGAAAAGCACTTTCACATCCATCTGGTAGACTTTAAACTTTTTATTGGCAGCATAGGCAAGAAAGATTCTAATTGCTTCTAACCTTGCAACTGGTGCAAAGGTTTGATCATAGTCTATGTCTTCTTCTTGCCTATATCCTTGAGCAACAAGCCTAGCCTTGTTCCTCACAATTGCACCTTGGCCATCTAGTTTGTTTATATATACCCATTTGGTTCCAATGACTGGGTAGTCTTTGGGTCTTGGAACCAAATCCCAAACTCTACATCTCTCAAACTGGTTGAGTTCTTCTTGCATTGCAATGATCCAGTGGGGATCTTGCTCATCATCCATTATGAATTGAGGTTCAACTTGAGAGAGAAAACATGCATGCATCACATCTTGATTGAGTTGATGCCTTGTCTGTACACCTACTGATATGCTTCCAATCACTTGAGATCTAGGGTGATCTCTTAGTGTGACAAGATTAGTTGGTGGAGTTGGTTCAACAATAACATTTGGATTTAATTCCCCTTGTGGAATTATGCTTGCTGTTGAATGGGGTTCAGCCTCTTCCAAAGATTCATCTTCACTGTCTTCAACAACTTGTGGAGTACGAGGTGATATAACTTCTTGTGGAAGGTTCAACTCACCCATTTTCTCACACAAGTGAGGTACCTTCAAAGTGTTACTGGTAGAAATCTCTTTCTCCTTATAAGACATGTTAGTTTCATCAAAGGTTACATGTATAGATTCTTCAATTTTCAAAAAGGATTTGTTAAATACCCTATAAGCTTTGCTTACTTGGGAATATCCTAGAAAAATTCCCTCTTCAGCCTTAGCTTCAAACTTTCTAATGTATTTCTTGTTATTATTATGTATATAACATACACATCTAAATACTTTAAAATAGGTGATTTTAGGTTTCTTCACTTTAAGTAATTCATAATGAGTCCTATTCTTAAGTTTATGTATCAAACTTCTGTTTAGTACATAATTTATTGTGCTTACAGCTTCTGCCCAAAAGTATAGTGGCATATAAGCATCTGCAAATAATGTGCCTGCATCTTCAATCAGGGTTCTATTCTTCCTTTCTGCTACCCCATTTTGTTGGGGAGTTCTAGGAGCTGAGAAGCAGTGCCTGATACCTTCCTTCTCACAGAACTCATGCATAAGAAGAGACTCAATCTCTGTACCATGATCACTTCTGATCAATCCAACATGAGTAGAGTACTCAATCTGTATGGTCCTGAGAAAATCTGTAAGAACCTTAAAAGTATCTGACTTAGATCTTAGAAAGAACACCCAAGTGAATCTTGAGAAGTCATCTACAATGACTAGAGTATAGGATTTCCCTCTTAGACTTTGTACTGCAATGGGTCCAAAGAGATCCATGTGTAGCAAGTACAAGATCCTAGGTGAATCACTTTTATTAATTGATTTAAAACTAGATTTAGTTTGCTTGCCTAGTTGACGAGCCTTGCAAATGCCTTCCTTCTTATAGTGACCAGAAGGTAAGCCTCTTACAAGACTGTCTTTAGATAGCCTAACAATATTTTTCATGTTTACATGTCCTATTCTTTTATGCCATAATTCATTTTGAGTGCAAACAATAATAAGCAGACAAATATCTGAATTGGCAGAAAAAAAAATCAACTAAGTATATGTTTCCTTGTCTATTTCCAATTAAAACTTTTTGTTTTTCTTTATTAGAAATAATACAGGATGTAGAGTCAAAGTGTACTTGATAACCTTCATCACATAATTGACTGATAGAGATGAGGTTATGCTTGAGTCCTTTTACATAAGTCACCTTTTTGAATGTGACTGCTCCAATCCTTACTTCTCCATAACCTTCAGACTGGCCACACTTTGAATCACCAAAGATAACCTTTGGTCCCAGCTTGGACTTGTAATTGTATAAGTTGTCCTTGCTGCCAGTCATGTGCTTGAAGCAACCACTGTCCAGATACCATAGTTGATTTACAACTGGACAGCTCTTCACCTGCAGAGAAAATAGTTAATTGTTCTTGACCCAGGTTACCTTGGGTCCTTTGTTTTGCTGATAGGAAAAACTTGAAATCATAGAATATTCAAGTTGTTATTTATATCCTAATGGGTGATATCTTCTAGGTGGAATTATCTAATCAGCAAGAGGGTTAAAGGGTTTTCTGGTTTGATTAGGGTTGTTGTTATAGTTATAATTTTTATTAAATCTTCCTGGGTTCGACGAAATGTTGTGAGTTCCTCGACCAGAGTTCGACAAAATGGGATGAGATCATCGATCTCTGCTCAGAGAATGAACATAGTCATTTTCTGTGCCTCAAGTTTGTCGATCTCTCCTCGACGAACCATACACAGTTCGTCGATCGCAGTAAGACGAATAATTATTACATAGATTTGCATTCAGCATTCGTCGACTTGAGTTCGATGAACTTGCCACATTTCGTCGATCTGAGTTCAAAGAAAGCTGTTGAACATTGTTCTGCATATTAATTTTCTTATCCTTTCTTCTTTCCTTATTTTTGAGTTTAATTTCAAGTTGATTGGGATGGTTACTGTCTATTTTTTCTTTACCCTTAGCAGCTACAAATTTTATGGGGGTTGTTAATATGTTTTTTTTGAGAATGTGGGGTAAACTTGATGAAGCACCCAAGCCTAGTTTATCATTTAGTCTGACATTGACTGTGCTTGTGATGTCCATCAGCTTAAGGCTTCTCCCATTGAGAGATTCCTCAAGTTTTTTGGCCTCACATAGTTCAGTTTTTAAGGAGTTAATTTGTTCATTAGCTAGATTTAATTCTTCCTTTAACCTAGTGTTTTTAGCAATCAGAGTTTCTTGATTAGCTAATTTTTCCCTAAGTGTTTTGATTTTCTTTTCATAATTTATTAAATCAATACACATAGTTTTAAATTCAAATTTGAAAGCATCAGAATTATAGTCAAAAGATAAGAGTACCTGATCAGCTTCTGTCTCTGAAGCTTCTTCATTGTCAGAATCTTCTTCTTCTGATTGACTTCTGGAGGCATCAATTGCCATGAGGCATACTTCCTTGTCCCTTGCCTCTTCTTCATCTTCACTAGAGCTGGAGAATGTGGATTCATCCTCAGTTTCACTCCAGGATTCAGCTATAAAGCCTTTCTCCTTCTTCTTGTATTTGCTGGAGGAAGGTCTTGAACTCTGTTGTCTTCTCGTATCCTTCTCTCTTCTTTTCTATTTCTTCTAATTCTCTGGACATTCTGAGTTGAAGTGTCCAGATTTCCTGTAGCCAAAGCAAACTACCTCTTTAGTAGGGGTTTTGTTATACCTTGTCTTGTCATCCTGCCTGGATGACTTCCTTCTAAAGTCCTTCCTTGCCATCTTGTAAAATATTTTGGCTAGGAGACTCATTAACTCTTCATTCACTGTTGAGGATTCAGATTCTTCAACAGCCTTGAATGCCAGGCTGTGTTCCTTCCCGGCTGGTGGAGGTGTCCTTTGCTCTGCTGCTTCTCTGGATTTAATGAGTTGCTCATAAGATTTGAGCTTTCCTAAAAGAGATTCTGTGGAAATCTCATTTAGGCTTCTGTCCTCCTTGATTGGCCAGATCCTTGAATCCCATGAGCTTGGGAAGCACATAAGGATTTTATCATTCACCTCAGTAAGGGTGATGTCCTTGTCCAAGGTTTTCAGCTCATTGATGATTGAGCTCAGACTGTTGTACATATCTGTTATAGACTCTGCTTCATCTTTCTTGAAGTTCTCATATTGGGATATGAGATTGAATCTTTTGTCTTTTCTTTCATCAGCAGATCCAGCCACCATTTGATTAAGGGAATCCCAAATGGCCTTGGATGATGTGCATTTAGCCACTTTCTAGAAGATGTCATTTGACATTGTTTGGGCCAGAATATTCATGGCTTTGGCATCAGCAACTTTAGCTTTCTTTTTGGCTTTAGTCCACTCAGGTGGTGGAACTGCATTTGTGCTTGAAGCTGTTGTAGATGTAGAGGTAGTAGCTTGAGGAGGACCTGTCAAGATAGAATTCATATATTATTTTATTCTTGCCTTCCAGATGGCAAACCTATTTAGATTGCACAATGGAGGTCTGGTGCTTGCATAGTATTTGTTCTTTGTCATGCTGTGAATGTATATCTAATAGAAATAAAACTCAGATCTAACTAAGGATCTTTTGGTTCAAGGGTTAGCTTGTACAACCAAAGGAACCTTGCTCTGATACCAATTGATAGTAAAGGTTAGATCTGAAATACTCTAGAGGGGGGGGGGTGAATAGAGTATCTTGAAATCTTAAAACTTTTTGCTATAAATAAAAATAAACCTAAGATAAAGTAATCTAGCACAACAATCACAAACACAACAACCTAGCTAGCACAGCCACAGCAAGAACAAAAGAGAAAGAGCAAACAGACAACACAAGAATTTTATAGTGGTTCTCCTAAACTTGGGTACATCCACTCTTCTACCACCCTGGTAGGAATCCACTCAGGTTTTTGATCAGGTGACTGCCACGAATGAGCTTTTGATCAGGTGCTCAAAAACCAATCCTCAAGTCTTTTGATCAGGTGACTTGCAACCAGAAATAACTTTTGAAGGGAGTTAAGAACCCTTTATACAGTGGGGGATAAGAGAGTGATTATGTCTTCTCTTTCTCAAATACAACTGAGAAGACTCTAGTGGATCTTGATTTTGACAAAGCTCCCCCTGAGATCTGGATTTGTTCAGGAAGGATGGAGCTTTGCTTCAGGGTGAGTAGGCCTTCAGTGTTTCAGCCTTGACCAGCAGATATCCAGGTGCTTCTTGACTGATATAGTAGTTATTGTCCTTTGAAGAATCTTGGGATGAAGACAGAAGAAGACTCTTGATTTAAATGGTTGTTCTTCTTCTTCTTCTTCAGCTTGCTATTCTTCCCCTGGTCTAGGGCTTCTGATTTTTCTGTGTTGTTGTCCTGTGTATTTTGTTCTGTGTTCAGACGAGAAGGAAGAAGAAGAGCCTTTTCACTGTGTTATTGTCTGTTCTGCTTGGGGAAAAGAAAGATAAATCCTTTTTATCTTTCTTCTGAATTTGAATTTCTTCCTTCATTCAATGCTGACGGCCTGGAGAATATTTACATTGATTGATTTCCCCAACTGTCCCATGGAAAAATGGCAAGCAATAATCCTGATGAACACCGTAATCAATGCTTGCTTCTAACGGTAATAATCAGAGAATATTTAAGCATTGATTACTCAGGAATTATTGCAATAGAAAAGGGACAGAGGGAGGGAAATTTTTAAGTCTGGAACTTTACAGAATTCGTTGAGCATAGAACAGAATTCATCGAGCTGGGCCCAGAGTTCGTCGAGCTGAGAAGTCAAGTTCGTCGACCAGATAATCATTTTTCGTCGAGCTGAGATCCAAGATCGTCGACCTGAGCATAGTTAACTGCTTTCTTCTGAAACCATGCTAATTCTATGCATCAAGATCATCGAGTTGAGAATGTAACTTCGTCGACTAAATAACAGAATTCCATGTATTTTGGACTTAAGAATGTTGAAGTAACGTGTCCAGAAATCGTCGACCTTAGAACTGGGTTCGTCGACCTGAGAACTAGTTTCGTCGAGCTGAGAGCTTCTAATTACTACTTGATAAATCTTGCCAAGACTGTGGTCTAAGTTTGTCGAGCTGACAACTAAGTTCGCCGACTGGAGTGTGATCCTGGACTTAGAATACTTAGATGTTTCTGGAATAACATGTTGAAGTAGAATACCCAGCAATCGTCGACCTGAGAACTAAGTTCATCGACCTGATAACTAAGTTCGTCAACTGGAGTTAAGTGTGAAGAATTTTGGACTTGGAATGTTGAAGTATACTCTGGAAATCGTCGACCTGAGATTCAAGTTCGTCGAGCTCAACTCAGAGAATTGTCTATGATTTCGTCGAGCTGAGCACGACTTTTGTCGACCTGAGTTCGACGAACATCGAACTCATTTTCCGAGTCTTTGAAATTTCTTTAAGTATTGTGTCTTTTGCAGTCTGTTAATGGTTGGTCCATGTAGTGTTGACTCTAAGGACATGGCCTAGACTCTAGGACACACACATGACCCTAGCTATACATGTTGGATCAAACAACCTAGTTTAGTGAACCTAGCCCAAATCCAACTAGGGATCTAACAAACCCAGACTGAATCATGTCCGCGGTGAGATCCTGGTAATCTAGTAATGAAATCCATTGAGATACTCTCCCACTTCCAACTCGAAATTTCCAAGGGCATTAGCTTGCCACCAGGTCTGCCATGATCGGCCTTTACTCGCTTGCACGTAAAACATTCTGAAATGAACTTCGCTATATCACCTTTCATTCTGATCCACCAGGCGATCTGCTTCAAATCTTGGTACATTTTAGTTGAACCTGGGTGGAAGGCAACACTGAAACCTTGAGCCTCACTGCAGAACATAACTCGAATATCTTCAATATTGGGGATGCAAAATCTATCGCGGTACTTCAAGGTACCCGCGTCATCGATCAAAAAATCTGGCAACTCTCCTTTCTCAGTCCTCTTGTAAAGGTGCAATAACTCAGGGTCTTCCATCTGATGAAATCTTGTGAGTGCAATCCATGAAGGCTTAGCTACCTCCAAACTACTTGACGAGTTATAACTCTGAACAGAAATACCCATCAAGATAAATCCCTATACTAGTGACTCCACAGAAAGATTAAAAACTTTTCCCGTCGTTCTACTCAGAGCATCGGCTACCACATTAGCTTTGCCCGGATAGTACTGGATCTCAACATCATAATCAGCAACATACTCTAACCATTTTTGCTGGCGCAGATTCAACTCCCTTTGAGTGAAAACGTACTTTAAATTTTTATGATCGGTATAAATCTTGCATAGTGCTCCATATAGCAAGTGCCTCCACAACTTTAGGGGATAAATCACTATTGTGAACTCTAGATCATGCGTAGGGTAGTTCTTTTCATGTACCTTTAGTTGTCTCGACCCGTACGCAATTACCTTGTCTTCTTGCATCAACACACAACCCAGACTAACATGCGATGCGTCTACATACACCGCATATTCCAACCCTTCAGTAGGCAGAGACAAAACTGGAGCAGTGCACAATCTCTTCCTTAATTCATGGAAAGCCTCCTCGCACTTATCACTCCAAATGAAATCTGCGTTTTTCTGCGTCAATTTAGTCAAAGGCGCAGATAATGTAGAGAAACCCTCCACAAACCTTCTATAATAGTCAGCCAACCCTAGGAAGCTCCTTATCTCCTTGGGGGTGGTGGGCCTATTCCAATCCATAACAGCAGTTACCTTCTCATGGTAAACTGAAATTCCATCTTTATTTACCACATGACCCAAGAAAGAAACCTGAGGCAACCAAAACTCACACTTACTTAGCTTGGCATACAACTTATGCTCCCTCAAAGTAGACAAAACTAAACGCAAGTGCTGGGCATGCTCAACAGTACCGTGGGAATACACCAAAATGTCATCTATAAACGACCACGAAACGGTCCAGAAAATCCTTGAACACGCGGTTCATCATATCCATAAAGGCAGAGGGAGCATTGGTCAAACCAAAGGACATTACTAAAAACTCAAAATGCCATGCCGCGAACGGAAAGCAGTCCATGGAATATCTGCCTCATGAATCCTCAACTGGTGGTAGCCTGAACGAAGATCGATCTTTGAAAACACAGAGCTACCACGTAACTGATCAAACAGGTCATCAATCCTAGGTAGGGGATATCTATTCTTAATGGTGACTTTATTCAGCTCTTTATATTCAATACACAGCCTCATTGATCCATCTTTTTTCTTTACAAACAATACTGGAGCACCCCAAGGCGAAGAACTCGGCCTAATAAAACCATTCAGGAGAAACTCATACAACTGAGTACGCAACTCCTCCAAATCACGTGGGTCCATCTGGTACGACACCTTAGCAATAGGATGGGTACCCGGCTCTAGATCTATGACAAACTCCACGTCCCTCTCAGGCGGAAGACCAGAAAGATTAGCTGGAAAAACATTTGAAAACTCACGCACCACCAGAATCACCTCTACACACGGTAAGTTAACAACGGTTTCCAAACCTAAAATCAAACAAGCAAAACATCCGGAATTTACCAGCTTCCGAGCACGTACCGCAGATATAATTGGAGAAACTTGGTGCAAAAAACCATAAACACTCCCGGGTTGACCGTTGTCTATCTTGAAGTCCAAGCGCTTAAGCTTTCACTGGATAACCGCATCATATTTGGACAACCAGTACATGCCCAAGATCACATCAAAATCCTCCAGGTCTATCACCTTCAAATCAGCAACTGCTAGGAAATAGCCTAACAAAATTGGACAACTCTGGATACCCTGGTCCGACACCACCGAATCACCAGCAGGAAACTTGACTTGAAACGCATCGCCGACTTGATCGAGAGTCAAACGATGATGCTCAACAAAGGCCCTAGCCACAAACAAGTGGGTAGTACCGGAATCAAAGAGAACACGTGCCCAACAGTTCTTTACTTTAAATTTCCCTATAAAAATGCTTACATAACTAATCGAACTACATCAAAACTACAGCTACGAGCTAAAACAAAAACAAAACTAGGTTTGAAACTAACCTGAAATCACTTGGGTAGAAGTCTGGGCCTCCTCCAGAGACAACACGTTCACCTTTCCTTTCCCTTTGTCTACAGGTTGCGACGGTGGCAAGGCCCGAAGCGGAACTGGCTGCAGCACAGGTTAAGACTGCAAGCACTTTGACTTGACGTGACCTTTCTGTCCGCACTGAAAGTAAATTCTAACCTTATCCCAATAGTGGGCAGCATCATGCCCCTTCTGTTTGCACGAGGTATAAACCAAATCTCCTTTAGGAACACCCTGGATCGCATGGACCTGCTCCTGCTTCTGAGCTCCTATCCTCTTGAAACATTTCTCGAATGGGTGGCCTGGCCGACCACAGAAACTACATATTTCTTTGCTCCTCTTCCTCAAAGAATCACTGAATTCCTAGGAACTCTTACTCTCACCGGTCTTCCTCTTATCCCTTCTCATTTGTTGCCCTCGGTTCTTGGCATTGTCAATTGCCTCAACCTTAAGAGCTGCTTCGACTGCTTCAGCATAACTTTCCGATCTATAAGCACTTGCCAACTGTTGGATGCCACTCTTCAGACCACCCAAACAATTCTTGACTCTGTTGTCTTCAGAAACTACTAAATCCGGGGCGAACTGGCTCAGCTTGCTAAACTCCACCTCATACTCACTCACCATGAGCTGCGTCTGCTTTAAGTGCAGGAAATCATTTAACAAACGGTCTTGCTCGACCGATGGCAGAAACTTCTTCAGCAAAAGCTCCTTGAAGACTTCTCATGAACATCCATCCTTCAAGTTTTCCTTCTCCCTTAGCCACCAACTCTTTGCCAAACCTTTGAGCTGGTAGGCAGCGACCATTACTCTCTAGTCCGCTGAAACTCCAGAGTAAGAGATCATCTCTTCGATGGCTATAATCCAGTCATCCAAAGCCATGAAGTTTGCCCTACCATCATAGGTAGGGGGTCCTAATCGCTGGAAGTGAGAGATGAAGTTCATATCTGGTGGCAGCACAGTTGAGGGAACCAGAGGAGTAGGAGGAACTGGAACACCTTGACCCACGATTGGGTCCTGAACTCTAAGTGGTTATCCTACAACGAAATTCAACAAGGTTTGGATCTGCGACTGCATCTCCAACATTTGCCAAGACAAAGCTTAATTGCTCTGTCACAATCCTTCAATCACGGCCTCATTCTGAGCACTAGATGACTCACCCTCTGATTGGGGAGTCGACCTCGTCATAGGACGCTTCGACATTCTAATAATTACAACAAGTAACTAGTCAAAACCTAGCTTAACCGCTAGAACCAAACAACCTAGTACAGACAAAACATACATAAATACTTGCTCTTGCTACTAACTTTCTCTATGAATTTTATAAATGATGAAATGCTTAAACCTAGGATGACATACCATCATCCTATTAATTCTTGTGCAAAGTCCATGAATGCATGAATTTGTATTCTTTTGACTCAAAGCAATGTGTGTACATATGTCATCATGTAAATCTTTAGCTTGTCACGTTTGCAAATGCTATGTTATGATATGCATGATGTGCTATGCATTCTAAAAGGTCTTAATGCATGCTATGAGCGGCGTATACATGAAATATTATGCATCTCATACTACATAATATCGCATGTAACGAAAAAGTAAAATGTGCTAATGGGCACCCATGTGATGATGGTTATGCATCTCATACTACATAACTGTCACATGTTGCCACCTATGGTGGATCCATATACAAACACATATTATGCATCTCATACTACATAATATGCCTCCTATACTTCTTATCATGCTATGAGTGTAGTGTTCATGCTTCAGCCAAGACATACTGATGACACATCGGTGTGTGTATGAAATGACACTAGAGAGCTAACACTAACAAAAGAAGGTTGCTCGACCAATTATCAAAGCAACCTCCTTCTGATACCAATTGTCACAACCCGCATTTTCTCAACATGTAAGTTATATCAGAGGAAGAGAAAATACGCACTCTGATACCACGTCGTGCAGGGGATAACTGCAGGCGCTTAGGCAAAACCCCAAACTCTACAGTTTATATGAAATCCATAAGTTATTAAGCAAAAACCAGTTTAAATTGGATGGTCGTATCCCTCGGCACAGTGAATCAACTAGTCCACGAGTAAAAGTATAGTTATGCACTACGGAAAAATACTTTTGGTTATGTTGATTAACATCCTACATGAGTATAAATATCCCCAAAGGACAACTCATGGCATGCAAGACTCTAGATTTATTATAATTATGAAAATAGTCTTTACGTTAGCTAGAACATAGTATTTTAATTTTAGAAATATGACATGTATGAAGTACAAGTAGTAATGCTTTTATAAGTAAAAATACCTAACATGCAGCCTAGCATAAAACATTCCCAGAGAACAAGTAAAAATAACCACGAAAGGCAAAACTAACAGCAAGCAAAGTATTCAGCAATTCCAAAGAAAATCTCCAGTGGGCGTCAATAAACTGACATGAACACACTGGCCAGTATGTATGTTTGTACTAACAAGAAAAAAACCAAGAACTACCTCTTAAGGTAGAGGAAACCTCAGCAACACTGTAGTCCACAAGCAAACTCCAAACCTAGTCGCTCAACCGGCTACTGCTCAGAACCTGAGGCATTCAAAGAAAGAACACCTCAGCAAGAAAAATACAAGTGGCAAACAAAACTGTCAGTAAACAAGGAGTAGCAAGATTACTATTCCCAAACCTGAATAGCTGTCAAAAGAAAACACAGCAAACTAACTAGAGATTTAGAACGAAGAGTTAACTTATAAAGTTAAAAGGTAAAGAAATTTGCACCAAGTGCGAATGGAGTTATACTCCGAAAACAATCTGCGAGAAAAGGAAGAAGTAGCATAAGTTTAATCCATAGGAAACAAAAACAGGGCAAATGCTCAATAAACATGTGAGTCATTAACACCGTAACGCAACCGTATCTTAGTTAGGACCAAACCGGTCAAACCCGAACTAACATACCCAATCATCTCAAAAACAGGACTGCGGTGATGGCCATCTGATCCAACATAATCCAACAGCCCAAGTACGAGACCCAAACATGTCTGGGTGTAATGATTCAAGAAACTATGCCAACCAAACCAACCCCATATATCCAAATACCCATAAACCCAAACTCAACAAATTCAGCAGAAAACCGACGAGTCTAGCTTGACAAGACTAAGCCTTAGTAATACACGTCAAATCGGTGAAAGGTCACAAAGCCAAGGAAAAAGCATCGAGTACAATTGACGCCGCGTCGAGTGCAGTCAACGCACTCGACGCCACAACTCAGCACACTCAACGCTTAAACACAACAGCAAGAATCAGACGATAGCGTTGAGTGTGTTCAACTCACTCAACACTTAAACACTTAGCTACCAAAAACAGATGACGGTGTTGAGTGAGTTCTTCTCACTCAACGATGTCGACACTATAACACTTAGATTTGCAGAGACAAAATGACGGCGTTGAGTCAGTTCAGCTTACTCAACACTATCGACGCTTTTTGCTTAACTTGCCGAACAAAGTGACGACATTGAGTGAGCTAAGCTCACAATGCTGTCAATGCTTTTACACACAGA
Organism: Platanthera guangdongensis; assembly: GCA_039583875.1. Taxonomy (NCBI): domain Eukaryota; kingdom Viridiplantae; phylum Streptophyta; class Magnoliopsida; order Asparagales; family Orchidaceae; genus Platanthera; species Platanthera guangdongensis. Next base: position 53,779,955 of record CM077163.1, read on the forward strand.
CTCCAAGATTTCCTAATGGCATGGAGTGTATACAGTACACTCAATGCCGTGTTGAGTGTATGCAGCACACTCAATGCCTTCTGACTTAACGTCAAATTCTGATGGCGTTGAGTGTAAGCAGCACACTCAATGCCGCGTTAAGTGCACTCAACGCACTCAACGCTTTTACACTTAGCGCCGCAGACCTCTCAGCAAGGCGTTGAGTGTAATCAACACACTCAATGCCGCATTGAGTGCACTTAACGCACTCAATGCTTTTGTACTTAGGCTTGAAATTGTAATCAGTGCTAAGGCTACACTCAACGCTTAAGGGCTATACTCGACGTCTAAGGGTTATACTCAATGCATGGGGGTTGCACTGAATGAATCTTGCTCCGTTCGACGAATTGTCTCAGCTCGACAAACTCCATTCGACGATTTGTAATCTAGTCGTCGAACTCCATTCAATGAAATTCCTCTCTTCGCCGAACTCCGTTCGACGAATTATCTTTAATTCGACGAACTCAGACCGCTCCAAACTGACAACTTACATAATGAAGCTAATACAATGAATCAAATGCTTGTTGAACTTGGCCGGAAAAAATGACACCATAAAACTGATTGGCATAGCCGGATCTAACCCTACTCCCAAAAAACTACACAGGGAAGAACAGTATGGAAAAGAAATATACAAGGTGTTGGGTACATTGGAAAATGTGTACCAGATTTGGAGAAGCCTCACCTAACTCAATGATATTCATCAATGTCTATTTGAGGTTGTGTTGAGTTTCAATGTGCAGGTTAGGGAAATGCATAAAAAGTTTCTAAATACAAGTGTCGACACTTGACAAAAATTGTGTCGACACTTGGGAAGAGCTGTGTCGACACCAGGAGCCAGATTGTGTCGACACACAGGACTTATGTCGACACACAAAACATCTGTTGATAACAACTATGTCGACAAGAAGTACTTGTGTCGACACATTCCAGAATTCTGTCGACAACATTTGTGTCGACACACATGACTTATGTCGACACACTCCAGAATTCTGTCGACATCAACTTTGTCGAGACTAGAAGCTGTTGTGTCAACACACAGGACTTGTGTCGACACATTCCACAGAAGCTGTGTCAAGAAGAAAAAGAAGAGCTGTGTCGACATTATGTGAGCTCTGTCGACATCACCAAGGATTGTGTCGACCCATGATCTATTTATGTCGACACATTTGAAGTGTTGCCTTAACACTTTGCTGTTGAGTTGAAGTTCAATGAAGGATCAAGTATCATGACTGAAGACTTGATAACTATCATAACTAACAATGCTGTTACATCTGTCAGAGATGTCAGAAGGCCGTTAGGGACTAGATCAGCCGGTAACCTCAGATGGGGTCTATATAAAGACCTATTCTATCAACAAACGGTGATGGAACAAGAAGAGACAAATAATAACTAAGAGGAAGAAGAGAAGTCTTCATCCATAAATCAACAAGTCTCTAAGGGTAGATCCAGAACAAATCTGCAAGAAGAATTCAGAGCCACATCTAAATAGAAGAAGGAAGCTAATTGAAGATCATGTCCAAGTAGATCAACCTTACTTTGTTCAAATTCAAGAAGCTTTGAAGAAGCTAAGACAGGTTCGATCTAAAGCAATCAGATCTATAAAGAACTGATCAACAAACCTTCAACCAATTCTCTTTCAACCTGATTGAAGGATTTATATTTTTATAATCACTTTTCTCTGTAGGATCTTATATAGATCTGAGTGTAGGAGAGTTATCTCTCTGAGTTGTAAGCCTAGATCTATAAAGGCTGAGGTAGGGCTGAGTGCCTGAGGTAGGGGATTAATTTCTCTGAGTTGTAGGCCTATTGAATAGGCTAAGGTAGGTATGAGTGCCTGAGGTAGGGGATTATTTTCTCTGAGTTGTAGTCCTGTTGAAGAGGCTGAGGTAGGGCTTGATTGCCTGAGTTGTAGGAGTGTGGACACACTCTGAGGTAGGATTCTCTAGAAGAATCTGAGTTGTAGAACTTGGTGAAGTGTGAGCTGTAGGAACCTGTCAAGGTTCTGAGTTGTAAGATCTGAGGATCTGAGAAGAAAGAATGGAGTTAGGCCGAATTTAGTACACTGCTAGATAGGCGAAGGGGGAAAGTAGATGTACCCATCACTTGGGGAACCACTATAAATCTGTGTGTCTTCTGTGTTGCTGTTTTGTTTAAATCTGTGCTGTGAACTGTGCTGTGATAAATATTGCATAAGTGATCTAACAGTGATATAATTTTTATCTGCCTAAGTAAAAAGAATTGTACCTATTCACCCCCCCTTCTAGGTGTTTTAGGTATCTTGAAACCAATTCTTTCAAGTGGTATGAGAGGGAGGTTGCTCAAGATTAGACTTAACAGTCTGAATTGATCTATAAGGCAATCATCAGATAGACAAAATTGGTTCAGGTGAGAAATAGAAGAAATTTGGATCCATGAAGCTTCCTATCTGTAGGAAAGAAAATTTTGGCACATGGAAAGATTGGGTCAGATTGTTCATGGAAGCATCTGATCCAAGAATTTATATCACAGTTCTAGAAGGACCATTTGTTCCTATGAATATATCAGTTTTTGATGCTAACCTCAAGACTCCAAAGAGTTATTCAGAAATGACTAAGAAAGAGATCATTCTAGCAACCTTAGATAAGAGGGCACAGAATATAATTGTGAGTGCCATAGATGACTCTACATTCCAGAATCTTGCAAAACCTCCAAGGAGATGTGGGACACCTTGGTTGTCTATATGGATTGAATAGAAGAAGTGAGAGGGGATAGGAAGTCTATGTTAAATCAAGAGTATGAAAGCTTTAAACAAGCTAAGACAGAAGCTGAAGCTTATATAGGATTGTTTACTACTAAAGAAGATTCAGTAGAATATGAGTTCTTGCAAATGTTGTACTCAATGAATGGGACTGAAGATCATCACTACAGAGGGCTGATGGCTTTGACTGAGGAAGATCAATGCCAGGATCAGCCTTGTCCCAGCAAGGTAAACAGCCTATCTACAGTTTCTGATTATTATACTGGATCAGAATCTGAAGCATCTGCATCAAGAGATGTGGATGGTTCAGAATCTAAAGGGGATGTTCATCAACTTTTTGATGAGTATGGTGATCTGTTGCAAGCACTTAAGAGAAGCATAAACCTTGTCAAAAACTAGGTTAAGGAAATTGTATCCCTTAAACTGGTTGCATCAGATTTAGAAAAAATGCTGGATCTGAAGATGAATGAAGTTGCCAAACTGAAAAATATAACTTTTATTCAGATGGGTACAATTACATTCAAAAATGATCAAATCAAGAGTCTGGAAGTCAAACTTCAAAGAGAGAAGGAGCTTGTGGCTAAGTTCTCAAAGCCAAATTCAATTTTACCCTTAATTGATGACTTCATTCTTCAAAAAGATAAGACATGATTAGGTTTCAAGAGAAGAACTAGGGCAGCTAATTCCAAAAGAAAAGGCAAAGCCCCAGTTCAGCCACTAGCCTCCAAACCTCCTGTTGCTTTCAGGAAAGTGATGCAGCCTACTAACACGTATGACCATGACATTACTCATGGTCATTGTAAGCCTGGTAATCTAAATGACAAGCGTGTAATTGCCAATAGGGCTGCCCATGTACAAAAACATTATGATCATCAGGAATCATTAATGTTTGATGCATCAGCCCCAGCACTCAAGAAAATGACTATCGTACCTACAGTTTTAAGGTATGCTGACAGCAATGCTGTTAAGCATGTATCTAAGAAAAGATGCCATAGATATGAGTGATGTTGTTGTGGCAAAGTGGGCCATTATGCCCTAGATTGTTGGCACAACACTACTGTCAGGAAGATTGTTAGCTTACCTGTCAAAACGGTTGCATGCAAGTATGACAAGTTTCAGTCTAACCTGAACCTAGAACCCAGTAATTATTAGGGTTCTAAGGTTAAGTAATTTTATTTGATGCAGGTGAGTCCAAGTGGTCATACCCTAATATGGTACTTGGACAATGGATGTTCCAGGTACATGACTGAAACAAGAAGGATGTTAAATGATTACACTCCTATAGGCTTTCAGGAAAGTGATGCAGCCTACTAACAAGTATGATCATGACATTACTCATGGTCACTGTAAGCCTGGTAATCTAAATGACAAGGGTGTAATTGCCAATAGGGCTGCCCATGTACAAAAACATTATGATCATCAGGAATCATTAATGTTTGATGCATCAGCCCTAGCACTCAAGAAAATGACTATCGTACCTATAGTTTTAAGGTCTGCTGACAGCAATGCTATTAATCCTGTATCTAAGAAAAGATACAATAGATATGAGTGCTGTTGTTATGGCAAAGTGGGCCATTATGCCCTAGATTGTTGGCACAACACTACTGTCAGGAAGAATGTTAGCTTACCTGTCAAAAAGGCTGCATGCAAGTATGACAAGTTTCAGTCTAACCTGAACCTAGAACCCAATAATTATTAGGGTTCTAAAGTTAAGTAATTTTATTTGATGCAGGTGAGTCCAAGTGGCCATACCCTAATATGGTACTTGGACAATGGATGTTCCAGGTACATGACTGGAACAAGAAGGATGTTGAATGATTACACTTCTATAGAGAATGGACCCAAAGTGATCTTTGGTGGATCTGAAAAAGGGGTCACCAAAGGGTTTGGTAACATTTCCAATAACTAAATCACTATCACCCAAGTGGCTTATGCGAAAGGTCTGAAATATAACCTAATAAGCATAAGCCAACTGAGTGATTTTGGTTATGATACTTCTTTTATAAAGAATGAGTGTCAGATTAAAAGGACAAGTGATCAAAAGGTCATCTTGTCAGGATATAGAAAAGGAAATGTTTATTGTCAAAGTTTTGTGAGTGAGAATATAGATTCTCCTGTTTGTCTTATTGCATGTGTGAAAACTTCTCATTATGTCAAATGGCATAAAAGGCTAGCTCACCTCAACTATGAGACTATAGGTCAACTCTTTAGTAAAGAGTTAGTGAGAAATGGACCTCAGGTCAAGTGCATCAAGGAGGGTGTGTGTTCAGCTTGTCAAAAAGGCAAATATACCAATCCTCCTTCCACAGTCTTGATATAAAAGACTCAGTAAGGTGTTTGTACCTCCTGCATATGGATCTATTTGGTCCTATGCCAGTTCATAGTCTAGGTAGGAAAGTCTACACATTTGTGATTGTGGATGACTATTCTAGATTTACATGTGTTTTCTTTCTGAGGCAGAAATCTGAAACCCCAACTGTTTTTCATAACTTTGTTAGGCAAATTCATAATGAACTTAATAATTTAGTGGTCAAAATCAGAAGTGATCATGGAACTAAATTTCAGACTGAATGCATGACAAGGTTTTGTGAAGAACTAGGGATTCATCAAGAGTTCTCCAAACCAAGAACTCCTTAGAAGAATGGTATTGCTGAAAGAAAGAATAGGACTCTTATTGAGGCTGGTAGAACACTACTAAGTGGCACTTCTCTCCCAGAATATTTCTGGGCTGAGGCAGTAAACACTGCATGTCATGTTCTAAATAGAGCATACATCACTAAAAGCCACAAAAAGACACCCTCTGAGATTATGAAATGTAGAAAACCAAACATATCCTATTTTAGGATCTTTGGTAGCAAGTGTTTTGTTCTTAATAATGACAAGCACTATTTAAATAAGTTGGCTGTCAAATCCCAAGAAAGGATATTTGTTGGGTACAACAACAGTAGTAGGGCATACAGAGTCTACAACTTGACTACTCAAGTTGTAGAAGAATCTGTCCATGTAGTTTTTTGATGAAACTAAACTAATCAACTGTGAGCTGTCTAGTACTCCTTGTAGCTCTACAAGTTTGAAGGAAAATATGGACAAACTAACCATTAGTGAAGACCAACCTGCAAGGCAGGATGAAGAAAATGATGGATGTTATCTAGGGGGAGTACAAGACCCACAAGTTGATGAAGAGGACAATGAAGTATAGCATGGTGAGGTGAATTGAGAAAATCAAGGTGTAGATAGATTGCCTCCAGCAATAAGACATCTAAAAGATCATCTAGTACACCAAATTATTGGTGATCCAAGTCATGGTGTTCAGACAAGGAGCAAGAACATGAACATAGTCCTTTGCTCAAGTTTCCTGTCCCAGATGGAACCCAAGAAATTTGAAGAAGCCATACAAGACCCAAATTGGATTGATGTCATGCAGGATGAAAAGAAGACAGGAAAAGTACAACTGGCACATGTCAGTTTTTAGGTGGAAGATTGGTGTCATGGAGTAGCAAAAAGCATACAAGTGTGTCTATTTCCACTGCTGAGTCTGAATATGTTACTGCAGACAGTTGTTGTGCTCAGCTGTTATGGATACAACATCAGCTTAAAGATTATGACATCCAGGTAAGTAGAACTCCATTATTTTGTGATTTTACAAGTGCCATTTTTATTGCTAGAAATCCTGTTTCTCATAGCAGAACTAAGCACATTGAAATAAGAGTTCATTTTCTTAGAGATTTTGTTGAAAAGGAAGAATAAGTTTAGAATTGGTCAATACTAATTTTCAAATTGCTGACATGTTCACCAAACCACTGGATGAAACTAAATTCAATTATTTTAAAATTGAATTATGCATGCTGAACTTAGAATAAGAATGACAAATTTGACTAAGTAAATTTGTGTCGACACATAAAGACATCTGTGTCAACACTTAGTAGTTTTTGTCGACACATAAGGAAAATTCTGTCAACACATCAAGAAGATTATGTCGACACTTAGAATTTGGTGTCGACATATAGCTCTCCTGACACTTAGATATTTGTGTCGACACATACAGTCGTCTGTGTCGACATGCAGAATTTAGTGTATACTCTTATGATTGTCTGTGTTGACACATCACAAATGGTGTCGACACATAGCAAATGGTGTCGACACATAGTATTATAATAAAATCCTCTATCGAGACTTTCATAGTCTATGTCGACACAATCCCAACAGTGTCGACATAATAAGAGTATTTCAACCCGCCTTTTGACCTTCTTTGTTTAGAAACATATAAATAGGTGAAAGTAAAACCATGTCGACTACGCTCTCCAAATTCTCTAGATCAAACCTTTATGTCAACAAACCTTCATCTCTATTCTATTCAAATCTCTCTCATCCTTAATGGCGCCAAAGCTGGAAGAAAACATTAACGAGGGCTATGAACTAGTTCGCGATGCGTTTTCAAGTTGATCTAGAGAAATCAAAGCTTTGATTACCCTAATCACAGAAAATGGATTGGAGTATTTGGTCTCAGAACCTACAAGGATATGGAAAAAGGAAATTCTTGAATTCTACACGATGACATCTCTGGATTCAAAGGGGGTAAAAATTAAGTCATCTGTACAAGGAACCAAGGTCAAACTCACTCCGAAGAGTTTAAGTAAAATATTTCAGCTACCAGGGTTAAAGAAGAAGATGAAATAACATCTTCCATGACAAGCGAAGCACTCCAATGGTGTGGAATAGATCCCACAACCAAGATTGGATCCTCAATGAATAGGAAGGGGATGAATTCCCTGGGTAAATTTCTTTCTGAAATTATAGGGAAAGTTATTCTATGCAAGACAGGGGACATGATAGGATTTCAGCCTACATATTCAATTTGATGACCAGAATTATATTCAAGGTGAAAACAAATTGGTCTGCTGTTATTTTTGACAAAATCAAAGAAAGTCTTAAGAAACACAATCTAGGTAGATCCTGAGTTTATATCTGGCTGAGAATATTTCTGAAGTAATGAATCAGATTGCAGGATCTAAGATCAATCATATGAGAAGAATGGATTTGAGAATACTATAACGATGTGATAGAGTTCTGACCAAAGATGTTTCTACCCCTCAGAAACAATCAAAGCAGATTCAGAAAAAGAAGAAAACACCCTCTAAGACTACTGAATCTTCCAGTGATTCAGAAGAAATGGTTGTTTTCAGCTCAGATGAAGAAGGAGCTAAAAGGACTAACAAATCTCCTTCTCAAGAAATTGAGACTGATAGTCAGGTGCAGGGGGAGCAGATTCCTGCAATCAACATCCAACCGGCTCATGTCCAGGAAGAGCTTAATCAAGGGGGAGCCAATGAGCTTTCTCCAGTTTCAGCTCAACAAGAGGCATTAACCTCAGGGGGAGCTCATGAGCAACAGCCACCTGTCCACACAGCTGCACTGGACAGTGAAGCAGCTACACAAACTATACTTGAGGTACTATTGGATATAAATCAAGCTGCTATAAATACTGAAAAGGATATACTGAATGTGCATATGAATGATGTTGAATAGAATAATCAAGATAATATACCTGGAGATGTCATTACCAAGGAAGAAACTTTGGAATTTGAAGGAGAACCATCTGCTAAAGAGACAGTTATACCTCCAGTACAAATGCAACAAGAAGTTACTCTAGGAGAGTTATTTCCTGACATACAAGATGCAAGGACTGAGGGGGAGCAGCCAAGGACTGAGAAGGAGTTGTCCTCTAGTCCAAAAGACACTGTGGACATAGCAAGTTCATCTAATTCTTCTAAAAATGAAGAAGTGTCCATGGGCAAAGAAGAAGAAACTTGTGGAACTCAGGAAAAGGAGCTCAGGCTATAAGAAAGCCTTGCAAGCTGTTCAACAAACTCCAGCTCCAACAGTAGATTTCAGTTCACTACTGGTGCAACTGCAAGTAAAGTTGGATGCACAAAGACAAGCCCTAGAAAAATAAGTTGATGAGAGAAATAAAAAATTGTAACTTCAGCTGGCACAAGATATTAAATCTATCAGATTTGAAGTGAATTTACATAAAAAGGAAATGACAGATTGCTTCAATAAGGGAGGTAATGTTGTAGTCCATTTAGCCAAGCAACAAGTGGAAGCCAAAATACAAATAGATGACATAGCAGTGAAACAAGGCTATGTTCTGGAAAACCAAATAAGAATGAATGATAATCTCACAGAGTCACACAATGTTATTGCAATAGAACTTAAGAATACAGCAACTGCTTTCACTACAAACATTGCTAAAGAAAAGACTGAGTTTGATAAATAACTCAAAGCAAATTTTACTGATGTTAGCACTGCTATCCAAGCTTCCCAAAAGGTAATTGCTGATCAGCTGCTGAAGTTCAGATCATTCTACAAAGAAGGAACAAATTAACTAGCTAATCAGATAAGGTTTCAAAAGGATGATCTAAGAGACCATGTTGAACGAGAAGTCATAAAGGGGGAGAGAGTGTTAGTCAATGCAGGCTCTGAACATGCTAAATGGATAACTAATACTATCAGAGCCACTCTTGATTATCCACCCCTGTGTGATGATGCTAACACTGCTGAATCAGGCATTCAGCCTACTGCCAATGAAGGGGTTCAGCTGGAAGTATCTCAAATCATTTATCCACCTGTTGATTTTGAAGGAATTCAATCTGTTGTTCAACAAATGTATAGTCCTCCACAGGAGGTACAAAATGTAATTATTGAAAAAGTTTAAATGTCTGATGCTTCTTTGAAAAGAGAGCAAAAAGCTCAACTCTATAAGAAAAGGCTTAAAGAGTAGGCTGAATTAAAGCCTGATTTTGAAAGATGGAGTCTCACTTCCAGAAACATTATTCTCACTCTCTGGCAAGATGTTAAAGACAAAATGCATGATAGAGGCAAGTGGTACTCTGAATAAGAATGGATCAAGTATCAGAAATGTCAAGATGCCACACATCAATTTAGAAGAGATCTCAAAGCTGGGAAGATACCTGCTACTTCTGTGGAGCCTAGCAAGTACTTTCCAAAGCCTTATCACTATTTTGAAAGGCTAAAGGTTAAGGCTGAAGAACTCAAGAAAAAAGATCTTAACGGAAAGAAGCCAGCTAAAGAAACTGAAGTCAATGTACAAGCAAGGATTCAATCTGGCAAAGACATTGTCATCAAGGAGCCTAATCAGTCCTAGAATAGATTGAATAGATTTTAGAACTATGTAATCTTATGTTTTAAAATCTATGTAATCTGTTGTTCAAAAACTTCTTGTACTTCAACAAAACACTGATTCATGTTCACTATATTTTTCATGTTTTGTGATGATATAATATGCTAGTTTTGTCTATATGTTACCCTGACTAAATAATCTTTTATACATCATATTCTGTGTTTTATTATAAAATGATGTATATCATTGACTAAGGGTTATGACTTCTCCAAATAGGGGGAGATTGTTGGGTACATTGGAAAATGTGTACCAGATTTAGAGAAGCCTCATCTAACTCAATGATATTCATCAATGTGTATTTGATGTTGTGTTGAGTTTCAATGCGCAGGTTAAGGAAATGCAAAAAATGTTTCTAAGTATAAGTGTCGACACTTGACAAAAATTGTGTCGACACTTTGGAAGAGATGTGTCGACACCAGGAGCAAGATTGTGTCGACACAAGTCCTGTGTGTCGACACACATAAAATCTGTCGACAACAACTGTGTCGACAACAACTGTGTCGACAAGAAGGACTTGTGTCGACACATTCCAGAATTCTGTCGACAACACTTGTATCGACACACAAGACTTGTGTCGACACACTCAAGAATTCTGTCGACATAAACTTTGTCGAGACTAGAAGCTGTTATGTCGACATACAGGACTTGTATCGACACATTCCACAGACGATGTGTCAAGAATAAAAAGAAGTGCTGTGTCGACATTATGTGAGCTGTGTCGTCATCACCAAGGATTGTGTCGACACATGATCTATTTATGTCGACACATTTGAAGTATTGTCATGACAATTTGCTGTTGAGTTGAAGTTCAATGAAGGATCAAGTATCACGACTGAAGACTTGACCGCTATCATAACTGACAATGTTGTTACATCTGTCAGAGCTGTTAGAAGGCCGTTAGGGATCGGATCAGCCGGTAACCTCAGATGGGGTCTATAAAAAGACCTATTCTATCAACAAACGGTGATGGAACAAGAAGAGACAAACAAAAACTAAGAGGAAGAAGAGAATTCTTCATCTAGAAATCAACAAGTCTCTAAGGGCAGATCCAGAACAAATCTGCAAGAAGAATTCAGAGCCACATCTGAATAGAAGAAGAAAGCTGATTGAAGATCATCTCCAAGTAGATCAACCTTACTTTGTTCAAATTCAAGAAGTTTTGAAGAATCTAAGACAGGTTGGATCTAAAGCAATCAGATCTATCAAGAACTGATCTAGAAACATTCAACCCATTCTCTTTCTACCTGGGTGAAGGATTTTTATTTTTATAATCACTTTTATCTATAGGATCTTATATAGATCTGAGTGTAGGAGAGTTATCTCTCTGAGTTATAAGACTAGATCTATAAAAGCTGAGGTAGAGCTGAGTGCCTGAGGTAGGGGATTAATTTCTCTGAGTTGTAGGCATGTTGAAGAGGCTGAGGTAGGGCTGAGTGCCTGAGGTAGGGGATTAATTTCTCTGAGTTGTAGGCCTGTTGAAGAGGCTGAGGTAGGGCCTGATTGCCTGAGTTGTAGGAGTGTGGACTCACTCTGAGGTAGGATTCTCTAGAAGAATCTGAGTTGTAGCACTTGGTGAAGTGTGAGCTGTAGGAACCTATCAAGGTTTTGAGTTATAAGATCTGAGGATCTGAGAAGAAAGAAGGGAGTTAGTCCGAATCTAGTACACTGCTAGATAGGCAAAGGAAGAAAGTGGATGTACCCATCACTTGGGGAACCACTATAAATCTGTGTGTCTTCTGTGTTGCTGTTTTGTTTAAATCTGTGTTGTGAACTGTGTTGTGATAAATATTGCATAAGTGATCAAATAGTGATATAATTTTTATCTGCCTAAGTAAGAAGAATTGTACCTATTCACCCCCGCACCCCCCCCCCTCTAGGTGTTTTATGTATCTTGAAACCAATTCTTTCAGCAGGAAATGACAAGCTTGGCAAGGGGAAGAAGTCACCACTTGCCTCAAATCGCCAAAACTAGCCACGTAAATGCTCCTCCTCAAAGATTTGGCTGCAACAACACCTAAGCAATACTTCCAAAAACCTTTCCGGACGAAAAAGGTCAAAACTGCATACCTAGACCTCTAAATATCCAAGAAACTAGAAAAGCTTATCGTACAAACGTAGATCTAGGTGAGATCTTCTGGGATCCACTCTCCAAAGAAGAAATCGAGCACGAAAACTCCTGAAATCGGCGATCGAAGGCTTAGAAACGTCCGCCGCTCTCGTTCTTCTGCAACAAGCCGACGAATTCACGAGGGAGACAAATGAATAGGGTTTGAAGTGATGTGTTCTATTTATACTGCTTTTATCCGATTATTTTATTATAGGATAACATTATTAATTAAATAAAACGTCAAAACGACCCGAAAACCAAACTTACCCAAAATTTTACGAAAATCGCACAGTAGCTAAATACCAATGCTACGAACCCAACGGCGCAGTGGAAATTAAGATTCGATGAACCAAACTCTGGTAAACAACTCCCGAAGACAAAACACAAGCATTCCCAAAGACGCTCCACCGAGTCACCAAAACAGACCCAGCTCGCTAAGAAATCTTGCAAACAGGCTAAACCCAGCCACACACACAGAAAATCTAAGACCTAAAACCACGCTCTAGCAACGACAAATGTCGAAAACGCGCCGACGTAATGCCCTGACATCATAAACAGGCCAGAAAATGAATTGAACCAAATATCGCAAAAAAATTGGTGCCGTTACAATCACTCCAAACAAAAGCTGCGCTCTTTTGAGTAAGCATGGTCAACGGCACAGAAAACACGGAGAATCCTTTCACAAATCTTTTGTAGTAACCTGTCAATCATAAGAAGATCCTTATCTCCTTAGGCGATGTAGGTCTCTTCCAATCCAAGACTGCGGCTATCTTCACGGGATCCACTGAGACACTGTCCTTCCTTACAATATGTCCTAGGAATGACACCTGAGACAACCATATCTCGCATTTGTTAAGCTTCGTGAATAGCTTGTACTCCCTCGGAGTAGCCAAGACCAAGCGCAAGTGTAAGGCGTGCTCTTCTGTATTTCTGGAACATACCAGGACATCGTCAATGAATACAACCACAAACTTATCCAGAAAGTCCTTAACACCATGTTCATCATGTCCATAAAAGCTGACGGTGTGTTCATTAATCCAAACGACTTTACCAGAAATTTAATGTGACCATATTGGGAACGAAAATCAGTTCGCAGAACGTCTGACTCACGGATTCTCAACTGATGGTAGCCCGAACGAAGGTCAATCTTAGAGAACACGGAGCTACCCCACAACTGGTCAAACAAATCATCAATCCTAGGCAACGGATATCTGTTTTTGATAGTCACCTTGTTAAGTTCTCGATAATCTATGCACAGCCTCATCGTTCCATCCTTTTTCTTCACGAAGAGGACTGGTGCACCCTAGGGGGAAGAACTGGGTCTAATAAAACCACACTACAATAACTCATCCAGTTGAGTACGCAGCTCCTCTAACTCACGCGGCGCCATGCGGTACGGTGCTTTTGCAATAGGGCTCAAGGTATATAACGAACTCCACCTCTCTCCCAAGAGGAAGTCCAGGAAAACTAACAGGAAAGACATTCAGAAACTCATGCATCACAGAAACTTCCTCAACCCGAGGAACAACAGGTGCAGCTTCCAGAACAAAAACGGAAATAAGGAAAGAATCACATCCAGACTCTAGAAATTTACAAGCACGTACCGAAGAAAATGATTGGAAATTCCTGATGCGGTAAACCATACAGACTCATGGGTTGGTATTTGTCGCCTTTGAAATCCAAGTGCTTGTGCTTGCACTGAATGACGACATCATAGCTGGACAGCCAGTCCATGCCAAAAATCACGTCGAAGTCTTCCAAGTCTAACACCTTCAAATCCGCAAAGGCTAGAAAACCACCTAGGAAGATAGGGAATTTTTGGATACCATGACTTGACATCACCAGCTCTCCTGAAAGGAATTTGACGTTCAAGGAAGTGTCTAACTGGTCGAGAACCCAGTGATGTCGGTCTACAAAACTCCTTGCCACAAAGGAGTGAGTAGCACCCGAATCGAAAAGAATGCGCGCCCACTTATTCTTCACCCTAAATTCACCAAAGCACATTGTGCGCGCAACTTAAATGCAAAAATTATAAATCTAACATAAGTGATTACTAGCTTAGTCAGAGACTAACCTGAGATCACTTGAGCCGATGATTGGGCTTCATCCTTGGTCAGCACATTCAACTTTCCTTTTCCCTTGTCCATGTGAGGAGGTGGCAGCAGTAGACTCTGCAATGGAACTGCATGTCACGTCCCGCATTTTTTCCATATCCAAAAATACATCAGAGAAAAGAAAATACGCATCGTGATGCCGCGCCGTGCAGGGGACAACTGTAGAAGCTCAGGCAACTCATTCTCACATTTACTTCATGTAAAAGGTTCATGCGATTAAGTTAAAAACAATGCATATAAGCTATTAGAGTTAATGACCGTGTCCCTCAGTCGGGTGGATCACTAGTCCATAGTGAGAAAATATATGGGTTTTATACGGCAGAAAATACTGAGTTGATTCATTTGTTAACCTATATGAGAATGAAGGTCTAGTATCTCAAAATGATGATGTGTCTTTTACATTTAATATATATAGAGGGCTTTTATAGCGCTTAAAAGTAGTAGATTTGGCAGTTAAAAGTCATGTCACGAAGATACTCCAGAATGCAGTTTTGTATACTTTAAAATAACTAAATGCATCCTAACATAAATCCTTCGTAGAGAGCAAGTATAAACAGGTAAAAAGTAACAGTAGTAAAAGCAGCAAGTAGTCCACCACAGAAAGAGTAAAAGGCTATGGGCGTCAACAACTGACACGAACCCATAGTAAAATCTGACAAGTCTAAACAGAGTCAACTACCTCTAAGATCTGAGGTGGAAGCAAAAGGCTGCAGTAACCCGCAGCACCAGAAGTACAACAAGGTCAGCCAAACCTGCTACTGCCCTGACCTTGAGGCATTCAAAAGAAGAATACCTCAGAAGCAAGTTACAAATGGTGCAAAAATTACGACATACCAAACAAACCTCAAAGTGAAGGAAATTTGAAAAACGACTGCAACAAAAGGGCCAGCAACATGGTAAAAGAAAGCAATAGTAAAACTAGCCGAGCAAGAATGGCTAATCACATCATCAGGACAGAACAAAGCACCAACATCAGAAGTTCAAACTTTCATTAATATTCATGTTATTCATCAATAAAAATGAGACTGATCAGCTCAACAATAAAGAGTATTGTGCCGGGGGAAAAGGTCCACAACGCGTACAAACCCAGCCAACAGGCACCATGCCGAGGGAGAAACCCCAACGAGCTCAGACCAAGCTAAGGTAATGTGCTGTGGATGAAAGTCCACAACGCGCACAAACTCAAGAATAAGGCACTATGCCAAGGGAGAAACCCCAACGCGCACTGTCCATCTGTGTTTCTTTAGTTACATAATTATACAAGCAGAGTTCCTTATTATTCATCACAGACTCACGGTCAACAATCAATGTGGACTGCATAAAGACATTTCAAGGTCAAGCAAAGTGTAGTTTAATCAAAAACAACGAAACGCACAAGGTGTCACAACGATCAAGATGACTTGATCGTTAAAACGACACGACAACCAATTCATTTACCAATTCTACGGAATAAAAACTGGGGGTATTGTTCTTGGGGAAATAAGTTGCAATTCAAGAAAAGAGAAAGAAAATTGCAATTTAAGGATAAGTTTTTATGTAATTTAAACATGACAACTCAACCCAATGTGTCAAAATTTATAATAAATGAGCGAGAGAGAGAGCAAGAACATCACTTGCCTTGGTTTTACCGGAAAAATCCTCTGAATCACCTCACGTCGCAGATCGGGGCAAATGAATACGGGAGGGGTCGAAATCTGAACAAAAATGGCCGAAAAAGAGGTTAGTGCAGAAAAACCATAAAGAGAAAAGTCAAGAAATGTGAAAAAAAAATACCACGATGGCGTTGCTCTCAACGAGAGCTTTCCAGATCTACAATCGGTTGGAAATTCCTGCACCGGAGCTCCGTCGGCGGCCACCGGAATATTCATGACTTAAAGCTCTGCCGTCACTTTCTCTGGTTCGGCCAAGAGAAGAAGAAGAAGTTCTCTATTTTTATCTATCCTAATTATAAGAATATATATATAAATATATATATACATATATATATATATATATATATATATATATATATATATATATATATATATATATATATATATATATATATATATATATATATATATATATATATATATAATTTCTTATCTAAAACGGACTATCTACGAGCAAGTGCGCGGAAGATGAAAATAGAGATTTAGGATGACTTCAAATCGAAAAGTGTCCAACATAAAAGTTGTAGATCTCGTCGAGACGAACAAATGTCATGTTAACTATTTTTCCATACGATATCTTTTTGACTCTCTTAACGACGCTCGAACGCAAACTGTAACGGACTACTCGGGATAAATAAACAGTACTCGAGACGAGAATACATGTACTCGAGAAGGAGAAAAAGGCTACTCGAGTACTAAAATTTAGTACTCTAGTACGAAAACTTTGGTGCTCGAGAACTTCAGTCAGTACACAAGAGCAAGGAAACAACAATACTCGAGTAATTATGCTTTACTCGAGTATAAATTTGCATGACCAGTGATATTCACTGAGATGCAGGGAATGCACTCGAGAGGCAGGGAATTCACTCGAGAAGCAGGTAAAGTTCACTCGAGGAGGAAAAGTTCACTCGAGAAGGTCTCGAGCAGAAAATTAACACTCGAGAAAAATATTGCATAAAGAAACCATTTTTTGCAAATATATCCTTTTGATCAAACTATATGAATGAATAGTACTTTTCATTTTTGAATAGTACTTTAATATTAAAGTATTCATATTTTATATTTTTTTGACAAGGAAAAACGAGATCAAAACGGAGGCTCAAACGCATGACGAATTAAACAAAATTCGCACCGTAAATGAATGTTGACGCTACGAACACAACAGCGAAGACGGAACCAAAATCCAATGAGCCGTTCTTGAGATAAAAATCATCAAAGTCTACGGCGAACATAAATTCTACAAAACTTAGGAAATTTGCCGAGACACGAATATCGCTCGGATCGCGACGAAACTTGACGAGCATGTCAAAAATTAATTAATTTAACTTTCCAACGTAAAATTTTCCATTTTTGGCAAGGATTCATGAATTTGGCCGACTCGATCGAATAGACACGAAAACGCACTAACGGCGACGTGCCGTCAACTTCACGTTAACGTAACGCCCCTTACGTCATTATGACGTCAACAAGATGATTAAATAATTGCCGGAAAATCGAGCGCGTTACAGTCACCCCTCCAAAAAGGAAGTTTCGTCCCGAAACTTGGAACACAAAATGAAACAGGAGGGCAGAGGGAGAGACACGACAGAAGAATTCATTAAACAAGAATACTAACTGGGGAAGGATAGGAGAATAGTTGAGGATGAGATTCTCTCATTGCGGATTTCAATTCCGAAGTTGCACCTCTAGCATCCTGATTTTGCCAGAGAACCTTAACCATCAGAATTGTTTTCTTTCTTAGTACACGATCTTGCGTCTCCAGAATATGGACAGGATCTTCGACATACGATAGATTGGGCTGCAACTGGGGCACTGAGTCAAGGACATGCCGATCACTACGAACACACTTTCGCAACTGGCTCACGTGAAACACGTCATGAACACCAAGGAAAGAATCAGTCAATTCCAGTCTATAGGCAGAAACTCCAATGCGCTCTAGAATCTAAAAAGGTCACACATACCTGGGATCTAGCTTATGATTCCTTCCAAATCTTTTAACACCTGGCATAGAAGAGACCTTCAGAAACACCATGTCCCCAACTGCAAACTCCAGATCAACTCTGCGCTGATTTGCATATTTCTCGTATCGCTCCTGAGTTATCCTCAGCTTTTCACGAATATGCATTACTGAAGTACTCATATCCTCCAGCGCTTCCGGTCCGAGCAACAGCTTCTCACTAACTTCTGCCCAAAACAGGGGAGTTCGACAACGCCTTCCATATAAAGCTTCAAAGGGCGCTATCTTCAAACTCTCCTGATAACTATTATTGTACGCGAACTCTATCAATCTGAGGCGTTTATCCCAAGCCCCACCATGGTCCAGAATATAGCATCTAATCAAATCCTCCAAGATCTGATTCACTCTCTCCGTCTAACCATTTGTCTGAGGATGAAAGGCAGTAGAATACCTAAGGTCAGTACCTAGATCTCCTTGCAAGCTCTGTTAGAAACGAGACATGAATCAGGAGTCTCGGTCTGACACAATACTCGTAGGTACACCATGCATTCTGATAACTTCGTCCAGATAAAGCTCAGCTATCTTTTCCATGGAATAATCGATCTTGAAAGGCACAAAGTGGGCACACTTGGTTAGTCTGTCCATGATAACCCACACTACATCATGCCCTCAGGGAGATCTCGGCAAACCCGTAACGAAATCCATGGATAAACCCTCCCATTTCCAACTCGGTATATCTAAAGGAGTTAACTTACCACCCGACCTTCTGTGATTAGCTTTGACACGCTGGCAGGTATAACATTCAGATACAAATCTTGCGATGTCGTTCTTCATGCCTGACCACCAAATAATCTGCTTCAAATCTTTGTACATTTTCGTGTAGCCAGGATGATAAGCAACACTTGAACCATGTTCTTCACTGCATATTCTTGCTCGGATATCCCCAACAGCGGGAATACAGTATCTGTCGCGGTACTTTAGGGTACCAACGTCATCAACTGAAAAGACAGGTAATTCCCCTTTCTCAATCCTACTGCGGAAGTGCTGCAAATCAGGATCGTCTTTCTGATGTATCCTAGTGAGAGTAATCCACGAAGGCTCTCCCACCTCCAAGCTACTCGGCGAAGCACTATTCCCTACGGTTACGTCCATGAGCAAAAACTCTTCAACAAGGGATTGCACCGAGAGGTTAAAGATATGTGCGAGCTTCTGGCTCAACTCATACGCTACTACATTAGCCTTGTCGGGATGACAAAGGATATCGACTTCATTGTCCGCAATATACTCTAGCCATCTACGCTGGGGCAAATTCAACTCCTTCTGAGTGAAGACATATTTCAAACTTTTGTGGTCTGAATAAATTTGGCACGACACTCCATTCAGAAGATGTTTCCACAACTTCAAGGGATAAATGACGGCAGCAAACTCCAGGTCGTGCGTAGGGTAATTCTTTTCATGCACCTTAAATTCTCTCGATCCATACGCAATCACTTTGCCGTCCTGCATCAATACGTAACCGAGTCCAACTCGTGAGGCGTCCACATAAACAACATACTCTACTCCTTCCACCGGCATTGCCAACACTGGAGCAGAACACAATCTCCTCTTGAGCTCTTGAAAAGCTTCCTCGCAGGCATCACTCCAAACAAAAGCTGCGCTCTTTTGTGTAAGCCTTATCAACGGCACAGAGAGCATAGAGAATCCTTCCACAAATATTTTGTAGTAAACTGCCAACCCTAAGAAGCTCCTTATCTCCTTAGACGATGTATGTCTCTTCCAATCCAAGACTGCGGCTATCTTTGCGGGGTCCACTGAGATACCATCCTTGCTTAC
The DNA here is from genome assembly GCA_039583875.1 of Platanthera guangdongensis. NCBI lineage: Eukaryota > Viridiplantae > Streptophyta > Magnoliopsida > Asparagales > Orchidaceae > Platanthera > Platanthera guangdongensis. Next base: position 53,799,595 of record CM077163.1, read on the forward strand.
AATGTGTCCTAGGAATGACACCTGAGACAACTAGAACACACACTTGATAAGCTTCGCATACAGCTTGTGCTCCCTCAGAGTAGACAAGACCAAGCGCAAGTGCAAGGCGTGCTCATCTGTATTTCTGGAATATACCAGAACATAATAAATGAATATGTTGTTGTATGGAGACCGGGCGGTCTGGCGGTCTGATTCTGGCGGTTTAGAGACCGCACGGTCTGTCGGTCTCTCTCCTATTGTTTGATGGCTGGACTGTGGCTGTGGTTATCCGGGCAGTCTGATGGTTTGTCTCAGGCGGCTTAGAGACCGGGTGGTCTGGCGTTCTCCTATGGCGGCTTATTCCCTGTCTCTTGTGGTGGCCGTGCGGTTAGCTTATTTTTATGTTAAACTGCTTACACCTTTAATTTTTAGTCTCAGATTGCTTAATTGTAATCTCTTTCATCTCCTTCATTCTATAAAAGGGAGGCTATACCTTTGTAATAGATACCTTTTTTGTATAATAAAGTTTATATTACTCCAAATTTTTGGTCTGCTCTTTTCTGTTAGCACATGGTATCAGATCCACCAATCTTTTCCTCCTAATTCTGTGAGCTTCCTCTTTCCACGTGACCAGTCCGCACGGCTTGCTCCTTCTTCTCACGACTTGTTTGCGACTTGTTTCCTCCGCGCGACTTGTTTCTATCTACTTTTAGCCGCTGCCCTTTGTATGCGTGACCTGCCTCTTGTTTGATCGAGCGGACTCCTGTTTGATCGCACAGCCTCTCTTCTATGGCCTCCACCTCCTCCACACAGTCCGCCTCGGTGGTCACATCTTCTGGTAGTGCCCGCGTTGTTACTCACGACAGATGGTTGATCAACTCTAGTGCTACCAATCATATGACGGGCAATCCTCAATGTTTTTCTCTTCTAAAAACACATGATCGGTTGCCTCCGGTCTTCGTTGTGGATGGCTCTTACTCAGCGGTCAATGGGATGGGAGTTGTTTAAGTCACTCCGTCTCTTCTCCTGACAGATACCCTCTATGTGCCCAAGTTCCCTTGGAATTTATTATCGATTACTTCTCTATGCAAGCAACTATGGTGTTCTGTTACATTAACTCCTACTTCTTGTTCTTTTCAGGATCCGGACTCCCCACGGACGATTGCTACTGGGACTGAGAGCGGCGGTCTCTACTTCTGTAACGCCCCGAAACTCAAAAGAGCTACGGGAGGCGTTTTGCGCCAAGTTTGGAATTTGGCAGGGGTGACACGGCCTGGAAGACGGGGGTGTCATAGGCCGTGTCCTTGGCAGGTTGAGGTGAATTTGACACAGCCTGCTGTGTCGACACAGGGCCTGCTGTGTCGACACAGGGCCTGCTGTGTCGACACAGGGCCTGCTGTGTCGATACAGGGCCTGCTGTGTCCACACAGGGCCTGCTGTGTCGACACAGGGCCTGCTGTGTCGACACAGGGCCTGCTGTGTCGACACAGGGCCTGCTGTGTCGACAATGGGCCTGCTGTGTCAACACAGGGCCTGCTGTGTCAATACAGGGCCTGCTGTGTCGACACAGGGCTTACTGTGTTAACACAGGGTGCGCTGTGTCGACATAGGGTGTCGATACGGAGTGTCGATACAGAGTGTCGACACTGGGTGTGCTGTGTCGACATAGAGTGTCGACACAGAGTGTCGACACAGGGGTCTTAGCAGGGTCTCGGCTAAATATCCCGGCACAGTTTAAGTTTGTAGCGGACGTGTCCTGCTCCGGTTTGTGAACCGTGCGGTGTTCGGCCCAGTTTTTCCATGTTAGACCCGGATCATAGCCGTACATTTCTTTATGTTGGGATCCGACCGCTGGAGGTTATTCCTATTGGGATATACACGAGTGTAGGGTTTCAAAACCCTCATCTTCTGTTCGCTGGTTCTCTGTAACGCCCCCGACTTTTCTGTGTTTTGTTTGATATTTGGCTGGCATTACGATGGCGTATTTTCCCGGCTTTGTGCCATTGTAGAGCATGGTTTTAGCTCTTAGGGTTCCCTGTGTAGCCTGTTAGCAAGATTCCCCAGCTAGCCGGAGTCTTTTTGATGACTCGGTTGGGCCTCTTAGGGAATGCTTGTGTTTTGGCTTTGGGAGGTGTTATCCCGGGTTCCGTCCGTCGAATGCTAATTTCGACTTCGCAGTTGTGTTCGTAGCGTGGGTTATTAGCTGCGGCGTGAATTTCGTCTTTTTCCGAGAAGTTTCAGATTTTGTATTGTTTTGATATTAAGTATGAATGATTATTTATATGCTGATTGTTTAATATTAAACTGTCATATATATAGTCTTGGGTTAGATTAGGGCTGGGTCCTCTTTTTTTTTGTTGTTCTTTTCCTGTTTCTCTGAAGAAGCCGTCGCCTGTTCGAGAGGAAGAGCACCGCCGGACTACCCTAGCCTTCGGACGCCGATTCCTGGTGATTTAGCGGTCGGAAGACGATTTCGAGAGCGGATCTGGACTGCCCTCGCGGGGATCTGCTTTCTTTCTGCTCCTCAGCTTGCTGCTCTGCGGCCAGATCCGTGAGCGGGGGAGGCCGCCGACCGAGTTCCTGGTATTGAGGAAAGTGATGACCCTTCATCCTTGCCAAAGCTGATTCTTGTCTTTCTTTTGAGCTAATTTCTATCTCTTTCTTGTTTGGATCTGAGGTGTAAGCTAGGGCTTGTTCCCGATCATGCCGTGGTTAGAGTAGAAAGGTCCAGTTAAATCTCAGTTTTCCTGAGGGATTGCGTCTATTAGGAGCAGTTTTTGTTCGGTCTAGGTCGAGTAGTTACCATTGCCGATGGAGGTTGTACTCGAGAGAGAGAGAGAATCCCCCGTTATCGTGTTTGGTCGTTTTCTGGATCTGGCTCCTGTAGTCAGTGGGGGGGGGGGGTGTCGACATTGTTGTGTCGACACCGGCCAGTCTTGGTGTCGACACTTGGTGTCGACACCGGCCAGTCGTGGTGTCGACACTTGGTGTCGACACCAGCAGCGGCAGTTTCAACACCATGTGTCGACACCGGCTGCAGTGGTGTCGACACTTAGTGTCGACACCAGCAGCGGCAGTGTCAACACCATGTGTCTACACCGGCTGCAGTGGTGTCGACACTTGGTGTTGACACCAGCAGCGGCAGTGTCGACACCATGTGTCGACACCGGCTGCAGTGGTGTCGACACTTGGTGTCGACACCAGCAGCGGCAGTGTCGACACCATGTGTCGACACCGGCTGCAGTGGTGTCGACACTTGGTGTCGACACCCGTCGCGGCAGTGTCGACACTCTGTGTCGACACCGGCCGCTGTGGTGTCAACAATTGGTGTCGACACCGGCCGTGGTTGTGTCGACACATCATGTCGACACTAGTGCTGTGCTTGTTTTGGGGTCAGGTAGACTCGGGGATGGTTCGGGTTAGGCGTGCAAGGCCACGTCGGTTGGACCTGACGTTTTTGTCCTGGGGTTCGTGTGTTTCTTAGGATTGTTAGAGTGACTTTTTCCCTAGGGGGAGGCTTTGGGTGCTCGGCTAATTTCTGCATGCTGACTCTTGGGTCATGGCAGGTGGTGGAGTTTTTGGTGGCCTCTGGAGGGGTGGTTTTATATGGAGAGCTGTGGCCACCGCCTTTTTGCCCCGGTTTGGGTTGGTGTGTGTGGGACCCTAAAGCTGCCACTGTATGACCCCTTAGCCCTTTTGGGTCTGATTTTGGTTATGCATTCAGACCCATGTTTTGACCACTGCCACTTACCCACGTGTTAGGACTGTTAGTCCCTATTCTGTTTATGCTTTCCTTTCTTTTGGCATATGTATATGTCTTGATGCTGTTGCAGGCTTTATTGGTAGGGCATGTTGGTTTTAATGCTCGCCCTTGGTGTGCTCTGCGGTGTTTTAGACAATACTCTTTTCTTACTGCCTTTCCCTTTTTCTTTTCCTTATAGCAGCTTGTTGCCGGGTTGGTGAACCCTTCATCTTATTTACTCATTAATCTATTGCTCTATTTACTTTTGATTGTTCCCTTGCTGAGGTGTTCTTTTCTTGAATGCCTCAGGTCCAGGTTGTAGCCAGTTCAGCGGCTAGTTCTTTGGAGGGGCTTGTTGGTGGCCTTTAGGGTAGCTGAGATTGTTGATCCCCGTTTGCTGTGAGGTAGTTCTTTACTCTTCTGTATAGACATACATACTCGCCAGTGGGTTCGTGTCAGGTTGTTGGCGCCCACTGGTGGCGTCTTGTGATGCTGAATATGAAGTTAAACTGCTGTTTTTGCCTTTTGTGGTTGGTTACTTGCTTCTGGGAAGGATTTATGCTAGGTTGCATGTTAGATATTTTAAAACCTAAAAGCATTATTATATGTACCCCATGCATAACATGTTTCCAAATCCAAGACACTATTTTTCTTCAACGTAAAACACTATTCTCCATACCTACTATATTCACCTTAGAGTCGTGCCCGCATAAGTCATCCCCGGGGGACACTTATGCTCATCTAGGGTGTCACTTAATTGAACCAAAATATTTTCTGCTACGTATAAATATAGTTTTAACAGTGGACTAGCTGATCCACCGGGCCGAGGGATACGGCCATTCAACAAAACTGATTCTCTTTCATACTTAATTAACAACTTTTCCTTAAAATCTAATGTCTGGAGTTTTGCCTGAGCGTGTGCAGTTATCCCCTGCACGACGTGGCATCACGGCGCGTGTTTTCTGCTACTCTGATACGATCTTTACCGTTGAGAAAATGCGGGTTGTGACAGTTGGTATCAGAGGGAGGTTGCTTGACAAATGGTTGGGCAACCTTTCCCTTGTCTGCATTAGTGTTTAGCATCATACCATCCACACACCGATATGTCATCAGCACATCTTGGCCGAAGCACGAACACTACACTCATGAGCATGAAGAAGTATACATGGCATATTATGTAGTATGAGATGCATAATATGTGTTTGAATATGAATCCACCATAGGAGGCAACATGTGAGGGTTATGTAGTATAGGATGCATAACCTCACCACATGAATGCGGCTAGCACGTTTTCCTTTTCGTTACATGGGAATGTTATGTAGTATGGGATGCATAACATTTTCATGTGTACGCTGCCCATTGCATGCACTAAGGCCTTTTTAGAATGCATAGTACGTCATGCATAGCATAACATTTCATAAGCACAACGTGCCAAGCTAAAGATTTGCAAGATGACATATGTACACACATGGTTTTGAGTCAAAAAGAATACAAATGCATGCATTCATGATTTAGGCACATGAGTTAGTATGATGGTGGTGAACCAACTTCGGATAAGCATAACATCATCATGGTAAAAACAACTCCCAGAGCAAGTTTTGCAGTTGAGGTTCATATTTAAGTGTGTTTGTCCGTACCGGGTAGTTTCGTTCTAGTTGATGGGCTAGGATTTGTCTAAAGCTTGTACGATTTTAGGATGGCGAGACGTCCTGCGACGCGATCGACCCCACAATCCGAGGGTGAGATGTCAGGAGCGCAGAGCGATGCGTTGGTAGAAAGCTTGCGGCAGAGTAATGAGGAGTTATCGAGGCAGGTAGTGGCTATGCAGGCTCAGATTCAGTCCCTTGTAGCAGTGGTGGTGGGACAGCCCCCGAGAGCTAAGAACCCCGCAGAGGGGGTAGCTGTTCCTATCCCTCCTGCTCCTCCCGTGCCTTTGGTTGTGGTGCCTCCGGAGATGGCATTCATATCCCAGTTTCAGCGGCTGAGACCCCCTACCTATGATGGGCAGACAGATTTTATGATTTTAGATGACTGGCTGATTACCATTGAGGAGATGTTCTCTTACTCAGGGATTACGAACGATCAGAGAGGGATGCTCGCTGCTTACCAGCTCAAGGGCTTAGCAAAGAATTGGTGGCTGAGAGAGAAAGAGAGCTTAGTGGCAGGTTGCACTTGGGAGTCATTTAAGGTGCTGTTGCTAAGTAAGTTTCTGCCTTCAGTCGAACGGGACCGGCTAATGAACGACTTTCTTCACTTAAAGCAGAGGAAACTCACGGTTAGTGAGTATGAGATTGAGTTTAGTAAATTGAGTCGGTTTGCTCCGGGTCTGGTGAGTGTTGAGGCAGACCGAGTTAAGCGATTTCTGGGAGGACTAAGAAGCGACATTCAGCAGTTAGCGAATGCCTATGGAGCGGTCAGTTATGCCAGCGCGGTGGAAGCTGCTTTGAGAGTTGAGGCCATAGAGAATGCCAAGAATAGAGGCCAGCAGTTAAGGAAGGATAAGCGGAAGTCCGGTGGAGGGAAGAGCCCTCAGGAACCTGATGCTGTCTCGAGAAAGAAGGTCAAGGAGATTTGTAGCTTTTGTGGCCGGCCAGGCCACCCCTTTGAGAAGTGTTTCAAAAGGTTGGGAGCGCAGAAGAAGGAACATGTGCACGCGATTCAGGGTACTTCCAGGGGAGACTTGGTGTGTGCCTTGTGTGGAAGGAAGGGGCATGAGGCTGCCCGTTATTGGCTAAAAGATAAGGTCTGTTTTCAGTGCGGTCAGAAGGGTCATCTCAAGACAAGGTGCCCTCAGACCCCGTCTATTCTGCAGCCAGTTCCCCTCCAGGCTCTGCCACCGCCTCAGCGTGTGGATAAAGGAAAAGGAAAGCTAAATGTGCTCTCGGCAGACGAAGCGCAGACCTCGACGCAGGTTATCTCAGGTTCGACTCCTCCCCAATCGTTTCGTTGCGTTCCCTCTTTGGTTGTAGTTTTCGTTTTAGCACTTGTTGCCTTTGATGCGTGTGCAATTTGTAGGGAGATTTAAGGTAAAGAACCGTTGGACGCGCGTTCTCTTCGATTCTGGCGCTACCCACTCGTTTGTGGCTAGAACCTTCGTGGAGCGGTTCAGTTTGGGCCTATATCGTGTTGGTGGTGCCTTCTGCATTAAGTTCCCCTCCGGTGACTCTGTGGTTACGGACCTGGGTGTCCTAGATTGTCCAATTTTGTTGGGAGATTTTCTAGCCAAGGCAGATTTGAAGGTGATTGACCTGGAGGACTTTGACGTTATTTTGGGCATGGACTGGTTGTCAAGGTACGATGCTTTGATCCAGTGCAAGGGTAAGCGCTTGGACTTCGTCAAAGACAACGGTCAGCCAGGGAGCGTTTATGGGTATTCCCTCCAGGAGTCACCAGTCATTTCTGCGGTGTGTGCTCGGAAGTTGCTTGTTTCTGGCTGTTTTGCCTGTGTGGTTTCTCTGGTAGGGACGATTGTTAGTGTGCCCCGTTTGGAAGAGATTCCTGTGGTGCGTGACTTTTCTGATGTGTTTCCCGACGATCTTCCCGGTCTTCCACCCGATCGAGATGTCGAGTTTGCAATAGATTTGGAGCCAAGTATGCGTCCTATCGTAAAGGCGCCGTACCGGATGGCCACGCGAGAGCTGGAAGAGTTGCGAATTCAGCTGGATGAGTTATTGGAAAAAGGCTTTATAAGGCCGAGTTATTCGCCTTGGGGTGCACCAGTGCTGTTCGTTAAAAAGAAGGATGGGTCGATGAGGTTATGCATTGATTATAGAAAGCTGAACAAGGTTACTATTAAGAACAGGTACCCTTTACAGCGAATCGACGATTTGTTCGACCAACTGCGTGGTAGTGCCGTGTTTTCCAAGATAGATCTCCGTTCGGGCTATCACCAGTTGAGGATTCGGGAGTCAGATGTTTCGCGGATGGCGTTCCGTTCTCGTCATGGGCATTTTGAGTTTTTGGTTATGTCATTCGGTTTGACTAATGCGCCCTCAGCTTTTATGGATTTGATGAACAACGTTTTCAAGGATTTTCTAGATAAGTTCGTGATTGTCTTTATAGACGATGTTTTGGTGTATTCTAAGGATGCAGAGTGTAACACCCCCTATCCGTCGCATAGTATATAGCAGTAGGTCCGGCCGGGGCCCGACGCCATATACCACATACAGACCGGGTGGTTACGTATGGAAACCATCCAACCAATCTCAACGTCCTACACAGAGCATTCTAGCGGAAGCAGTTTATAAGAGTTGTAAACAAGAACCCAACATAGGAGCATGAATGTCCACTAATACCAAAAGGAATGTTATACAAAAATACCCAAAACCGGCCTTAAGGCCTTACAAAGTGTTTCACTTGAAAATTATATGTTTTACAAACCACGGCACGCAGGGCGGTCATACATGAATAAAGCAGTAAACACTTCTACTTGGGCCTTCGAGGGCCAGCTTCGCAAAAAGGGCTTTAGCCCGCTATTGACCGCTTGGTCCAGCTGTACCTGCAAGCAATAAACCACCGCGCGGTGGCAAAACAAGGCAACGGTCAGCAATGCTGACCAAATTATAACGATCCCGCCCCCAACTCGGGGCGGCGATGCTCCTTCCCTGCATTTCATTAGCATAAGCGAGCAATGTATATATCCATAGCCATTTCAACACAGACGTTGGCTCGCACGGCCACACGCCCCGTGCACTCAGGGAACATTCTCGGTGAACCGGTCGATGTCACGTCAATTAAAGCCATTAACATTCCGGACTCACCACCGCTACTTAGACGGCCAAACCTATGAGCAATTTGTCTTCTTGGCATGGGTCACGTCAGTTTAAGCCATTGACCGCCGAAGACTCACATCTATGCCAACGGCGAGTGCCACGTAACCTTAGGTCTCTCTAACCCGAACGACATAGAGCGGGTACGGTTCCATCTAACCCGTGCTCACATCGCAACGACAATTTAAGCCATTTGCGCGGGTCAAACTTTCGCCGAGTCCCATTCTACCGCAAGTCACATAACCACGTTATGTTCAAGTTGGCTCTCAGGCCACCAAGTTGGCAAGATCTCGTATCCGCCTAGTTTTTCGGGTGCACCTTTGGGTTAGTCCCCAAGGCTCCCTGCTGCAATCTACCGCGTAGAAAACCCGAAAAACAACCAATAGCACGGAGTCTTCTCCGGCCTTATGCAATGCAACATCACCGATCCAGACCAACATGTCCGGGTAGGCTTCACACATCATGCCTACGTCCGTTCTCGCATACGGACTCTAAACGACGGAGACTTCACATATCTACCCGAAGGAACGCCTCCAACTCTTCGCAAACTCGCGAGAGCGGGCTTCCTATGCTAGGAAAGAGAGCTATTCATGCTCAAGATGAGGATCGTTACCCTTGAGTTCCTCTTTGGCGCCATTGAAAAGTAATCGGATGGAAATCACCGCACTTGCGTTGCCTCCGTGGATCCGGAGTCGGCTCGCGATTCAGAGCTCCGAAGCTCCTCCAATGGCGGGATCTAGTTCTTCTTCCTCCAATGGCTCTCCTCTTTCTCCAAGGACTTGGAGAGATGATAAGGTAAGAAAGTGATGGATTTCTAAGTCAACTCACGGGTATATCCTCTCAGGAACAACCCCCAGCCGTTGGATCTCAACCTAAGGAAACGAACGGCTTTGATTCGGGGCTGACATGCCCAATCTGGACCGAACACAGCTTGGCACACGCCCGTGTCCAAGGCCGTGTGCCGCATTCGCCGTCAAAATCGAATCTCCTGGACCCTAACACGGGTATCGAACACGCCCGTGTTCGAGCTGACACGCCCGTGTTCCAGCTGACACGGCCGTGTAGCCGTCCGTGTACCCCATGATTTTTCCCCATTTTCAACCCGAGCACGGCACGGGTTCTAGGACACGCCCGTGTCCTTGCCCATGTCACCTTGACACGCCTGGGCCCCAGGCCGTGTACATGGTCTCGACATTTTGTCGCGTGCAGTTCGACGACTTGATGACACGGCCTTGGACACGCCCGTGTCCTAGGCCGTGTGCCTTGTCTCGACGATCGTCGAGCGAATCTCGACGACTTCCCCGGGACGATCGTCGACACGGGTCGACACGCCCGGCGACACGCCCGTGTCGCGGGCCGTGTGCCCATTCTCGACGATTCGTCGAGTATAACTCGACGACTCCGCGGCTAAGTGTCGACACGGGTCGACACGCCCTACGACACGCCCGTGTCGCAGACCGTGTGCCCATACTCAGCGAATCGTCGAGAAAATCTCGACGACTTCGCGGCTAAGTGTCGACACACGCTTTACACGCCCTGGGACACGACCGTGTCCCAGGCCGTGTGCCTACAGCCAGAACCCAAACTGGCCCAAAACGTCCCCCTTTGCTCCTTTGAGTTTCGGGGCGTTACAACTCTCCCCCTCTTAAAAGAATTTCGCCCACGAAATTACATAAAGGAAAGACATACAAAAACAAAATTTGTACCTGAGCGGAACAACTCCGGATACACGTCAAGCATAGTCTGCTCTCGCTCCCAAGAGAGCTCCTCACGACCGCAATTGTCCCACCGGACCTTGACCATCATGATCTCTTTATTGCGTAGCCGCTTGACCTACGATTCCTCAATCCACACGGGCTTGACCTTTGTCGTTAGCCCACTATCCACCGGTACTTGATCAACCGCGATCACTTGCGTAGGCTCTTGCACCACCTTCCAAAGCACCGAAATATGGAATACATCATGTAAACCACTTAGCTCCAACCTATAGGCCGCTTAGCCAACTCGCTCCAGAACCTCAAACGCCCCAAGGTATCTCGGGCTTAGCTTTTTCACTCGTCGCACCCGCGAGACACCCTTGAACGGCTTGATCTTTAAGTATACCTAATCGCCCACAGCGAACTCCACATTCCTGTGCTTGGCATTATAGTACTTTGCTTGTCGGTCCTGAGCGATAAGCAACCTCTCCCGAATGGTTCTCACCAAAGAAGTAGCACCCTCTACTTCCGATCGCTTATACAACTTTGACTCACCCGTTTCTATCCAAGACAACGGCGTGCGACATCTTCTACCATAAAGGGCCTCGAAAGGCGCCATCTAAATACTTGCTTGGTAGCTGTTGTTGTATGCGAACTCCACCAAATAAAGGTGGTCTTCCCATTGCTTTCCAAAATCCAAGACACACATGCGAAGCATGTCTTCCATGGTTCTATTCACCCTCTCGGTCTGCCCATCCGTTTGTGGGTGGAAGGCTGTGCTAAACTTCAGCTTTGTTCCCAACATTTGCTGCACCAGCCTCCAATCATTGGACGTGAACCGCCCATCTCGGTCACTCACGATGCTGCGGGGCACACCATGAAGCCGTACTATATTATCCACATAAAGCTTTGCCAGCTTCTCCACCGGATCGTCCTTCCTATGCGGAATAAAATGCGACACCTTCGTTAATCGATCAACAACCACCCAAATGGCGTCGTTCCCCTTTTGCGACCTTGGCAAACCGTGCACAAAGTCCATAGAGATGTCGTCAAATTTCCACTCCAGAATAGGCAAGGACTTAAGAAATCCTCCCGGCTTTTGGCACTCCGCCTTTACCAAGGCGCAGGTTTGGCACTTCGCTACGTATAGCGCCACATCCTTTTTTTTTCAAACCCGGCCATCAAAATAGTTTCTTTACATCACGGTACATCTTCGTGCTCCCCGGGTGAATCGAGTACTTGGTATGGTGTGCCTCGTACAACAACTCCACCCGTAAATTGCCCACACTTGGGACGCACAGACGACCGTCTTTCCAAAGCAATCCGTCCTCCACGACGAATTGGGAATTTGACCCATCCAGGGCCTCTATCATGAACTGCTTCATATGAGCATCCATATCCTAAGCCCGTCGAAAACGATCAGCCAGGTCATATTGGACTTCAGTCCAATTCAGAACTGCTTCAGCACTTGATTACTGGTCCACACAAACGATCCCCAACGCCTCCAACTCCCGCACCAACCGCTCATCATGCACCGATAGCCAATTGGCTTGAGCTGGGGCTCGGCGACTCAACGCGTCCGCAACCGCATTCCCTTTGCCAGGCACATAGTGGATCTTGAATGTATAGTCCCCCAGGAACTCCATCCATCTACGCTGCCGCATATTCAGATCCTTCTGATCTATCAGGTACTTTAGGCTCTTGTGACCGGCGTAGAGATCCACTTTCACACCGTATATAATTATGCCTCCATAGCTTCAAGGCAAAACTCACGGCCATACGCTATTACGCTTCCGTGTTGCAGTAGCACGCAACCCAAACCGCTGCCCTACGCATCATTAAGAATCTCATTGCCTTCGGTTCCACTTGGCGAAGTCAGCACAGGCGTCGTAGTCAACCGACATTATAACTCCTCAAAAGCTCGCGCGCACTCCGGCGTCCAAAAGAACTTATGCTCCTTCCTCGTCAAAGTAGTGAGAGGTAACGCTATCCGCGAGAAGTTCTCCACGAAGCGCCTATAGTAGCCGGCAAGCTCCAGCAAACTCCGGACTTCCGCTACCGTAGCCAGCTCAGGCCACTCTCGTATCGCAACAATCTTCGCCGGATCCACCGCAATACCCTCTCCACTCACTATATGCCCGAGGAACGCCACTGAGGATAGCCAAAACTCGCACTTCGAGAACTTGGCATACAACCGATTTCTCATTAGCGTCTTCAACACCAAATGAAGATGCTTGAAGTGATCTTCCTCACTTTGCGAGTACACCAAAATATCGTCGATTAAGACGATCACGAAACGGTCCAAGTACTCCCTGAACGTCCTGTTCATCAAATCCATGAACACTAACGGCGCATTAGTCAGCCCAAACGGCATGACCGTAAACTCGTAGCGCCCGTGTCCCTAACAACTGATCACAAAGATCATCGATCCTTGGGCATGGGTACTTGCTCTTTTCCGTCAAGTTGTTGACCTCCCGATAATTAATACGCAACCTTAACCTTCCATCCTTCTTCTTAATAAAGAGTGTCGGTGCACTCCAAGGCAAAGGACTTGGACGCGCATACCCTTGCTCCAACAACTCTTACAGTTGAACTTTCAGCTCCGCCATTACTTTAGGCGTTAGCCGATACGGGGATCGTGACACAGGCTTTGCACCTGGCACTAGCTCGATCGTAAAATCTATCTCCCGCTGAGGCGGGGCTCCAGGAAGATCTGCGGGGAACAGATCAGGGTATTCCAATACCACTGAAATACAATCCAACGCGGGCTTCGGCTTTACAACCTCCACTAGTGTACAGAACAGCTCTACACTAGCACAAACCGCCTTCACCACCTAAAGAGCGGCCATCATCGCCTTGCTCGACCTCTTTGAGCTCATAAGGGTCGTCTCACGACTTGCTCCCAAGTTGACTTCCTTGCAACCGCAGTCTATGTAGGCTTGCTGCTCCGAGAGCCAGTACATGCCAAATATAACGTCGAACTCAACCAACGGAAGTAACAACGCTTGCAGATCATACTCCTAATTCCCAAACCACAAACTAAGAGCAACGAATTCTACCCTCGCCGAAAGAGCACCATTGGACTATAACGCATCCAATTTATCTCTTACCATCGAAGGAGGTACTCCAAGGCACAATAAAATTTCTAATAAAGGAACGCGAAGCTCCATAAACGAACGGTGCTCTCATAGATAAAGTAAAGTCGCAACAAAGCTTAGCACAGTAGTCCTAAGCTAATATGCATACCAAGTATTTAAAGCAAAACTATCTTTAAACCATACCTGTCGTCACGACAACGTGCTTCCACCAGGGTTTTAGGCACTCACGAGCATAATGCCCCGGCTCGCCACAGCTGAAACATGTGCCCGGGGTATGACCCGTAGTCGCCCCAGAAGTACCAGAAGGAGCTGGACCCGAAGTCCTATGCTTCTTATACCATTTTCGATATGCCGACTTTGAGGTGTTCGGCACTTTGAATGTCGTTTCCTTTACACTGACATCCTTGACTGCTCCTGACATAGGTTTCTTACCCTTCCGAGCACCATTCCAACAGTCTCGGGCAAAGTGCCCTTTCTTTCCACAAGTATAACAAGTGTAAGTAGCTTTACTAGTCGATTTCATAACCCCTTTCTTCAGCATTCTGCTGGATGCAGCCCTTATGGGGTTTGTATAGTTCGATACCATGGTCGCTGGCATCGGGAGGGTCTTCTTCAACTCTGCCTCCAATGATCTAGCTGATTCCACCAAGGCTCGGAACCCCAATAACTTTGGTCCTAGTAGTAGAACTCGTAACTCGGCACGCATGCCATTATAAAATCTATCGATTGTAGTTTGCTCGTTATCCAACTCGAAGCATGGGTAGCGACTTATCAGAAGAAATGCTTGAAAATATTCCTCAACCGTGTGCGCTCCCTGCACTAAATGCATATTCAGCTGCTGCCCCAAAGGTCTACCAAAGGTCATCTGCTGCGTCGCGCCCACCGGCGTTGAAGCCACAGCAGGGGCGCAGGGTCGTACATGTCCTCCTAGCTGTGCACTCGTCACAGCGAACACCGCTTCTACAATCCTTCTAACGGTTTCATACGAAGGAGGAGGCTCAAACACCTCACCGGGTGCACTATGCTCCTCAGAAACCGGACATTCTGGCTGTGCAGCACCGCTTCCGGTCACCTATAGTGGTACAAAACACCGTCAAGCGACCAAATAAAATTATGAACAGCAATTATAGGAACACGCATGTTCCTCAAACACGAGTATTTTCATTCCTAAGTGGACATTCATGGGTTCTTTTACCGTTATAACGATGACGCACACAATGTGCTCACCACCCCTTAAAAAGAATTCGTCCACGAATTCAGCTTAAGTCCGACCAAAACCAGTAGTCTGATACCAAATTGTAACACCCCCTATTCGTCGCATAGTATATAGCAGTAGGTCCGGCCGGGGCCCGACGCCATATACCACAGACAGACCGGGTGGTTACGTATGGAAACCATCCAACCAATCTCAACATCCTACACAGAGCATTCTAGCGGAAGCAGTTTATAAGAGTTGTAAACAAGAACCCAACATAGGAGCATGAATGTCCACTAATACCAAAAGGAATGTTATACAAAAATACCCAAAACCGGCCTTAAGGCCTTACAAAGTGTTTCACTTGAAAATTACATGTTTTACAAACCACGGCACGCAGGCCGGTCGTACATGAATAAAGCAGTAAACACTTCTACTTGGGCCTTCGAGGGCCAGCTTCGCAAAAAGGGCTTTAGCCCGCTATTGACCGCTTGGTCCAGCTGCAAGTGCAAGCAATAAACCACCGCACGGTGGCAAAACAAGGCAACGGTCAGCAATGCTGACCAAATTATAACGATCCCGCCCCCAACTCGGGGCGGCGATGCTCCTTCCCTGCATTTCATTAGCATAAGCGAGCAATGTATATATCCATAGCCATTTCAACACAGACGTTGGCTCGCACGGCCACACGCCCCGTGCACTCAGGGCACATTCTCGGTGAACCGGTCGATGTCACGTCAATTAAAGCCATTAACATTCCGGACTCACCACCGCTACTTAGACGGCCAAACCTATCAGCAATTTGTCTTCTTGGCATGGGTCACGTCAGTTTAAGCCATTGACCGCCGAAGACTCACATCTATGCCAACGGCGAGTGCCACGTAACCTTAGGTCTCTCTAACCCGAACGACATAGAGCGGGTACGGTTCCATCTAACCCGTACTCACATCGCAACGACAATTTAAGCCATTTGCGCGGGTCAAACTTTCGTCGAGTCCCATTCTACCGCAAGTCACATAACCACGTTATGTTCAAGTTGGCTCTCGGGCCACCAAGTTGGCAAGATCTCGTATCCGCCCAGTTTTCTGGGTGCACCTTTGGGTTAGTCCCCAAGGCTCCCTGCTGCAATCTACCGCGTAGAAAACCCGAAAAACAACCAATAGCACGGAGTCTTCTCCGGCCTTATGCAATGCAACATCACCGATCCAGACCAACATGTCCGGGTAGGCTTCACACATCATGCCTACGTCCGTTCTCGCATACGGACTCTAAACGACGGGGACTTCACATATCTACCCGAAGGAACGCCTCCAACTCTTTGCAAACTCGCGAGAGCGGGCTTCCTATGCTAGGAAAGAGAGCTATTCGTGCTCAAGATGAGGATCGTTACCCTTGAGTTCCTCTTTGGCGCCATTGAAAAGTAATCGGATGGAAATGACCACACTTGCGTTGCCTCCGTGGATCCGGAGTCGGCTCGCGATTCGGAGCTCCGAAGCTCCTCCAATGGCGGGATCTAGTTCTTCTTCCTCCAATGGCTCTCCTCTTTCTCCAAGGACTTGGAGAGATGATAAGGTAAGAAAGTGATGGATTTCTAAGTCAACTCACGGGTATATCCTCTCAGGAACAACCCCCAGCCGTTGGATCTCAACCTAAGGAAACGAACGGCTTTGATTCGGGGCTGACATGCCCAATCTGGACCGAACACGGCTTGGCACACGCCCGTGTCCAGGGCCGTGTGCCGCATTCGCCGTCAAAATCGAATCTCCTGGACCCTAACACGGGTATCGAACACGCCCGTGTTCGAGCTGACACGCCCGTGTTCCAGCTAAAACGGCCGTGTAGCCGGCCGTGTACCCCATGATTTTTCCCCATTTTCAACCCGAGCACTGCACGGGTTCTAGGACACGCCTGTGTCCTTGCCCGTGTCACCTTGACACGCCTGGGCCCCAGGCCGTGTACATGGTCTTGACATTTCGTCGCGTGCAGTTCGACGACTTGATGACACGGCCTTGGACACGCCCGTGTCCTAGGCCGTGTGCCTTGTCTCGACGATCGTCGAGCGAATCTCGACGACTTCCCCGGGACGATCGTCGACACGGGTCGACACGCCCGGCGACACGCCCATGTCGCAGGCCGTGTGCCCATTCTCGACGATTCGTCGAGTATAACTCGACGACTCTGCGGCTAAGTGTCGACACGGGTCGACACGCCCTGCGACACGCCCGTGTCGCAGGCCGTGTGCCCATACTCAGCGAATCGTCGAGAAAATCTCGACGACTTCGCGGCTAAGTGTCGACACACGCTTGACACGCCCTGGTACACGCCCGTGTCCCAGGCCGTGTGCCTACAGCCAGAACCCAAACTGGCCCAAAACGTCCCCCTTTGCTCCTTTGAGTTTCGGGGCGTTACAACTCTCCCCCTCTTAAAAGAATTTCGCCCACGAAATTACATAAAGGAAAGTCATACAAAAACAAAATTTGTACCTGAGCGGAACAACTCCGGATACACGTCAAGCATAGTCTGCTCTCGCTCCCAAGAGAGCTCCTCACGACCGCAATTGTCCCACCGGACCTTGACCATCCTGATCTCTTTATTGCGTAGCCGCTTGACCTCCGAGTCCTCAATCCACACGGGCTTGACCTTTGTCGTTAGCCCACTATCCACCGGTACTTGATCAACCGCGATCACTTGCGTAGGCTCTTGCACCACCTTCCAAAGCACCGAAATATGGAATACACCATGTAAACCACTTAGCTCCAACCTATAGGCCGCTTAGCCAACTCGCTCCAGAACCTCAAACGGCCCAAGGTATCTCGGGCTTAGCTTTTTCACTCGTCGCACCCGCGAGACACCCTTAAACGGCTTGATCTTTAAGTATACCTAATCGCCCACAGCGAACTCCACATTCCTGTGCTTGGCATTATAGTACTTTGCTTGTCGGTCCTGAGCGATAAGCAACCTCTCCCGAATGGTTCTCACCAAAGAAGTAGCACCCTCTACTTCCGATCGCTTATACAACTTTGACTCACCCGTTTCTATCCAAGACAACGGCGTGCGACATCTTCTACCATAAAGGGCCTCGAAAGGCGCCATCTGAATACTTGCTTGGTAGCTGTTGTTGTATGCGAACTCCACCAAATAAAGGTGGTCTTCCCATTGCTTTCCAAAATCCAAGACACACATGCGAAGCATGTCTTCCATGGTTCTATTCACCCTCTCGGTCTGCCCATCCGTTTGTGGGTGGAAGGCTGTGCTAAACTTCAGCTTTGTTCCCAACATTTGCTGCACCAGCCTCCAATCATTGGACGTGAACCGCCCATCTCGGTCACTCACGATGCTGCGGGGCACACCATGAAGCCGTACTATATTATCCACATAAAGCTTTGCCAGCTTCTCCACCGGATCGTCCTTCCTATGCGGAATAAAATGCGACACCTTCGTTAATCGATCAACAACCACCCAAATGGCGTCGTTCCCCTTTTGCGACCTTGGCAAACCGTGCACAAAGTCCATAGAGATGTCGTCAAATTTCCACTCCGGAATAGGCAAGGACTTAAGAAATCCTCCCGGCTTTTGGCACTCCGCCTTTACCAAGGCGCAGGTTTGGCACTTCGCTACGTATAGCGCCACATCCTTTTTTTTTCAAACCCGGCCACCAAAATAGTTTCTTTACATCACGGTACATCTTCGTGCTCCCCGGGTGAATCGAGTACTTGGTATGGTGCGCCTCGTACAACAACTCCACCCATAAATTGCCCACACTTGGGACGCACAGACGACCGTCTTTCCAAAGCAATCCGTCCTCCACGACGAATTGGGAATTTGACCCATCCAGGGCCTCTATCATGAACTGCTTCATATGAGCATCCATATCCTAAGCCCGTCGAAAACGATCAGCCAGGTCATATTAGACTTCAGTCCAATTCAGAACTGCTTCAGCACTTGATTGCTGGTCCACACAAACGATCCCCAACGCCTCCAACTCCCGCACCAACCGCTCATCATGCACCGATAGCCAATTGGCTTGAGCTGGGGCTCGGCGACTCAACGCGTCCGCAACCGCATTCCCTTTGCCAGGCACGTAGTGGATCTTGAATGTATAGTCCCCCAGGAACTCCATCCATCTACGCTGCCGCATATTCAGATCCTTCTGATCTATCAGGTACTTTAGGCTCTTGTGACCGGCGTAGAGATCCACTTTCACACCGTATATAATTATGCCTCCATAGCTTCAAGGCAAAACTCATGGCCATACGCTATTACGCTTCCGTGTTGCAGTAGCACGCAACCCAAACCGCTGCCCTACGCATCATTAAGAATCTCATTGCCTTCGGTTGCACTTGGCGAAGTCAGCACAGGCGTCGTAGTCAACCGACATTATAACTCCTCAAAAGCTCGCGCGCACTCCGGCGTCCAAAAGAACTTATGCTCGTTCCTCGTCAAAGTAGTGAGAGGTAATGCTATCCGCAAGAAGTTCTCCACGAAGCGCCTATAGTAGCCGGCAAGCTCCAGCAAACTCCGGACTTCCGCTACCGTAGCCAGCTCAGGCCACTCTCGTATCGCAACAATCTTCGCCGGATCCACCGCAATACCCTCTCCACTCACTATATGCCCGAGGAACGCCACTGAGGATAGCCAAAAGTCGCACTTCGAGAACTTGGCATACAACTGATTTCGCATTAGCGTCTTCAACACCAAATGAAGATGCTTGAAGTGATCTTCCTCACTTTGCGAGTACACCAAAATATCGTCGATGAAGACGATCACGAAACGGTCCAAGTACTCCCTGAACGTCCTGTTCATCAAATCCATGAACACTAACGGCGCATTAGTCAGCCCAAACGGCATGACCGTAAACTCGTAGCGCCCGTGTCCCTAACAACTGATCACAAAGATCATCGATCCTTGGGCTTGGGTACTTGCTCTTTTCCGTCAAGTTGTTGACCTCCCGATAATTAATACGCAGCCTTAACCTTCCATCCTTCTTCTTAATAAAGAGGGTCGGTGCGCTCCAAGGCGAAGGACTTGGACGCGCATACCCTTGCTCCAACAACTCTTACAGTTGAACTTTCAGCTCCGCCATTACTTTAGGCGTTAGCCGATACGGGGATCGTGACACAGGCTTTGCACCTGGCACTAGCTCGATCGTAAAATCTATCTCCCGTTGAGGCGGGGCTCCAGGAAGATCTGCGGGGAACAGATCAGGGTATTCCAATACCACTGAAATACAATCCAACGCGGGCTTCGGCTTTACAACCTTCACTAGTGTACAGAACAGCTCTACACTAGCACAAACCGCCTTCACCACCTGAAGAGCGGCCATCATCGCCTTGCTCGACCTCTTTGAGCTCATAAGGGTCGTCTCACGACTTGCTCCCAAGTTGACTTCCTTGCTACCGCAGTCTATGTAGGCTTGCTGCTCCGAGAGCCAGTACATGCCAAATATAACGTCGAACTCTACCAACGGAAGTAACGACACTTGCAGATCGTACTCCTAATTCCCAAACCACAAACTAAGAGCAACGAATTCTACCCTCGCCGAAAGAGCACCATTGGACTATAACGCATCCAATTTATCTCTTACCATCGAAGGAGGTACTCCAAGGCACAATAAAATTTCTAATAAAGGAACGCGAAGCTCCCTAAATGAACGGTGCTCTCGCAGATAAAGTAAAGTCGCAACAAAGCTTAGCACAGTAGTCCTAAGCTAATATGCATACCAAGTATTTAAAGCAAAACTATCTTTAAACCATACCTGTCGTCACGACAACGTGCTTCCACCAGGGTTTTAGGCACTCACGAGCATAATGCCCCGGCTCGCCACAGCTGAAACATGTGCCCGGGGTATGACCCGTAGTCGCCCCAGAAGTACCAGAAGGAGCTGGACCCGAAGTCCTATGCTTCTTATACCATTTTCGATATGCCGACTTTGAGGTGTTCGACACTTTGAATGTCGTTTCCTTTACACTGACATCCTTGACTGCTCCTGACATAGGTTTCTTACCCTTCCGAGCACCATTCCAACAGTCTCGGGCAAAGTGCCCTTTCTTTCCACAAGTATAACAAGTGTAAGTAGCTTTACTAGTCGATTTCATAACCCCTTTCTTCAGCATTCTGCTGGATGCAACCCTTATGGGGTTTGTATAGTTCGATACCATGGTCGCTGGCATCGGGAGGGTCTTCTTCAACTCTGCCTCCAATGATCTAGCTGATTCCACCAAGGCTCGGAACCCCAATAACTTTGGTCCTAGTAGTAAAACTCGTAACTCGGCACGCAGGCCATTATAAAATCTATCGATTGTAGTTTGCTCGTTATCCAACTCGAAGCATGGGTAGCGACTTATCAGAAGAAATGCTTGCAAATATTCCTCAACCGTGTGCGCTCCCTGCACTAAATGCATATTCAGCTGCTGCCCCAAAGGTCTACCAAAGGTCATCTGCTGCGTCGCGCCCACCGGCGTTGAAGCCACAGCAGGGGCGCAGGGTCTTACATGTCCTCCTAGCTGTGCACCCGTCACAGCGAACACCGCTTCTACAATCCTTCTAACGGTTTCATACGAAGGAGGAGGCTCAAACACCTCACCGGGTGCACTATGCTCCTCAGAAACCGGACATTCTGGCTGTCCAGCACCGCTTCCGGTCACCTATAGTGGTACAAAACACCGTCAAGCAACCAAATAAAATTGCGAACAACAATTATAGGAACACGCATGTTCCTCAAACACGAGTATTTTCATTCCTAAGTGGACATTCATGGGTTCTTTTACCGTTATAACGATGACGCACACAATGTGCTCACCACCCCTTAAAAAGAATTCGTCCACGAATTCAGCTTAAGTCCGACCAAAACCAGTAGTCTGATACCAAATTGTAACACCCCCTATCCGTCGCATAGTATATAGCAGTAGGTCCGGCCGGGGCCCGACGCCATATACCACAGACAGACCGGGTGGTTACATATGGAAACCATCCAACCAATCTCAACATCCTACACAGAGCATTCTAGCGGAAGCAGTTTATAAGAGTTGTAAACAAGAACCCAACATAGGAGCATGAATGTCCACTAATACCAAAAGGAATGTTATACAAAAATACCCAAAACCGGCCTTAAGGCCTTACAAAGTGTTTCACTTGAAAATTACATGTTTTACAAACCACGGCACGCAGGCCGGTCATACATGAATAAAGCAGTAAACACTTCTACTTGGGCCTTCGAGGGCCAGCTTCGCAAAAAGGGCTTTAGCCCGCTATTGACCGCTTGGTCCAGCTGCACCAGCAAGCAATAAACCACCGCACGGTGGCAAAACAAGGCAACGGTCAGCAATGCTGACCAAATTATAACGATCCCGCCCCCAACTCGGGGCGGCGATGCTCCTTCCCTGCATTTCATTAGCATAAGCGAGCAATGTATATATCCATAGCCATTTCAACACAGACGTTGGCTCGCACAGCCACACGCCCCGTGCACTCAGGGCACATTCTCGGTGAACCGGTCGATGTCACGTCAATTAAAGCCATTAACATTCCGGACTCACCACCGCTACTTAGACGGCCAAACCTATGAGCAATTTGTCTTCTTGGCATGGGTCACGTCAGTTTAAGCCATTGACCGCCGAAGACTCGCATCTATGCCAACGGCGAGTGCCACGTAACCTTAGGTCTCTCTAACCCGAACGACATAGAGCGGGTACGGTTCCATCTAACCCGTGCTCACATCGCAACGACAATTTAAGCCATTTGCGCGGGTCAAACTTTCGCCGAGTCCCATTCTACCGCAAGTCACATAACCACGTTATGTTCAAGTTGGCTCTCAGGCCACCAAGTTGGCAAGATCTCGTATCCACCCAGTATTCCGGGTGCACCTTTGGGTTAGTCCCCAAGGCTCCCTGCTGCAATCTACCGCGTAGAAAACCCGAAAAACAACCAATAGCACGGAGTCTTCTCCGGCCTTATGCAATACAACATCACCGATCCAGACCAACATGTCCGGGTAGGCTTCACACATCATGCCTACGTCCGTTCTCGCATACGGACTCTAAATGACGGGGACTTCACATATCTACCCGAAGGAACGCCTCCAACTCTTCGCAAACTCGCGAGAGCGGGCTTCCTATGCTAGGAAAGAGAGCTATTCGTGCTCAAGATGAGGATCGTTACCCTTGAGTTCCTCTTTGGCGCCATTGAAAAGTAATCGGATGGAAATCACCGCACTTGCGTTGCCTCCGTGGATCCGGAGTCGGCTCGTGATTCGGAGCTCCGAAGCTCCTCCAATGGCGGGATCTAGTTCTTCTTCCTCCAATGGCTCTCCTCTTTCTCCAAGGACTTGGAGAGATGTTAAGGTAAGAAAGTGATGGATTTCTAAGTCAACTCACGGGTATATCCTCTCAGGAACAACCCCCAGCCGTTGGATCTCAACCTAAGGAAACGAACGGCTTTGATTCGGGGCTGACATACCCAATCTGGACCGAACACGGCTTGGCACACGCCCGTGTCCAGGGCCGTGTGCCGCATTCGCCGTCAAAATCGAATCTCCTGGACCCTAACACGGGTATCGAACACGCCCGTGTTCGAGCTGACACGCCCGTGTTCCAGCTGACACGGCCGTGTAGCCGGCCGTGTACCCCATGATTTTTCCCCATTTTCAACCCGAGCACTGCACGGGTTCTAGGACACGCCCGTGTCCTTGCCCGTGTCACCTTGACACGCCTGGGCCCCAGGCCGTGTACATGGTCTCGACATTTCGTCGCGTGCAGTTCGACGACTTGATGACACGACCTTGGACACGCCCGTGTCCTAGGCTGTGTGCCTTGTCTTGACGATCGTCGAGCAAATCTCGATGACTTCCCCGGGACGATCGTCGACACGGGTCGACACGCCCGGCGACACGCCCGTGTCGCGGGCCGTGTGCCCATTCTCTACGATTCGTCGAGTATAACTCGACGACTCCGCGGCTAAGTGTTGACACGGGTCGACACGCCCTGCGACACGCCCGTGTCGCAGGCCGTGTGCCCATACTCAGCGAATCGTCGAGAAAATCTCGATGACTTCGCGGCTAAGTGTCGACACACGCTTGACACGCCCTGGGACACGCCCGTGTCCCAGGCCGTGTGCCTACAGCCAGAACCCAAACTGGCCCAAAACGTCCCCCTTTGCTCCTTTGAGTTTCGGGGCGTTATACAGAGGAGCATGATCGACATTTGCGGCTGGTCTTGGCGACTCTGAGAGACCATAAGCTATACGCCAAGCTGAGCAAATGTGAATTTTGGTTGCCTCAAGTTTCTTTTCTAGGCCACGTGATCAATAAGGAGGGAATATCGGTGGACCCAGAAAAGATCGCTGCTGTTATGGAATGGGCGAGACTTGTTACCCCCAAAGAGATCAGAAGCTTCTTGGGTTTGGCGGGTTATTATAGAAGATTTGTAGAAGGTTTTTCTACATTGTCCGCGCCGTTGACCAAGTTGACGCAGAAGAATGTAGCCTTTATATGGGATGACAAGTGTGAGAAGGCTTTTGAAGAACTAAAAAGAAGGCTATGTTCGGCTCCAATTTTGTCTTTGCCCGCGGAGGGTAGCGAGTATGATATATATGTGGATGCGTCGCATGTCGGTCTGGGCTGCGTTTTGATGCAGGGCGGAAGGGTGATTGCGTACGGGTCGAGGCAGCTAAAGACTCACGAGAAGAATTACCCTACGCACGACCTGGAGTTTGCAGCTGTGATCTATGCGCTGAAATTGTGGAGGCATTTGCTATATGGCGCGCAGTGCAAGATTTTCACGGATCATAAGAGTTTGAAGTATGTCTTAACTCAGAAAGAATTGAATCTGCGCCAGCGGCGGTGGTTGGAGTACGTGGCCGACTATGATGTTGAAATTCAGTATCATCCAGGCAAGGCAAATGTGGTGGCTGATGCCCTGAGTCGGAAGTCAGGTAAGATTTTTAATCTTTCCGCCGAGCGTCTAGTGGAAGAGTTTCTGTTGATGGACATTTCTGTGGGAAGCTGTGATTCACAGAGTAGCATAGCTGTAGCAGAACCTTCGTGGATTGCGCTTACGAGACTGCATCAGAAGGATGATCCCGATCTTCTGCATTTGTATCTTCGAGCTGAGAAGGGTGAATTACCAGACTTCTCTATAGATGATGCGGGTACCTTGAAGTACCATGGCAGGTTTTGCATCCCCACAGTTGGAGATATCCGGGATATGGTGTGCAGAGACGCCTACGGATCTAGTGTTGCCTATCATCCAGGCTCTACCAAGATGTATCATGATTTAAAACAAATTGCCTGGTGGTACGGGATGAGGAAGGACATAGCCAGATTTGTTTCAGAGTGTTTCACTTGCAGGCGTGTGAAAGCTGACCATGGGAGGCCTGGTGGCAAGCTGACTCCCTTGGAGATTCCGATGTGGAAGTGGGAGAGTATCTCGATGGATTTCATTACCGGCTTACCGAGATCTCCTAAGGGGCATGATTCAGTTTGGGTAATCGTAGACAGATTGACGAAGAGCGCTCATTTCGTACCATTTAAGATCGATTATCCGATGAGGAAGATAACCGAGCTGTATCTGGAAGAGGTTATCAGATTGCATGGAGTACCTGTAAGTATCATATCAGATCGAGACTCCAGGTTCACGTCTCGTTTTTGTAAGAGTCTTCAAGAGGGGTTGGGTACAGATTTGAGATATTCCACAGCTTATCACCCGCAGACCAATGGTCAGACGGAGCGAGTAAATCAGATTGTGTAAGATATGATCCGATGCTACATTCTGGACCACGGAGGAGCGTGGGACGAGCGTTTGCGGCTTATGGAATTTGCATATAACAACAGTTATCAAGAAAGCTTGCAAATAGCTCCCTTTGAAGCTTTGTATGGGAGGCGCTGCAGGACTCCCTTATTTTGGGCTGAGCTAGGCGAGGGACCTTTGTTGGGTCCAGAAGTGCTTGAGGAGATGGAAACCGCTGTGAAGCTTATTCGGGAAAAGCTTCGGATAGCCCAAGAGAGATATGAGAAGAACGCCAATTGGCGTAGATTGGACTTGGAATTTGCTGTGGGGGACTCGGTGTTTTTAAAGGTCTCCCCGTTGATTGGAGTCAAGCGGTTTGGCAAGAATAGGAAGTTGGGCCCGAGGTACGTGGGGCCGTTTCCGGTTGTTGAGCGGATTGGGGTATCAGCCTACAGGCTGGCTTTGCCCGCAAATTTCCCTAGCGTGCATGATGTCTTCCACGTCAGTCAGCTGTGAAGATGTGTGATGAATGGCAGGTAGGTTTTGGATTCTGTGCCTCAGTTGGAGCCGAATCTTTCTTATGTGGAGGTGCCTATTCGCATTTTGGATTCTCAAGTTCGGGCGTTGCGGAAGAAGTCTATTCCGATGGTTAAGGTTTTATGGAGGAATCAAGATGTGGAAAGCGCGACTTGGGAGTTGGAGTCGGCTATGATGGAGGCTCACCCTCATCTATTTCCCTGATCTTGTGCTTGGTATGTTCTATTTTATTATTTATTTAGCCCTTTCCTGGCTTTTTCTCTCTCCTTCTTTATAGGGGTGTTGTGAGTAAAGTTTCGAGGCGAAACTTTCTTTTAGGGGGAGTGGCTGTAACGCCCCCGGTTTTTCTGTGTTTTGTTTGATCTTTGGCTGACGTTACGATGGCGTATTTTCCCGGCTTTGTGCCGTTGTAGAGCGTGGTTTTAGCTCTTAGGGTTCCCTGTGTAGCCTGTTTGTAGCCTGTTAGCAAGATTCCCCAGCTAGTCGGAGTCTTTTTGATGACTCGGTTGGGCCTCTTAGGGAATGCTTGTGTTTTGGCTTCGGGAGGTGTTATCCCGGGTTCCGTCCGTCGAATGCTAATTTCGACTTCGCAGTTGTGTTCGTAGCGTGGGTTATTAGCTGCGGCGTGAATTTTGTCTTTTTCCGAGAAGTTTCAGATTTTGTGTTGTTTTGATATTAAGTATGAATGATTATTTATATGCTGATTGTTTAATATTAAACTGTCATATATATAGTCTTGGGTTAGATTAGGGCTGGGTCCTCTTTTTTTTGTTGTTCTTTTCATGTTTCTCTGAAGAAGCCGTCGCCTGTTCGAGAGGAAGAGCACCGCCGGACTACCCTAGCCTTCGGACGCCGATTCCTGGTGATTTAGCGGTCGGAAGACGATTTAGAGAGCGGATCTGGACTGCCCTCGCGGGGATCTGCTTTCTTTCTGCTCCTCAGCTTGCTGCTCTGCGGCCAGATCCGTGAGCGGGGGAGGCCGCCGACCGAGTTCCTGGTATTGAGGCAAGTGATGACCCTTCATCCTTGCCAAAGCTGATTCTTGTCTTTCTTTTGAGCTAATTTCTATCTCTTTCTTGTTTGGATCTGAGGTGTAAGCTATGGCTTGTTCCCGATCATGCCGTGGTTAGAGTAGAAAGGTCCAGTTAAATCTCAGTTTTCCTGAGGGGTTGCGTCTATTAGGAGCAGTTTTTGTTCGGTCTAGGTCGAGTAGTTACCATTGCCGATGGAGGTTGTACTCGAGAGAGAGAGAGAATCCCCCGTTATCGTGTTTGGTCGTTTTCTGGATCTGGCTCCTGTAGTCAGTGGGGGGGGGGGGGGTGTCGACACTGTTATGTCGACACCGGCCAGTCTTAGTGTCGACACTTGGTGTCGACACCGGCCAGTCGTGGTGTCGACACTTGGTGTCGACACCAGCAGCGGCAGTGTCGACACCATGTGTCGACACCGGCTGCAGTGGTGTCGACACTTGGTGTCGACACCAGCAGCGGCAGTGTCGACACCATGTGTCGACACTGGCTGCAGTGGTGTCGACACTTGGTGTCGACACCAGCAGCGGCAGTGTCGACACTGGCTGCAGTGGTGTCGACACTTGGTGTCGACACCAGCAGCGGCAGTGTCGACACCATGTGTCGACACCGGCTGCAGTGGTGTCGACACTTAGTGTCGACACCCGCCGCGACAGTGTCGACACTCTGTGTCGACACCGGCCGCTGTGGTGTCGACACTTGGTGTCGACACCGGCCATGGTTGTGTCGACACCTTGTGTCGACACCGGCTTGTTGTGGTGTCGACACATCATGTCGACACTGGTGATGTGCTTGTTTTGGGGTCAAGTAGACTCGGGGATGGTTCGGGTTAGGCGTGCAAGGCCACGTCGGTTGGACCCGACATTTTTGTCCTGGGGTTCATGTGTTTCTTAGGATTGTTAGAGTGACTTTTTCCCTAGGGGGAGGCTTTGGGTGCTCGGCTAATTTCTGCATGCCGACTATTGGGTCGTGGCAGGTGGTGGAGTTTTTGGTGGCCTCTGGAGGGGTGGTTTTATGTGGAGAGCTGTGGCCACCGCCTTTTTGCCCCGGTTTGGGTTGGTTTGTGTGGGACACTAAAGCTGCCACTGTATGACCCCTTAGCCCTTTTTGGGTCTGATTTTGGTTATGCATTCAGACCCATGTTTTGACCACTGCCACTTACCCACGTGTTAGGACTGTTAGTCCCTTTTCTGTTTATGCTTTCCTTTCTTTTGGCATATGTATATGTCTTGATGCTGTTGCAGGCTTTATTGGTAGGGCATGTTGGTTTTAATGCTCGCCCTTGGTGTGCTCTACGGTGTTTTAGACAGTACTCTTTTCTTACTGCCTTTCCCTTTTTCTTTTCCTTATAGCAGCTTGTTGCCGGATTGGTGAACCCTTCATCTTATTTACTCATTAATCTATTGCTCTATTTACTTTTGATTGTTCCCTTGCTGAGGTGTTCTTTTCTTGAATGCCTCAGGTCCAGGTTGTAGCCAGTTCAGCGTCTAGTTCTTTGGAGGGGCTTGTTGGTGGCCTCTAGGGTAGCTGAGATTGCTGATCCCCGTTTGCTGTGAGGTGGTTCTTTACTCTTCTGTATAGACATACATACTCTCCAGTGGGTTCGTGTCAGGTTGTTGGCGCCCACTGGTGGCGTCTTGTGATGCTGAATATGAAGTTAAACTGCTGTTTTTGCCTTTTGTGGTTGGTTACTTGCTTTTGGGAAGGATTTATGCTAGGTTGCATGTTAGATATTTTAAAACCTAAAAGCATTATTATATGTACCCCATGCATAACATGTTTCCAAATCCAAGACACTATTTTTCCTCAACGTAAAACACTATTCTCCATACCTACTATATTCACCTTAGAGTCGTGCCCTCATAAGTCGTCCCCGAGGGACACTTATGCTCATCTAGGGTGTCACTTAATTGAACCAAAATATTTTCTGCTGCGTATAAATATAGTTTTAACAGTGGACTAGCTGATCCACCGGGCCGTGGGACACGACCATTCAACAAAACTGATTCTCTTTCATACTTAATTAACAACTTTTCCTTAAAATCTAACGTCTGGAGTTTTGCCTGAGCGTGTGCAGTTATCCCCTGCACGATGTGGCATCACGGCGCGTGTTTTCTCCTACTCTGATATAATCTTTACCGTTGAGAAAATGCGGGTTGTGACATTCTCTATCTAAGTTCTATAGAGAGGGGAGAGCAACGAGGAAGAATAAGTCTAGATCCACTCACCGGAGGAGCTTCGGAGCTCCAAATCGCGAACCGACTTCGGATCTACGGAGGCAAGGAGAGGGCGGTGCTTTTCATTCGCATTCTTCTCCATGGAGCCAAGGAAGAATGCTAGGGTAACGATTCTCTACTTGAGCATGTGAAGCTCTACTTCTTTTACATAGGGAAGCCCGCTATCGCGAGTTTGCGGTGAGTTTGAGGCGTTCCTTCTGGTAGACATGAATAGTCCACGTTGTGTACATGTAGAGTCCGTAATCGAGAATGGATATAGGCATGATGTGTGAAGCCTACCCAGACAAGTTGGTTTGGATCAGTGATGTTGCATTGCATAAATGGCCGGAGAAGACTCCGTGCGAATGTTTGTTTTTTGGGTTTTCTACGTGGTAGATTGCAATAGGGAGCCTTGGGGATTAACCCCAAGGTGCACCCGGAAAACTGGGCAAATGTGTAATTCTGCCAACTTGGTGGCATAGGAGCCAACTTGAACATAACCGGGTTATGTGAAATGTGTAACGGAAACGGGACTCGAGAAAAGTTTGACCCGCGCATATGGCTTAAATTGTCGTTGCGATGCGAGCACGGGTTAGATGGAACCGTACCCACTCTATGTCATTCAGTGTGAGCTGTTGGCATAGATGAGGGTCTTCGGCGGTCTATGGCTTAAATTGACGTGACCCATGCTGGGAAGACAAAATGCTCATAGTTTGGCCGTCAAAGTGGCGGTGGTGAGACTGGGGTGTCTATGGCTTAAATTGACGTGACATTGACCGGTTCACCAAGAATATGCCCTGAGTGCATGGGGCGTGTGGCCGTGCATGCCAACGCCTGTGATGCAATGTATATATATACTGCTTGGTTATGCTAATAAAGTGCAGGGAAGGAGCATCGCTGCACCGAATTGGGGGTGGGATCGTTATAATTTGGTCAGCATTGCTGACCGTTATTTTGGTTTGTCACTGCTGCTGTGGATTGTGCTTGCAGGTGTTGCGGAGCCGAGTGGTAAATAGCGGGCTAAAGCCCAAGTTGCTGAGTCGGCTCTCGAAGGCTTAATTTTGAGTGTTTTCTTTTATTCATGTATGGTCGGCCTGCGTGCCGAGGTTTGAAAAACATGTAATTTGAGGAAAACAATTGTAAGGCCATAATGCCAGTACTTGTGTATTTGTACTTCATTCCTGTTGGCTTTGTAGTGGACATTCATGCTAGTGTTGTAACATCCCATGTTACTTCTGGACCCCTCAACTTAGATTGGGTTAGGCATGGGGTGAGACTTAAGGAGATCAACTAGGTTTGACCCTAGGTAGTGGGTGGTAGCCATGTGGAGCCCACTATAGGACCAAGTCAAACTAGGTCAAACTAGCCTAATTAGGGACCCTAGCCACACCATGACCCCACCACACTGCCCTAACCCTAAAAACAATCTAAGTGGACTCTAGGGTATGTCACTGGGTCAACATTTTGACCCCAATTGACCAAAGTCAACCTTGGGCTTAACTTGGTCAAACTCACACTCATGGGCCTAATTAACCTAAGTGGGGCACCCCCTTGACCCAAACCAAGTTGGGTGGTGCCACTAGACCCATTTCCACCAAGTAGGGTCAGTCCACCCACCATGGTTGACCAAGTCAACTCCCAAAGTCAACAAGTCAACAAATTGACCTAAAGGAGTGAAATGAAGGCCAAGCCATTTCCCCTTGGACCAAGCCCACCAAAATTGGCCCATAGTCAGCCGAAGTGAACAAGACCAGTCCTACCCCTCTAAATCAGGAGAGAGAATACATGCAAGGGGGTAAAATTGGGATTTTTAGGAAAGGAGGAGAGAGAAAGGGGAATGAAGAAAATGGTGGCCACATGGCCACCCCATCAGTTGGTTTTGGCTGCCCAAAACCAGGTGGCCGACCTCCCCTCTTCATTTCCAGCAGAATACCAGAGCTGAGAGCCACTTGGCAGCTGGGTGAAACCTCCAAAGCTCAAAACCGAGCTAACATTGGAGTTAACTCCACATATAGCCCACCTCAGTCCAAATAGACCTCACCAACAGTTTCAGGAGACAGAAGGGAGTGGAATTCGACTGCTTAATCATGGAGAATGGTGGAGATTTGAGCTTTCGGGGTGGAGCTCGCCGGCGCACCACCACCACGGCAAACCGCCCCCTGACCCGCAGCCAAGCTTCGATTCAAGTCCGTTTCACTTCACCTCTACCCGTACTAGCATCTTAGATCGATTAGGAGAGATATCGGGCTCAACTGAGCCCGATGCCATGTGAGAAAAACGAGAAATTTCCAAGCTTTTGAAACCGCTCGGGATCGCCGTCGCCGCCGTCTCCCGCCGCCCCACCGCCGGGAAATGATAGCCACCACCACCGTGAAGGTGATGACACCGTTGGCCGGAGGTGGCGCCGTCTCAGCTGGCCGGAAACCGCCAGCAAAGTTGCTCCAGGTCGGCTCGATCTCAGCCGTTGGCTGGAGGTAGACGATGACCGGATTCCGTCGGTTATGCTTTAAGATTCGTGCGTGATTATTAATATGAATTAAATTAATGTGTTGAATAGTATGATTTCTGTCACACTTTTTCAGTCACATTGCATGTTAAATATAGGCCTCTTAGAGGCATTTCCAGAACTTATCCCCTTAATCAAAAATGTAGTTAAGGGGCTTACCATTAATATGCCACCCTAAACATATAATTTGGTGTAGTGTACAGTCCTGTAGGACATTTCTCCTAGGCCTGGTCCTAGAGTAGGGCAGAAATTAAATTTGATGCCTAGGTTACACTAATCGTCCCCATGGCCCCAAAGTTTGGTCACATGCATGATTAGGGCATACTTAGCTCCTGCCAAAATTTAGGAATTTTTAGAGAAACATTTCCTATAGTTTTTGGTAAAATAGCAAAATATAAATAAATGAAATATATGGAGTTCTACTCCTCCCCATGGCCCCAAATTTTGGTGGTAGGTCAGTGGGGTCATCCTTGGTGCATGATAAAAATTTCAGCACCTTGGGTTCACTGCATATTGGAGAATCCACTTGCATGTGCTAGCCTATGTTTAGCCTTGGTGTGCAAATAGTAAAAATGCAAATTGGTGTATTTAGCCCAATGGTGACATTCAAAGGTCATGGAATTATTTACAGTGGTTCATTAGGGTAAATTTCATCCCTCAAATTAATAATGGAATTTTTGGAATCAAAATTCCATTTATTGGAATTTATTTTAAACATAGCTATTTTGGAAATAAAATTGGAAAATAGGATTTCTTCAAGTACAAATCCAATCAATTTTGCCAAGGCATAGATAATGTCACATTTGACTTAGGAAAAATATGATTTCTCTGTTTTGAAGAACTTTTGGAGTAGATACCCTAAATTCCCCATTTTACCCTTATCTTGTTAATTCTTGAAATGATGGATATATACCTCTGAAAAATTTGGAATTTATTCTACTGCTATAAAATGATATTATTAGTTTTACATAGATTTCTCAGAATTAATGGATGCATTGTTTGTAGTTAAATTAATACAATGGCATTTTGGTAAATATTTTATAATGGAATTTTATAGGCCATTTCACAATAAATGTTGATGATACTCTGCCAATAGTCATAAATTAGTGTCATAAAAGTTCTGTAATTTTCCTGAAAGTTTTGAGTACATAATGCCTATACTTCATTTGGGAAATGGAATTTGTGTGGAATTGATATTAAATAGAAAATGAGAATAAATAATTTAAGGAAAATTATGAAACTCTGTAGGCAGCAATATTTTGTTAATATACATCTCAGGAAAAATTTCTTAGGTCAGTGGATACTTAATCAAACTACTTCATGTGTAAAGTGACCTAGCATTTAAAATAAAAGAATTAATTAAAGGACTATTTGGCCAAGAAAAATTATGAGAATTCTTAGGGTAGTTCCCTTAGTCCATAACACCTTAGGATAAATATTTAGAGGCAAGATGCCTTAAGGTTTGGAAGATCACATTTTAGGGTAATCGTAGGTCATGGTCTGCATATAACACAAATAGGTCTTGCCTTAGGGGTTACCAGGGCATTGATTATCGGATGAAAATAAAGAGTTCAACATGAGTAACCCTGGTGGGTAGAGTTGTCTTAGTGAGGGATCAAAAGTGCAAGTCTTTGTTAGCAACTGGAGTGGGAGTCGGCGGAAGACCGTCGGTTTCCCGGTAACGCCTTAAGTCACTAGGGTTGTACTAAAGCAATAAGGAGAGCTGGGGAGATACATGGGTAGCCATCAACTAAAATAAATATCCTTGCGAAAGGGAACGCTGGGCGTAATCCCAACACAGTTCCTAGTGCCCATTGAGAGCCCTTCACAGGGAATACCGGGGGCAGTCCTGGGATTAACCGTAAATCTCTAAGTATAATAAACCATAGACAAGAGTAGTTTAATAGGTTAGGACATTGTTGTACCTTCTCGCCCGTGTGAGGGTTGGAGAGTTTCATGATATATGCTCACCCGTTTGGGGTTTGAGGGAGTTGGTATAAAGGCACTGATGTGCGTTCTCACCCGGGTTTGGGTTTGAGGGATTCAGGATGGGTTTTGGTCCTGCGAGTGGGAGGCTCGGTATGAATTACTTGCATGTGCATAAATATCGTGGTGGGGCATGCGGTACTGGCCGTTCGTCACACCGATGGCAGTACGGTGCACCAGGCGGTTGTGAGAGTTAGAGGGGCCAGTGGGTTGTTTTACACTGCGGTCTGGAGGACGATCCCCGATAACACACATCCGACCCAACAAGACTGACGGGTTTGTCAGCAAAGTACGTACGCGAGACTCTAGAGTGCACCTTGGACGTGTACAGAGGCGTATGAGAGGGGTCTAAGGCTTGGTAGTGTGTATACCGGTCTAGAAGCGGAGACACCCGCTTCGCTGCTGCCGTAGCCACAGCGGTGGTACCCGAGAGTGATGCTAGCTCTCAAAAAGTGGGAACTAAAGGTCTGTGATCACAGAGTCATTGTGTGTGAGTTGCACTTGCCTGCGCATAAAATTGCATCATATCATTCATTCATATTAGGTCATACGCTTCATAGATCCTTATCATATAAATTAGTATGGGCTCTTTTATATGATAAGTTAAATTTCCTGGAAATCCTAACTTATATATTTGTATGGGCATTTATATAAGTTAGGGTACGTTTGTGATGATAGCATAGTGGTAGCTTAGCTTATTTAATTGTTCATACTACTGTTTTCTTTACCTTCCTTTACTGCACTTCTCTTACTTACTACTTGTACCGTACTTAGAATTGCTAGAGTAGGATTACATTACTTATTACAACTCTAGTTAGATATTGTCACCTGCTTCCACTTTGCTACCCCTTGTTGTCCTCCGCTTCGTCCTCCCGCTCGGTGCCTAGGAGCTGCGGGGCGAGGTGCGGAGGAAACGACTTAGTCTTTTTGACTAATGGTCGGTGACCAACTATTTTTAGGAGCCCGTGGAGATGGAGCACCAGCACGTCGAGGAGGCAGGACATGAGGAGCAGATACCGCTTCAGCAGGCTACTAACACTACTGTGCGTCCTCAGGTGGGACGAGATCTGATGTTCTAGCATAGCTTCCGCATTTATGATTTTGTGAGAGAGAGATTTGATGTACTGGGCATAAGCCCTTTTTACTCTTTCATTTGTACTCTGTTGTGGACTATTGTGATGTACTATTCATTTCTTTTACATGATTGTACTGTGGCTTGTGGACTGATAGTTTTGCATATACAGTTTACTTCTTCTTCTCATATTAGCCTACAGGTTAATGATCGTACTAGCCAGCAGAATCGGCGTATTGCGGTGTCGACTAACCCGTGAGTTAGTGTCACCGTAAGACGGCGGTTCTGGGCATAAGATCCGGTAGCCCTCCTTGGTAAGGGGGAGGGGGGTCTTACAAACTGGTATCACTTGAACAACGATCATATGAGAAAGAAGTCCACAACATGGGACAACCCCCGCCCGAGCATTAGTTTGCGGACAAACTATGCAGCGGAAGCAGTGGTGTGCCCATGTACAAAAGTCACATAAATGGTCCACAAAGTACAGTGTGTTAAGCCAATTTTGCTTTAACCTTACCTTTATGCAACCTCCACAGGTCGCAGCGCCGCAAAATGTGGCTCCTCCCCCTCCAGCTGCCACTCCATTCCTACATACGGAGATGGGGCAGACCCTGACGGCGATTTTGGATGCCTTTAGAGCCCAGTAAGTCCCGGCTCCACAGCCAAATCCGGGGTCGAGCTGGCTGAGTGCATTCAAGAGCTTGTCCCCACCGACGTACCGCGGGACAGAGGATGCGGTGAAGACGGAAGAATGGCTGGAGGCCATACACGAGATCTTAGCGGGCATCAGCTGCCCAGTCGGCCAGACAGTACCTCTAGCCACCTCTGTGCTGGAGGCTCATGCAAAGAGATGGTGGAAATCAGTCCGGGAGTCTACTTATGCGGACTTTGAGCTGTCAGAGATATCTTGGGAGGAGTTTGGCGATGTGTTTCTGGAGCACTTCATTTCTGCTACGGACAGAGATGCTTTGGAGGAGGGGTTTTTGAACCTCAAGCAGGGGACTAGATCAGTGATAGAGTACCAGAGAGAGTTCTCCCACTTGGCCAGGTTCGCAGGGATTCAGGACACCGACGATAGGAGGTATGCGAAGAGGTTCTACCGGGGCCTCAGGGACGATTTGAGGCAGGCCTTACTATTCATTTCTCATGGCACATCCAGGCAGATCATCGAGATGGCGAAGAAGCTGGAGGCTGACCAACTGATGGTGCGAGCCGGAGGGAAGAGACCATTTGATGGGTCGACGTCAGGTGAGGGCAGTAGGGGCTCTCAGAGAGGCAGGACCATCAGATACAGGAAGGGTGGGGGACGTCGTCGTCCCAACTTCAGGCAGGAGCAGGGGCCTCCTCCAGCATTGGCTCCCCCACCTCTACAGATGCATGATCCGAGGAGACAGGATGACCGAGGCCACCGACAAGTGGTTTGTTACGGATGCCGCCAGCCCGGGCACATCAGGTCGGAGTGCCCGCACCGATTCCATCCCCCTCCTCCTCCTCCACCTCCAGTGGCCCCAGTACAGCAGGGCCGAGGACGAGGCCGAGGACGAGGCCGAGGTCGGGGATATCACGGCAGGAGACGCGAGCAGGAGCAGATATACGCCTTGGACCTCACAGAGCCGAGGAATCCCGAGGAGGTTATCACAGGTACTTGAAGTTAATTATGAATTTTCTTGGATTTCAATGATATATATATAGTACCTGGAACTATAGGATAACAATTAACTTTCACATAAACAAACCTCAGGCATAGTTATGATCAGCGGCAAGCCTGCTCATACTCTTTTCGACACGGGTGCTTCACACTCGTTCGTATCTGAGGCCTTCATCGACGGACTCGAAGGCGTGGAGAGGTTTCCTGGGCTAGAGATGAGGGTACGTCTACCCGATGGGTCGGAGCTGCGGACCACTGCACATTGTGATATGGAGGCCGAGATTGGAGGCAAGGCATTTGAGGCGCCGACAACTATTCTGAAGCTGCAGGACTTTGACTTGATCTTGGGCATGGCCTGGTTGCATCGGAACCATGCCCAGATAGATTGTCCGTCCAGGAGGATCACGCTAAGGCATGGCGACTCTCATGTTATCGTTGAAGGTATCCAGCCTATCTGCCACCTACTATTATCGTCTGTACAGGCTGTGAAGGCCCATGAGCAGGGTGAAGAAGTTTATCTTGTCTGCTTCGAGATGGTGGGAACAGGAGCGACTATCTCAGATATTCCGGTGGTCCGGGATTTCTCCGACGTATTCCCGGAGAAATTGCCCGGGCTACCGCCTGCTAGAGACTTGGATTTCAGGATTCAGCTAGTACCGGGAGCGAAGCCGGTGTCCCGAGCACCCTACAGGATGGCTCCCAGGGAGTTAGCAGAGTTCAGGACTCAACTACAGGAGCTAGTCGAGTCAGGATTTGTGCGGCCTAGTTCATCGCCATGGGGAGCGCCAGTTCTCTTTGTGAAGAAGAAGGACGGATCACTGCGATTATGTATAGATTACCGGGAGCTGAACCGGTTGACAGTCCGTAACACCTATCCTCTGCCTCGGATAGATGAGTTATTTGACCAGCTATAGGGAGCCTTCTGGTTCTCCAAGTTAGATCTGCGATCCGGCTACTATCAGCTCCGTATCAGGGAAGAGGACATACCGAAGACGACATTCAGTTCGCGTTATGGATTATACGAGTTCACGGTGATGCCTTTTGGGCTCACGAATGCTCCTGCTGCATTCATGAATCTAATGAACCGTGTATTCGAGCCTTTCTTAGACCGCTTCGTGATTGTGTTCATCGACGACATCCTTATATATTCTCGGACTCAGGAGGAGCATGCGGAGCACTTGGCACAGGTCTTGCAGAGGCTGAGGGAGACCCAGATGTACGCAAAATTTTCGAAGTGCCAGTTCTGGTTGCAGGAGGTGGCTTTCCTGGGGCACACGATCAGTGGGGCTGGGTTAGCAGTGGACCCGACCAAGATAGAGACAGTGAGGGATTGGCCACGACCGAAGATCGCATCTGACATCCACAGTTTCTTGGGACTAGCAGGGTATTACCGCAAGTTCGTGGAGGGGTTCTCGAGGATAGCACTCCCCCTCACGTCCTTGACGAAGAAGGACACAGATTTTGTTTGGTCAGAGCGGTGTGAGACGGCTTTTCAGGAACTGAAGGACCGACTCATCTCATCCCCCATTCTTGCGCTTCCATCCGGGAGCGAAGGATTCCAGATCTACACGGACGCCTCTTACCAGGGGATGGGTGCAGTCCTGATGCAGCATGGACACGTTATTGCTTATGCTTCGAGACAGTTGAAGAAGCATGAGCATAACTATCCAGTACATGATCTAGAGCTCGGGGCTGTGGTTTTCGCCCTAAAGATATGGAGGCATTACTTATATGGGATTCATTGTGACATCTTTTCAGATCATAAGAATCTCAAGTATATCGATACGCAGAAGGACCTAAACCTGAGACAGAGGAGGTGGCTGGAGTTCCTCTGTGATTATGATTACAAGATCCACTATCACCCGGGAAAAGCAAACACGGTTGCGGATGCCTTGAGCAGGAGGGCCGGCACTTCTGGACCGGAGCCCCAATTGATGTCTATAGAGCTGCTACAGATGATGGAGGACATGCACATTACCATGGTGTCCGAGACCGAGCCAGTTGTATATAGAGAGTATTTGAGCTCAGTGATCAGTGACGATGATATACAGGAGCGCATCCGAGCACATCAGAGGCTGGATGCTGCGTTACAGCCGATTTTCAGTGCCCTAGAGAGGGGCAAGGTCGAGGACTACACGCTACAGGATGATCTTCTTCGGTTCCGTGGGCGCATCTACATACCAGCAGGAGGCAGTATCCGGGAGGACATACTCAGAGAGGCACATTGCTCGAGATATTCAGTGCACCCCGGCATCACCAAGATGTGGGCAGATTTGCGGAGGTCTATGTATTGGCCCGGGATGAAAAGGGAGATCACGGATTTTGTGACCCATTGCGAGACCTGCCAGCGTGTGAAGGCAGAATGCAAGAGCCCGGGAGGTTTACTACAGCCACTGCCAGTTCCAGAGTGGAAGTTCGAGGACATTGCTATGGACTTTGTACACGGATTGCCTCGCTCCCACTCTGGACATGATTCTATATGGGTTATCGTGGATAGATTGACCAAGGTAGCGCAGTTTATTCCAGTTCGGAAGGATGCCCCAATTGCAGTTCTGGTGAGATTATTTGTGGAGCAGTACGTTAGATATCATGGCATCCCCAGGACTATCGTTTCGGACCGTGATGGTCGGTTCACTTCGAGCGAGTGCAGGGCCGTGCATGCTTACTTGGGATCTCGGCTTACTTTTAGTACCGCCTTCCACCCGCAGACCGACGGACAGACCGAGCGGACCATCCGGACCATGGAGGACCTGCTCAGATTATGCATATTGGATACGGGGAGGCCTTGGGAGAGGCTGCTGCCATTGATCGAGTTCTCGTATAATAACAGCCACCAGGCTAGCATCAGGATGGCTCCATACGAGGCGCTTTATGGGAGGATATGCCGGACACCGCTATCATGGGTTCAGGATGTGGATACCAGGGCTCTGGGATCTGATTATATAGAGGATACTGAGGCTCAGATTCGATTGATCAGGGATCGGCTACTGGAGGCCCAGAGCAGGCAGGCAAAGTATTATGATGCTCGGCACCGGAAGGTGGAGTTCCAGGTTGGAGACAGTGTATTCTTGAAGATACGTCCAGTACACGGTGTTTCTCGGGTGCGGAGGCACAAGAAGCTCAGTCCACGATACATGGGGCCCTACCTGATCCTGGAGCAGATCGGCCCCTTGGCTTACCGACTGCAGCTGCCACCGGAGTTGGGCGCATTACATGACGTCTTTCATGTCTCTTCCTTGCGAAGAGCTCTCCTTCGGCCGGAGCAGCACATTACTACTACAGCCGGACCGGTAGAGCCTAACAGATCAGTGAGATTGGAGCCGATCCGGATTGACGATACAGCCATCCGAGTGTTGCGCAAGAAGAAGGTCCCTCTTGTGAAGGTGCTGTGGTCCAACCATGGACGAGAAGAGCACACTTGGGAGCCGAGGGATCTGATGCTGGAGCAACACCCGGAGCTATTCGCATCAGGTATATTTAAGTTATGCCTTTAAATTTCTTGATGATTCTTGCAAATAGAAACCCGTAGACCCGAACTTAAATTTCGGGGACGAAATTATTTTCTTGTTTATTGGAATTTGTAACATCCCATGTTACTTCTGGACCCCTCAACTTAGATTGGGTTAGGCATGGGGTGAGACTTAAGGAGATCAACTAGGTTTGACCCTAGGTAGTGGGTGATAGCCATGTGGAGCCCACTATAGGACCAAGTCAAACTAGGTCAAACTAGCCTAATTAGGGACCCTAGCCACACCATGACCCCACCACACTGCCCTAACCCTAAAAACAATCTAAGTGGACCCTAGGGTATGTCACTGGGTCAACATTTTGACCGCAATTGACCAAAGTCAACCTTGGGCTTAACTTGGTCAAACTCACACTCATGGGCCTAATTAACCTAAGTGGGGCACCCCCTTGACCCAAACCAAGTTGGGTGGTGCCACTAGACCCATTTCCACCAAGTAGGGTCAGTCCACCCACCATGGTTGACCAAGTCAACTCCCAAAGTCAACAAGTCAACAAATTGACCTAAAGGAGTGAAATGAAGGCCAAGCCATTTCCCCTTGGACCAAGCCCACCAAAATTGGCCCATAGTCAGCCCAAGTGAACAAGACCAGTCCTACCCCTCTAAATCAGGAGAGAGAATACATGCAAGGGGGTAAAATTGGGATTTTTAGGAAAGGAGGAGAGAGAGAAAGGGGAATGAAGAAAATGGTGGCCACATGGCCACCCCATCAGTTGGTTTTGGCTGCCCAAAACCAGGTGGCTGACCTCCCCTCTTCATTTCCAACAGAATACCAGAGCTGAGAGCCACTTGGCAGCTGGGTGAAACCTCCAAAGCACAAAACCGAGCTAACATTGGAGTTAACTCCACATATAGCCCACCTCAGTCCAAATAGACCTCACCAACAGTTTCAGGAGACAGAAGGGAGTGCAATTCGACTGCTTAATCATGGAGAATGGTGGAGATTTGAGCTTTCGGGGTGGAGCTCGCCGGCGCACCACCACCA
The DNA here is from genome assembly GCA_039583875.1 of Platanthera guangdongensis. Classification (NCBI taxonomy): domain Eukaryota; kingdom Viridiplantae; phylum Streptophyta; class Magnoliopsida; order Asparagales; family Orchidaceae; genus Platanthera; species Platanthera guangdongensis. Next base: position 53,840,300 of record CM077163.1, read on the forward strand.
CGGCAAACCGCCGCCTGACCCGCAGCCAAGCTTCGATTCAAGTCCGTTTCACTTCACCTATACCCGTACTAGCATCTTAGATCGATTAGGAGAGATATCGGGCTCAACTGAGCCCGATGCCATGTGAGAAAAACGAGAAATTTCCAAGCTTTTGAAACCGCTCGGGATCGCCGTCGCCGCCGTCTCCCGCCGCCCCACCGCCGGGAAATGATAGCCACCACCACCGTGAAGGTGATGACACCGTTGGCCGGAGGTGGCGCCGTCTCAGCTGGCCGGAAACCGCCAGCAAAGTTGCTCCAGGTCGTCTCGATCTCAGCCGTTGGCTGGAGGTAGACGATGACCGGATTCTGTCGGTTATGCTTTAAGATTCGTGCGTGATTATTAATATGAATTAAATTAATGTGTTGAATAGTATGATTTCTGTCACACTTTTTCAGTCACTTTGCATGTTAAATATAGGCCTCTTAGAGGCATTTCCAGAACTTATCCCCTTAATGAAAAATGTAGCCAAGGGGCGTACCTTTAATATGCCACCCTAAACATATAATTTGGTGTAGTGTACAGTCCTGTAGGACATTTCTCCTAGGACTGGTCCTAGAGTAGGGCAGAAATTAAATTGGATGCCTAGGTTAAACTAATAGTCACCATGGCCCCAAAGTTTGGTCACATGCATGATTAGGGCATACTTAGCTCTTGCCAAAATGTAGGAATTTTTAGAGAATAATTTCCTATAGTTTTTGGTAAAATAGCAAAATATAAATAAATGAAATATATGAAGTTCTACTCCTCCCCATGGCCCCATATTTTGGTGGTAGGTCAGTGGGGTCATCCTTCGTGCATGATAAAAATTTCAGCACCTTGGGTTCACTGCATGTTGGAGAATCCACTTGCATGTGCTAGCCTATGTTTAGCCTTGGTGTGCAAATAGTAAAAATGCAAATTGGTGTATTTAGCCCAATGGTGACATTCAAAGGTCATGGAATTATTTACAGTGGTTCATTAGGGTAAATTTCATCCCTCAAATTAATAATGGAATTTTTGGAATCAAAATTCCATTTATTGGAATTTATTTTAAACATAGCTATTTTGGAAATAAAATTGGAAAATAAGATTTATTCAAGTACAAATCCAATAAATTTTGCCAAGGCATAGATAATGTCACATTTGACTTAGGAAAAATATGATTGCTCTGTTTTGAAGAACGTTTGGAGTAGATACCCTAAATTCCCCATTTTACCCTTATCTTGTTAATTCTTGAAATGATGGATATATACCTCTGAAAAATTTGGAATTTATTCTACTGCTATAAAATATTATTATTATTTTTGCATAAATTTCTCAGAATTAATGGATGCATTGTTTGTAGTTAAATTAATACAATGACATTTTGGTAAATATCTTATAATGGAATTTTATAGGCCATTTCATAATAAATGTTGATGATACTCTGCCAATAGTCATAAATTAGTGTCATAAAAGTTCTGTAATTTTCCTGAAAGTTTTGAGTACATAATGCCTATACTTCATTTGGGAAATTGAATTTGTGTGGAATTGATATTAAATAGAAAATGAGAATAAATAATTTAAGGAAAATTATGAAACTCTGTAGGCAGCAATATTTTGTTAATATACATCTCAGGAAAAATTTCCTAGGTCAGTGGATACTTAATCAAACTACTTCATGTGTAAAGTGACCTAGCATTTAAAATAAAAGAATTAATTAAAGGACTATTTGGCCAAGAAAAATTATGAGAATTCTTAGGGTAGTTCCCTTAGTCCATAACACCTTAGGATAAATATTTAGAGGCAAGATGCCTTAAGGTTTGGAAGATCACATTTTAGGGTAATCGTAGGTCATGGTCTGCATATAACACAAATAGGTCTTGCCTTAGGGGTTACCAGGGCATTGATTATCGGATGAAAATAAAGAGTTCAACATGAGTAACCCTGGTGGGTAGAGTTGTCTTAGTGAGGGATCAAAAGTGCAAGTCTTAGTTAGCAACTGGAGTGGGAGTCGGCGGAAGACCGTCTGTTTCCCGGTAACGCCTTAAGTCACTAGGGTTGTACTAAAGCAATAAGGAGAGCTGGGGAGATACATGGGTAGCCATCAACTAAAATAAATATCCTTGCGAAAGGGAACGCTGGGCGTAATCCCAACACAGTTCCTAGTGCCCCTTGAGAGCCCTTCACAGGGAATACCGGGGGCAGTCCTGAGATTAACCGTAAATCTCTAAGTATAATAAACCGTAGACAAGAGTAGTTTAATAGGTTAGGACATTGTTGTACCTTCTCGCCCGTGTGAGAGTTGGAGAGTTTCATGATATATGCTCACCCGTTTGGGGTTTGAGGGAGTTGGTATAAAGGCACTGATGTGCGTTCTCACCCGGGTTTGGGTTTGAGGGATTCAGGACGGGTTTTGGTCCTGCGAGCGGGAGGCTCGGTATGAATTACTTGCATGTGCATAAATATCGTGGCGAGGCATGCGGTACTGGCCGTTCGTCACACCGATGGCAGTACGGTGTACCAGGCGGTTGTGAGAGTTAGAGGGGCCAGTGGGTTGTTTTACACTGCGGTCTGGAGGACGATCCCCGATAACACACATCCGACCCAACAAGACTGATGGGTTTGTCAGCAAAGTACGTACGCGAGACTCTAGAGTGCACCTTGGACGTGTACAGAGGCGTATGAGAGGGGTCTAAGGCTTGGTAGTGTGTATACCGGTCTAGAAGCGGAGACGCCCGCTCCGCTGCTGCCGTAGCCACAGCGGTGGTACCCGAGAGTGATGCTAGCTCTCAAAAAGTGGGAACTAAAGGTTTGTGATCACAGAGTCGTTGTGTGTGAGTTGCACTTGCCTGCGCATAAAATTGCATCATATCATTTATTCATATTAGGTCATACGCTTCATAGATCCTTATCATATAAATTAGTATGGGCTCTTTTATATGATAAGTTAAATTTCCTGGAAATCCTAACTTATATATTTGTATGGGCATTTATATAAGTTAGGGTACGTTTGTGATGATAGCATAGTGGTAGCTTAGCTTATTTAATTGTTCATACTACTGTTTTCTTTACCTTCCTTTACTACACTGCTCTTACTTACTACTTGTACCGTACTTAGAATTGCTAGAGTAGGATTATATTACTTATTACAACTCTAGTTAGATATTGTCACCTGCTTCCACTATGCTACCCCTTGTTGTCCTCCGCTTCGTCCTCCCGCTCGGTGCCTAGGAGCTGCGGGGCGAGGTGCGGAGGAAACGACTTAGTCTTTTTGACTAATGGTCGGTGACCAACTATTTTTAGGAGCCCGTGGAGATGGGGCACCAGCACGTCGAGGAGGCAGGACATGAGGAGCAGATACCGCTTCAGCAGGCTACTACCACTACTGTGCGTCCTCAGGTGGGACGAGATCTGATGTTCTAGCATAGCTTCCGCATTTATGATTTTGTGAGAGAGAGATTTGATGTACTGGGCATAAGCCCTTTTTACTCTTTCATTTGTACTCTGTTGTGGACTATTGTGATGTACTATTCATTTCTTTTACATGATTGTACTGTGGCTTGTGGACTGATAGTTTTGCATATACAGTATACTTCTTCTTCTCATATTGGCCTACAGGTTAATGATCGTACTAGCCGGCAGAATCGGCGTATTGCGGTGTCGACTAACCCGTGAGTTAGTGTCACCGTAAGACGACGGTTCTGGGCATAAGATCCGGTAGCCCTCCTTGGTAAGGGGGAGGGGGGTCTTACAAGTGTTGGGTACTTTATTAATGCAACAATTTTAATTGCTTTCGCTAGAATGCTCTGTGTAGGACGTTGATATTAGTTGGATGGTTTCCATTGAGTAACCACCCGGTCTGTCTGTGGTATATGGCGTCGGGCACCGGCCGGACCTATTGTTATATGCTATGTGATGGATAGGGGTGTTATAAATTCCTTGATAACGTTTCTGCTCAATCTGCCCTCTTCTCCTCCTCTACTGATCTTCTCCAATGGTATCTTCACCTTGGACATGATCCTCCCAGGCTTCTGCGCCAGCTTCTGCCCCACCTCCCTCCTCATCATCCTCCTCTAAACTATGATGCATGTCAGCTCGGCAAGCATCACCACTCATCCTTCGCACTAATGCAAAGTCGTGGCTCTTCCCGTTCATTCAACCTCGTTCACTCTAACGTATGGGGTCCTGCTCCTACCCTCACCATCGGTCAGGGTAGTTCATATTTTGTCCCATTTTTTGATGATTTCTCTAGGTGTATGTGGGTGTATCTTCTAAAGGATCGCTCTGAATTATTCTCTGTCTGGACATAATTTTATTCTATGATTAAGACTCAGCTTGATATGCCTATTAAAATTCTTCGTTCTGACAATGCTAAGGAGTATCTTAGCCATGATTTCTCTTCTTTCTCTATGCACCATGGTGTTATTCATCAAACTAGTTGTGTCTACACCTCACAATAAAATGGGCTGGCGGAACGCAAAAACCATCACCTCCTCGATGTCGCTCGCACTCTACTAACCCAAATGCATGTTCCTCGCTCCTTTTGGGGCTATGTTGTCCTCCTCTCCTGTTATCTCATCAATCGCATTCCCTCCACAGTTCTCCACGGTGCCACCCCATTCTCCATTCTTTATCCGAACAAGAATCCATTTCCTCTTACTCCGCACATTTTTGGGTGCACCGCCTTTGTGCACTCTCCTGCTGCCACCCGTGACAAACGTTCACCACGGGCCACAAAATGTGTCTTTCTGGGGTACTCTACCACTTAGAAAGGTTATTGTTGCTTTGACCCCGTTACCCGCAAACAGTTTGTCTCTGCCGATGTCTCCTTCTTTGAAAATGCATCTTACTTCTCTCTTGCTTCCTCCTCTACTTATGCTGATCCTACTTCTCATACCAACCCATCCATTCCCTCTGCTCCTACTGACGATCCACCACCTCCACCATTTCAACCCTCTCCTCCTCCCTGTCCTCCTCCCGCGCTATCTCCCTCCTCTTTGCATCTGTCTCTCTAATACCGGGCCAGCTCTCTCCACCACAGATTCTCCGGATACTGAAGAACCCGTTGAACTGGATATCCCCATTGCTCTTCGCAAAGGGGTTTGGGCATATACCCAACACCCGCTTGCTGCAGTTGTTATTATGATCGTCTTACCCCTTCTCGCAGAGCTTTTGCACTGGCTATCTTGGCCACTGCCACCCCCCATTCCTACCAGGAGGCCCTTACTATTCCTCATTGGAAAGCTGTCATGGATGAGGAGATTGCTACTCTCACTGAACGGGGTACCTGGACCCTAGTTCCTCCTCCTTTCGGCATAGATGTTGTTCGCTGTTGCTGGGTCTTTGTGGTGAAGTTCCTCCCCGATGGCCATGTGGATTGTTACAAGGCTCGGCTTGTTACAAGGGTTTTACCCAAATTTATGGCGTTGATTACTTTGACACCTTCTCTCCAGTTGCTCGGCTCAGCACTATTAGGGTCCTTCTCTCTATGGCTATCAACAGGGCTAGGCCCATTTCACAGCTAGATGTCAAGAATGCCTTTCTTTATGGGGATCTTCAGGAAAATGTTTATATGGAGCAACCTACAGGGTATGTTGCTCAGGGGGAGACACAGGTTTGCCGGCTCAAGAAGGCTATATATGGCCTAAAACAAAGTCCTCACGCTTGGTTTGACAAGTTTAGCGGGATTGTGGGGCCGTAGGTTTTACGAGAAGTTCTGCTGATCACTCCCTATTTACTCGTAAAACTTATCTGGGTCTAGTAGTGCTTGCAGTATATGTGGATGATATTCTTCTTACTAGAGATGACCGAGCTGGGATAATCCTGACAAAGAAGCATCTTCGGCAACACCTGATTACAAAGGATATGGGCTCTCCAAAATACTTTCTGGGGATAGAAATTTCTCAGAAGCCCGATTCTCTTGTCCTCTCCCAACAAAAGTATGCTCTTGACTTGTTAAAAGAGGCACGGTTGACTAGGGCTAAACCTGCCCGATGTCCCATGGCGACTGGAGAAGATAAAACCTGGACGGATGACTCTCCTCTTCTTTCTAATGTTACGAGGTACAGACGTCTGGTTGGTAAACTCATATATCTTACAGTGACCAAACCCAACATTTCCTATGTTGTAGGCAAGGTTAGCCAATTCATGCAAGCTCCTAGGGAGTGTCATCTACAGTCTGCTATGAGGATATTGGAGTATATTAAATCAGCTCCTGGGAAAGGACTTCTCTTTCAGAAGAATGGACATTTGAGGATTGAAGCTTACTCTAATTCAAGCTATGCTGATGACAAAGGAGACCGCATGTCAACGTCGGGCTTTTGCACCTTTGTGGGAGGAAATCTTGTGAGCTGGAAGAGCAAGAATCAGTTTGTCGTCTCCTTGTCCAGCGCCGAAGCAGAATATCGAAGTATGGCGTCGAGCACATGTGAACTAAAGTGGTTACAGGCTCTCATGCTTGACTTAGGAAAGGTCTACAATCATCCTCTACCTATGTTTTGTGACAACAAGGCCGCTATATACATCTCCAGAAATTCGGTCTTCCATGAGAGAACAAAGCACATTGAAGTCGACTGCCACTTTATTCGTAAGAGATTTTGAAGAAACAAATTTGTACTCCATTCGTCACCTCCGTTAAATATCTGGCAGATATTTTCACCAAGCCGATGTCCGCCTCCTTTCTTCACAATTGTGACAAGCTGGGCATGATCGACATATATGCTCCAGCTTGAGGGGGAGTGTTGTTGTATGGAGACCGGGCGGTCTGGCGGTCTGATTCTGGCGGTTTAGAGACCGCACGGTCTGTCGGTCTCCCTCCTGTGGTTTGATGGCTGGACTATGGCTGTAGTTATCCGGGCGGTGTGATGGTTTTTCTCAAGCGGCTTAGAGACCGGGCGGTCTGGCGGTCTCCTATGGCGGCTTGTTCCCTGTCTCATGTGGTGGCCGGGCGGTTAGCCTATTCGTCTAACCGCGCGGCCTGTTCGGCTTGTTTTTATGTTAAACCGCTTACACATGTAATTTTTAGTCTCATATTGCTTAATTGTAATCTCTCTCATCTCCTCCATTCTATAAAAGTGAGGCTATACCTTTGTGATAGATACCTTTTTTGGATAATAAAGTTTACATTACTCCAAATTTTCGGTCTGCTCTTTTCTGTTCGCACAGAATACAATGACGAACTTATCCAGAAAGTCCTTGAACACCATGTTCATCATGTCCATAAAAGCTGACGGTGTGTTCGTTAATTCAAATGACATTACCAGAAATTCAAAGTGACCATATCAGGAACGAAAAGTAGTTCGCGGAATGTCTGACACCCAGATTCTTAACTGATGGTAACCTGAATGGAAGTCAGTCTTTGAGAACACGGAGCTACTTTGCAACTGATCGAACAAGTCATGGATCCTAGGCAACGGATATCTGTTCTTAATGGTCACCTTATTTAGCACTCGGTAGTCAATGCATAGACTCATCGTTCTATCCCTTTTCATCACGAAGAGCACTGGTGCACCCTAGGGGGAAGAACTAGGTCTAATAAAACCGCACTGTAATAACTCATCCAGTTGAGTACGCAACTCCTCTGACTCATGTGCTGCCATGCTGTACGATGCCCTTGTAATTGGGAAGTTCCTGGTTCGAGGTCTATAACAAAATCCACCTCTATCTCACGAGGAACTCCAGGAAGACTAACAAGAAAGACATCCGGAAACTCACGTACCACAGAAACGGCCTCAACTCAAGGCTCAACCGGTGCAGCACCCAGAATATAAATGGAGACAAGAAAAGAATCACAGCCAGACTCTAGAAATTTGTGAGCACATACCGCAGAAATGATCGGAGATTCCTGACGCGGCAAACCATACACACTCATGGGCTGGCCATTGTCACCTTTAAATTTCAAGCGCTTGTGCTTGCACTGCATGTTGACATCATACCTGGACAGCCAGTCCATGCCAAAAATCATGTCAAAGTCTACCAAATCTAGCACCTTCAGATCCGCAAATGCTAGAAAACCACCTAGGAAGATGGTGCATTTTTGGATACCCTGACTTGACCTCACCAACTCTCTTGAAGGAAATTTGACGTTTATGGAGGTGTCTAACTGGTCGAGAGCCCTGCGATGTCGGTCTACAAAACTCCTCACCACAAAGGAGTGAGTAGCATTCGAATCGAACAAAATGCACGCCCACTTATTCTTCACCTTAAATTCACCTAAACACATAGCGCATGCAACTAAAATGCGGAATCTATAAATCTATTAAAAGAGATTACCAGCCGAGTAAGAGACTAACCTGAGATCACTTGAGTCGAAGATTGGGCTTCCTCCTTGGTCAGCATATTCAACTTTCCTTTTCCCTTGTACACAAGAGGCGGGGGCGGCGGTAGAGTCTGCAACGGAACTGCATGCAGCGCAGGCTGTCTCTGCGGGCAATTAGCCTTCATGTGCCCTTTCTGGCCGTAGAGAAAACAGGCTCCAGCCTTCTTACGACAATGGGCCATATCACGCCCACTCCTCTGGCAATAAGAACATACAGGACCTCCCTTTGGAGTATCCTGGATCATTTGTACCTGAGACAGCTTCTGCGCATCCAGTCTCTTAAAGCACATCTCAAAAGTGTGTCCTGGATTACCACAGAAGCTACACGCTTCCCTTCTATCCTTCTTCGCTGCAGAGCCAGATGCCCTAGCACTTCCTCCATCATCAGATTTCCTCTTGTCCTTCTTTGCATGCAATCCCCGATTCTTCGTATTTTCTATCGCCTCAACCTTTAAGGCTGCTTCGACTACCTCTACAAAGGTCTCAAACTTGTATGCACTAGCCAACTGCTGGATGTCATACCTCAGACCACCCAGCAAATGCTTTACTCTGCCTTCTTTGGATGCTACGAGATCTGGGGCGAAACGATTGAGCTTGCTAAACTCAACCTCGTACTAACTAACAGTGAGTTGCCTCTACTTCAGGCGTAAAAAGTTGTTCATTAGACGGTCTTGCTCGACCGATGATAAAAACTTCTTCAGTAACATACTCTTGAATGATTCCAACAAGCACCCATCAGAAAGGTTCTCTTTTTCTCTGATCCACCAACTCTTCGCAAGACACTTGAGCTGATACGCCGCAATCATCACCTTCTGATCGGAGGAAACGCCAGAGTAGGAAAACATTTCTTCCATGGCAATGATCCAGTCATCCAATGCCATGAAGTCTGCTCTACCATCATATTAAGGAGGTCCTAGTTGTTGGAAGTTAGAAATGAAGTTCATCTCAGGTGGCAGTGTGACTGGGGGAACTAGAGCAGTAGGGGGAGTAGGAATAGTTTGGCCTACAACAGGGTCATGTGCTCTAGTCTGCTGCCCAGCAACGACAGCCAACAACGATTATATCTGAGATTACATGTCCACCATCTGCCTCGTCAGGGCCTCATTAATTTACTGTAGCGCTTCGATCACCGCTTCGCTCTGGGCACCAGAAGACTCACCCTTTGACTGGGGAGTTGACCTCGTCGTAATGCGTTTAGGTGGCATTCTACAGAATAAATGTATATCTAGTCAAACCTTGCCTAAGACATCACAAACTAGGAAGATATTCCCTAAACGACTATTTCGGGTTCATATTTTACCGATACGAACAAATGACTTATCAAGGACCTAGCTTACGACACCGAAGCTAAAAAAACTCGAATATCATGACTCAGATCAGATCAGGAATGAACAGGCTCGGATCAGATCGGAAAAGAACAGATACTTTCTCTTGCTGTTACCTTGCTCTGGGAAATCATAAAATGATGCTATGCTTCTAACTTTTGCCTATAACATGAATGCATGAATGTTTAAATTTCATCTGAAATCATGGGCGTACATATGTCATCATGCAGATCTTTAACTTGGCACGTGTGCTTATGCGATGATATGTTATGTATGCAGTGCTATGCATTCTAAAAAGGCCTTAGTGCATGTTATGATCGGCGTACACATATAATGTTATGCATCTCATACCACATAATATTGTATGTAACGAAGAAAACTAAACGTGCTAATGGGTATCCATGTGATGATGGTTATGCATCCCATACAATATAACAGTCACATGTTGCCACTATGGTGGATCCATATACAAACACATATTATGCATCCCATACTACATAATATACCCCGTATACTTCTTATCATGCTATGAGTGTAGTTTTCGTGCTTCCATAAAGATCTACTGATGACATATCAGTGGGTGTATGCAATGAAATGATACGATTAGAGTTTTGCTTAAGGGAAAGTTGTTCGACTGGCTTGCCAAACCAGCCAACCCTCTTGCAAATCCTGGCTCTGATACCAACTATCACGTCCCGCATTTTCTCTGTATCCAAAAATACGTGAGATTAAAGAAAATACGCGTCGTGATGCCGCGCCATGCAGGGGAGAACTGCAGATGCTCGGGCAACTCGTCCTCACATTTACTTCATGTAAAAGGTTCATGCAATTAAGTTAAAAACAATGCATATAAGCTATTAGAGTTAATGACTGTGTCCTTCGGTCGGGTGGATCACTAGTCCATAGTGAGAAAATATATAGGTTTTACGCGGCGGAAAATACTGAGTTGATTCATTTGTTAACCTATATGAGAATGAAAGCCTAGTATCTCAAAATGATGATGTGTCTTCTACATTTAATATATATAGAGGGCTTTTATAGCTCTTAAAAGTAGTAGATTTGACAGTTAAAAGTCATGTCATGCCGATACTTCAGAATGAAGTTTTGTATTCTTTAAAATAACTAAATGCATCCTAACATAAATCCTTCCCAGAGAGTAAGTATAAACAGGTAAAAAGTAACAGCAGTAAAATCAGCAAGTAGTCCACCACAGAAAGAGTCAAAGGCTATGAGCGTCAACAACTGATATGAACCCATAGTAAATTCTGACAAGTCTAAACAAGAGTCAACTACCTCTAAGCTCTGAGGTGGATGCAAAAGGTCGCAGCAACCCGCAGCACCAGAAGCATAACACGGTCAGCCAAACCTGTTACTGCCCTGGTCCTGAGGTATTCAAAAGAAGAACACCTCAGAAGCAAGTTACAAATGGTGCAAGAATTAAGACAGACCAAACAAACCTCAAAGTGAAGGAAATTTGTAAAATGACTGCAACAAAAGGGTCAGCAGTAGGGTAAAAGTAAGCAACAGTAAAACTAGCCGAGCAAGAATAGCTAATCACATCATGAGGACAGAACTAAGCACCAACATTAGAATTTCAAACTTTCATCTTTCATTAATATTCATGTTATTAATCAATAAAAATGAGACTGATCAACTCAACAATAAAGAGTACTATACCGGGAAAAATTGTCCACAACGCGCACAAACCCAGCCAACAGGCACCATGCCGAGGGAGAAACCCCAACACGCACAGACCAAGCTAAGGTAATGTGTCAGGGATGAAAGTCCACAATGCGCACAAACTCAAGCATAAGGCACTATGCCGAGGGAGAAACCCCAACGTGCACATTCCATCTGTGTTTCTTTAGTTACATAATTATACAAGCAGGGTTCCTTTTTATACATCACAGACTCACGGTCAACAATCAATGTGGACTGCATAAAAACATTTCAAGGTCAAGAAAAGTGTAGTTTAATCAAAAACAACGGAACGCACAAGGTGTCACAACGATCAAGCTGTCTCGATGGTTAAAACGGCACGACAACCAATTCGTTTACCAATTCTACGGAATAAAAATTGGGGGTATTGTTTTATGGGAAATAAGTTGCAATTCAAGAAAAGAGAAAGAAAATTAGAATTTAAGACAAGTTTTTATGTAATTTAAACATGACAACTCAACCCAATGTGGCAAAATTTATAACAAAGGAGCGAGAGAGAGAGAGATAGAGCAAAAAACATGACTTGCCTTGCTTGTACCGGAAAAATCATCTGAATCCCACGTCGCAAATCGGGGCAAAAGAAGACGGGAGGGGTCGAAATCTGAACAAAAATGGACGAAATGGAGGTTAGGGCCGAAAAACCCTAACAAGAAAACTTATGAAATGGGGAAATATTTATCACGATTGCGTAGCTCTCGACGAGAGCTTTCCAGATCTACGATCGGTTGGAAATTTCGAGCACCGGAGCTCCGCCGGCAGCCACCGGAAGATTCACGACTTAGAGCTCTGTCGTCACTTTCTCTGGTTCGGCCAAGAGAAGAAGAAGAAGAATAAGTTCTCTCTTTTTATCTCTCCTAAGTATAAGAATATATATATATATATATATAATTTCTTGTCTAAAACGGACTATCTACGAGCGAGTGCGCGGAAGACGAAAATAGAGGTTTAGGATTGCTTCAAATCGAAACACGCCCAACATGAAAGTTGTAGATCTCGTCGAGACGAACAAATTTCAGGTTAACTATTTTTTCCATACGACATAGTTTTGACTCTCTAAACGGCGCTCGAACGCAAACTATAACAGACTACCCGTGATGAATAAACAGTACTCGAGACGAGGATACAGATACTTGATAAGGAGAAAAATGCTACTCATACTAAAATTTAGTACTCAAGTACTAAAAATTTAGTACTCGAGAACTTCAGTCAGTACACGAGAGCAAGGAAACGACAATACTCGAATAATTAAGCTTTACTCGAGTATAAATTTGCATGAACAGTGATATTCACTCGAGAAGCAGGGAATGCACTCGAGATGCAGGGAATTCACTCGAGAAGCAGGTAACGTTCACTCGAGAAGGAAGAAATGTTCACTCGAGAAGGTCTCGAGTAGAAAATTAACACGTGAGTAAAATATTGCATGAAGAACAATTTTTTGCAAATATATCGTTTTGATCAAACTATATGAATGAATAGTACTTTTCATTTTTGAATAGTACTTTAATATTAAAATATTCATATTTTATATTTTTTTGGACAAGAAAAAACGAGATCAAAATGGAGGCCCAAACACGTGCCGAATTAAACGAAATTCGCATCGTAAGCGAATGCTGACGCTACGAACACAACGATGAAGACGGAACCAAAATCCGATAAGCCGTTCTTGAGATATAAATCATCAAAATCTACGACGAACATAAATTCTACAAAACTTCGGAAATTTGCAGAGGCACGAATATCGCTCGGATCGCGACGAAACTTGACGAGCATGTCAAAAATTAATTAATTTAATTTTCCAACGTGAAATTTTCCATTTTCGGTAAGGATTCACGAATTTGGCTGACTCGATCGAATAGACGTGAAAACGCACTTACGGCGACACGCCGTCAACTCTACGTTAACGTAACGCCCCTTAAGTCATTATGATGTCAACAAGAGGATTAAATAATTTTCGAAAAATCGGTGGTGTTACACTGCATGAAGCGCAGGCTGGCTCTGCGGGCAATTAGCCCTCATGTGTCCTTTCTGGCCGTAGAGAAAACAAGCTTCAACCTTCTTGCGACAACAGGCCGCATCGTGCCCACCCTTCTGGCAATAAGTACAGACTGGGCCTCCCTTTGGTGCATCCTGGATCGTGTGTACCTGAGACTGCTTCTGCGCATCCAGTTTGCTGGGCAAAGCAAGTGTGCGATCACCCCTTCCCCAAGGGTTCGGACTCCACAAGAGGCCGATTCTCGGTTTCAACACCTACTATGTTTGCGCCGCACTCCTCTAGTTCTAATATAACTTATCCATATAAATCGAAAAATGAGCACGCTGGGGAAACTTATAAAATTTTTTAGACATTTTAAAATAAATCCATATAAACGTTCCTTTCTGCGAGGCTATCTCTCAAATGCCAAAGTATGTGAAATATCTCAAGGAGTTTCTCTCCAATAAGAAAAGGATTGAGGATATTTTGCATATTTACTTTAACACAGAATGCTCCACGGTTGTACTTAACAAATTACCCCAGAAAGTGTGACCCGGGAAGGTTTTCCATCTTGTGCCTATTTGGTAATTCGTTAGTAAAACACGCACTAGTAGATTTGGGAGAAAGTATAAATCTCATGTCATTTTCTTTATTCAAAAAGCTAGGTTTAGGAATTCTGAATCCCATCCGCATGAGTATTCAGTTAGCTGATCGATCCGTTAAGTATCTGTTAGGGATAGTGGAAGATGTGCTTGTTAAAGTTGACAAATTCATCATCCCGGTGAATTTTGTTATTTTAGACATCGAACAAGATGCCGAAGCACCCCTTATACTCGGTCGTCCCTTCCATGCCTCCCCCCGTGCAATTATTAACATAAGTGATGGAAAGCACCTCCTTCGAGTTGGAGATGACAAAGTCACTTTTAGTATAAATCCCTCGATGCGCAATACCTTAGAAAATGATGATTCCTGCTTCTACCTAGAGGAATATTTTGAAAATGAATTTTCTACACAACAAAAGTTAGTACCTTCATCATATGATGAACCCATTATCGCCGAGATCTTCTGCTTAGAAGAAGTCTCTCGCCCCGCACCACCCAAACCACTACATATCGAAACCCTAAAAATAAAAACCTCTTATGAGAACCACCCACCTTGGAGTTGAATCAACTCTCCCCTCATCTAAAATATCTCTTTTTAGAAAGCAACTCTAATTTACTTGTCATCATCTCCTCTGATTTGAGAGACTCATAAATTTCTGAGTTGACTCTAGTTCTAAGAAACCATCACCATGTAATTGCATGGCAGCTATCTGATATAAAGGGGATCAACCCCTCATTTTGTACCCACAAGATCTTCTTGGAAGATAATTCCCGCAATATTGTCCAGCCCAAACAACAAATAAATCTGAATATAAAGGAAGTCATGAAGGCTAAGGTGATCAAACTCTAGATGCGGGAATCATTTATCACATCTTCGACAGTACTTGGGTTATCCCAGTACAAGTCGTGCCGAAGAAAGATGGAATAATAGTGGCCGCCGATGAAAATAGCGAATTAATTCCAACACGTACTAATATGGGTTGGTGAATGTTCATCGATTATCGAAAACTTAATGATGTCACCCGGAAAGACCATTTTCCATTACCTTTTATCGATCAAACCTTAGAACGCCTGTTTGGTCATTCTTTCTATTATGTTCTCGACGGTCTCTCTAGATACTTCCAAATCCCTATTTCACCCGAGGACCAAGAGGAGACCACCTTCACTTATCCCTTTGGCACCTTCACTTATATAAGGATGCAATTTGGTTTATGCAACGCACTGTAACACTCCGTCCGTCACATGAAATATAATAGAGGGTCTGGCCGGGGCCCCACACCATATTCCACAAACAGGCAGCGGGATTATATATGAATATCATAAGACTACACGCATACCAACTCAGAGCATTCTAGTGGAAGCTTCATTGTTTAAGATTTGAACTCAAGTACAATAGTAATGTCCACTATATAAACACAGGAATGTTTATTACAAAAATACACAAAAGTTACTATTGCCTCGCGATAGTCACTATCGCCCGGCGACAGTTAACAGTAGCTTAAAACTGCTCTTGCCTTATGGCCTTACATTTACTCTTTGCAAGGTGTAGATTATAGACATCGACACGCAGGCCGACCACACATGAAAGCAATAAAACTTCATTTGTCTTCGAGGGCGGGCATAGCTCCCTGAGCAAGCCCACTACTTCCCACTCGGCTCTTCAGCACCTGCACAGGGACAATCCACCACAAGGATTGAAAATAAGGCAACGG